>CM056507.1:37367799-38597572 GCA_029783415.1 Anisodus acutangulus | reverse complement strand
GATATCAACAGTTGACAACTTAAAAAGACTGAGGATTCCAATGGTATCAAGGTGTTGGTGTTGTGATGATTATAAAATGGAAATAATGTCTCAGATTTTTCTAACATCTCCAATAGCTTTTATGCTTTGGAGGCAATTTGCTTCTTGTGCATGTATGAATATATGTTGGAAATTAGCCTTTGGCGGGAGTTGCGACCGACCAACTTTAATAGCTTAAACACTAGTGTTACGCATATTGGAGAATCCGGTTCTTCACACATGCATGATCTACTAAGTACGTAGATAACCGTAGGGCCAAGAATCGTCGAATTTCATTGAGAAATGAACGAGATATTGGTTCACGAAGTAAGGTGTTTGAAGCATGGAAAAGTGTGGTATTGTGTTCAATTCTCCCTCATCGGTAGAGGAAGAAAGAATTGGTGTATATATAAGACTCGAAATTGGTTTGGGGTTTGGGACCCCAAGGGGTATCCCATATGTTTAAAGGAGGGAGGACCCAGAAAACTTTGCCAGAAGTACAGTTTGATCCCATGGTCCCTGAAGTTTCCAGAAAATCAGAATTTGGATAGTCAAAGCAGAAACGCCAAGCACTCAATTCAGCCATTTATTTTGGTTGAATTACTCCTCCTATAATGGCCAATCCGTTGGTCTTTCACCATTTATGTTGGTGTCTTTACTACTTCCATAATGACCATTATTTGGCTGTTATGGAGGTAGTTTTCAGTCCCTCCCTCACCTATATAAACACACCCTTACACCATTGTTGAGCACTAACACTAAGACTCATATATACACGAAAATACAGAAGCTTACACAAGCAGAAAACTCTTCTTCCTACAACTTCCAAGCATCATTTCGTTACTCAATATTCTTCACGGTAGCACTTGAGTTTCCTTTGCTCAAGTGTTCCATTGCTGTTTTATCTTGGGAGACAAATTGTCCAGGACGTATAAATGATACATACGAGGCAATATTGTCTTAAGGACAGAGTGCCACACTTGACTCAGCAAAAACAATTTTTCAGTTTTTCTTGTTCAACAATTGTAATTTTAGATTTCTAGTTGAATTATTGAATCTGCTCTGGAGCTGGCCCAAGACGGTAAATCTGCTGAGTGGACCAGCCCTGAATTGGGCCGATCGCTCGATCGCTGAACTGATCCGATGTAATTGGCGATCGATGGGGCGGGCCGCGATGGGCGTGGAGAATTTTGGGTGCGGGACCTGTCCGAAAAATGGTGAGTAATATACGGGGATATACCATCATCCAAAAAATTATACGAACGAGGCTCGGGAGTATGAACTTTAGTAAAAGGAAATTGAGTTTCATCAAAAATTACATGGCGATTAATGATGATTTTCTTAGAGGATAAATCAAAGCATTTGTAACCACGATGATTAGACGGATAACCCAAAAACACACACGGAGTAAATCGGGCTTGAAGTTTGTTAATTATGGTGGACGGGAATAACGGATAACACAAGCACCCAAAAATCCGAAGATGAGAATAAGAAGGATTCTTATTATATAAGATTTGGAGGGGGGAAGAATATGTCAGACCTTTGGAAAGAATTATGTTTAGCAGATATGTGGCCATTTGTTGAGCATGATGCCAAAATATGGGGGTATGGAAGCATGAAGTAAGAGAGTGCGGACAATGTTATTTATGGAATGATTTTTGCATTCGGCTTTCCCATTTTATAAAGATGTACGAGGACAAGAAAAATGAAAACTGATCCCATTATTAGCACAAAATCCCGAAACTCCCTATTGTCATACTCTTTTCCATTATCACATTGAATATTTTTTATTTCTCTTTCGAATTTGGTTCTAATGAATGCTCTAAATTTTACGAAGACGGAAAACACTTGATATTTATTTGCAATTGGAAATGTCCACAAGAATTTAGAATAATCATCCAAAAAGAGAACATAATACTGATGACCCAATGAACTTAGAACATGAGACGTCCATAGTTCGCTATGAATAATATCAAATGACATTGAAGTATGAGAAGTTGAGTCTACAAATGACAGCTTAACAATTTTTCCAAATGAACAAGATTGACAAATTGGAGTACGACTCGTACCCTTACACGAAATAAAACTATTTTTATCTAAAACTGACAAAATAGAGGATCCTGGATGCCCAAGGCGAGCATGCCACAAAGAAGGAGAAATGGCTGCAAAGGCTGATGGCAAGGCTTGACTCGATGGGCTGAAACCGGACGTGATAGGATAAAGATCTCCCCTACTATCACACTTCATGAGAGGACTCCCCGTCTTGAAATCCTTCACAGAGAAACAAAAAGGATCAAATTCAACAGAAATGGAATTGTCAGTGGTGAACTTTCAGACAGACACTAAGTTTTTAATCAATTTGGGGGCATGTAAAGCATTTTTCAAGATAAGGGGTGGATTGGGGGGAGACAACGTTTTCTGACCATAACCCTGAATTGGAATAGAGTTACCATTACCAACAATTATACCCCGAGGGTTGCTCAAATTGGAATAAGATGAGAGAGTACCTGAATCGGATGTCATGTGGGTAGTGACACTGGTTTTCATATACCAATTTGGGTCCGGTTGAGTTAAACCCAATGTGTGCATCGCGGCCTCGATATCGGTCTGAGTGGGGCCTGCTGCGTGGTGAGCTTGCGGAGGTCGGGGCCCAAGTATCCCAGAACTGGGTCATAGCTGCTGAACCGGGCGCGTTACTAGGCGATGGGCGTTGGGTCGTGATCGCCGATTGTTGGGCACGAAAGTCCACTTGCCCAGCTGCCGGATCGATGTTGGAAAATAAGGGCTACTGGCCCACGACCCATTGCCCCAGCCCTACTGCTGGGACCAGTAGGGAGGAGGCCCACCGTTGACTGGACGGGGACCACTGTCGGCTTGCTGACCACCGGAACACCACCGGAACCGCCGCGTTTGCCCCCGCGGTTTTTGTTAGATCCAAAATTTGAACATTATGAATTTGAGTTTCAAAATTTGATCATAACCCTTGTTTTTTATCAATTTTTTTATAAAGTAACTTTGAGTGTTAAATTATGAAATAGACATGGTGAAAATCCCAAAAGAAAGAGGAGAAGAAAATGTATTTAACTGAAATATGTGTTAAATCAATAATGAATAGTTTGGTAAATATAAATTTATTGTAAGGATATTTTTGTTTTGAAATACTGATTTTTACTTCTTGGAAAAAATATAGCTTCTTCCCATTAATAAAAAAAAATTACTTTTGCTACTGCTCAAACGCACCAAACCTCAAATCTTAAAAAAACATATTTACAAAATTAACCTTCTAATAATTTGGCCACACAAACTATTATTCCCAAAGCAGTATACCAGCATAGTGAAAATATGAGTTCAGTAATAAAATATTAATATGATAATGGCTATTTTTTATCGTCATAATGGCTTAACTTTTGGTTATATTGGAATAACTTTTTGATTAATTTGGAAGATGAGTTTTTTAAGTTTGAAAAATTGGTCAAACTAAGTTTTCAACTAATTTCTTTTCACATATAAAACTTTCACTTTTTGTCAATGAAATGGATGTTCAAACAAAATATCAATTTCAGAATACCATTTTTCAATTTCAACTTCAAAAACTTTCTTTTTTCATGTTTCAGTCAACTCAAATATAATATCCAAACGATTACTTGCAACTTATAAGTTCATATAAGCCTCAGTTAGTATTACCTACAAGTTCATTTAACCCTTAGCTTCACAGTTAAAGTGATTGCACTCGCGGGTACCATCAATTATTTTACTGGTTTTTCTTCATATCCACATTTTTCCATCCACTTCTTTTCATGATGGTGGTGTGTTGTGTCAATTTGGATGTATCTTGACTATTGTATCGGACACTAAAAAAATTCGCTAATTTTCAATGAAATTTGAACCTGAAACCTCAAATGACTCTCCACTTCTGTTAACATCAGTTAATTTATGGAAAACTAACCGAAATATCCCCTAAAAATAAAATAATTATCAGCCACATGCCCTTCTAAACTAATTACTCGCCGTATCCCTCGTCCAAAACTATTTACCCGACATACCCCTCGCCCAAACTCCTTCCTCCGTGATATCATCGCAGTATATTTATATATCATAATAGTATTATGGAGGACTAAAGCAGTCCTCCATAATACCATCTCAGCATATTTATATACCACAATGGTATCATGGTCATGAAGAGTGTCTCATTGAAGGACTGAAACAATCCACCATGATATCATCACAGTATATGTATATAAAACAATGGTATCATAGAGGTTTTTTTCGAGAAAAACGTATCTTTTTTTAATAAGAACATGATCATCTGTGATACCATATCAGTATATTTATATGTCGCGATGGTATCATGGAGGACTAAGAGAATGACTGAAACGGTCTTTCATGATATAATTTCAGTAAATTTATATACCACAATGGTATCATAATTGAGGGGAAGGGGGACATCTCGGGTAAATAGTTTCAATTTTTTCTGGGGGCACGAAATGGGGTATGAGCGGATAATTAAGTTGATTTGAGGGAGCATAGACATTCTTTCCCCTTAATTTATGAGGATCTGGTTCATTTCAATGTCTTTTAACCAAATAAATTTAAAAAATTAAATAATATAATTATATTCTTCCAAATCTACCCTTGCTCTCATAAAAGAACTATGCAATATTCTAGAAAATCCCTCGAGAAGTATTGCAGGTTTCCGGCGCAAGCTAGGGTTGGGTAATTAGAGTCTAAGAGCTTAAGAGATTTGGGATTGGAAATTCGAAATATAAATAGTCTACAATTACAACAACAATATATCATGTGTGATTCTATATGTGGGGTTTGGGAGGGTGGAGCATACAAAGACCTTACCCTCACTTTTACGGGATAAAGAGGTTGTTTCCGAATATTTACAACTCACTTTGATCTAAAAGGAAATAAGCTGGCATTCATGCTGTCTCTGGACTATACTTTTTACGAGAAGAACGATCTAGCTAAAGATTAAGAATACTGACTAATATATACATTGTATACTTGATGAAGAAAACACGTTTTTGTTTGGAAAAAGGAAGAGATCTATTGTTATCGTTTTATATCGTTTGAACTTAAGCTCATTCCATCATTGTGAATATCAAGAATCAACCATAAGGTCTCGTCAGCCATGAAGTTTTGACTTTTACGCCAATAGGCAAAAAAGAAGTGATAAAGAAAAATGAATGCAATCTCGAGTTCAAATTGAAATAGTATTTCCTAATAGTACTATAAAGTTTTTATCTATTTATCAAAATCTATTATTTCCCATTTCATAGCATTCTAAGTCATTTGACTCAATTGGTACTTGCACAATGACAAAAGCATACTTGTTAAGTATAATAAATTGATTGACAAAGAGTTAGAATTATATGTTAGTTTTAGGATCATTCAATATAGTTTGCCAGATTATTTGCGAAGTATGACCTTTTCTTAGACCAGTCTAGACATTTTGTCAATGTGCTAAATTTCGCATTTAAAAGAAGTTTGATGGATTTTTCTTATAGCAGACAAATTTAGCTCATGGGCTAACGAGGGACATAATTTAAATAGTAACCTAAAGAAAATTTGATACTATTATTAGAACTTAACTAGTTATTGCATGTTGGTTACATTTTTATTAGATTGTTAATTAAGGTTTGTCATAATTAACAAACATAATTGTGTAAATAACTTTTTAACACCGTTAATACATAGAATTGATTTCTTAGATGGTCACTCAATGTGATAATTACCCTTAAGTAATATAATTGTACAAATAACTTTTTAACACCATTAATTAATACAACGAGCTGATATTTTAGACGGTCACCCAGCTATTGATAATTATTTTAAAAAGTCATTTTTCTTTATTTTGTAATAGAAAAGTCACTCAATTAGTGTCATTTCACCTATAAAGTCACTTAAACAATTTAAGTGATATTTTCTGTAGATGTTATTGTCGTGAATTTTTTTAAGCCAAACTTCTTTAAAATAAAAAGCTATACATTTTAACTAGTAAATTAATCCGCTTGACCTGTCAAAATTAAATGGGTCGAATAAATAGGTTTGTAACTGTATATTCACTCCTCTGAACTTGTTGTAGAAGAAGCTATTTAAGCATAGAGCTTGAGATAACCCTAATCAAAGGAGGAAGAAGATGCAAAAATAGCCCTAAACCAACAGAGAGGAAGAGAAACCCATGGTTATTCCGACAGAGAGAAGAGAGGGGCGGGGGGGGGGGGACTGAATAAATGGATAATATTATTTTGTTTTTAAAAAGCCAGGCTCAAAAAAAATTCCATGTCAATAATATCTATCGGAAATATCACCTAAATTAGTTTAGTGACTTTGTAAGTAAAATAACAATAATTAAGTGGCATCAACTTTTTGAGGTAATTATTATTAATTGAGTGACCATATGAGCTCTTAATACGTAGAACTTAAAACTCTATTTGGTTTGATCTTGCAACTTATGTCTAGATGAGTATCACACCCCATCCCTGAAACTTGTTTCACTAGATTCAATTAAACTTAATATTTTTGATACGGGGCGTAATAAATGTGTTGAAAATTACTAAACTTTTGATAAATAATAAATTTTGAACCTAATTTCAAAAGTGTAATGATTTCAACGGTAGGAACTTAATTCACTAGTCAAGTTTAGATTTTAGATTAGCCTATTTTCTTATTAGGATTTTTTTTTAATTCGCAATATTCGTATTAGAGATCTTTAATTAAGAGTGAAAGGATTTCATCCCTTCCTAGATACTTATCGATTGGATGTTTTGGACATCTCTTATTGCTTCAAATTGTCATATCTTCTTTTGAAAGAGACAATCCATTACTACTTTGAATCTTTACAAGTGAAATCATGAGATTGTCGGATCCGTAGGTAAGTTTATTTTAATTTTAATATGCCACAATTCCCTGAATGATGCTTGGTCTTATTTTTCTATTTTACTACTATTCCTTGTTTTCTTGTTAATTTGGAGTATAATAAGTTGCAAAGTTACAGAACTGGATGTAGCATTGTGGTTCTCCCTTTTGGAAGCATTAGGACCCTAACCCTTTTCCTCATCAGTCTTTGCACTCAGTGACTCCAACACAACGGGAATTCAAATTAAAGCCCAGAGGATATCAACAAAACAATAATAACATACACATTATAATTAATCTCATAAGTGGAGTCTGGATAAGGTAGAAAGGTTGTTTCCGATAGACCCTCGTCTCTAGAAAAATATAACTGACGCAAAAAAGTAAGTGAAAAAACAAACAACAAAATAGTAATCTACAAAATAAATGAACGAATAGGTGAAAAACAAATTACACAATACATAAATCATACTCCTAAAAGTCCATAGAATATGGGATAGCATAAATAGAACAAAAAGAAAATCTCTAAAATATATAAGTATAGAGAGAGAGGGGGAAATCATCAAAGGGGCAGGCGGTAATATGCAGAATTCCATGCAACAATAATTACCAATTCAATGAGTGAGTTAAAGTCTTCTAAAATTCATGATGACTGAGGGTGGTGTGGGCATAATATCAGATACTTGGTAGGGTCTTAATATTACTTGTCTTTCAACATTGTTCCCTTCTCTTTGTATTTTTCCATTGGAGATGGTTCCGAGCAGAATGTTCCTTTGGTAGCTAGCTGGTGAGATTTAACATTCCTTCAACTACTCCACCCCCACTAATTGTTTTACTCCCTCTATACTAATTTATTAGATAGTTTTCGCTATTCAAGAGTTAAACGAGTTATTTTTTTATGTCTTTTAAATATTTTAAATTATTATTTATGGTGACTTATAGCTTTACGTAATTTATGAATATGTAAATTTTATTTTAAAAATTTTAAAAAATTCTATGTTCAAACACACAGTCAAAATTAAGAAGTTTAACTCTCGAAAAGCGAAAAGTATCAAATAAATTGGGACAGAGCGAGTAACTATTTTAATAAACTAGCTAGACCTTCCTCATTATGGTACTTTCCTTTTTTATTTCTTTTTCTTTCAAGTTATCATACAAATAAAGAGGATTAATTAGAGGTCATAATGTTGCTAAAGAGTTTTAATGGTCTTAAACTTTTGTGTCTAACGAATTAGAGAATGCAATGGGCACCGTATCTAGGGATGGCAACGGATCGGATCTGGACCGGATCCTATTAAATCTAAATTCAGATTCGTTTTTCATACCTGGATCTAGATCCATCCGGTCCATAAAAATCAGATCCAAATTCGGATCCATCGGATCCACCGGGTCCACGGATCGGATCTGGATCCACATGTAAAATTTTTGCCTTGAATAATATTCCCACATGTTGAAATTAAATCAAACATTCTAATAAAATTTAGTTTGTGAAACCATTTGGTTGTTTTCATAAAGGATTATACTTTCAAATTCCTTGCTTGATAAATATAAAGACTTAGCAGAGGACTTTTTTTGTGTTATTTGGCCTTAACTTATCTATCTTCCCGTAGCTTAACAGAGAGTGTAACAAATGTTAAGGTCCCTCTTAAAATCTCTAGCTTATGAATAGTTTGGTAAGGTTTTATCCAGTTATTCTTGTCTAGAAATTAAATCAAATATTCTGATAAAGTTCCTAGGGATTTCAAGAAAAATAGTAACAATAATAAAGTCTACTTATGCTATTTTCCAGATCAGTACAAATATGTTAACACTTGTTTAGGTTTTCCTTTTTCCAAAACATGTTGGGTTTATTTATAGGTTGATATGTTTATAAGAAGCAAGACTCAAAATCTCTTTTCTACTTCTTCACAAACCAGTAGCTGATACATATAAGACCAAGTTGTGATTGTCCGGAGTTGTTTTAACATAAGTTAGGCTCTCCAAAATCAGTGATCATATCTTATGTGTTTAACATAAGTTAGGCTCTCCAAATTCATTCTAGGTTATGGATATATTTAATAAAAAATAGATTCACAGATCGAATCAAGACCGGATACGGATCTCAAATACAAGATCTAGATCCAGATCCGATCCGTCAGAAATAGATCCGGATCCGATCCGAATCCGTCGGGTCCAGATTTTGAAGATCCATATCATATAAAATGTATCTGGATCTACCGAATCCGGACCGGGTCCAGGATCCACTGCCATTTATAACCGTACCTATTCCTATCACCACCTTACCTGTCACATGGGCAATTTTCAACCAGTCGACATGCGAAGTTTGTCCTTGCGCGACAGTCAAGCAGTGTTTTGACTCAGCCTGTTTCAACACTTAGTCAAAATTCAGACAGTTTGGTCTTTGACTCGATTTTGAACACCAACAACGTAGTAAGTTACTTAGACGTTTTTAGGCAGCATGAGATGAAAGAAGGGGAACATAAAATAAGAACATAAGGCAGTAATATACAGGAAATCAATTCTCAACTTGTATTATTTAAAGTGAATACAAGAACACTCAATTTACGCACCACCCTTGGTACAAGATCCCCTGACCTTATACAAATTTTGATCTCTAGAATTTTTCCTCAAACTCTAAGTCACAAAACCCGAATTTGCACAAGTTTTGGGCTGCACACTTATATTTTTCGTGTGCCGGCCAACTGCCCAACACTTGGCTTACAATGATTGGCCAACCTTAGCCCACTCAGCTCTTATCCTAGGATAATGCAGTTGACATCCCCCAACTGCTAGAAAATACAAGAAAATGCTTAAAACACAAAGGCAACCTCCCAAAAGACTTAGCCACTTCGGCTGAATACAATAGAGATGGATAAACCTGTCAAACTCCACGCTTGTGCATGGCACATGCGCGTGCCAGCCAAGTTTTGGCGCCAACAACCCAATTGTTAGGGTTTGCCCTGAATTTTCTATCTTGTTTTAATTCTACCATAATTGTGTTTTACTTCGAATATGATTTCTTGGTGGAAAATGTTTTCTTTGTAAAAAAGGACTCTACCATATTTATCTTTTTTCTTGTAGGAGAAGTTTTGAACTTCTATGAATAGAAGATCTTTTATTCTTAGACACAACACAATAGTATTCACCATGTAGTCCACAAACGAAGTCTTGTTTAGAGGGAGATTTTTCTCTCAATAGTTTTTATTCTTTTTATATTAGTTTTTCCAATATATAGGTCACTTGACCAAACCATATTAATATTATGCTTCTTTTAGTATAGTTTTTGTGTCGTCTGATTTATCGTCGTTTAAAGTTTGCAATTATTAGCTTATGCATGACGCCCTATTATTTCGATCACAACAAGTGGTATCAGAGCCAATGGTTCAACAAGGTTGAGTACGGGTGCAAGACCTATTCAAATCAAGCTGCAAATCAAGTTCACGATAATTAAGATTTTATTCGGAGTATTATGTGGAGATGAATTTTCAATCATAATTTCAACATCCCTGCTACTACATCTTTTAAAATAAAGCAAAATATTTTTAAACCAATTTTGACCCATAATATTTTTAACCATGGCAAGCAGCAGTGATGAAGACTATGTGAATATGAACAATCAAGATTAATTTGCCAGAAAATTCAGGCCAAGGAAAGATTTGTTAAGGTTTGCCCGGAATTTCCCATATTTTTTGAATTCTACCATAATTGTATTTTATTTCAAATAAAATTTCTTAGTGGAAAAGATTTTCTTTGTTAAAAGGACTCTATCATATTTATCATTTTTCTTGTAGGAGAAGTTTTAGACTTTTATAAATAGAAGATCTTTTATTCTTAAACACAACACAATAGTATCCACAATGCAGTCCACAAATGAAGTCTTGTTTAGAGAGAGATTTTTCTCTCAATAGATTTTATGCTTTTTATATTAGTTTTCCCAATATGTAGGTTACTTGACCAAATCATAATAATATTATGCTTCTTTTAGTGTAGTTTTTGTGTCGTCTGATTTATCATCGTTTAAAGTTTTGAACTTATTAGCTTCTGCATGACGTCCTGTTATTTCGATCCCAACACCAATTTCCCTCCAAGGTCTCACGCATAGCTTTCCCTTCAAGTCATTTTCTTGTACGACATGCCTTGTGTACATGCCAGCCTTTGTCGCACGTTCAGCTTGCCACTGACACTGCACAATATGCACCATCAGTCTTGACTTGCCTTGCCTTGGCCGCACACAACCTTGCCCATGACACTGCCTTGCTCACACCATTTCCTTAGTCGCTCACAACCTTGTCTTTTCCATGCCTTTGTCCCATATTGCCTTTCCTTGCCACAGTTCGCCCATGTCATGGCCTTGACATGTCTTGCCGCCCATGTCAACATGATGTCACCCATTTCTGGATCGTGACAAAGTCCATCATGTAAATTCCTTGTCATGCCCATGTCATGTCTGATTACTTAGGCCGACGGTCTAACAAGTCACCCCCACCTCTTGAATTCGTTGTCCTCGACGAACCATTAACATCCGCCCCTTCGAGAATAGCCAATGGTGCACAATAAGCAACCTCCCCAGGTTCCTTTTTTTTCCTCTGGTTTATCTCTGCCAGTGAACAATGCAGCAACCATTTCGATCTTTGGATAGTCTCTCGCCAAGTGCGACCCTTTTTGTAAATAATACATCTATCAAACTTGCTGCTTTGTCCCTTGAACTTTGAAGTTTCAGCCTCCTGCTTTTCCTTTCCCTTATCGTTGCCCTCAACAGCTTTCTCTTTGTATTCTCTATTATTTTGCCTTGTCCTGTTACCGTTTTTAAATTTAGAAGTAGAAGAAAATTCAGCATCTTCCCGACCCAGGCGAAAATCTGCCAAAGCATCTGCGACAGCAATTGCACTAGGAAGGTCTTTAATGTTATGCCTTTAGAGTTCATTGTGTCCCCATGTTTGCAACTCACACAGAAAGTTATGCAACTTATCCTCTTCGGACATGTTGCTAATGTCCAGCATCAAGAAACTAAAGTGCTTGATATATTTCCTCACCGTTCCTGTTTGCCTCAACTTTTTTAAACCATCCCTGACAATTCAACCCGCATTGCTATGATAGAATTGATCCTTCAACTCTTTTTTCAGTCTTTCCCACGAGTCAATTTTGAATGCTCAGCACTATCGTCATCTGCCATGCAGTCCTCCACCACAGCTTTGCATCATCAACTAAGTACATTGTGGTTATAGATATCATGTCCTCGTCATTCACACGGACAGCAAAAAAGTACTACTCCATATCCCATAGAAAGTTTTCAAGTTTCTTGGCACTCCTTGCACTATTAAACTCTTTAGGCTATGGAATTTTGACTTTGGATGCTCCTCTGTGGGGGAAACTATTGCTGATAGCCCTCCATAGAAGCTCATTTTTGTTTTTTAGTTCTGTGGTCTGAATATTAGCCAATTCACAAAAGTTTATTGCTTCTGCCTAGTTCTCATCCACCGTTATCCTAAATGTTTCCAATTTAGTGTTCATGACATGGATCTGAGTGATTATGTCTACCAGATTCTCAGCATCGTCCATCGCCATCAGTACTTCTAGCCTTGTAACCTTCTCTCTCAGTTCGTTCATATTGCTTTCCCCAGCCATCACACGGGTCTCAACCTGCTCAGTTCTGATACCAATTGTCACATGGGCAATTTTCAACCAGCTGACAGGCAAGGTTTGTCCCTGTGCGGCAGTCAAGCAGTGCCTTGACTCAGCCTGTTCCAACACTTAGCCAAAATTCAGACAGTTTGGCCTTTAACTCGATTTTGAGCAGCAACAACGTAGTAAGTTACTTAGACATTTTTAGGCAGCATGAGATGAAAGAAAGGCAACATAAAATTAGAACACAGGGCAGCAATATACAGAAAATCAACTCCCAACTTGTATTATTTAAAGTGAATACAAGAACACTCAATTTTTGCACCACCCTTGCCAGAAGATTCCTTGACCTTATACAGATTTTGCTCTCTAGAATTTACCCTCAAACTCTAACTCACAAAACCCGAATTTGCACAAGTGTTGGGCTGCACACTTATATTTTTGTACCGGCCAACTGCCCGACACTTAGCTTACAACCATAGGCCAACCTTAGCCCACTCAGCCCTTATCCTAGGCTAATGCAGTTGACATCCCCCAACCGCTAGGAAATACAAGAAAATACTTAAAATAAAAATACAATCGCCCAAAAGACTTATCCATTTAAGTTGAATACAAGAAAAATGGATAAAACTGCCCAACTGCACGCATGTGCGCGACACATGCACGTGCCAGCCAAGTTTTGACGCCAACGGCCCAATTTCCTGTCAAGGTCCCACGCCCAACTCGCCTTTCATGCCATTTTCTTGCATGGCATGCCTTGTGCACATGCCGGCCTTTGTCGCACGTTCATCTTGCCACTGACACTGCCCAACACGCATCATCAGCCTTGCCTTGCCTTAGCCGCACACAGCCTTGCCCATGACACTGTCTTGCTTGCACCACTGCTTTCCTTTCCATGTCATGCCCTTGCCTTAGTCGCTCACAACATTGTCTTTGCCATGCCTTTGTCCCACACTGCCTTGCCTTGCCACAACTTGCCTATGACATGTCTCGCCACCCATGTCAACATGATGCCACCCGTTTTTGAGTCGTGACAAGGTCCATCATGTAAATCCCTTGTCATGTCTGATTAATTAGGCCGAGGGTTTAACATTACCCAACTAATTCACCCCCTCCCCCTCCTCCCGTGCTATAACCATAATTTTTATTAAAGGGATTTAAAATATAAAAAATTAAACATACGAAGAAGTAAAAAAAAATCAAAATCTAATATACATACATAAAAAATAATTTAAACTTTGTATATACTATATAATTTTTCAATGAAGAGTTCAAATGAATTCCCTTGTGGTACAACCCATGCCTCCCTCCCGTGAAGCTATTTCCTTTTCATTCACTTTCTTTTTGTAACATGCAGTGGCAGAGACATCCGTTAGTTTAGGAGCGTAAATAATATTTTTTTAAAAATAATTTGGTATATATATATATATATAATAGGTCGATGAAATATACATAATAAATATTAATTATGACAAGAAAATACTATATGCACAAAATTTTGTGTACACCATTAATAACACGTGATATAAGGTTCCGCAAATAGTGAAGAGATTTGAATGAAACGCAATGAATGTCACTATAATTGAAAATATTCACTTTGCTTCTCCAGCAGTTATGTGAGAAAGAAGAAATTATTATAGGGGAACTTTCATAAGTATAACTTTTTTAAAAGTAAATTATATAAACTATAATTACTTTTGATATTACATATTATACTATTAAGTAACTTACATGGTATATCATTGAATGCTATAAATTCTCCCTCAATTACAAAATAATCAACCATAAATATATGACTATTTCTAAATTCTTGCATAAATAAATGGTAACATATTAAATATAATAAATTATTTCCAAAATATATATATATCTCTCTCTTTTAAGCTTCGTGGGATCACACTTTGTAGGAAAAAATTGAAGTTTTTACTAATATATATTTTTTAATTTAAAAATGACCTTTATTATAAATAAATTCTTTTCAAACTAAAACTGTAGACATATATGGATATTTGTAAATGAATATCTAGTATATAACCTACTTGAAAAAATGGTTTTCCAAACAAACAAAAAAAGTCAAATGCATATGGTTGATAGTTCGTTTTGAGTTCCTTTTTATATTTATTCTTTTACTTTTCATGCAATTATTTTTTTGTGACTAAAAGAAATTGTTGAAATTATTTGAATATATTGCTATTTATATTTTTATTCTTTAACTTTTCATGCAATTATCTTTTTGTGATTAAAAGAAATTATTCAAATTATTTAAATATATTACTATTAAGAAAAGTGCATGAATATTCATATCAATTAGTACCTATTATTCGCACTTCAGTATGAAAACTATTCTTGTAACTTTTATATCATAAAAAATTATATATCAAGTATATTGTAATATTATATATGGTATATAGTATTAAGATATTGTGCTATTGTATACATTATATAATATTAAGTATACCCTATACAACATATAATATTTGTATAATATTAAGTATTTTGTGCTATTGTATATATTACTAATATTAAGTATACTATATACAACATACAACATACAACATTGATATAATATTAAGTATGCTATATACAACATTGATATAATATTAAGTATACTATATACAACATATAACACTGATATATCAACTATTTTAATGATATAAAATACATATATAATATATATATATATATATATATATATATATATATATATATATATATATATATATATATATACATCAATTCTCTCTTATGTCCTCTCCATATAAACCATATTTTCATTTACCATATACCATATCTTTTCATGTACTTTTTTTAATATTAATATATTTAAATAATTTTTCTTAGTCACAAAAAAATAATTACATGAGTCATCAAATGAATATTAAAAAGAAGAATAAAGAGGAGAAAACGAAAGAAAAAAATCTTCTTAAAACGGTAGATGGAATATAAGATTTGGAGTATGGGGATGATTGAAAAAGAAAGAGAAAAAATAAAAAGTGGATATGCATTAATGGTAGTAACTCCTAAAATCAAGTATTATTGATATTTTAGGAATGTAAAAAGTTATATTTTGTAATTAGAAAGTTAAAATTTTGAATAAGTAGTATTTATGTAATTATCAGAATGATATAATGGTAAAATCATACAAATACAACTTTTTAAAATGGTAATAAAAAAGATACTACAATTCAACAATGTATGCCTCTAGTTGAGAAGATTATGGCTAGAATAAGATGTTGGTCCTCTAAGTTACTTTAATATAATGGCAGACTACAACTTATTAAGAATGTTATTTTTGACATGTAAACTTATTCTTCTACCAAAATATGTGATTGCAATGGTGACAACTGCTTGTAAAGTCTTCCTATGAACAAGTAGCAATGAAAGCTCTAAAAAAAATTGGTTGCTTGGGATACAATGTGCTTACCAAAGTCAGCTGGGGTCTCAACATTATAAACTTTGAACTATCGAACAAAGCAGCAATTTGCAAGTTGCTATGGACTTTATCTAACAAGAAGGAAACACTTTGGGTGCAGTGGATATACATCTTCTACATAAAATCAAGGGACTTGACTGTTCTTAAAACACCTAAACAAGCATGTTTGCTTGTAAGTAAGATATTTGATGTCAGAAAATGGTTCCCAAAACAGACCCAATGATGCATCTGAAGCAGTTTGCAGTTGGGAGAAGTTTCAGTATAAAGTAAGCATACATCTCACTTATTCCTTAAGTTCCTTGATTAACATGGAGGAACTTGGTTATGTCTAAAGGTGCCCTACCAAGGTATCAATTTATTACTTAGATAGCAATGCAAAACATACTAGCTATTGTAGACAGGTTGGCAAAGTGGAATATTCAAGTGTCTCAAAGTTGTGTGCTATGTGACACACATGAAGTGGGAACAATGGAGCATATTTTCTTTGCCTGTAGGTACTCAAATAGGTAGGATCACCAAGGAGGATAGGCACCTGGGCAGAAGAGTTGGATTGGTTATCAAACCATGTCAACAATAACAGACCAAGAGCAAGCATATTGGGATTTACTACAGCTGCTACTCGCAATCATGTCTGGGCTGAAAGAAATGCAAGAAGATTCCAGGCCAAGTCCAGACAAAGTATTCAGATCATTAGGGGCATTGTTTTACAACTGCATATGAGACGGCAATTTATCTGTAAATGGAGTAGACTATTGGCTAGTTTAAATAGATATCATATATAGGTTGTTAGTTTTGCCCTGTAATAGTTAGCAAAGTACCAGGAGATAGCTCTATAGTCCAAATAAAGCTAGATGTACAGAAACGTTTCACTTGGTTAAATAAAACTTTTCATTTGACAAAAAAAAAACTATTAAAGTCTCATGTTAAAATAGTTTCAAATTTTTTAATCTCCTGTCTCTTCCAAGATTTCATACAATTACTTTTTCCAAACATCTCAAATCTTCTCCCCAAATCTTTCTACCATTATATCATAATCTTAAGGTTGAAATGTCAATTTGTTTTGGTATTTTCAAGACTTTTCAGAGATTTTGCCTTGATATTAAAATCGATGGCAAGGAAGTGTATCTTGAAGAAGGTTGTCAAATATTCATATGTTTATGTAGATAATTAAGGATCCTGATTTTGTTTGGGTGGTATTGAGTTGTGTTGGAAACATCTTAAGGAGCTTGAGTATTAATTTTGGAGGTGTTTCGATATGATTTGAGATGAATTTCATATAGAAAACTCGAGGTTGAGGAAGACTCTATTTGTATATCCCCCAATGTATTATGTGTATGTCTCCATGTATATCCCAGTATATATTTGTTTATTTCTTGTATACTATGTATGTCAATGAAAATCTATGTGATATATACAGATATACATGATATACACACGTTGCAGTGGCCTTTCTGCGTACGATATTTGTCTCCATATCAGTTTGAATCACCTCTAAGCTTCTTCATTTTTGTTTATAGCATCGTCCAAGTGCTTTCAATCAGATCCATCTACTCACACTCGTTCAGTTCAACAACAAAAAAGAAGCTGAGAGAAGAAAAGGAAAGTTGGATACGTTTTTGAATGGATGAATTACAACCTCCTTGTCCAATTTTACTAAAAAGAAATAGAACACTCTGTTTTAGGTGTTTAGTTGGAGTTTTTTTTGAACGAATACATATTATGAAGCGTGAAATAAGGAAGAAAATATTGACTTTCTTAGTAAATCGTCGGTTATAATTGGAAATGGTTATATAATGCCAATTTTTTGGACTTAAATTGCTAAATCTAACAATTGACAGAAAAATATGCCAATAAATACTTAGAACTGTATATAAGTATCAATATCCCAAAATATTATTACTAATAAAATGAAAGTGAACAAAGTCAAATCAATAAGATACTCAATAGTCCACTTATTTTATAAATAAAACCTAAAAATTGGTGAGAAATATCAACTGTAGAGGAGACTTTTGCAAATCATTTCCCAGCACCTATATGCTACACATATCACTTTAGGACATAATAATTTAATTCCCACCATATTTACCATCAATTAGGAGATTAATTTTTAAAAAGCGTCAAAATTTCGGGATTTTACACATCGTCATTGATGTGGATTGTGGTACCTATTAAAAGTGTCTAGTATATACACATTAACTTATGAAAAATTGCACTTTTTCCTTCAAATGGACTGGTCTTTAATTTTTGTTCTTAGCAATCGAACTTCTGTTTAGCTAAGTATAAGTTCTTTAAGGATGTATGGCATAACTTATTGAATATTATGATGCGAAAATATAAGTTTATGTTCTATAAAAAAATATTTGTTATGAGGGGCAAAAATTAAGGACTAACCCAAAATAGAGGCAGAAGTTCCGATGCCCAATGACCCTGAACTTATTGGTGCAATTAATCTTACATGCCTTTTTCTACTTCAGCATACATTCTTTTTTCCCCCCTCCAATTTCAACCACAGATTGTTCAAACGTCAAGAAAACATTCCAAGGTAATGTTATAACTATGTTTAAAGAAAATGGAAGATAATTTATAGAGAAGATCACGCAGCTTCAAAGGCCTGATAATTGGTTGGGCTAGTTTGGTTGATTTGACATTATTTTTTTCATGGTATCAAAAGTATAGGTCAAACAAGAAAAAATTTCTTCCAAAATTTTCTTGTTCCTCGGCCAAGTAGAATCCAAGAGCCCATCCTGGGTTTCCGCGCCTGTTTTCCGCTCTCCAATTTTCTCTTCCAAATCCCTCTATCACTTTCTGTTCTTTTGTTATGTCTATGTCAAGGAACATGTTTCATCCTGCCCTTGTTGTTTCTAACATCAAGAATTATATTCCTCTAATTCTTGAAATAGAAAACGTCCAATACGCGACGTGGGCCGAGTTGTTTAAAATTCACGCTCGCTCGCATCAAGTCATCCATCACATAATCCCCGCGGCTCCTGAGGATACGGAGGTGCCTCAACGTGAGGATGATCCTAAATTATGGACAACGCTTGATGCCACCGTCCTTCAGTGGATTTATTCTACTATCTCTACCGACCTATTGCAGACGATTATTGAGTCATACGCTACGGCGATGGCTGCGTGGGATAGGTTGCGTAACATATTCCAGGATAATCAAATTTCAGAGATGTTACCCTTGAACAGGAATTTTACCACGTCAATATGAAAAATTTCCCAAACGTTTCAGCTTATTGCAAAAGGTTGAAAGAATTAGCGGACCAACTCCGCAACGTTGGTGCGCCAGTTAGTGAAGATCGTCTTGTTCTACAAATGGTTGCTAGCCTATCCGAGGCCTATAGTGGCGTTGGAACTCTCCTTCGTCAAAGTAATCATCTTCCGAAGTTCTATCAGGCCCTCTCCATGCTTACCTTGGAAGAAGCCGACTTGGCTAAAAAGGCGGCTACGAGTGCTAGCCCTGTGGTCATGATGACATCTTCCACTACTCCTCAAAATTTTAGTGACAATTCGAACCAAAACCGGTCTCATGGTGGCGGCAAAAATAGTTGGAAAAATAATGGCAAAAATCGCAGGGGCAAGCGGTTCCGGCAGTGGTAACGGGGCCGAAACGATGGCAGAGGACAATATCTCGGATATAATGGACCACCGACCCACTGGTCCCCGCCTTGGGCCACTGGGCCGTGGGCCTGGAACAGTGGGCAGTGGCCTAACAGCCCAGTTTCACAGTCGGCAACAGCCCACTTCCAGCAGCCTCCTCGGCCCAATACCAACTGGGCCAATGGGCCTTCTAGAAGTAGCACTGGGCTGGGGCAGCAGGCAAGGGTACTAGGGCCTCGCCCTCATCAAGCCCACCATGCAGCAGGCCCCATTCAGACCGATATTGAGGTGGCAATGCACACACTTGGTTTGACTCCACCGGACCCGAATTGGTATAAGGACACCGGTGCCACTACCCACATGACATTCGATTCAGGTACTCTCTCATCTTATTCCAATTTGAGCAACCCTCGTGGCATAATTGTTGGTAATGGTAATTCTATTCCAATTCGTGGTTATGGTCATAAAACTTTATCTCCCCTCATCCACCCATTATCTTGAAAAATGTCATACATGCCCCCAAATTAATTAAAAACTTAGTGTTTGTCCGTAAATTCACTACTGATAATTCTGTGCCTATTGAATTTGATCCGTTTGGTTTCTTTGTGAAGGATTTCAAGACGGGGAGTCCTCTCATGAGGTGTGATAGTAGGGGAGATCTTTATCCTATCACGTCATGTTCTGGTCTATCGAGTCAGGCCTTGCCGTCAACATTTGCAGCCCTTGTCCATTCCTTGTGGCATGCTCGTCTTGGTCATCCGGAGTCGTCCATTTTATCGTCCCTAGATAAAAATAATTTTATTTCTTGTAAGGGTGCGCATAGTACTCCGAATTGTCATTCTTGTTATTTAGAAAAAATTGTTATGTTGTCATTTGTAGATTCTAAGTCTCATACTTTAATGTCATTTGATATTATTCATAGCGACTTATGGACATCTCCTGTTCTTAGTTCTTTGGGTCATCGGTATTATGTTCTTTTTTTGGATGATTATTCGAAATTTTTATGGACTTTTCCGATAGCACAAAAATCTCAAGTTTTTTCTGTCTTCTTAAAATTTAGAGCCTTCATTAGAACCCAATTTGAATGAGAAATAAAAAATATTCAATGAGATAATGGCAGGGAATATGACAACGGGGTGTTTCGGGAATTTTGTGCAACTAATGGGATCAATTTTCATTTTTCTTGCCCTCATACGTCTTCACAAAATGGGAAAGCCGAACGCAAAATTCGTACCATTAATAACATTGTCCGCAATTTATTGATTCATGCTTTCGTACCCCGTCTTTTTGGCATCATGCTCTACAAATGGATACATATCTCCTTAACATTCTTCCTTCCAAAGGTTTGACATATTCATCCGCCCTTCATATTTTATATAATAAGACTCTTTCGTATTCACATCTTAGAATCTTTGGGTGCTTATGTTATCTGTTATTTCCGTCCACCACAATTAACAAACTTCAGGCTCGGTCTACTCCGTGTGTATTTTTGGATTTTTCGTCTAATCATCATGTTTACAAATGTTTTGATTTATCCTCTAATAAAATCATCATTAGACGCCATGTAATTTTTTATGAATCCCAATTTTCGTTTGCTAAGGTTAGTACTCCCGTGCCTAGTTCGTATAATTTTTTGGATGATGGTATATCCCCGTATATTATTCACCATTTTTCAGACGTCTCCCGCACCCCAAATCCTCCAAATGGCCCCATCAAGCTCCGTCACTAGCTACGCAGACCAATCGGGTCCTCGTCTGTCGATTCTTGGGCGATGACTCAGTCCATTACCGCCACTGGTCCAATCCCTGTTTCACAATCCTGTTACCGAATTGGGCTAGCAGGCCCACTACCTGCTGGCCAGTCCGTCCCGAGTCCAGAAAATTCCCAAAATTCGCTCAATTCTTCCCCGAGTCATAGACTGGTCACTCGTAGTCAACAGGGTATTTTTATACCAAAAATGCATTTTAATTTAAATTCTAATGTTCTTAAATCATCCCTACCCCATAATCATGTGTCTGCATTAAATGACCCGAATTGGAAAATTGCTATGACCGATAAATATAATGCTCTTATTGATAATAAGACGTGGGAGTTGGTGCCCCGTCCATTTGGTATTAATATTATTAGGTCTATGTGGATTTTTTATCATAAGGACAATTCAGACGGTTCGTTTGCAAGGCATAAGGCTCGGCTTGTAGGTGATGGTAAGACTCAGTAGGTTAGTGTGGATTGTGGGAAGACGTTTAGTCCGGTGGTCAAGCCGGCTACCATTCGCACTGTGCTCAGCTTGACTCTTTCGAAAGCATAGTTCATTCATCAGTTAGATGTGAAGAATGCTTTCTTACATGATGATCTCAAGGAAACAGTCTATATGCATCAGCCCTTGGGGTTTAGGGATCCCAAATATCCTCATTATGTATGTTTGTTGAAAAAGTCCTTATATGGGCTTAAGCAGTCTCCACGGGCCTGGTATAAGAGGTTTGCCAACTATGTTTCGACTATTGGGTTCACTCACAGCAGGTCGGATAATTCCTTGTTCATATATCATCGTAGTTCTTCCTTAGCTTATATACTATTATATGTGGATGATATTATCTTGACTGCCACTTCCGATATCTTACACCGGTCTATCATGACAATGCTCAGTTCTGAGTTTTCTATGAAAGACTTAGGGCCATTAAGCTATTTTTGGGGATTGTTGTCACTCGTCATACCGGTGGATTGTTCTTATCCCATGGGAAGTATGAAATCGAGATCATTGAGAGGGTTGGGATGTCATCATGTAAGTCTACTTTCACTCAAGTTGATACTAAATCCAAATTGGGTGCTGCAGCTGGCTCCCCTTACGAGGATCCGATCTGATATCGCAGTCTTGCAGGGGCTCTTCAGTATTTTACGTTCACGAGACCAGATATTACATATGTCGTCCAACATGTTTGTTTATTTATGCATGATCCCAGGGTTGAGCACATGAATGCGCTCAAACGCATTATTCGGTACATCCGGGGGACACTTGACTATGACTTGCATTTATATCCTTCATCGACGTCTACACTTGTCTCGTACACTGACGCTGATTGGGGTGGTTTTCCGGTCACCAGACGGTCTACGTCTGGATATTGTATGTTTCTTAGTAATAACTTAGTCTCCTGGTCTGCGATATGTCAGTCAACTTTGTCCCGCTCCAGCGCCGAGGCTGAGTATCGAGGGGTAGCTAATGTGGTCTCTGAATCGTGTTGGTTACGTAATCTGCTGTTAGAGCTTCATTGTCCTATTCAGAAAGCGACCTTGGTTTATTGTGATAATATTAATGTCATCTATCTTTCGGGTAATCCGGTTCAGCACCAGCACAATAAACATATTGAGATGGACATTCACTTTGTCCGCAAAAGGTTGCTCGTGGTCAAGTACGCGTCTGCCATGTCCCTTCCAGGTATCAGATTGCAGACATCTTTACAAAGGGTCTTCCCTCAGTCCTTTTTGAAGATTTTTGAGATTGTCTCAGCGTCCGAAGACTGCCCACTATGATTGCGGGGGTGTGTTAAATATACTAAATATACATAAGATATACACGTTTTGCACGTGTATATCCTATGTATATTTAGTCTCGGTTTAGTCTAGGTTGTATCATTCTTGTACACGGTTTTGAAAAGTTGTAGTATACCTTAGTTAGTCTTGTACTCTTACCATAATTGTATAGTTAGTCTCCAAATAGAATAAGGTTTTAGGAGTAGAATAGGAATATGATTCTCATATTATGGAAATATATAGATTGTATATATTGTCTTTCAATTAATGAAAATAATCAAGGAATTATTTCTTTCATTAACATATGAGCATTATCTATCGAATCTGATGTCTCGTAGACTATGAACCAGACCTAGATAAAATAAGATTAAACTTACAGAACAAATGATGAAGTTTAGAACTTCAATGAACCAAAAATTATTTTGTATGCTACATGTCTTTATTCTATCACATTATACTCGCACAATCTTTGTCGTTATTGCGGTTTTGCACTAAGATGTCTTGCGCGTATCCTGATATTCATGAGTGCTCTAGAAATCTATCACCATTTCATAAGAGCAGTATCACTCCACACTCATATAGGTTCACCCATCAAGTGTATTATGCAGAGCAATACACCACCTGTAAAGAATATTATAATGGATTAAGAATTTATAACTCAAGCTCACTTTCCTTGCAGATTAAACTATATACACACCATAATAGATCACAAACGAGATAAATTTGTATAGTGCACAATATCAAATAGTGATTAGTCATTACCCATATGAATCTACTTCATGGGATCTCCAATCACATATGTTGGGTTACCATCATATTCGATATACAACGAGACAAGTTTCCATTGAAGTTTCATTTAGTAATTTTATTCCCAAAAGTTTAGTCAGAGGATTGGCCGAATTCACTTCTGACTTCATATAATTTGTGGATATAATTCCATCTCTTAATAACGTTGTTTTATCTCTTTATGTCTCAAACACATGTGTTTTATTGTCACTCAAAAATTTATTATTTCACTATAGCTAACGTTGTTTGACAACCACAATATATAGACACATTGATCCTATCTCAAATTCAATACTCACTAAAAAGTATCTTAGTCTCATCATCAGCCAATGCCAAACCACAAACTCAGATTTCATTATGATCTATTTGACTGATTTTTATATTATTACGCCCCTCAAGGGTGAACACATAAACCACCAATGAATTTTTAGAATCACTTTATCATCATTGTATCCTTCTAATACAATAAATAGTTCACTTTATTTAGTAATATAACACTAATATTACACCAAGAGAAGAGATAAAAATATAATATATTATATTATCAAAAAGTACCAAAATCATAACCAAAGTATTTTTTTTTAATCCTTATACTTTTGCTTCTCCTCAAACATTCCTTTTTAAAAATTACTTTAAATAACAAGACCAGTTAAAATATTAACACTTTTAAAAAAAATCAAAATAACTCTTATAGGACACCATGACCCCCACATTTTAAAAAATTTAATAAAGGTAAAATAATATCTTTAACTCATAAAAAGTATTGCAATTTTCTCATAAGATGTTTTATTTTATGAATAACAAGGTAATAATATAGTTTCACTCAAACAACTATTTAATGTTTGCTCACACCATGTCATTATCAATAAATATTTTAAGAGTAATAATTTTATCAAAAGACACACACACGATGAGAAACGTATATACGTGTACTAGCATTCTCAACCTTTATTAAAAATAGTAGGCACAAATAAATCAGGGTTACAATACCATTGCCCACAAAATGCTTTTTTTCTTTTATTTGATGCAACCTCATCATTGTCAAATAAAATCTGCACCCAACTTTTTCTAATAATCACATAGAAATCAAATTGATTTACATATTAGTAACATGTATCACCTCCGTTTATGTCAATGTTTTGTTTTCAGATGTGAGATTAAGAAGAACCTTTTCATTTCAAGAACTCGAGTAGTTCTAAAATCACCAACATAAATAAATCATTCTTCATCTTCAACTTGGGTGTAGAACACAATATTGTTTTGTTATCATAAAAATGCTTAGTAGTACCAAAATCGTTTAGCCCTCAATGTCTTACATTAATTACAAAATTCGCTTGAGAAATGACCACAATAATTATATCATTCGCTTAGTCAAATTTATTTTTTTCTTAGCGGGATTATCATCTCTTCGAATCTTCTCTTACCTTGAGGTGTATGATGGCTTAATTTGCCACACTCAAAATATCTTTTCAAGAATTTCGTCACAATAGCTATGTATTAAAACATATGCATCTACATTCAGCTTAACACCTCAAAAATAAATTATTCAAAAATATTCAAATGATTTGATAATTATTAGGAGCTACCTAAAATAATATTACAATAACACAAATTCATACCAAAAGGAGATCGTCTAATAAACACTTTTTTGCAAGAATCAAATATATCCTCAAAGGGGTCTTTAAGGATTTCTTTTTCACTCATTACTAATCCACTCACAAAAAAACTTCATTACAATTCCTGAATATATCCTCAAAGGTGGTCTTTAAGGATTTCTTTTTCACTCATTACTAATCCACTCACAAAAAAACTGAGGCAGACAATTGATATAAACAAATAGGCAATTTTTTTAAATGAACTGCACTATTGTTTTTCCTTTTTCAAACAGAAAAGGCAATCATCTCTTAGATAGTTCAAATTAATATTTTCGCATATTTACAATATCACTAATGATCATAAGGCAAATTCAAATTATTAATAATGATCATATCTCTATGCTTATTACTTTTTTTAAGTTCTTAATGTAGAAGTTTTAGAAAATCTTCACTGGATGTTAATTACTTAAACAATAGTAATATATGAATTAGTGAAGTCTTAACAAATATATCCACGTACGTATAACTTATCTAAAAATTTAATTTTGAACCACTAGACATTTTAATTATTTTGTTAATATATATTCAACACATAGGTATGAAAAAAGCGTACCTTCAATTTTCTTAGAAAAGAAAATTAAACTCCACTTGCAGGTGATGATTTGAATAGCCATTTTGGTCTTCTTTGTAATTGGTATTTTCCATAAGAATATAGTATAATATATCTTTAAGATTGTTGGAAATTTTACGTAAAATATTCGATCACGAACGCTATAGGGAATTGTTTATAGCTTGAGGCATATCAATCATCAAGACACTATCCTTAATGATATTTCATCCGGCAGAGGTATATTCACCAGAATTCAACAAGCTCTTCTAATATCAAACTAGGAGTCAGAATTTAACAAAGATTTATATTTATATAAAACCAACATTTTGGAATATAGGAGAAAGAAATAATTTTGATGTATTCTATTGACCGCCTAAGGATCTTACCTTTAATAAATCAAAATGATAATTAGCATATATGGCTCAAAATAGTTATATGACGATTGAAAATATAAGTATATTAAACGGTCTACAGAATACATACGAAATGACTAGCATAAGATGTTGGAATTTTTTTGAAAAATACTTTATCATGAACATTATAGGAAATTTTTTACATCTTGAGGCATGTCAATTAAGACACTGTCTTTAAGGTATTTCACCTGATATAAGTGTATCATTCAGGATTCAACAAGCTCTTTTAGTATTAAATTAGGAGTGAGAATCTAATAAAGATTTAAATTGGTACAAAACCCATCCATTTGAAATATATGAAAAAGAAGTGATTTGGATGTATTCTCTTGATCGGTATCTCCTCCCAAAAGGAAACTAGTAGAATTTATATAGATCAAACACCATCTCATTAGAAAGGATGAAGAAGCTCCCAACGTTAATAATAAAAGTAATTGCAAGAATTAATGCAATGGTCAAACACCATTTATCACACAACGATATAGAACGGACAAATGATAATGATTGTCATTCAATGCCCATATTCAATATGAACAACTTGAGTACTAAGACTAGCAAATATTCTGTCACGATGTTAATTAAAGAGTATGTATAAAAATTAAAAAAATATGCTACCTTGATTTTATTGATGAATAATTTATCATATATATAAGGTTAAAAGAATATTTATTTTAATACAAACTAGTTAACTAATTAACCTAATTACAAAAGAATTATAATTCTACCTAAAGTAGGAGATATACAATTAATGAAAGAATATTGAGAAATATTCTATTACACCCCCGCAGTCGAAGCGGGAGGTTCTCGAACACTGAGACTGGCTCAAAAATCATCAAATAGTATGCGCGAAAGTCCTTTGGTGAAGATATCAGCAATATGATACCGGGAAGGAACATGAAGGACACGAACTTGACCACGAGCCAATTTTTCGTGAACGAAATGAATGTCCGTTGTTTAGTGCGCTGATGTTGGACGGGATTACCGGAAAGATATATCGCACTAATATTGTCACAGTAGACCAGTATTGCCTTTTGAATCAGGCAGTGAAGCTCAAATAGAAGGTTACGGATCCAACAAGACTCAGAGATGATGTTGGCAACACCTCTGTACTCTGCTCGGCACTGAATCGGGATAGTGTAGGTTGCCTTTTGGAAGACCAAGACAATAGGTTATCTTCGAGGAAAACACAATAACCAGACGTGGAGCATCGGGTGTCAAGACATCCACCCCAATCAGCATCAGAATAAGCAGTGAGACCAGTGAGCGAAGACCTGTATAGATGTAATCCGAAATGAAGTGTACCTTGGACGTATCGTAAAATACGTTTGAGGGCATGCATGTGTGCTTCCTTCAGACTGTACATATGCAAGCAGATTTGTTGTACGGCATAGGATATGTTTGGTCTCGTGAATATGAGGTACTGTAGGGCCCCAGCCAGGCTACGATAGTGAGTCAGGTCGGAATCAGCATTGAGTTTGGAATTGGTGTCTATAGGCGTGTGGGATGGTTTGCAAGATGTCATGCTTGCACGGTCAAGGAACTCTTCGGTGTACTTCTTCTGATATAAAAATAGGCTGCCAGAATATCGAGTGACAGGGATGCCCAAGAAATAACTCAAGGAGCCCAGATCTTTCATAGCAAACTCAGAGGAAAGGAGAGACATAATGGACCATCGGAGAGCATCAGATGATGTGGTGAGGATGATGTCATCAACATATAATAATAGGTAAGTCATGTATGTACCCTTGTTGTTGATGAACAGGGAATGGTCGGATCTGTTATGTGAAAAATCGATAAAGGAGACATAATCAGTGAACCGTTGGTACCATGCTCGAGGAGCTTGTTTCAGTCCATAGAGCGATTTTCGCAACAGACACACATAATCCGGATGAATAGGATCCCTGAAACCCATAGGCTGATGCATATGTATTGTTTCATGAAGATCCCCATGTAAGAAGGCATTCTTGACATCAAGCTAATGAATGGGCCAAGACTTGGATATTGAAATGATGAGGACGGTTCGGATGATTACAGGCTTTACGACTGAGTTAAACGTTTCATCACAGTCTACTCCCCACCTATTGAGACCTGACATCACCTATAAGATGAGCCTTGTACCTTTCAAAAGACCTATCAAATTTCTTTTTATGTCTAAAAATCCACATAGAACAAATAATATTTGCATCAGGTGGATGGGGTACTAGGTCCCACGTCTTATTATCAATAAGAGCATTATATTCTTCAATCATTGCGGCTTTCCAATTAGGGCCGGACAAGGCATCCTTCGGGTTACGATGGGACAGATGGAGGAACAACTGAAATGAAAAGGTTAAACAGCCATTTAGGTTTATGAATTCCGTGCATGGCACGGGTTTCCATGGTCTGAGAGTGTGTCTCAGGATGCGGGGAGGGAAGAGGGTTTTCCACGGGACTACCAAGAAGATGAGGAAGGGCAGGGGTGACGGTACAAGCTGGCCGAACCTCAGTTTGCCAAGAGGTGGCTACAAAATCACCCTGAGGTGGGCTGTTCCGGGCCACAAGCGACAGAACCGGGTGGGCAGCTAGTCCCAGACTGGCCGAGGTGGTGGCGAGTGCCGGGGTCTGGGACGGCGGACTATGTAAATGGTGAATTAGAAGAGGGGTTAGGCCACCATCTAGGAAGTCATAGGAATATCGAGATGGCGAGTGTAGAGAGACAAAAGGGGATTGAGACTCATCAAATAGGACATGACGTGAAATAATAATTTTACGGCTCGACAAGTCATATCACAAGTAACCCAGAAACACACACGGAGAAGACCGAAGTTGAAGTTTGTGAGTGGTCGGATGGAGAGGGTAACAAAGACATCCAAAAATACGCAAGTGTTGATAGGAGGGGTTCCTACGAAACATAACTTGGGTGGGCGACAGTTGAGCTAGAGACTTGTTTGGGATTATGTTCAGGAGATAAGTGGCCATGGAGAGTGCGCAATTCCATAATTGAAGGGGAATTGAGGCATGAGCAAGTAGGGCACAAATGAATGTTGTTTATGGTTCAGATTTTATGTTCGGCTTTATCATTTTAGGAGGATGTGTGAGGGCAGGAAAAATGAAAGGTAAGACCGTTTTTGGAGCAAAACTGTTTGAATTGGTTATTATCGAATTCCCTGCTATTTTCACATTGAAAATATTTAATGCTCTTTTCAAATTGTGTTTTTACAAAAGCACTAAATGAAGAAAAAATGGGGTATACCTGGGATTTGTTTCCAATTGGAAAAGTCCATAGAAAGTTGGAATAATCATCCAAAAATAATACATAATATCGGTTGCCAGTCGTACTCAAAATAGGGGATGTCCACAAATCACTATGTATGATATCGAAAGGCATTAAAGTACAATTTGTGGATGCATAAAATTGTAATTTGACATATTTCCCAAAAACGCAAGATTCACATATAGGAGTCCTAGAAATACGGTTGCAATTAATAAAATTATTTTTCCTAAGGGAGTGTAAAACAGAGTCTCCCGGATGTCCTAATCTAGAATTTCATAAGGAAGACGAAAGAGCAACAAAGGTTGAGCGAACTGAGGCTGGATTGTTGACGGCGTTTGAAATAGGGTAGAGATCTCTGGTGCTGTCACATCTCATTATTCGTCTCTCTGTCGTAAAATCATTTACAGTAAAACCAAAAGGATCAAAGTCAAGGAAAACCCAATTGTCAGTTGTGAAACATCGCACAGAGATTAGATTCTTAATGAGTTTAGGGGCATGGAAGACATTTTTTAAGATTAGTGATGGGGATAGGGAGGAATGATCATAACCATGAATGAGAATGTCTTTTCCACTACCAACAATAATATTCCGATTTAAATTACTCAAATTGGAATAAAACGAGAGAGTACCTTGTGATGCCGTCATGTGAGATGTAGAGCCTGTGTCCATATACCAATTTTCATCTGGAGTGTTGAGTGACATTGTGCTCATAGCAGCCTCAATGTTAATCGGTGCATAAGTCAATGGTGGGGAGGCCCGTGTTGTGTAGGCCTGTTGTGGACGTGGGTCAAGTATGCCAGGTTGGGCCTGTCGATTCTGAGGTGGAGTCCACGAGGATGTCGTATACGGTTAAAAAAAAGAGGCATAGGCCCACGCGACCCACGGTGGGTAGGCAGCCCACGGCGGAGGATGTTGCCACTGCCGCGGTCGCTGCCCGTTGTTGCCAGAATTTCTTCTGTCGTGGCCCTTACCGGACTTCCTGCTCTGACCGTTGTTACGGGAGGAAGCGGACTGTTATAGGTCCTCTGGCCAACGGTTCTGGTTGCCGAACAGGGAGGCCCTATCGTCGATGGTGGTGGTGAGGGCGGCGTCGGTAATGTTGGCCCGTGCTGCGCTTGATTTTCTGAGTTTCCTAAAAAATGAGCTTCGAACGGGCCTCATAAAACGTAGGTAACGGTGTGTATTGCTGAAGGATGGTGGAAACACCGTCATAGGAATAGTTCAAACCTGCAATAAGTTGCATGACCAATCGTTGATTAGTGACTGGTGTGCCAACGTTGGAGAGTTGATCGGCAAACATCTTGAGTTTTTGACAATAGGCAGACACATTTCGGAAATCGTCCCGATGAACGTCCTTGAACTGATTTTCAAGGTATAACGCTCATTGAGTTTTGTTGTCGTGGAAAATATTGTCCAAACGTTCCTATGTTTGGCGGGCAGTGGCATCGGTCTCAATGATGGTGTGCAACAGATCATTAGATATTGTGTCGTATATCCATTGGAGGATGACTGCGTCCAAATGAGACAAGAGTGCATCATCAGAAGTCGAAGCCGATGGTACGTCTGTGGACTACGGCGTTGGAGGAATGATCACGAAGAGTATTGACCCTTTTCCATCTCAAAAGTCACAAGGATGAAGTTTTTAATGTTGTTTACGGCAAATGCCGAATGGAATTTGGTTTTGTCAGCCATGGAAGAGGAAATTTAGGAGGAAGAGGGAGGGAGAATGGCCGGAAAACTAGGGTTCCGTCGTGGGGAAAGAGGGGGAAGACCGAGAGAGGTCGGCGGCTATGGTTCCGACATGGGCCAGGTGCCGACGTGGAAAAAAAGGTGGCGGCCGAGAAGGTGTATCGGCGGCTAGGGTAGGGTTTGTAGTTTTAGGCCACTGATACAATAAATGAATATATTTTATTGATTTTATTGATGAATGATTTACAATATATATAAGGTTACAAGAATATTTACTTTGATACAAACTATGTAACTAATTAACCTAATTACAAAAGGATTATAATTCTACCTGAAATAGATGATATACAATTAATGAAAGAATATTAAGAAATATTCTATTAAAATAATGACTAATGAAGAATAATGAACATGTTTAACTTATTTTTGAGATATAAGAACTATTTTTATAATACAAGAAGTTAGAACTTTACTATTCTCGTAATTAAGACAAATTACTTTTAGTTTCGTACTACAATCATCATGATGGTTAGTCCAAATTTTCATCTTAAATTATGAACAATAATTTTTAGCTTTTAATCTTCTGTGCATACATCAAATCATCTATTATATAAATTGAGGACACATATATGACAAAATGATCTATTTAATGTAACACTTGAATTGAATAAATAAACAAACAATTATTTCATAAAGAGTAGTATAATAAAAGTTTTTTTATGTCTGATAATATAATATAAAGCTATCCATCAAGCTATTATACTTGTCACATTCTTGATTAAAATCTGGAACTATCCTTGAATAACCATGATTATGCAGTATTTGTTTTTGGCAAATTTTCATTATTATTTTGACTACGGAAAAATGCTTAAAATGTCTCTGAACTATTGAATTTGATATTAAAAATGTCTTTCATTTATCTATTCGCTCTGAAATGCCCTCGTCGTCAACTTATTAGGTCTAAATTGCCCTTGTTTTTAACGGCCCCATTAAAATAAAATCATTAAATAATTATTTATTACGTGGCCAGATTTGATTGACCCAAATTTAAACCCTTTCCAAATTAAAAAAAATATCCACCCTGTGAATCTCTATCATCACCATGTCATTTTCTAACTTGAAGCTTCAAGTTTCATTAATGATTTCCATGTAGTTTTCTAATTTTTTTCTTCAGGTTCTAAGCTCTAATTCGATGGTTTTCATGCTACCAACTTTAAAAATAATATCATCCGATTGATTTAACACCTAAATTTAGAAATTTAGAAATTTAAAGCAAGCTTCGAAAAGCTCCTTCAATGGCAGCTTTAGTTCACTTCTTCAATGAAGTTTTTTTTTTTCAAGTATACTCAATCACGCTTGAGATTAAGAATCAAATTCCAACATACCAAGTTCAAATCACTAACAAAACTCAAAATTAAATTTTCAATCTAAGGTCAATGTTCATCAATAAATATTCAAATTTTATGGAGGTTTCATGAGTTTAAATAAATATTTTTTCCAGTATTCAACAAAATTTTAACACAAATAAAATGTAAAATTGCTTGGATTTTGTGGAATCCGACTGAGGTTCTGCAATTTTTGGGGTTGGAAAATAGGGGGCGTTACATGTGTCATTACTTCAAATCGAGTTTTTGGTTATGAATTTTTTCATTTCTGTTTTTTTCCTGTTCTTCTGGTTCTTCAAATTTGCCAATTTTGTGGAAATTTTGTTCTCTGTTGAAGCATTTTCACGGTGGTTTTTGTTGTTGTTTAATGGGGCATTAAGGCGGGGCATGTATGGGTTTTAGGAGGATTCGGGTTTTGGGATGGGATTTTTAATTATTTAAATTTATTTTAAATTAACCAATAAAATTGTTTCATGTAATAAATGAATTTTTTAATTATATTTTAAAATGAGGCCGTTAAAAATTAGAGCAATTTAGATCGAATAGATTGACGGCTAGAGCATTGTAGAGCGAATAGATAAACGGATGACATTTGTATACCAAATCCGATACTTCAATGGCATCTTAGGCCCCTTTTCGTTTTGGGTTTAATTATCCATACCTACTGAGGCTTTTCTTTCGACTTTAATCAATTTATCCAATTATTAGGTACCTTGATGACCTACTGTGTTCGGACTTCGGTGTTCTACATTAGAAGTCACTTGATGACTTGAAAGCTGCATCAGAGATCAGTTTGATGACTTGGCAGGAAATAAAAACAGCTAATGTTTTACTTTTTGAAGAATGATATTATATTTCCCAAGTTTATCGTTGATTGATATGATCAAGAAATCAGTGGGGAGGTCCTATGGAAAAATAGCCCGATGTCAAGATGATAAAAAGCTTAACACCTCTCATTGTTATTACTTTTTTCAATATGAAAAATCAAAAGGTCATTCTACTCAAAACCCCGACATCCCTTTTCTCCCACTTCACACCTCAGAACGCGCTTTCTTGTAGAGAGATAAACGTACTTTCAAATCTTCGTAACCCGAAATATAGACATGCCATCACACCTCAACATGGGTGCTGGAAATAAAAGACTGTTTTTCTGGTTGTAGGAAATGGAAATGATTCAGTTGATATTGCAAAGGAAAATGATTTTTGGTTCCCTGAAGGATATTATGGCGACCCAGCCTTCACTCGTCTATAAGTAAAAGTTTTATGACTAAAACGCTGTATGGTTTGTTCTTCAGTTGTATTTATGAATTTTGAGTGTGATTAAGTTTAGCAAGTTTAGGTGATTCAGATTTTGTACGTTCATTCCCTGCGTTAACGAGACTATATTATGATATGTGCGAAATCATGATTTTAAAGGTCTTAAACACTTCAACTTCATCATTTCTCACTTCACGATATGTACTCTTTACTTGTTCTTTTAATGAAATGGATGGCAAGTTGTATCTGAGTAACGGAGTAAAGGGATTACTTTGCTGAAGAATCCTACCCACCACAAATGCCTCATCGAATGTCTGTTATGTTCGATGCTATTTTGCCATATAGATTGGAGACAAATGATGGGACGGGTTCCCTGTGAGAAGAAACGTCAGGTAATAATGAGAGAAAAAACTCATAATAGTTTAACAGCTGCAGCGCCAATTGTGCATTCATACCTCTCTTAGAATCACTTGCTTTCGCAGGCGTCTAACCATCTCTTTAAACAGCTCATGCAGGCGAAACTTCAAAATTGATTTAAGTGAGACATGGGTATTGAGATTAGCTAGCAGCTCGATCCATCTATAGTTGGGGAACAAATTATATCATGCACTGGAGAAACCTGTTATTTCCTTTCTCCACCCCGCAATGTGCAAGAGGAAGAGACCAACAACAAAGCATTAGAAAGCATCTAATTCTAACAAAACTAGAAGTACCACCATAAAATACAACCATGTAAACCAAGAAATGTCACAGAAACTATCAAGAAAATCATTTCCCTTTTGCTGAGATGTCATGACTAAAAAAAACAACTATAAAATGCCACGGCTACAATAACTATTGATTAAGAAGTCTGTATGAGGGCAAATCCTCCAACTGTTTTATGTTTTCTTGCAAAAGCTCCCTTTCAATTTGTCGGCGAGTTGACTTCATAACTGTCTGCATGAAACGTAAACAGATCTAACATCAGAAATGTAGGGTACTTGGTTCACATGTAGAAATAATTTCTGAAAAGGTCCTTTTCAAGATAACATCAGTCTGTCTCATGGCAATCATCCATAGCATATGAAGAACTTCTCAAGAAAACATTATGCTAATATCAAACTTTGTGACAAATAATTAGATACTGAGAAAATATTTGAATAAAGATAAAACACAAAGTGGTGCAAGCCAAGAACTAGTCTGGATTTTTTGCTAGCCTGGCAAAGGAAACGCATGCCTGAATTATCACTCGAGTCTGGAACTCAATTTCAGCGACCATTTGGTGGATTCTATGGAAAGAAAGAAATGTTAAAGAGTTTTTGTGAACAAGAAAAAGACACATTTTACACATTTGATAGGTTGCTTAGTTTTTGGTGTAACATGGCTAGAGCCAACTTGTTAGAGGCTGAAGCCATGATTGAATCATCCCAATCGTTTGGACATCCAAATCGTTTGGATGTACTCCTGTCCGGCATTATCTTTTTGCTTGCATCAATTATCCTATCTATAAAAAACATATAAAACTACAAACAACTCCACGAGCCATTCTTAACCCATAGCTTCAAGCTACTAGCTCTAAGCAAAACTAGTTCCTACACTATGGGGCCAAAGATACAGCAACAACAGACCCAGTGTAATCTAAGGCTGGCCAGTGAGCCGGGACGACCCGACCCCGTCCCGAGCCCGCCCCGACCCCGCCCCAACCCCGATTAATAAAAAAAAAACGGTAGCGGGACTCGAACCGGGACGGGACGATGTCTCGTCCCGACCCGTCCCGAGCCCGCCCCGATCCCGCCCCTTGTCCCCCCTTTGTAAATATAACCGTTGCACCAACGGCCATTTTAGATTTTGGCCGGTGGGCAACGGCCATTTTTGCCTCCCCCCTCCCACAACCCCCCTACCCCTTAATATTTATTTTTAACCCATAAGTTATTATATTTACACTTTAACCCAATTTTTCAACTATAAATAACTCATTTTCTCTTCATCTTTCTCACAAATCTTCCTACAATCTCTCTAATCTCTCAATATATCTCTCTACAAGTCTACATTGTTTACTAAATATTCAATTTTATTTATTCATTTGGGAATTGGGAGTGAAGTTGGCAACTAGCTTGAGGATCTTCTATCGAGCAAAGTTTAAATTTTCAACCTCTCGATTACACGTCGACGTACGTTTGGTACATTCGTTCCTTCATTAAACTATTATTGTCTGTTTATTTTAGTTAGCGCACTTAATTTTATTATCTTTAATTATTTATTATCATAATTAAAATGGAAGGATTAAGAGGTATGTTTAAGGGTAAGGATGCTTCTTCTAGTAGGGGCAACAAGGGCAAGGGTACTTCTTCTAGTCATCTTATTCCTACACAGGATGATTTTGTTGATACTCAACATTTTCCTACAATATCATTAGATTTAGACGAGGAGCTATTTTCTGGAACTCAAGAAGACTTTAATTTAGACGATGATCTAGATGATACACCCACTAATGTTGATGACAACACACTTTAAGGGTATGGGTAAGGGTGATTCTTCTAGTAGGACAAGGGCAAGGGTACTTCTTCTAGTCATCTTATTCCTACACAGGATGATTTTGTTGATACTCGACATTTTCCTACAATACCATTAGATTTAGACGAGGAGCTATTTTCTGAAACTCAAGAAGACTTTAATTTAGACGATGATCTAGATGATACACCCACTAATGTTGATGACAACACAACCACTAGTGCACCTTCAACTGAAATGCCTTCTATTCCCCCTAGTATGAGACGAGGTCCAGCAAACCGACCATTAAAATCAGATGCATGAATATTTTTTGATAGGGACGTAGAGAATCAAGTAGCTAGATGTAAAATTTGTAAAAATGTTTTAAAATTTAAAATTGGAAAAGGTCACGGTGGGACGGGGGGTTTAATTAGACACGTAGTAAGTGTTCATCCAGCTAGGTATGCCAATATCAGGCTTCAAAACTGAGTGCGCAAACGCCCACTCCATCGGGACAAGGTTCACATCATCGTCATCAGGACCAAATCTGACGTCAAATTAACCCTATGACATGGGGAATTGTAGGCCCTAAATACAATAAACATAGAGATAGGGAAGCAATATCAAAATTAATTGTTGTAGAGGGTTTGCCTTTTTCATTTCCTTCATCTCCCGATTTTATTCATTACATTAGAGATATATATAATCCTGCTTTTAACGATTTTTCTAGATCAACTGTTAAGAGAGATGTATTTAAATTCGCACATGAATATCAACAATATTTACGTTATTCATTATATCATTTTAATGGCAAAGTATCTATCACGTCTGATATAGGTCGTAGTACTAACGGCCATAATTATTTAACTGTAACTTGTCATTGGATAAATTATAAATGGTCTATGCAAAAACGTATCTTAGCGTATAGATATATAGGCACACTGGTACTTTTATTGCAGATAATATTTATCAAGTGTGTCATTATTATGGAATAACCGATAAAATTATGACTATTACATTAGATAACGCTTCTTCTAACAATTACGCTATTACAATTTTAAAAAATAGTTTAACTCCATCTTTTCCAGATCATTTTCATATAAAATGCGCGTGCCATATATATAACTTAATTGTAAAGGATGGTCTATCACTTTTTCAAGACATTTTTAGTAAAATACAATTTGCTATAAACTTTATTTTTAAAAGTAATAGAGTACAACGAAGAAAAGAATATAAAAAAATTTGTCATGATTGTGGACTACCTTATAAAAAAATTCCAGAAGAAGTATCCACTAGGTGGAATTCTTTATACGAGCAACTATTTGTTGCTTATGACTATAGAAAACCTATAACTTTATTTTTTAACTCTCATAATCAAAATCCAGCTGATATGGTTGTAGATAGTGATTGGGTAAAAATTCACGAACTTATTGTATTTTTAGAGAAATTTTTTCCAGCAACAAAAGAATTTTCCGGTATATATTATCCTACTATTTCAACTATGTTGTTTTATATAACTCTAATATTTTTATTACTTAGTGAATATATGAAAAAAATCAACTTATATGGTAGCTATTAAAAAAATGTTTATCAAAATAAAAAAATATTTTATTCCTATTCCCACTATTTATATTATTGGTGTTGTATTAAATCCGACTATTAAAATATACGGTACTAAATCACTAATTGAAATTATTTACGATTGTATAGAAGTACTACCACCTCCAAGTCCCAAAAATCTAAATCACCGACCACCTATTGAACAAACTAAAGAAGAAGTGTTGTCTAGCGTAGAAGACCAATGCAAAAAAATATATAGGTTTTACCAACAAGAAACTGCTAGTAACTTACCGGCTTCCATACCATCTTCTTCATCTTCAACACAACCTCACAAAAGACATGATGTTTTTGCGGCTAATATTAAAAGCCTCAGAAATAGAATGTGCGGCCGCACCGCTACTAACCAAATTAGCGAGTTGGATATTTTTGTTTTGCAGGGTTCTGTACCGTACCAAGAAGTTATCAATGAAGATGGACATGAAGACTTGCTGAAATACTGGAGGGGGAATGAGAAGACATTTCCGACACTTTCAATGATGGACCGGGATGTTTTGAACATTCAAGCGTTATCAACTGCGTATGAAAGCGTTTTTTCTGCCGGCAGATATCAAATAGGAGACCACAGACACTCATTAGCAGGAGACAGCTTGAAAATTGCAGTATTATTCAGAGATTGGATACGAGCGGAGCGAAGAAGGTGCGGTCAACCGGAGATCAACGAAGCAGAAGACGAAAACTACAACGAAATCTTATCCGAAGGTAGTGGAAGCGACATGGATCAATTTGACCAACAAATACCAATTCCAACCGAAGAACCACAGGAAATTATCAAGCAATTAGAACAAATTTTTTTGAAAATGTTTAATTACAATTTTATTATGTAATTTGCAACTTTTGGACAATACCACAAAGTTGCAATTTAGACAATTGTATTTGTATTACAAAAAAATCATATGTCTATTAAATAATATAAGAGGCATAAAAACAGCCTTGGGATGCTTTTATTACACTATCTTGTCTTGTTTATTGAGTTTTTTTTTATACATATGTTATTTTTTTTTTAAAAAAAGGAAAACCCGCCGGAACCCAACCCCGACCCCGCCCCGCCCCGATTCCGACGGGATCGGGATCGGGACGGGACTGGAGCAAGTCCCGCCAAACCCGACCCCGCCAGACCTGCCCCCTTCCCCGTCCCGGCCCGCCAGACCCGAGCCCGGCCCACTGGCCAGACCTAGTGTAATCCCATAAGTGGGGTCTGGGGAGGGTTGTTGTATATGCAAACCTTACCTCTACCTTGTGAAGGCATGCGGCCAAGGATACTACAAGAAATTCCCTTGTTGTTACGACTGTTGTAGCCAAACTGAAACTTTTAAGAAGCATATAAAGTGGAAAAAGCATGGGAACTTCTAGAAGGCTTATGGAACTAGATTTGACATGAGAAGAATTGAATTAGGAACAAAAGAACTTCCATATCCTCAACTAAGTCTCACTAATTTAAATGTACACACAAGTTCATAAAAATTTAAATACACATACATTGAAGTCCATATATGACGCTTGCATGGCGAGCCACTGATGATCCATCAGCTTAAATGTGATACAATATAGCAGATCAAATGCTGATTCGTTTTCTGTACAAAGGCGAAAGACATGCTTAGAAGGAACATTGTCAAAAAGCAGAAGCACTAAGTGGACAATACATAAGGGGTTAACTAAAAGGAAATGAAGCAGATCTTCAGACCACGGTCAAGAAGATTACCTGCAAGAAACTTCAAAAAAGTTGCTCCCACAATATTTCTTGGTTTTACTGCAGAGTTGACACATAATTAGATAAATGAATCAAGACAAGATATCCTAGACTTAGATTTGTCTTTCTACATATCACTGTACAGAAGAGCATAGAATGAACACATACAAGCTTCTAGATCAAGCATCTGGATAAGCATAAATGTGATGTTGACACCAGCAACAGCAAATGGGTATTCCCATAATGCCCTATCACCTTCTTGCTTTTGAAGAAGATCCTGGAACGATCTCTGTAAATGGAGAAGAAGCTTATCAAAATAAATTAGGAAGAAGAAGAGTATGATTATGGACCTAGAACGTTAGTGCTTGAATTTGGCTACAGCATAGAAGAGCTGTTCATAATTATGTGTACACTTGAGTATATGGTTTGCAGATTTATTTCTTACTTTTTAAACAAAATGGAGCAAGGAAATTGTTTGATTCATCAGCCTAAACATTACATGCACCAGATACAACTCTTCACTAGAACGACTTGCTACATGTAAGCTCAATACTAGGGCTTTGAATTACGTCAAAGTAGACTACCAGAGAGCTACTTTTCTGCTTCGTATAGACTTTTTAAAAACAAGAAAGCCTCTTTTTTTACATATGGTAAAAGTGCAGAACCATACATTAGCATAAAATGACGAATCTCCTACATACCTACATTTAGCATAAAATGTCGAATGGTAAAAGTGCAGAACAACTATAAATTTAGCATAAATTTCGAATCTCCTACATATCTAGTGTCACCCAAGTGTGAACTATTTCAACCTACGTTGCTCGGACTCTCCAAAAATGATGTCGCACCCATGTCGGATCCTCCAAAAATGCACTACTTTTGGAGGATCCGACACGCACCGTTGACAATAAGAGTCCAAGCAACATATATTTCAACACATGAAATGGTGAAATTCATTGCTTAACATACAAAGTTGGCTTCCTTTGTATAAGTCAATAGCCATCACTATAAGAAGAGTAACTTTGATGCTAGACCAAAAATGTTTACAGTTGTTCATTTATTTGATTAATAAAGTGAATTTTTTGAATAAAATTATTAAGTTAGACCTACATAGAGAAGTGTTTAAAATGTGAAAGAGTAAAATGGTTAGTTGAAAAGACATCACATGGGTATTAAGACAGTATTAATATTAATATTCCTTATTAGAAGAAAAAACGAGTATCAGTTTACGCATCAAAAAAATTTGTAATATGAAAATTATCCAATCACACTAAATCTGCCAACCTCGGGAGTTTTTTTTTTACAATCACCTCGGGCCAGCTTGCACGGGCCTCGACTAATTCCATGAGGTACTTGTTACCTCCCGCCACCACAGGTACCAGGTCTATAGCGGTTTTACCTCCGCTGGAATTTGAATCACTTTATTAACCACTAAGCCAAACTTAGGAGTCTATTGTTATCTTTTCGGGCCTTTCTTTATGATAAATCTCCAGGGCCTCAATATGAGTGTCAAATGGTAAAAGTTTGGCATAGCACCAGTGTCGTGAAAAGCACCCGCTTCACCGCTTTAAGCGGTGAAGCGAAGCGAGGCGAGGAGTCAGGTCTTATTGAAGGTGAGGCAGAGCGTTTTAACGGAAGCAGTCACTTCTGTCCTTGAAGCGTGAGGTGGCAAGGAAGTAGTCGCTTCATTTTGTATATTTTTAATTTGATATGGAAAAAAATGTGACTTTGTTAAAAAAAAATAGAGTTGCCAGATCGCTTTTTCTTTCTCTCTGCTCTAGGGTTCTTCAAAATCTGCTACTGCTGAGTCTTGAAAATTCAGGCAATTTTCTTCTTCGTTTCACTGTGTCTTCTTTGCGCTGCCACTTTTTTTTTCCTTTTCCTTTTCTGCTTTTATTTTTTCGCTGCTTCTGTAATCTTCTTCTACTCTTCTTCCTTCTATGTTCATTATAAATTGTTTCGTCACTTTTGCTTTCATTTATTTCTTTTTTTGTCTTTACAACAACATATCCAGTATAATCCCACAAGTGGGGTCTGGGGAGGGTAAGATGTACACAGACCTTACCTCTACCTTATTCATTTGGATAATCTTATTCAGTTTGTTAATTTATTTAATTGGGTAATCTTATTTAGTTTGTTGATTTATTCAAACCGACACTCGAAGAACAAAAGAACCAAAACCGAATTAATTCTGTCAGATCCGGTTTTTCGGCTTTTATGCGCATCCCTAACACAAACTGGAACTTGCTCCAATGAAATTTTGGGAGAGGGTGGTGGAGATAAGGGTGAGGAGGGGCGTGTTTACTTCGAAGAACCAATGTGAATTCATATGGGGGCGCTCGACTTCAGAAGTCATTCATCTTGTAAGGAGACTGGAGAAGCAGTATAGAGAGGGGAAGAGGGACTTACATATGGTGTTCATCGATCTAGAAAAGGCATACGACAAAGTCACAAGGGAAGTTCTTTGAAGATGCTTGGAGGCTAGTGGGGTACATGTGGCGTACACTAGGGTACTCAAGGACATGTATTATGGAGCCAAGACTAGGGTAAGGACAGTGGAAAGACACTCAGAGCACTTCCTAGTTGTGATTGGATTGCATCAAGGGTCGGCCCTTAGCCCATTTTTATTTTCCCTGGTTATGGATGTTTTGACGCGGCAAATTCAAAGTGAGGTGTCATGGTGTATGTTATTTGCGGATGACATAGTTTTAATTGATGAGACTCACAGTGGAGTTAACGCTAAGTTGAAGGTGTGGAGACAAACCTTGAAATCGAAAGGGTTCAAGTTGAGCGAGAACAAGACAGAATACTTGGAGTGCAAGTTCAGTGACGTAGCCCATGAGGTTGGCATGAAAGTGAGGCTGGATACCCAGGTCATCCAAAAGAAAGGAAGTTTTAAATATCTTGAGTCCATCATCCAAGAAAATGCGGAGATTAATGAAAATGTCACACATCGTATTGGTGCATGGTGGATGAATGGAGCCACGCATCCGGAGTCTTGTGTGATAAGAAGGTGTCACCAAAACTTAAAGGCAAATTCTACAGAGTGGTGACTAGACCAACTTTGTTGTATGGACAGAGTGTTGATCAATCAAGAACTCTCACTTTCAGAAGATGAAGGTGGCGGAGATGAAGATGTTGCAGTGGATATGTGGACATACGAGGAGATATATGATTAGTAATGAAGATATTTGGGACAAGGTGGGGGTGGCCTCAGTGGAGGATAAGATGAGGAAAGTGAGGCTGAGATGGTTTGGACATGTGAAGAGGAGATGCAGGGATGCCCCGGGGCAGAGATGTTAGAGGTTGACTATGAATGGTTTCATGAGCGATAGAGGTAGGCCGAAGAAGTATCGGGGAGAGGTGATTAGGGCATGACGCAGTTACAGCTTACCGAGAACATCACCATAGATAGGAGGTTATTGAGGACACGGATTAAGGTAGAAGGTTAGTGGGTAGTTGAGCATTGTCACGCTTATCTCTCCATACCTGTAATCGCAATATTACTCTGGTAGTTTCTTGTCTGTTGCTTTTTGTTATTATTTGGTGTTTATTGTACTTAGATTAGTGTATGATTTTTGTGGCAGTTATGTTATTATTATTTTTTCAGACTAATTTTTGTTACTATCTGTTGTGTCTTTACTTCTGTTATTTCTTTTTTCATATTTCTTTTGTTTGCTTATCTTTGAGCCGAGGATCTATCGGAAACAACCTCTCTACCTCTCAAGGTAAGGGTAAGGTCTGCGTACACCCACCCTCCCCAGACCTTACTTGTGGAGTTACACTGGGTATGTTGTTGTTGATGATTTTGTAGCCTAAATAGGTCTAAAATGCTCAACAAAATAGATCTGACATGTCAATTAGCAGCTTCATACTCTACAATATATCCAACAAATTTGTTTGATTTTACAAGTCAGTTGAAATAGGGATGTGGATGGTAGAATATCTTCTCTTTCTTCGTGGTCAACCGAGATCTACAACAATCTACGTAAAAAGGGGCAGTCCGGTGCGTGAAGTATCCCACAAGGTCCAGGGAAGGGCCTCACCCTAAGGAGTTGTGATGTAGCCAGCCTACCATGAAGCAAGCATCAGTAGTTGATTCCACAACACAACCTATAGGTCACACAGAGACATCTTTACCGTAGCTCCAAGGCTCCCTTCTCCACCAATATACCTATTTATCCAAAAAGGAAAAAAAAAAGATCTACCTGATTTATCCCGTCTTCATTATTAAGTCACTCTGGTTACCTTTAGATAAAATTACTAATAGAAACACTTACCCAGTGCTTATAAAAAAAACTTAGATGCTACGGTATCACAAAGAAAACAGAAAGGTGCCAGCTAAACTTTTCTGTTTGACAGTAGCAAGGAATAGCAGAGAGCAATTGAATCATCCTTTAAGATGCCCATCAACCAATACCCTCCCAGCTACTATTATGTTTTTAAGGGTTGAGGAACCAAATAGAATCATACTTTGACAATTGCGTGAAAGAAGAGGTGCATAAAAAACTGTGAGAACATACAGGATGTAACACAACAATCTGAATAATAACTACAATCTCAGGAGACAGACTCGTAAAGACAAGTTTAAGAAGAAACATAGATGTTAGATCTCCAAATGATTACCAAATCATAGCTCATGTTGATACTAAAGATTAGCTTTTCATTTTAGCCATGTCACTATGTCACTTCTCCATAAAGATTAGTCAGAATGTGGATGTACCGGGAAATTCCTCGCAAAATATAACAAGTTCTCCAGTGATATGAATCCGGCACCCCTGTCAAAAACAATCAAACATGTCAGTGGTGAACCGAGAGGGGAGGAACCAGAAAGGGCGGAAGAACTCAGAAATTGAGATAAGATAAGCTCAACCATCAGTGCTTTCTTGTTTTCGGATGCCTTGGGGAGAGGGAGAGAGAGAGAAGATGCTGGTGTACCTGAAGTCAGTAGATGGATCCTTCCCTTGCCAACCCATTTCCTTCCATTGCTCAGATATTAAACCATGGAGTTCTTCCACTGGGAAGGCAGCTTTCCACAATGCTTGTAAAGCTTCCTTTTGGTAAAAGAGAGAGAGAGAGAGACGAAGATGAACAGTAAGAATGTAAATTTTAACCTTAATGGAATGTTTAAAATTCTAAGATATTATCTCTTAAGTTCATAGGGAAATAGCTAAGACGTCTTCAAATAGAGGATACCTGATGTTCAGGAATTGAACTATCATATGCAACATCTATACGGTTTTGTAGTCTTTGCAAGCATTCCTCCTGACATTAACAAAGTGGAAGAGAACACCATAAGCGCTGATGTGCCAAATGGCATTCCAAACTTCTTCACAGTGCTGTGAAGCTTAACATTCTGAATAGCGTATTTACTAAGAATAAAACTGGATATGTTGACAGAAGTGGGAGATTGAAAATAGAAAGCTATATTGGCAATATCATCAGCACTATCAACTGGTTATCTAGGGATTGCGGAGAAAAAGGGAGAGCGTGAAAAGTTAGATATAAGAAATTCATGCCTGAGACTTGGCACAATTTTAAAGAGAGTTAAAGAATATGTGAACCTCAATGTGAGCTCAATTGGCCGAATGACTGAGAAACCAAATAAAAGTCACTACCACTCGCAACACTCAGCATATTTTATTCGTTGTAACTGTAAAGTGTAAAATCTTGGAGAAAACAATCCGAAAACAAATTTTCCTACTGCCACAAAGAAATCTTATCCAGAATACAAACTTTAAATAAGAGAGAATCAAAAGAAAATATTACTGCATCGTGTTTTATGACACTCCTAGAAATTTTCCTAGTAGGAAGCTTACACTTTATATAACCTGCATTATTACCTGGGCTGGTGTCAGATCAAATGATGGACGAGCATCAATATCGCTTCCCTGGGCACAAACGCATGAAAGGCCTCGGCCAAGCCATGCTGTTGATCCTGCTATGACCTCTGCAGTAACAGAAGGAACCGATAATAAAGAAAATGGGAGATCATGTTTTCAGTAACAACATGCTTCATTATGTATAGAGATAGAACAAAAGAAGATTTGGACGCAAGAAGAGAAGTGTGTCCTTTTTTTATTCTTTAGACGAGAAGTTGATCCTTTATTTATTTATTTTCCTTTTATGGGATAAGGAATCGAAGTATATCTTTCTTGAAACATAGACAAGACAACTCTACATCATATGAGCAAAGTTTCATAACTAACGAAGAAGTGTCAAGAATGCATCAATTCAGCAACTATGACAAGGTTCAATTGTGTAATCAGGATAATGTCATAATTAAAGCAGAAACATGGTACACGTGTGGGTATCAACACAGAACCTCACTAGTGTTACAGAACAAATATCATGGGCTACACTACTCAGCTAGATAGTAGGAATCCTACCTGCCAAAATTGGTCATTGAGAAGTAGAAACATCTGTACACTTTTTTTCTTTGTCATTGTTTAAATTATGTTGATGATGAGAAATAAGCACCAAGAGACTGCTGTTACAGATGTACAAAAACAGCAGAGAATGTTGAACATAAGTAAAAGATTCAAGTGTCTTAACATTCATGAACTAGACTTCTTTACGCACAACAAGAAAAATAAATCACCTCCCAACATGATGGTACAAAAAAAGAACCACCTTCACACAACTTTACCAGCCAATTGCCTTTTACAATTAAAAAAAAAAGGCAGCCCGGTGCACCAAGCTTCCGGGAAGGGCCGGACCACAAGGATTTGTTGTACGCAGCCTTTTACAATTGTTTATCAAAAACTAATTCCCGTTTGAAAGCTAAAATCAGATGCAATTATGTAATGTAAATTCATCAAAGAAAGAGGAATAAAAAAGCAACGCGGCGACAGTTTAAATTAACTGGTCACGGAATTTAATACAGCAGCTCAATACACAATCCTGCTTTCTGATAAAGTGCAACCGTCAGATGAACAGTCTGGGTAACTAATCACGGTATTAAATAGGTACCCGAATGCAGCCCATACCACTCCCAAAAGTTAACATAAACGACCTAGTACATTCTCACACCACTTCTTTCTAGTGTTCTTTCTAAAACTATCAGTGATAGTTGGAGTCCCTAAAGTTACTCTTCACACGTTTCCCTATACGTTTCCCTATACGAAAGGTCATCAGCAATCATGCATTACAATTTCCACATAATGTTTAGTTAAAGTTTTTTGTCGTCCTTCAAGAACAATCAAATAGACAGCTCTATAGGCAAATTGTCATCCTTCAAGAACAATTAATCAGTAGCTTAACTAATAATCTGTTGAATCGAAAGCCGTTCAACCAATTTCACTGAACAAATAACTCAATTACATAAACAAATTAATCCATTTACAAAAATATACTAAGCTGTTTCAGTGTATGTATATGACAAATTAATCCCTTCACAAATTTATACATGCATCTTTCTTGCTCTATAAATATAAAGAAAATACTCATAAAAAAACTAGGGCACAAAAAAAGAAAAATTGAATACAAACTCACCACAAAATTCAACGCAACTAGGCATGAGTAAACCTAATTTCAATCCACAGATAGAAACTCATAAAAAAAAAATCAAAAATAAAAAGAAGCAGTAAGGAAACGAAGTAGAGAGAGAAAGAGAGGTAATAATAATTAATAAATGAGCATATGGTTGCGTTATTAAAGATATTAAAAAAGGAATATACCAGAAGTAGAATGGCAAGTACTACTATTTCCTCTTTCAAATCCTTGCGATATTCTCCTCACTGCTACGAACGATTCTCCTCTATCGTCCATTTTACCAAAATTCAATGCTAACACTAAAATATACGGACAAAAAAATCAAAGAATCGGTTCTTCGAAGCTAAAAATGTGGAAAATTCGGATAGAGAAATAGATTTTTCTTGAAGAGAAATGGAAGATTCCTTCATTGAAGCCGCAAGATCTGCAACAAAGCCATGAAGAAGTATCTGCCCAAAAGGGAAAGTTTTATTTATGGGCACCTAGGCAGATATAGTCGTTGTGCGTGTGCATTTCGAGAGATTTTTGATAAGAAATTTTAGTTTCTAGATTTTTTTTCTTATCAATCAAAAAAAAAAAACAATCCGTGCATTAAACTTATGTTATGTACGAAGTTCAAAGAAGAATCAGATCATAAGTATTTATTGTATACATTGCAGTTTTACAATAATCTATTTACACGATTTAAAATTTTACAATATTCTATTTACCCGATTTAAACTAATGATCTTTATATCAACTTTATGGTTATCTCAAATCATTCGAAAGAAAGTTATCATTTCTTATCAATCATAGTAAATGAAAAAAAAGTCACCGAAAATGCGTTAGGTAGCGAAGTTGGGGGACGTGGGGAATGGGGATTGAGGGTGATATAAGGAGTGGAGTTTTTGGTGTCCTTGTCCGGGAGGTGGGAGAAATGGTTAAATATTAGACTCTTGAGGGTCGTTTGATAGGGTTACAAAACTAATGTTAAATAAGATAAGTCAAATATCTCTTTGAGAATTTTATAACTATAGTGAAGTGTTGTTATATATGTATATTGTCATTTGATGTTTGGATTTTATTTTGTTGTTATAAATGAAAGTACGTAGAGAATTATTTTTCTGTACTTTTTATGCCATAAACGAAAATTATATACTTGCTAATTTTAAAATCTCAATTGATTTTCATATCTCATTAATTAAAAATTAAAAATACTAATAAATTGCAAATAAATCCATGACTAGTTATACCATACCGATAAAGAATTGAAATCTAAGAAACATATGCATTTAAAATTAATTAAGAATTTAAACACAATTTCAAGTTTAACGTAAGAATTCTACAAATGTAGGTTGTTTCGTAAACTCTATTCTCTTAGCGGTAATATAACGCTTGAATTGACAAAGAATTTTGTCCAAACTTTCAGCAAAAAGAAATTTAATAGTTTTCCACTGTCTAAGGCTGCATTTTTTTTTAAGATTAAGATGTATGAATCTGAATACACATCTGAATATTAAGATATTGTATGTAGATCTGAAGACTGAATGATTAAGATTGTTTGTTTTTCATCATCTGAAGGTGTATAATATATCAATATTTAAATGTAATAAATATATAATTCAAATAAACTAAAATAAAAATTATATCAAGAAATATTAGATAAGATATTAATTTAAACAACAAATTTATTATTTGAGAGACAAATTAAAGTATTCAAAGATATAAATGAATATTTTATGTTTGATACAATTATTGAGCTATCTGAAATATAAAAAAATGATATATCAATAAAAAATTATTGTAATAATAAATTTTAAATACAACATAAATTAATCTATTAATCAAACTTATCCAACAAGGTAAAACAATACCTCAAATATTGTTCTGATTTAGATGTATAATTATTAGAGTATTTGAATCATTAACTAACAATCATCAATTTTTAACATTTCAACATTGGAGAAAATTTTTTAACTAACCAAAATATTGAACTCTCAAGTATTTCATCTTCTTTGCATTAGTTGGAGAGCAAGTTGCTCCCGCATATAAGTCATTATCTGAGAATCTTCAATTGTCCAGCTAGGTCCATTTGTTTTATCCAATGTTTCTTCTTGTAGTCTTTTTTCATCAAATATTACTTGCCGTGTATTAAATTGATCAATAAGTCATCATTCATTCGATCCTCTCTGATAAATCATTAATTGCAAAGCATGCAATAACAACATCTCTTTGGATATTAATAAGATATGGAGCCATCTTATCCAATATAATCTTGCTTTTAGTATTCCATAAGAACGTTCGATAACTTTTCTAAATTGTGCATGAGCATGATTAAACTTTTCCTCCTTCGTTATGGAACGCCTACGATGATAATCTCCTAACCAATGTCGAATATTTTAGAGTATTAGGATACGCCGCATCACGTAGATAGTATTTACCTGACATCAAAATTTAAAAATTAGGTAATCATATTGTAAACTAAATAATCATTTCAATTGTTTAAATTGTGGACTTACTAGATGGAGGAAGTGGAAAGTCATTATTTGGATTAGATACAATCTCTGCTAGAACGTGTGCATCATGTGCTACCCTTTGCCACGATCCAAATTGAAGGACCATGACGGGCACCCGGGTCTTACCTGCTGAGCACCACGCTTCACATACTTACCAGTTAACCGAAATCAATCAGGGCCGCAAGGGCCGTTACCAAATATTCGGCTGACACATAACATACATCACAACCGACAAGGCCATACACAACACAACTACTATACACAGGACAACTGTCTACAAGCCTCTAAAGAGTACATGACATCACAAGGACGGGACAGGGCCCCACCATACCCATATGCATATGCAAAAATATCATACCGAGACTATACTACAACTCTGGAACAAATAGAGTGCTCCAACATCAGCTGAACCATCAACCTACTAGCGTGAACCGTTCCATTGTTTACCTGAGCCTGCGGGCATGAAACGCAGCGTCCCCCGACCAAAAAGGACGTTAGTACGACTGATGTACTTAGTGTGTTAGGCATGAACAATAGCATAACAGGAATACAAGAATAAACTAAAACAGTATCAGCCGACAGAAATAGCCGACAAACCACATCCGACAGTAACAACCGACGAAAACGGCTGACCAGCAGTAAATGCCTCTAAGGGCCCTAATATATATGCATAAATGTTATGCACAATGAAAATGCAATACACATAAAAAAATATTGGCCACACAAGGGCATCTTCCTTCCCATAACAGCCTATGTGGGCATCATTTCATTTCGGCCTCTGTGGGCATCTTCCTTTTTAGTGATAATTTGTATCAGCTGCAGGTGGTGGTGCGTATATAACGCCATTCCCTTTTCCCATCCCCTAAATATATATAATTGATACCATATACTAGTGTATATAACACATTTGGGTCAAGGGTAATACATGAATAAAATGCATGAATGACAATAAAACATTCTGAACTTATCGGGTGACATTATATCCTTGTACCTTCGGCTAACATTGAGAACATTAACATATTTCTCATATACCTCAATAAGAATTTTAGGAACATATTTAGACATGATTTTAACATAGGAATCAATAACATGAACATTCTTAACTACTAAGAGTAGAATAATTTATGGAATAATATTACGGTTGCATTTCGTTACATGGAACATGCCAAAAGAAGAAATAATTTGCCTTAACATACCTCCATTTAACCTTCGCATGACTACGACAACTTGAGACTGAGCGTAACACTGCTTCATGAGTTGCTGAACGTGTTGGGTATTCAAAGAAATTGCCAAAGTGGAAGAATGAATTGCCCAAAGTAGAAAATGGGTGCTGAGACGTTTTGTTAAGTTTGAAGAATGAAAAATATTCTAAATGAAAGTGAAAATTGTTGAATGCTTGTTACGTTTAACAATGGACAAGATTTGAGATTGAAAATGAAAATGTAATGAATTACAATAATGAACTTGTAGACTCTTTATAAACCTCACACGTGTAGCCTTTGTACCAAGTCTCCTATCTACTAATCACCAACACATTACATCACCTGTAATGTGCATGCATATTACCTAATAGGCCTCCACCTATTAATGGACACATGGATCATGTCCACATAATATTTATTCAATAATTTTAATTGATTCTTTGATCTCAATTCACTTAAATCTTGATGACTTCTAAAACCTTCATATACTCAATGTCATAATCGTGCGATATAGCACTAGTCCATAGCCTTTTTATGCACACACCAAGTATTATTTTCGATCCCCATCATCATACTTGTTACGTCCAAAATTATTTTGGGGTTTTATCCTTTTATATACTAAGCTCTCCATTTGCATACGTGAATATGACCAAAAATCCTCCAACGCTCGGGTCTATTTACACATGTCTAGCAATTTAAACCATGGCTCAAAAGTACGAGATGTTACATTCTTCTCCCCTTAGAAACATTCACCTCGAATGTTAGGGTGACACATCTAATTCCCGTCACATTGTTAGAAAACACATCTATCGCTTCACGTGCCATATAAAATAATATGTATCCCTATGTCGGACCTCACATGGTCATCAAGCATTAATGATAATAGTATGAAACAAGTGGGGGTAATCATATTTCATCTCTTCTTCCGCTTCCCACGTCATCTTATCTGCATTCTTATTTCGTAACAGAATTTTCACGGAGGCTACTTTTCTTTTAGTCCTCAACTTGCGGACTTGTCGGTCTAAGATAACAATAGGAATCTCTTCATATGATAGGTCCTATGTAACCTTCACATCGTTAATTGTTACAACCCGGAAAGGATCTCCAACACATGTTCCTAGTATGGAAACGTGGAAAAATCGGATGAACAAACTCTCACTCCAAAGGCAATCTAACTCGTAAGTTACTTGGTTGATTCACCGAATTATGCGGTATGGCCCAGTATACCTTGGATTGAGCTCTCCCACACTTCATTACTCCCCTTATAGGAGAGATCTTTAAGAAGACCCATTCATCAATCATCAATCTGAAATACTAAGTCTCGCCGTCGCATATCTGAATACGACTTATGACGACTCTGAGCGGTTAACAACCGTTCTTGGATAAGTTTCACATTCTCTATAGCTTGGTGTACTAAGTCATGCCCAAATAACTCTGATTCGCCTACCTCGAACCATCCGATAGGAGATCTATATTTCCGTTCATATAACGCCTCGTATGGAGCCATTGTAATACTAGCATGATAACTATTATTGTATGCAATTCAATAAGGGGTAAATGATCATCCCAACTCCCTTAAAGTCCAATACGCAAGCTCGTAGCGTGTCCTCGAGTGTTTGAACTGTAAACTTGGCCTGCCTGCCTGCCTGTCTGATGGTGGAAAGCTTTGCTAAGATTAACTTGAGTGCCCAAACCACTTCGCGTAGTCCTCGGCTATGTAGGTAGTTTTGACCTCCAGAAATTGAGCTGATTTGGTTAGTCTATCAACAATCATCCAAATAGAATCAACTTCTGATAAGATCGAGGTAAACCCATAATGAAATCCATATTAATCACTTCCCATTTTCACATCGGGATTTCAATGTTCTGGGTCAAGCCGCCGATCTTTAAGTGCTCCGCTTTTACTTGCTGACAATTAAGACACTGAGCTACGAACTCCGCAATGTTCCTCTTCATATCGCTCCATCAATAGATACCCTTGAGATTATGATATGTCGTAGTAGATCTAGGGTGAATGAAATATCATGAGTAATGGACCTCCGTCATAATCTTGTCTCGTAATCCTTCTACATTAGAAATACACTAATAGACCTTCCACCTGGGGTCCCTCTCCTGTTATGCTCGAAGGTTGTGATTCTCTTTTGTTAGATATATTTCCCAATCTTCTCTAAAAATGGGATTTTCATCATGACGTTCTTTTTCTTCCAGTATGAGGGATGGCCCTGCTGTATTCAGAGTCGTAAGGCTATCACTATCTGAATCCTCCTTAGCTAACTGATGTGTCCCCTTAGGTCAACTTATCTCCTTAGTCCTTACATTAGTCAAGCCATTTGTGGTGAATTATTTTGTTGTCAACTTAGCCTTGTTTACTAGCTGGCGTGCTAAAAACTCTTACATTTGTAGTATCTCAATCGTGAACAGTTTATGAGAAATATCCTCGAATATTAAGTGCGTGTATCATCGCAGTTAACTCTCTTTCATGGTCTGAAACTTTCTCACTACTCGTAATTATAAGCAACTTCCTTTCTTACTTCATTTGACACTTGTTCACCTATTTTATTACTTGTCGTACTCGTCTTAGTTTTAAAATATTCTAATATATATACGTAATCTCAAACATTGCTCCTGATTCCAATCCTTGGCGTTACTACCCCTTAAAAGATGAGTTGTTACTTATTCCCTCATTCAATACGTGGAATATTCTGAAGAATGTGCATTACATGACGTTGACCTATTATATCCAAATCTGGTCATTATACTTAGATTCGAATTCCTTCATTTGCCTCATGGCTAAGACTTTATGTCAATGGTGCTTTAGAAAAGATTCCCTTGATCTCGTTAAGTTGTAAACCCATTACTTTATCTATCTCGTAGAACCTTTAGTCAGTTCAGAAATACGCATAGACATATGTGTTTGCCTGATATTTTATCTTCATTATAATGTCATTATCTTTTGACATATATCTTAAACATCTACCTTGTGTCCATAGGTGTCATTGTCCCCTTTTCACCCGTCTAGGCACTAATCTCGAGCTTTACTCACTGTCACTTCCGTTTACCTACTTTCTAGAATGTATAACTGCATATGTTGTGGAACCGATGCTTCGTAGATCCAATTCACGGTGTTACATGATCTAATGACTTGTCAAGCTTTTTTGTCTTATCATTATTAGATCTTCGATCGACCGAGTGCTCATTCGTTTTACCTTTATATTTCGATTTCAAGTTGCCTTGGGGGAAATCTCTTATCTCAAAGTATTTCTCATACTCTCTTCATGAACATCAGAGAATCGCCACCATTGGCCGAAAAGTTCTTATTGTCCCTCCTCCACCATTGGTCCTTACGCTATTCTGGAGTAATCATACTTTTGCGAAATCTACATACTATAACCTCATTCACCTTTATCCTTCTTGTCGTAATTCTTCCTTCTACTCGTCATTAAACGAAAAACATTTCTGCCTTTATACTTGATCATACCATTCCATTCCTACTTATTAACTGTTTTCATATTCCTTACGACCATTCTTCGATTGTTCCATAATTTTCGTCCTCAATTGCCCCTAACAGGCTATTGTTATCCAGAGGTTATTTAGAATTGTAATATGCTGTACAATGAAGCCGAAGACCTTACCAATCCAATACCTATAACATATCTTAGCTTACTAACATTGATACATGTAATTCTCAATAAGACGCGGTATCGCCCTTTACACAAGGACGAGAGGCTTATGTCCATTTCCACTACCGTGGATAACTCGATCCTTATATATGTCTTGGGCTCACTATTCTGGGTATGTCACTTTACGTGATCTTCTTAAATTTACTGATAGTCACTCTTCAGACGATTCGATTGTGGAAATCCGTTCTTGTTAATGATATCCTTGGACAATTCCCAATCTATTATGGGTAACATATTATAATATAGGTTGCACATACATAATATATTCCCTTATTCTAATCAGCATGCGTCACTGTAAAACGTGTAGATTTTCATAACCTGCTAGACCTTCCAATTATGTCTTCTGCTTTTTATCTGTATAACTCATAGTCATCTTATCCTTACCTTTGCGCATCAACTTAGGACACTTCGGAACGTTGTGGCCATGGCTGCCACACTAAACCAACCCCATGTACCTTTGCGGCATAATCCAACATACGCTAGACCACACTGACTACAAGACAGTCGGAACGGTCTCACTCGACCTTTACAAATTTGACCTTGACATATTGGCATCTTTGAACCCTTTAAATATCGGCGATCCCTGACTAATAAACTCCCTAGGTTATAAGCTTTTTGACCCTTCAAAGGGCTATCTCTATCAGATGCTCTAAGATGAAATCGTTCCTGAGAGGCCACCAACTGATTCAATACCTGCTCCGGTCTCCTTACATCTTAATCAGACGGAGCCGGGGTAGGATGGATAGTGCATGAGCCTCCCTCAACCCCTCTGGTACTACTAGATTCGTCGATACTTGGGAAAGCAACTTACTCATATCCTCTGACAGATATGTCCCAATAGGGAGCATACTACTCGTATTTACACTCAATCCAACTTCAATCTCCATATTAATCATAATCCTACTGGAAGAAGGCATTGTTGTAGTCGTGAAAATGATAAGGTCTACAGAGCGAATCCTTACAATCTTCTGTGTTCCGGTGCTTAGTATTTCCTTTTATTACTCCGCTTTCCTGGCTTGCATTATCTCTTCCGTATATAAGTGAAACAACTTCTCATAATCTCAAAACTTTTTACATAATACAACCCTTCTGGCGTACCAATCGTCTGATTAAAGTCACCCATTTACTAGCTACGTATATGAACTAACCGAAGTCTTTTTGGTAATCGGCATTATCAAAACAGTAACATGCACGAGTTAAACCCGAATTCTTTAGACTCAGCTCTACTGCACAATCTATGATATGAAAGAATGAAAACCATCCCTAAATGCCTTGCAGCCTCCTATTTATTAGTGTGGCGCGCAACACACCCATAAACAAGACTCAACTAGACACGGCTTGTAGACTCCCTACGACATACATGCTCTGATACCAAATTTGTCACGACCAAATAGAGGGCCATGACGGGTACCCGGGCCTTACCTGTCGAGCACCACGCTTCACATACTTACTAGTTAACCGAAATCAATCTGAGCCGCAAAGGCCGTTACCAAATATTTGGTTGACACATAACATACATCACAACCGACAAGGCCACACACAACACAACTACTATACACATGACAACTGTCTACAAGCCTCTAAAGAGTACATGACATCACAAAGATGGGACAGGGCCCTGCCATACTCATATGCATATGCAAAAATATCATACCGAGATTAGACTGCAACTATGGAACAAATAGAGTGCTCCAACATCAGCTGAACCAACAACTTACTAGCGCGAACTATTTCCACTCTTTACCTGAGCCTGCGGGCATGAAACGCAGTGTCCCCAAACCAAAAGGGATGTCAGTATGGCTGATGTACTGAGTACGTTAGTCATGAACAATAGCATCACAGGAATACAAGAATAAACAAAAATAGTATCAGTCGACAGAAACAACCGACAAACCACAGCTGACAGTAACAACCGACGAAAACGGCTGACAAACAGTAAATGCCTATGAGGGCCCTAATATATATGCCTTAATATTATGCACAATACAAATACGGTATACATATAAAAATTTGCCACACAAGGGCATCTTCCTTCCCATAACAACCTCTGTGGGCATCATTTCATTTCGGCCTCTGTGGGCATCATATCATATTGGCCTCTGTGGGCATCTTCTTTTTTAGTGATAATCTGTACCAGCTGCAGGGGGTGGTGCATATATAACGTCATTCCCTTTTTCCATCCCCTACATATATATATAATTGATACCATATACTAGTGTATATAAAACATGTGGGTCTAGGATAATAAATGAATAAAATGCATGAATGACAATAAAACATTCTGAACTTATCGGGTGACATTATATCCTTGTACCTTCGGCTAACATTGGGAACATTAACATCTTTCTCATATACCTCAATAAGGATTTTAGGAACATAATTAGACATGATTTTAACATAGGAATCAATAACATGAACATTCTTAACTACTAAGAGTAGAATAATTTATGGAATAATATTACAGTTGCGTTTCATTACATGAAACATGCCAAAAGAAGAAATGATTTGCCTTAACATACCTCCATTTAAACTTCGCACGACTACAACTTGAGACGGAGCATAACACTGCTTCATGAGTTGCTGAACGTGCTGGGTATTCAAAGAAATTCCCAAAGTGGAAGAATGAATTGCCCAAAGTAGAAAATGGTTGCTGAGACGTTTTGTTAAGTTTGAAGAATGGAAAATATTCTAAAATTGAAAGTGAAAATTGCTGAATGCTTGTTAGGTTTAACAGTGGACAAGATTTGAGATTGAAAATGAAAATGTAATGAATTACAATAATGAACTTGTAGACTCTTTATAAACCTCACACGTGTAGCCCTTGTACCAAGTCTCCTATCTACTAATCACCAACACATTACACCACCTGTAATGTGCATGCATATTACCTAATAGGCCTCCACCTATTAATGGACACATAGATCATGTCCACAAAATATTTATCCAATAATCTTAATTAATTTCTTGATCTCAATTCACTTAAATATTGATGACTTCTAAAACCTTCATATACTCAATGTCATAATCGTGCGATATAGCACTAGTCCATAACCTTTTTATGCACACACCAAATATTATTTTCGATCCCCGTATCATACTTGTTACGTCCAAAATTATTTTGGGGTTTTATCATTTTATATACTAAGCTCTCCATTTGCATACGTGAATATTACCAAAAATCCTCCAACGCTCGGATTTATTTACACATGTCTAGCGAGCACCTACAACATTTGATTCGAATATGATTATTCCTGGTGCTTATAATAGGTTACAGATAATTTTAAAGGTATTATTTGTTAAACTATCCTTATAGAATTTCACAAGAAATACTTTTTTATATCATTTTTTATTACATATATTTTTATATTGCCAGGGAGTAATAGGTGCACTAGACGAGACATTAGTACATGCTGTTGTTCCCGCTAATCAACAAATTATTTACAGAGGAAGTTAAAAAGGTAAATGCTATCAGAATATTCTGGTAATATGTGACTTCAATATGGTCTTCATTTATGTTTATGTTGGATGGGAAGGGTGTAACATCCCGTACTTTCGGGCCATAGTATAGTCATCTCTTTTGCAAATTTTATCATTGCATCAAGAACCTCATGAAAATACTTGTGAACTGTTTGCAAAGAATGTTGAAGTCTTCTCCTGATAACGACATAACGTTCGTTATGTCATATAATAGTTAAGAATATTACTATCTTCTCTTCGACAGATATATATTTGCTATCTATAAACCATCCATTATATCTAAAATGTTGACATATCCGAACATACGCATCACGTGACATGCGCATCAATTCTATACATTATCGATTAGAGCCTGACAATAATTCTAATGTAAACTTTTGACCATATAAAGATGATGTCAAATCTCTATTTCTTCGATCATACTTGAAAATCCTATTTTTCAAGGAGATCGATTTCAACGAATTGAATTTTCCAAATTCTATGGAGATGATATCAAAGGGTGGTTGTACAAGACGGAGCAGTATTTTGAGTATATGGCTACACCAGAGGGTAAGAAAGTGCAAACTGCTATGATTTACATGGAGGGCATAGCTTTGCAATGCTTCATATCTGAATCTACTAGTTTCTTCGTTATTTGTAACAGCTCTCAACTATACATGTTGATAGGAGATAACTTCTTTGCTAGCTACCAGCTAAAGGTGATACTATATACAGCTCCTGAAAGAAGGAAAAATAGTGTCTCATCCGACATTTCCTCTCTAAGAAATGCTTATTCAAACCATTTGTGGGAATTTGCGGCATCAAGCGTACATAAAGGGTAGATTGGGAGTGATTCCCATTTAGAATGATTACATAAGGACCATATATCTCAGATTTGGCGACATTGCTCATACAGATCATTTGGGTAAATCGGTAGATTTGAAACAGACAAGAAATGTTCAAGATTTTTTGGATAAATTTGATGAACTTTTGAATCAAATGGAGGTGACAGAAGAGCAGTCGATTAGCATTTTTTGACTAATTTGGATCCTGAAGCGGGAGTAAATGTGAGGATGGCTGGGCCTAGAACCTTGATGAAATCTTACAACTATGCCGAGTTGGCTGAGAAGTCATTGAGATTGCAGTATGGTCATACTCAAGCTCTAGTAAGAAGTTCACGCCCTATACTTTCTAATCCTCAGAATTCATGGGGTAATCAGTATAAGGGGGTGGCAATAGAAACAGTAGAACCTAGCAGGAATTCTAGAGGGGGAAGTAAACCTATTACTGGGTCAAGAAAATTGTCACCAGCTGAAATGGATGAAAAAAGATCTCAGGGCCTTTGTTATTGGTGTGATGAAAAGCATACTCCTACTCATAAATTCAGTAATAGAAACAATTATTCTTATTAGAGAAGGAAGAAGAGGAGGATGTAGAATGGGAAGATGCTATTGAGGAAGTGGTGCAACATGAAGGACCATCATTTAGAGCTCAAGTTTTTATTCATGCCTTGAATGGAACTACTGACTATAAAACTATGAGGGTGAAGGGGTCAGTTAAGGGGAAAATGGTACATGTCTTAATTTACTCTGGCTCTATACACAACTTCATGGATTTGAAAATGGCCAAGAGGTTGGGGTGCAAGTTGGATACTGTGACCCCATTTGTTATGTCTGTAGCAGATGGTAGTAAAGTCCATAGCTCTGTATTGAGCAGAGAATTACATTGGAAGATGCAAGTGGTGGATTTTAGGGATGATATGCTGGTAATTCCATAAGGTTGAACTTCAGTCAACTCAAGATGGAGTTTCAAATTGGTAGCAAGAAGGTTTCACTGAGAGAAAGTCAGCCTAGATCTTATAAGGTGGTAGCAGATGCTAAGCTGTAGAAAGTTTTATGCAAAAGTCACCAGCTCAATATGATGGCAGTCGCATTCTTAACCTGCACTTGTTGAGAAGTCTGAGAAGCAACAGGATGGTGCAATGCCATCAGATATGCAGGCCATTTTGCAGCAGTACAACTCTTTATTTATGGTACCTAAGGAGTTTCCTCCCCAAAGATCTCATGATCACAAAATTGTGTTGAATGAGGGGACCTCACCTATTAATGCCAAACCATACAGATATGCAGCCAGTCAGATAGATGAGACTGATAAAATAATTGTTGAAATGCTAGAATCAGGGGTGATCTGACCCAATATAAGCCCATTCTTCTCTAATTATTATTGTTAGGAAAAAGATGGGACATGGAGACTTTACATTGATTATAGGAAGTTAAATGAAAGTACATTCAAAGATAAATTTCCTATACCTGTTATTGAGGAGCTGTTAGATGAATTAGGAGGGTCAAAGTTTTTTCAAAACTGTATTTGAGATCTGGTTATCACCAGATTAAAATGGATGAGCAGGATATTGAGAAAATAACCTTCAGGTCTCACAATGGCCACTATGAATTTGTTGTAATGCTCTTTGGCCTAACAAATGCACCCTCCACCTTCCAAAGCTTCATGAACACCATTTTTCATTCTTACTTGAGGAAATTTATTCTAGTATTTTTATGATGATATATTAATCTACAGTTTCTCTTGGACTGATAATTTGATCCATTTACAACAAGCTTTTGAGGTATTAAGAGAGCACAGTTTGTTTGTAAAGATGAGTTAGTGCTCCTTTGGGAAAACTGAGGTGGACTACGTAGGCCATATTATTACCTAAGAGGGTGTGATTGATGATCCCATTAAAATACAAGCCATGAAATAGTGGCCTACTCCCAAGACATTGAAAGAACTCAGGGGTTTCTTAAGGTTGATAGGGTATTACATGAGGTTTTTAAAGGGTATAGAGTGATTGCAAGACCTTTGACTGACTTACTCAAGAAAGACAAGTTTGAGTGGTCACTGGAGGCTACTACTGCATTTGAGCAACTTAAAAATGCAATAAGTACAACTTCTGTGTTGGTCTTACCTGATTACTGTCAGAAATTTATAATAGAGACTGATGCTTGTGGGCATGAGATAGGTGTTGTTTTGATGCAACAATGTCATTCATTGGCCTACATGAGCAAAGCCTTGAGTCCCAGGAATATGACACTTTTAGTCTATGAGAGGGAGATGTTAGCTATAGTGAAAGCTATTGAAAAATGGAGACCACATCTTATTGGGAGGTATTTTCTCATCAAAATTGACCATCAACCTTTGAAGTATTTGTTGGAACAGAGAATTTCCACCCCCAGCCAACAGAAGTGGATTGTAAAGCTTATGGGCTATGACTATACTATTCCATATAATAAGGGCAAAGAAAATTTAGCAGTTGATGCACTATCAAGATGTCATGTATCAAATGAAGTTCAGTTGCTCACTTTAACAACTGTGACTTCTGAATTTTTGGAGAGGATAAAACACTCTTACACTGCAGATCTTCACCTAATGCCTTTGATTACTCAACTCAGTTCTGACCCCTTGTCTCATGTTATATATATGCTGAAAGAAGGGCTCTTATACAGAAAGGGGAAGATTGTGGAAGGTTCAGATAAAGATGTAGGAACTGAGATTTTCCAGTTCTTGCATGATAGTGATGTAGGTGGTCACTCTGGGATGGCTGCTACTTTGTACAGGGGGAGCCAGGTCTATTATTAGAAAAATATCAAGAAGGATGTGCAAGATTATGTGAGGAATGTGAAGTTTGCCAGAGCTGCAAAGGGGAGAATGTTAGCTCACCTGGCCTGCTTCAACCTCTCCTTATACCAGAGAAAATTTGGCAAGATATCAGCCTAAACTTCATTGAGGGCCTTCCAAAAGTGCAGAACAATTCTGTGATCTTAGTGGTTATAGATAGGCTCAGAAAGTATGCCCATTTCATGAGCTTAAACCACCCTTATACTGCTTCATTTGTGGCTGAGTTGTTCTTAGACAACATTTACACACTTCATGGACTGCCTCAAACAATAGTCAGTGATAGGGATGTAATATTTCATAGAAAATTTGTCAAGCTTTGTTTGCAGCTCAAGGAGTACAATTGCACCATTCTTTCGCTTACAATCGCCAAACAGATGGCCAAACTGAAGCTATGAACAAGTGTGTGGAGGCTTACTTGAGATGCATGTGTAATGATAGACCTAAGAAATGGTTACATTGGCTTCCTTTGGTTGAGTGGTGGTATAACACCTCCTATCGCTCTTCCATTCAGATGACACCTTTTGAGGTTGTGTATGGGCAGAAACCTCATATTCATCTGCCTTATGTTTCCCACAACTCATAGGTGGATGTGGTTGACAGAAGCTTACAAACTTCTAAGCACCATTTGGTGTTAGCTCAAGCCAGAATAAAGAGTCAAGCAGATAAGAAGAGATCACCTAGAAGTTTTGAAGTTGGTGATATGGTTTTTGTTAAGCTACAGCCATATAAACAGATGTCCATGAAGGGTAATTCTTATCACAAGCTGAGTCTTGAGTACTTTGGCCCTTTTCTGATCCTCAAAAGGATTGGGTCGGTTGCTTATCAGTTATAATTACCTCCCCAAGCCAAAATACACCACACCTTTCTTGTCTCTCCTCTGAAGAAGCACATAGGGGACCATGTTGCAGTTCCTACCTTCCCTGTCTCACTCTCTTCTCATTGTTGCAAGGTTGTTAGTAGTCTGTTAGAAGCTAAGTCAGCAAGAGCAGTGAGTATATAGAGCGTACATTGTATATGATTCAGATTCATTCAAGAGATCAATAATATCTTCTTCATCTTCTTATTCTAATTAAGCTTTCACTGTATTACTGTTCAGGAGCTATTGATCTCCATTAGTTCCTTAGGTTACAGATTTGGTGCTTGTCAATGTAGTACATTACAGATAAACTTAGAAAGTGTTTAGCTAATTTAAAATACTTTGTACTTAATTTTGTCTTGGTGGAAACCTTTAATTTTGGACTCGCAGGACTATTACAACTAGTTAGCCAGTAAGATATTAAACCTTAGTCACTGATTAGCTAAGTAATAAATCTGTTTTCGCTTGACAAATCCTTTGTATCATAGGAGGACATTTATGTACGGGTTCAACTAGGACCGATTAGTGGGAGAATGACACTGGCGATCATATAATGCCTCGAATGGGGCCATTTTAATGTTGTACCGATAATGGTTGTTTATACCAAACTCTGCCAGAGGCAAGAAATCATCTCAATAATCTCCGAAGTCAACACTATTAAAAATTTATATATTCCTAGTGGTTTTTTCACTGAAAAATGTGAAAAAAATAATTCCTTAATTATTTTAATTAATGAATGAGTATATATACAATTTACAATTTCCATAATATGGAAAGGCCTATTCCTATTTTACTCCAAAAACCCTCTTCTATTTGTACAAGAATTCTACAATTATGCTAAGTGTACAATGCTAATTATATACAACAATATATTACCAAAATATACCGTGATATACTTTCCTTATATGGCTCGTGTTTTTGTGATGTACACGGTATACACAGGGCAGTGTATATACTGTGTTTATCACGAGTATATCGGGTATATTTTTCACACCCCCGCAGTCATAGAGGGTGGTCTTCGTACGTTGAGACTGTCCCTAAAATTGTCGAATAGAACCGAGGGAAGACCCTTAGTAAAGATGTCTACAATTTGATACCTGGAAAGGACATGACAGACGCATACTTGTCCACGAGCTACCTTTTCGCGAACAAAGTGGATATCCATCTCGATATGTTTAGTGCGTTGATGTTGAACCGAATTATCAGAAAGATAGACCGCACTAATATTATTACAATAAAGCAATGTAGCTTTCTGAATAGGACAATGAAGTTCTAATAGAAGATTACGTAACCAACATGATTCAGATACCACATTGGCTACCCCTCAATACTCGACCTCTGCACTATAGCGTGATAATGTAGATTGTCGCTTGACAGACCATGAGACCAAGTTATTACCTATAAACATACAATAACCAGACGTGGAGCGTCTGGTGTCTAGACAACCACCCCAATCAGCATCTGTATATGAGACAAGCGTAGAGGTCAACGACGGATATAGATGCAAGCCATAGTCAAGTGTTCCCTGGATGTATCGTATAATGCGTTTGAGCACATTCATGTGCTCAACCATAGGATCATGCATAAACAAACACACCTGTTGTACGTCATATGTAATATCTGGTCTCGTGAAAGTAAGATATTGAAGAGCTCCGGCAAGACTGCGATAAGAATAACCCACATGCATGACGTGTGACAGCAATCCCCAAGAAGTAACTTAAGGGCCCCAAGATTTTTATAGCAAACTCAGAACTGGGAAGTGTCATGATAGACTGGCGTAAAGCATCAGAAGAGGCAGTCAAGATAATATCATCCACATATAATAGAATATACGCCATGGAAGTACCACGACGATATATGAACAAAGAATTATCAGACATGCTGTGAGAAAACCCAATAGTAGATACATAGTCTACAAATCGCTTATACCAAGCCCGTGAGGCCTGCCTGAGCCCATACAAGGACTTCTTCAATAAACAGACGTGATTAGGATATGCGGGGTCTAAAAAACCCAAGGGCTGATGGATGTAGACTGTCTCTTAAAGATCATCATGTAAGAAAATATTCTTCACATCGAGCTGATGAATGAGCCATGACTGGGAAAGAGCCAGACTGAGAACAGTGCGAATGGTAGCCGATTTGACCTCCAAGCTAAATGTCTCACCACAATCCACACCAACCTGTTGAGTTTACCATCACCTATAAGACGAGTTTTAAGTCTCACAAAAGAACCATCAGAATTATCTTTATGAGTAAAAATTCACATAGACCGAATAATATTAACACCAGAAGGATGGGGGACCAACTTCCACGTCTTATTTTCAATAAGAGCATCATATTCGTCGTTCATAGCCAATTTTCAATTGGGGTAATTTAATGCAGACACTGAATTACAGGGTAGTGGGGATTTAAGAACATTAGAATTAAGATTAAAATATCTTTTTGGTTTAAAGATACCCCGTTGACTACGAGTAACAGGTCGGTGACTCGGGGGAGAATTGTGTGGATTTAAGAAAAATTCGGATGGTAGATGGATCGCCAGCAGTGGGCTCTTGGCCCAACACCGAATCTGGACCGGATCGGGAATGTAAACAAAGCGGATTGCGCTGGACGAGAGGCCCAGTTTCTGGACCTAGAACGGGATGGGCTGCGAGTGGTGGCGGGCCAGCAGGCAGTGGGCCTGCTGGCGTTCCGGGGGTATGGGATTGGCCTAATAAGTGGTGCAGAATGTATGGGGAGACTTCATCATCTAAAAAGTTATACGAACTAGGCATGAGACTACTCACTTTAGCAAACAAAAATTAGATTTCATAAAAAATAACATGGCGACTAATGATGATTTTATTAGATGATAAATCAAAATATTTGTAACCACGATGATTAGATGGATAATCTAAAAAAACACAAGCGGTAGAACGGGCTTGAAGTTTGTTAATTATAGTTGACGAAAATAGTGGATAACATAAGTACCAAAAACCCTAAGATGTGAATACGAAAGATTCTTATTATAGAGGATCTTAAGAGGGGATGAATATGTCAATCCTTTGGTATGAAGTATGTTAAGGAGATAAGTAGCTATTTGTAGAGCATGATGCCAAAAGGAAGGGGTACGGAAGCATGGACCAATAAAGTACGGACAATGTTATTAATGATACGATTTTTTCATCCGGCTTTCCCATTTTGTGAAGACGTATGAGAATAAGAGAAACGAAAAACTATGCCATTAGCATCACAAAGTCCCAAAATACCCCATTATCATATTCTTTGTCATTATCACATTGAATATTTTTTATTTTCCGTTCGAATCGGGTACGGATGAATGCTCAAAATTTTAAGTTGGAAAAAACTTGAGATTTTTTCGCTAACGGAAAGGTCCATAAAAATTAGAATAATCATCCAAAAATAGAACATAATAATGATGGCCCACAGAACTGAGAACGAAAGAAGTCTATAAAGCGCTATGAATAATATCAAAAGGCATCAAAGTATGAGAAGTAGAGGCTACAAATGGTAATCTAACATGTTTACCTAAAGGACATGAATGCCAAATTGGAGTACTACTCGTACCCTTATAAGAAATAAAATTGTTTTTATACAAAGATGAAACAATGAACGACCTAGGGTGACCCAAACGTGCATTCCACAAAGAAGGAGCTAGAGCTGCAAAAGTTGATGACAAGGCTTGACTTGAGAGACTGGAGGCGGGCGTGATTGAATAAAGATCTCCCTTACTATTATATCTCATGAGAGGTATCCCCGTTTTGAAATCCTTCACAGAAAACCCAAAATGATCAAAATTAACAGAAACCCAGTTATCAGTGGAATTTCCGGACAGACATCAAATTTTTAATTAAGTTAGGGGCTTGAAGGGCATTTTTTTAAGACAAGAGGTGGATGTTGGGGAGACAAAGTTGTATGACCGTAACCACGAATTGGAATCGTATTGCCATTAGCAACAATAATGCCACGATTTTCGCTCAAATTGGAATAAGCAGAGAGAGTACCATGGTCGGACGTCATGTGAGAAGTGGCACCGGTGTCAATGTACCAATTCGCGTTTGGAGGATTTAATCCAAGTGTATGTATGGCGGCCTCAATATCGATAGGTGTCAGCATCAGATTTGGGCCCGCAGCATTGAAGGCATGCTGGGGCCGAGGCCCAAATATACTAGACTACTAACCTGACCCGGGATGTTGCTGGTAAGAACCCGAGTAATAGGGCCTGTTATTGGCTGGACCGAGGCTCAATGTGGCTGGAAATAATTGGGAGGAGGGCAGTAGGCGGGACTGGGCCACTGGCCACTTGTCCAGGCCCAATGTCAAGGGGCCCAAGGCTGGGACCAGGCGGGCTGGGGCCCAGAACCCCGAGGCCCACCCCCGCTGGTAGTACTGTTCTCGTCGGCGGTGCTACTGCTCCGGCCGCCGCAGTTGTTGCCGTCACGATTTTTGCCATTTTTTTACATTGCCCTGTATATACTGTGTATATCATGAGTATATATGGGTATATTTATCAAAATGTTCAATGGATATTTCTCGTTGAATGTCGGTGGGAACAATCTAAATAGTAGTTTTTCACATGGAAAAATTTGGAATTTTCCCAACATCTCAATAAGAATTTATTTTCCACCATGCGTTTTTTCAGTGAGCTGGTTTGGTGAAAATAAGGTGAGAAAATCATGTTTTACAGTACAAAATTTTCACTGAATACCGATGAGAAAAATCTCTGTTTCTAGTAATGTTAATGACATGTACTCTCAACATGTCCAATTGATATCGAATGACACGTTAGACGGACTTTGGATAAGACAATGTAAGAGAAAATGATTATAGAGGGTCTCTTATGTTTGAAGGTAGGTTAAAATTGTTCATTAAATATACTCTTTAATAGTTTTGGTTCTTTGAATTTGTCAAAGGTGAGCACTTTTTTCCTAATTTGAAGGTGCATTTTCTATAGTTTATGCTATTTTTGATCTATTTCTAAAAATCTAGTGCAACTTTGTGAAGGTGCAGTTCGTGCTACTTTTTATTTATTTTTTGTGTATGGTGCAGTTTTGGTGTTACAATTTCTGAAAATTTAGAGGACTTTCCTAGTATTTATGGTTAAATCCATTGTTTCACGATTTTCATAAAATTCAATAGCCAGAGTTTATTAAATATTTGACGAAGATCGAAAGTACTCAATTTTGACAAATTTAACGAATCAAAACTGGTAAAAATAAAAAAAAAAATAAAAAAAAAATATATATATATATATATATAAATATATGGTATCATTTGGTCAGTTTCTTGACAATGTAATGTAAGGTTGTGTAAGTTGAATGTGGGACACTTGTCAAACAATTTAATTGTGATTTGCATAAATACGATCCACTCGTACCTTTATATGTATGAAACTATGTAATCCTTCACATATATTTGCAGTAGACATTTTGACATAGGCCTTGTAACTATAAACGGGAAGGATAAAAATAGAAAACAGTAAAAACAGAGTGGCCTCCTTGTTTTAATAATTTTCATAAATAATTCAGTACAAATGACCAGTTGATAGTTTCCTTTTCCATTTTTGCATCGCCATATTTGAGGTAAAATGCAAATGACGTTGGCAAATTTATAAATATTCTCTCAATTTTATATGGAATAGTTGTGACGAATCTCTAGCGGCCTCCCACTAGCCGATGCTGTCAAAAAAATAAGGATAGAAAAATATTAGAACAACAACATATTCAGTGAAATCCCACAACGTGGGGTCTGGGAGGGTAGAGTGTACACAGACCTTATCTCCACCTTGATAGGTAGAGCGGTTGTTTCCGGGAGACCCTCGGCTCAAGACAAAGCATAATCACAGGCAAAGCAAAGCAAGAGAAACGGTCAGACTCAGATGAGAAATTAAAGCATTATGAACATACATATAATAAAATCGAATACGCCATGGTAGTGCATTCTAACAACAACAAGCAGTAGTTAACACAGCTAAATAAGATAAACAAACTACACTAAATAACACATAGTACCATGAATCAAACTACAGGGGACTATAAAGCACTAATGCGACTATAAGTGTGATAGGATAATCGATCCAACAGTAATAACACTACACTATCATTTTGTAAGCGTAAGTAGGATTACGGTCAACTACCTGCTACCCTTCTACCCTAATTTGTGTCCTCCACAACCCCCTATCTAAGGTCATGTCCTCATTAAGTTGCACCTGCGCCATATCCCGTCTAATCACCTCTCCCAAATACTTATTCGGCCTACCTCTACCCCTCATAAACCCGTCCATAGCCAACCTCTCACACCTCTGCATTGGGGCATCCGTGTCTCTCATATGCACATGCCCGAACCATCTCAACCTCGCTTCCTGCATCTTATCCTCCACCGAGGCCACTCCCACTTTATTCCGGATATCATCGTTTCTAATCATATCTCTCCTTGTATGCCCACACATCCATCTCATCATCCTTATCTCCGCAACACTCATTTTATATATGTGTGATGTCTTGACTGACCAATACTCCGCCTCATACAACATAGTCGGTCTAACCACCACCCTATAGAACTTGCCCTTAAGTTTTGGTGGCACATTTTTGTTGCACAAAACTCCAGATGCGAGCCTCCATTTCATCCACCCTGCCCCAATACGATATGTGACATCGTCATCAATCTCTCCATTCCCTTGGTTAATAGACCCTACGTACTTGAAGCTTCCTTTCTTTGGAATGACATGAGTACCAAGCCTCACCTTCACGCCTGTCTCTAGGTCTCTCCGTGGCTGAACTTGCACTCCAAATATTCTGTCTTGGTCCTACTCAACCTGAACCCTTTAGACTCCAGAGTCTGTCTCCAAACCTCCAGTTTATCGTTCACTCCACTGCGAGTCTCATCAATCAGGACTATGTCATCTTCAAATAACATACACCATGGTACCTTCCTTTAGATTTTTCGCGGCAGTCCGTCCATCACCAATGCAAATAAGAATGGGCAAAGAGTTGATCCCTGGTGTAGCCCCATCGTCACTGGGAAGTGCTCCAAGTTTCCTCTTACTGATCATACCCTAGTTTTGGCTCCAACATAAATATTCTTGATCACCCTAGTGTACGCCATATGTATACCACTAACCTCCAAACATCTCCATAGACCTCCCTAGGTACTTTGTCGTATGCCTTCTCGAGGTCGATGAAAACCATATGTAAATCTTTCTTCATCTCCCTATACTGCTCCACCAACCTCCTAATAAGATGCATGGCTTCAGTAGTCGAACGCCCGGCATGAATCCAAACTGATTCTCAAAATAGACAAGTCTCTCTTCACCCTCATCTCCATGACCCTTTCCCAAATTTTCATAGTGTAACTCATCAGCTTGATACCCCTATAGTTGTTGCAACTCTGGATATCACCTTTATTTTTGTACAAGGTAATCATTGTACTCCTCCTCCATTCTTTGGGCATTCTTGTCGTTTTAAAAATGACGTTAAACAACTCAGTCAGCCACTCTAAACCTACCCTGCCTGCGCTCTTCCCAAATTCAACTGGTATCTCATCAGGCCCGGACGCTCGTCCCATGCGCATCCTGCGAACAACACCCTTAACTTCCTTAACCTTAATTCTTCTACAATACCCAAAATCCCGGTACCTACCAGAATGCTCCAGATCTCCCAGCACAATGTCTCCATCTCCTTTTTCGTTCAAGAGTTTATGGAAGTAAGACTACCACCTCCGCCTAATATGAGCTTCCTCTACTAGTACTTTGCAGTCCTCGTCCTTGATGCAACTCACGTGATCCAAGTCACGGGCCTTTCTCTCCCTTGCCTTGGCTAGTCTGTACAACTTCTTATCCCCGTCTTTCTCCTCTAATTCCACATACAGACGTTCAAAATTCACAGTTTTCGCCGCCGTAACCGCTAGATTTTCCTCCTTCCTCACCATATTATACAGTTCCCTATCCGTCAATTTCTCCACCTAGTCCTTGCTTTCTACCAATTTCACATACGCCGATTTCTTCGTGTCCACCTTCTCTTGAACTTTACCATTCCACCACCAGTCCCCTCGATTCCTACCATGGTTACCCCGCGAGGCCCCTAGCACTTCTCTAGCTACCTCTCGAATGCAACAGGCCATCCTGTCCCACATACCGGTCGCATCTCCACTACTCTCCCAAGTCGAGCTAAAATTAATTAAGCATTAAATAAACAGAAATGCTTGAAAATAAATGTTGAATATTTTTTACTTCTTTGTGTGTTTACTTCTTTATATTTTGAACCCCTTAGTGAGCTACGCCACCTGCACTCCCCCACCCAAAGCCCTCCCATCCCGAAAAAGGACTTGCAGTTGGAAATTGAAGCTTCTTGAGATTGGAAAATCTAGTTTGATCCCACATATCTGAGGAATTCTTTACATTTTGAGCTCCTTAGTGAGCTACCCCCCCCCCCCCTTGCATCCTAAAAAAAGGACTTACAGTTGGCAATTGAAGCTTGTTGAGATTGGAAAATCCAGTTTGATCCCACATTTCCGAGGAAGAGTTTGGACTGCATCCTCTTTGAGGTTTGAGTAACGCTTAGCAGCATTCATGAGACAGATACATAGTGATCTCTGATCAGTCACTGTTCGAGCCATTCCTTTGAGGTTTCTAACACCATTACAACAAGTAGGATAAGGTTGAACATCTTGAGTAAGATAACTCATGCATGGGGCCAAGGAATGTTCAACTTCACCACAAGTTATTATAGCTTGTCCAGGTTGTACCATGAAATATTGGACCGTGATCAACATGAATATTACCAACATTGCAACATTATTTCCCATTTTTTCTACTTGTGCTGAGAGAGAAATACAAGTTAATTTGTGGCTTCTTGGTTGTCATTGCGGGGTTTGTTTTATACTTTATAGGGTGTTTTTGACGTGCATTTTTTTGGACTACTAGCATAGATAAATTTTGAGTCCATTTTCTTTCCTCCTGCCGTTAGCCGATGCAGATCAGATCCTAGATTTTAAGAGGATGGTTGCAGTATAATAATGGGGCGTGTTTATAATTTACATTTGATGGGTTTAACATTAAAGAAATTGATCAATAACAAATTCCACTTTTGAAATATAGGTTCAAATTATTTTTTTACAATTTTACTGATTTTCACGTATATATCTTATTTCGTGTAAAATTTTAAAAATGTTGGGATCAGTTGAGTCAGTTGACTATAATATGATACGTTATCCACTATTACTAGTTTTAATTATTACATAAAGTTTTACGGTAATACAAATATAGTAATAGGAACCTAATCTATCAAATTTTAGACTTTGAAAGAATAAATCAAACAAAGAAAGAAGGAATAACAAAATACTACATGCCTCAATTCTAGAAAAAGAAAGAACATAACAAAACAAATGGGAAATTTGAACCGCCGATTTCACTTGTAGAGGTGCACTCAATAATTATTGCATCATAAAATACTATTAGCTTGGGTGCAACAGCAGGGGCGGAGCCATCTTAGGCGAAGAGTGATCCGGTGCACACCTTTCGCTAGAAATTACGTGGTGTAGATAGATTAAATATTAGCTATTATGAGTATTTATTTAATTTTGCACACCCTTAACATAAGTGAGAAGAAAATTTACACACCCTTCCCCAAATTCCTGATTCCGCCACTGATGCACACATGAAACCACACCCATACACCTAGTTATGCCAGTGACCGTTAGGGTTAGAGAAAATGATCTCCTATAACTATTTATAAATTTTAATAGAAGAAAAGATATATATTTCGACTCCACACAAATCAATAATCTGAAGAAAAAAAATTGAATATCCAATTCTAAGTCAATGGATGGCACGGTGTAAGAAATTATATAAACCTTAAAAGGCTAGCCTTTTTATCAGTAGTTCTATGTATTTCCCTAAACAGCACACATGCAATCTTTTTAACCAGTAAATGTACCCTATATAGCGCACATGCAATATTTCTATCTAGGAATAATAATCTTGTCAAGTTTCAAGACTTTTCTCCTATATATTCTACTTTTTATTTTTCTTGTAGTGATAATTCTATCCGAAATATATAATATATAGTATACATACAATATTTTTACACTTCAATTCTTTCTCCTATTTTTTTCTATTTTTCTTGTAACAATCCTAAGTAGTATATATGCAATATTTCTTTGACAGTAAATTTTTCACGCTTCAAAACTTTTCTCCTGTTTTCTTTTTTATTTTTCTTGTAACGATAATTTTTATCCTAAATGGTATATATTCGATATTTCTTTGACAATAAATGTTTAACGCTTCAAAACTTTTCTTCTATTATGCTTTCTGTTTTTTTGTACAATAATTCTGCCCTAAATCGTATGTATTCAGTATCTTTTAAACAACAATTTTATCACGCTTAAATTTTTTTCTCTTTTTTGTTTTCTATATTTCTTGTAACAATTCTATATAGTATACATGCAACATTTTCTTTTGTAAATTTTTTAACGCTTCTTTCCTATTTTCTTTCTATTTTTATTGTAAGGATAATTTTATCCTAAATGGTATAATATGCAATATTTCTTTGACAACAATTTTTTCACGCTTCAAAACTTTTTCTCCTATTCTGTCTTTCTATTTTTCTTGTAACAGGAATTACATCAGCTCTTCTGATCTGATATTCCGTTTTGAAGTTTAAATTTTTGCTAGTTTCCGTTTGCACCTTGATAATGATGAGCTCAATGTCTGTTATGCTAATTTGGATTTTCCCACAAAGTGATAATAGAAATCATCCAATGTTCAGTAGGAAGCTTTTCTGCCGTTGCTCTCCTCATCAGCTGCGGCTCAACCTCATCTAAAAGGCAGCCCGCTGCATAATAGTCCACGCTCAAGGAAGGACTGCACCTCAAGGGTTGTGATGTAGACAATCTACCTTAATACAAGTATAAGTGGTTGTTTCCACGACTCTTGTTTTTTGGGGTTTCCTCTGCGGTATTCGGTATCCGCGTTGGAGTCTGACTACTTTAAATTAAGTGTTCCCTACCAAGGATTTTTTTTGAAAGAAATAACCCCCTTCATTATTTTCATTAATTGAAAGGCTATATATACAAGTTACATATTCCTATAATAGGAAAATCCTATTCCTATTCTATTTCTAAATCCTTATTCTACCATAATTCTAACTATACAATTATGGTAAGTGTATAACACTAATTAAGGTAACCTTTACATTACAATATACTACAAATATTTATACCATATATACAATCACCAAATCTGCAGCAGTGGCCGAGAGGCCCACTGCCGAGGCCCAATCCTGGGCACCAAATCTGCATCACTAGAGCAGAGGCCCACTGCTGCCCATTGCTGCTCAGTCCACTGCTTTGTATACCTGTGATATATTGTTGTATATTCAGTGTATATCACAAGTATATGACCTCTGTTTAACACACCCCCGCAGTCATAGAAGGCGGTCTTCGAACGCTGAGACTGTCCCTAAAATCTTCAAAGAGAACCGCTGGTAGACCCTTTGTAAAGATGTCTGCAATTTGATAACGAGACGGGACATGGCATACGCGAACGTGACCCTTTGCAACCTTCTCACGGAAAGGTAGATGACACTAATGTTATCGCAATATACCAAGGTTGCCTTCTGAATGGGACAATGAAGCTCCAAAAGCAAATTACGTAGCCACCATGATTCGGAGACCACATTTGCTACCCCTCGATATTCTGCCTCCGCACTTGAGCGTGATAGCGTTGCCTGACGCTTTATCGACCAGGAGACCAAGTTGTTGCCAAGGAACATACAGTAGCCAGAAGTCGACCGTCTGGTATCGGGGAAACCACCCCAATCAGCATCCATGTAAGAGACAAATGTGGATGTAGATGAAGGATACAAGTGCAACTCATAGTCCAGTGTCCCCTGAATATACCGAATGATGCATTTGATTGCATTCATGTGCTCAACCCTGGGATCATGCATGAATAAACACACCTGCTGAACCACATGCGTAATATCCGGTCTAGTAAAGGTAAGATACTGGAGGGCCCCTGCCAAACTGCGATAGCGGGTCGGGTCCTCGTATGGTGCACCTGCTGCGGCACTTAGCTTTGGGTTTGAATCAACTGGCGTGGAAGTGGACTTACAGGATGACATCACAGCCCTCTCTATGATCTCAGCAGCATACTTTCGTTGAGACAAAAACAAGCCCCCTGAATGACGCTTGACGGCAATCCCCAAAAAATAACTCAAAGGCCCTAAGTCTTTCATAGCAAACTCAGAACTGAGCATGGTCATGATAGACTGGCGCAAAGCATCGAAAGAGGCAGTCAAGATGATATCATCCACATACAACAAAATGTAGGCTAATGATGAACCACAGCGGTAGATGAACAAGGAATTATCTGACCTGTTGTGAGTGAACCCAATAGTGAAAACAAAGTCAGCAAATTGTGTATACCAGGCCCGTGGAGACTGCTTAAGCCCATATAATGACTTCTTCAACAAACAGACATGATGAAGGCGGTTGGGATCCCTGAAACCCAACGGCTGATGCATATAAACTGTTTCCTTGAGATCACCATGTAGAAAAGCATTCTTGACATCCAACTGATGAATTGGCCAAGTCTTTGAAAGAGCCAAGCTAAGCACAGTGCGAATGGTAGCCGGTTTGACCACCAGACTAAATGTCTCACCACAATCAATCCCAACCTGCTGATTCTTACCATCACCCACAAGTCGCGCCTTATGTCGAGCAAAGGACCCATCTGAATTCTCCATATGAGCAAAAATCCACATAGACCTGATAACATTAATACCATATGGACGGGGGACCAACTCCCACGTCTTATTATCAATAAGAGCATTATATTCATCAGTCATAGCAATTTTCCAATTAGGGTCATTTAATGCGGACATATGATTGCGGGGCAAGGGGGATTTAGAGACATCAGAATGTAAATTAAAATGTCTTTTGGGTGTAAAAATGCCCCGCTGACTACGAGTGACCGGTCTATGACTCGAGGAGAAAGTGAGGGAATTTTGGAAATTTTCTGGGGTCGGGACAGACGGGCCAGCAGACAGTGGGCTTGCTGGCCCAAATCGATAAACTGTGGTGTCGTCTGGATCAGTTCCTGAATTGGGCTGGATAGGCCCAATTGCAGGGACTGTTCCAGAAACTGGAACTGCTGCAGCTGGCGGAGCTGTGGGACCAGCGGGCAGTGGGCCCGCTAGAGGATTTTGGGTGCGGGATATGTCCGAAAAATTCCGAATAATATACGGGGATATTTGGTCATTCAAAAAATTATACGACCTAGGCTCGGGAGTATGAACTTTGGTAAAAGGAAATTGGGTTTTATAAAAAATGACATGGCAATTAATTATGATTTTCTTGGAAGATAAATCAAAACACTTATAACCACGATGATTCGACGGATAACCCAAAAATACACACAGGGTAGACCAAGCCTGAAGTTTGTTAATTGTGGTGGATGGGAATAACGGATAACACAAGCACCCAAAAATCCGAAGATGAGAATAAGAAGGGTTCTTATTATATAGGATTTTGAGGGGGGGAGAATATGTCAGACCTTTAGAAGGAATTATGTTAAGAAGATATGTGGCCATTTGTAGAGCATGATGCCAAAAATATGGAGGTATGGAGGCATGAATTAAGAGAGTTCGGACAATGTTATTTATGGAACGAATTTTGCGTTCGGCTTTCCCATTTTGTGAAGATGTATGAGGACACGAAAAATGAAAATTTATCCCATTATTAGCACAAAATTCCCGAAACTCCCTATTGTCATACTCTTATCACATTGAATATTTTTTATTTCTCTTTCGAATTGAGTACGAATGAACGCTCTAAATTGGATGAAGACGGAAAATACTTGTGATTTATTCGCAATTGGAAACGTCCACAAAAATCTAGAATAATCATATAAAAAGAGAACATAATATCGATGACCCAATGAACTAAGAACAGGAGACGTCCATAAGTCGCTATGAATAATATCAAATGGCATTGAAGTATGAGAATTGGAGTCTACAAATGGCAACTTAACAATTTTTCCTAATGAACAAGACTGACAAAGTGGAGTACGACTCGTACCCTTACAGGAAATAAAGCTATTTTTATCTAAAACTGATAAAGTAGAAGATCCCGGATGACCCAGACGAGCATGCTATATGGAAGGAGAGATGGTTGCAAAGGTTGATGGCAAGGCTTGACTCGATGAACTGAAACCAGGCATGATAGGATACAGATCTCCCCTACTATCACACCTCATGAGATGGCTCCCCGTCTTGAAATCCTTCACAGAGAAACCAAAAGGATCAAATTCAATTGAAACCGAATTGTCAGATGTCAACTTTCGGACAAACACTAAATTTTTAATCAATTTAGGAGCGTGTAAAGTATTTTTCAAGAGAAGGGGTGGATTAGGGGGAGACAACGTTTTCTGACCATACCCTAGAATTGGAATAGAACAGCCATTACCAACAATTATCCCTCGAGGGGTGCTCAAATTGGAATAAGTTGAGAGAGTACCTGATTCGGAAGTCATGTGAGTAGTTTCCCCGGTGTCCATGTACCAATTTGGGTCCGGTTGAGTCAACCCCAAAGTGTGCATCGCGGCCTCGATATCAGTCTGAGTGGGGCCTGCTGTATGATGGGCTTACGGAGGTCGAGGCCCAAGAACTCCTGGCCGTGATGTTGTTGGGTCGTAGCCACTGGAGTTGCTGCTGTTGGGCCATTGACCAGTGGGCCGCCACTGCTGGGTGTTGGGCCTGGACTGTTGGCCAGCCCACTGGCCGCTAGAATTCACTGCATGATTGTAAGGACTGTTGGCCCACGGCCCACTGCCCCAGCCCCACTGCTGGGCCCAGGGGGGTAGTGGGCCAATGTTCACTAGATGGGACCCACCGCCTGGTTGCTGACCACCGGAACCGCCGCGTTTGCCCCCGCGGTTTTTATTATTTTTGCGATTATTCTTGCCGCCACCATTATTATGGTTTTGGCCCGAATTATTCACAAAACCCAAAGAACTAGAAAAGGACGCCGCCATGACGACGGGGCTTGCTCCGGTAGCCGCCTTTTTAGCCAAACCCGCTTCTTCCAAAGTGAGCATGGATCGGGCTTGATAGAAGTCAGGAAGAGGGTTGCTTTGGTGAAGGAGAGTTCCAACCCCATTATAGGCCTCCGAAAGACCGGCAACCAATTGTAGAACTAGACGATTATTAATTATTGGTGCGCCAACATTACGGAGTTGATCCGCTAACTCCTTTAGTTTCTTGCAATATGCAGAAACGTTCGGAAATTCATCCATTCGAACGAGAGAGAATTCCTGCTCGAGTGTGACGACACGTGAATGTTGGTTGTCTTGGAATATGTCACGCAATCTATTCCATGCAGCCATAGCCGTGGTATCCGGCTCAATAATCGTCTGTAGAAGGTCCACCGAAATAGTGGCGTAGATCCACTGTAGAACGGTAGCATCAAGTGTAATCCATAACTCAGGATTCTCCGCAGGAAGTGGTCTAGTGGGAGGAATGATGTGAGGAAGAACTTGATAAGAGATTGCGTGAATTTTAAACAACTCCGCCCACGTCGCATATTGGACGTTTTCCATCTCAAGGACAATAGGGATACAGCTCTTGATATTGGAAATTGTGAGGGCAGGGTGATAATTGTTCTTAGACATATATGAAAGAACAAAGAGGGATGGGAAATTTAAGAGAGGTTTTTGAGAGCGGAAGACGAAATTTTGGGAGAGAAACCCGGAGGGGGGGGGGTTCTCGGCCGAGAAGGTCAAAAAATTTAGGGAGAGAAATTTTTTTGTAAAACCTAGTCTCTTGATACCATGAAAGAAATAATCTCCTTCATTATTTTCATTAATTGAAAGGCTATATATACAAGTTACATATTCTTATAATAGAAAAATCATATTCCTATTCTATTTCTAAATCCTTATTCTACCATAATTCTAACTATACAATTATGGTAAGTGTATAACACTAATTAAGGTAACCTTTACATTATAATATACTACAAATATATATACCATATATACAATCACCAAATCTGCAGCAGTGGCCGAGAGGCCCACTGCCGAGGCCCAATCCTGGGCACCAAATCTGCAGCACTGGAGCAGAGGCCCACTGCTGCCCATTGCTGCCCAGTCCACTGCTTTGTATACATGTGATATACTGCTGTATATTCAGTGTATATCACAGGTATATGACCTATGTTTAACATTTTTATATTCAGAGCTTAAAAACAAGACTCCTGATAAAAGGAGGAGTAACCTCATCTACTGCGCCACATCCTTTGGTGGTGATGCTTTCACGACTCAACATGATCTGTTGGGAAAATTTGTATTTGGTGATAAAACCTCCATACAACTTTAGATTATAGAATCTCTCCGTTCTATCTAAAAATAAAACCATTAATCGATGATTTGTAAGCAATGTTTATTTTGCTCTCTAATTATTATTGTCCTCCTTCCATCTATTAAATTTATTTTAATCATGATATAATATGAAGGAAATTACTTTCATACCAATAATACAATATATATATATATATATATATATATATATATATATATATATATATATATATATATATGTATATATATATATATATACAACCATATAAGATCAATCTATGGCTACTAATTAGAAAGACTATTCTCAGAATATCCTAATCATCTTACAATACTAATTACATAATATTTGATTTAATTACATAATGGCAGATTTGATATGATGGAAATAATTATGGATTATGTCCATAATTATCTTAACAGTCCCCCGCAGTCTTAGCGCGAGGTTCTCGTATGCAGAGAGTGTCCCTGAAATCATCAAACAGTACACGCGGAAGACCTTTCATGAAAATATATGTAATCTGATAACGGGACGGGATATGAAGAACCCGAACTTGTCCTCGTGCGACCTTTTCACGGACAAACAAGATATCCATTTCTATGTATTTTGTGCGTTGATTTTGGACAAGGTTACCTGATAAGTATATCGCACTCACATTATCACAATAAACCACAGTTGCTTTTTTGATCAGACAATGAAGTTCAAAAAGAAGATTACGGAGTCAACATGATTCAGAGACCACATTAGCTACCCCTCGGTATTCTGCTTCAACACTCGACCGAGATAGTGTCAGCTGGCGTTTCGACGACCATGAAATGAGGTTGTCTCCTAAAAACACATAATAACAAGAGGTGGAATGTCGTGTGTCCGGGCAGCCACCCCAATCAACATCTTTATAAGATGTGAGGCCAGAAATGGTGGACTTATACAGATGAAACCCAAAATCAAGAGTACCCTTAACATACCGTAGAATTCATTTAAGAACCCCCATATGTTATTCCTTCGGATCATGCATATGTAAACCAACCTGTTGAACTACATAAGAGATATCAGGTCTTGTGAAGGTGAGATACTGCAATGCCCCTGCTAAGTTTCGGTAATGTGTTGGGTCACTATATGGAGTACATGTAGAGTTACTTAATTTTTCCTTTGTATCAACCGGCGTATGTGACGGTTTGCACGATGACATACCGTTTTTGTCAATGATCTCCTCAGTGTATTTCTTTTGACAGAGAAACAGATCACCTGCATATTGAGTTACAGCAATGCCCAAAGAATAGTTTAAAGGGCCCAAATCCTTCATAGCAAATTCTCAAGCAAGGAAAGACATAAGAGACTGGCGAAGTGACTCAGATGACATTGTGAGAATGATGTCATCCACATAGAAAAGAATATATGCCATGTCATTTTCCTTCTTGTAAATGAACAAAGACTAATTGGACTTGATGTGTGAGAACCCCAGTGTGGATACGAACCCTGAAAACCTATTATACCACGCCTTGGGAGCCCATTTCAAACCCTATAATGATTTTTTCAACAAGCAAACATAATCCTGATGAGTAAACCCAAAGGCTGGTGCATGTAAACTGTTTCATATAGGTGACCATGTAAAAAAGCATTCTTGACGTCCAACTGATGAATGGACCATGATTTGGATAGAGCCATACTAAGAACAATCCTGATCCTTGCTAGTTTAACTACTGGACTGAATGTTTTACCACAATCCACTCTAACCTGTTGAGACCTGCTATCACCAACAAGACGATCTCTGTGTCTCGCAAAAGAGCCATCATAATTTTTTTTATGACAGAAAACCCACATAGAACGTATTATATTCACATTAGATGGACGGGGCACTAATTCTCACATCTTATTTTTAATAAGAGCATCAATTTCGTCTAACATGGCAGCTTTCCACTTCGGGTCTGATAGGGCCACTTTGGGATTTTTTGGAAGTGGTGATGATTGGACCGAATATGTTAGGTTAAAATGATGCTTGGGCCAAAAAATCTCATGCATGGCATGGGTTTCAACGGTCTAAGGTGGGATCGAGATAGATGGCTAGGGCAGTGGGCTTTCGGTTTGTGGACTAGGCAGATAAGTAGTTATATTGTGGGCTAGTGGAGCTGGGCCTGGTTAGTGAATTGGATGAGGGAGCAGTGGGCTCCCTCATTTGGGCCTGCCAGTCACGAGAAATGGACTTGGCTGAGGTCGAAGAGGAGGGAGCAGTGGGCTCCCCGACTCGGACTGGCCCAGTCCCATTTCATTGTTAGGCTGTTATATTTGGTGGTTCAGTTTGGGCTGGTCCAGTCGAGGAAGTATTGGTTTGGGCATTTAGATGGTGATTTAAAATTGGATGTATTACTATGTCCAAAAATTCGTATGAAGGCAGGGACACCACGCGAGATTTAGCAAACGAGATTGTAGACTTATAAAAACAACGTGACGAGAGACGATAATTTTCCCATTAGAAATATCATAAAACTTATATTTCCCTATGATTTTATGGGTATCCTAAAAAAGCACAAGGAGTGGAACGGGCTTGAAGTTTTTTTTATGGTTTTGGATGAAAACAATGGATAACATAAACACCCGAAAATCCTCAAATGTGTATAGAAAGGAATACGATGGTACAACATTTGTGTGGGTGATAGATTTGAGAGTAGCTTGCTACGAAGAATGTTTAAAAGATATGTGGCCATTTGAAGAGCATGATGCCAAAAAGACGGTGGTGTGGACGAATGCGCAAAAAGTGTGCGAATTAGATTGTTGATTGTTCGAATTTTTCTTTCAGTTTTCCTGTTTTTAGGAGAAGTATGCGGACATGAAAGACGCAAGGACATTCCATTTTGGTTATAAAATTCCTTAAATTGGTCATTTATGAATTCTCTCCCATTGTCACATTAAAAATATTTAATGGATTTCTCAAATTAGGTTTTGATGAAAACACTAAATTGTTTAAAAACGGTGAAGACCTAGGATTTATTTCTTACGGGAAATGTCCAAGTTTGTTACAATCAACAAATTTATTATTTCTAAGAAAATTGAACGTCGGTGCTCCCGGATGTCCCAACCGGTTATGCCATAAAATAGGAGAAATAGCTGCAAAGATTGATGGATTGGTGACTTGGTTGTTGGTGGCATCTCTGTCTGAAAAAATCCTTCATAGAAAACCCAAACAGATCAAAATTAATAGAAACACTGTTGTCAGTTGTGAAATGACATACATTTATCAAGTTTTTAATCGGTTTGGATGCATGTAGGACGTTTTTCGAATACCAAGTACATGATCGAATTAACCCGATGACGGGAGAAATTATAGGTCCTAAATATGATAAACACAAATATAGAAAAATTAGTTACGATGGAGGGTTTGCCTTTTTCATTTCTTTCTTCTCCTGATTTTATTCATTACATTAGAGAAACATATAATCCTGCTTTTAACGGTTTTCCTAGATTAATTGTTAGAAGAGACGTTTTTAAATTTGCACATGAATATCAACAGTATTTACGTTATGCATTATATCATTTTAATGGCAAAGAGACTATCACTTCTGATATAGGCTGTCGTACTAACGGTAATGATTATTTAACCATTACATGTCATGGGATAGATCAGACTTGGTCTATGCAAAAACGTATTTTAGCATATAGATATATTGATAATAGGCACACTGGATTATTTATTGCAAGAAATATTCATGAAATTTGTGAATATTATGGAATTAATGTTAAAATTATGATTGTTACATTAGATAATGATACTGCTAATGATTATACTGTAAACCTTTTAAAAACTCAATTTATTCCTTCTTTTCCCGGTATTTTTCATATTAGATGTGCATGTCATATTTATAACTTAGTTGTAAAGGATGGCCTAAAACTTTTTAAAATCATTCTTGATAAAGTACAATTTTCTATAAACTTTATTTTTAAAGGTAATAAAATACAAAGACGCAAAGAGTATAAAACAATTTGTCATGATTGTGGACTAGCTTACATAAACATTCCAGAAGAAGTTTCGACTAGGTGGAATTCTTTATATGAACAACTACTTGTTGCTCACGAGTATAAAAAACCTAGAACTTTATTATTTAACGCCCATAGTCAAAGTCCAACGGATATGCCGGTAGATGATGATTGGGAAAAAAAATCGGAACTTATTGCTAAAGAATTTTCTGAAATTTATTATCCTACTATTTCAACTATGTTATTTTATATAGCTCTAATATTTTTGTTACTTAATAAATATATGAAAAAATGAGCTTACGCTCTAGTTATTAAAAAAATGTTTATAAAATTAAAAAAAAAATCCTATTCCCACTTATATATTTTATTGGTGTTGTATTAAATCCGACTATTAAAGTAGACGGTTGTAAAGCACTTGTTGAAATGATTTATGAAAACTTAAAAATACTTCCAACAGACTCAACTGAAGATGAACCAACTAAAGAAGAAGTTTTGTCTAGCATACACAATGAATGCAAAAAAAAAATGTATTACCAACCAGAAAGTGCAAATAATCAATCGGCTTCGGTACCATCTTCTTCTACTTCACTGCAACCTAATAAAAGACATGTGTTTTCTGCTACTAGTGTTCAAGGCCTTAGAAATAGAATGTTTAGTGGTTTCAACTTCTTCACAAGTTAGCGAATTTGATGTTTATGTTTTGCAGAGTGTTGTATCGTACGAATCAATTGTCAATGAAGATGGACGTGAAGACTTGCTGAGATACTGGAGGGAGAATGCGAGATATTTCCGACACTATCAAAGATGGCCCGAGATGTGTTGAACATTCAAGCGTCATCAACTGCGCCTGAAAGCGCTTTTTCTGCTGGAAGATTTCAAAAAGGAGAGCTCAGACACTCATTGGAGGGAGACAGCTTGGAGATTGCAGTTTTATTCAAAGATTGAATTAGAGCGGAGCGTAGAAGGTGAAGTCAACCGGAGATCAACGAAGAAGACGACTACAACTACAACGAAATCTTGTCCGAGGGAACAGGAAGTGACGCCGAACAATTTGACCAACAAGTTTCAATTCCAACCGAAGATCATCGAGACATTGTGAGGAAATTAGAAAAAGTATGGTTAACTATGTAATTTTTTTAGTCTCAATTTTACTATGTGATTTGCAATTTTTGAACAGCGAAATAAGGTTGCAATTTTGAAATTGTATTACAAAAAAATCATATTTCTATTAAATAATATAAGAGGCAGAAAAAAAACTTTTAGATGTTTTTATTACACTATCTTGTTCAATTGTTTAAGTGTTTAAATATATATATTTTAAAATTAAGTGTCTAAAAAAACCCCAAATTCCGCAACCCGACCCGACCCATCCCGCCAAATCCCGGCTCCTCTTCCGGCGGGATGTGGGACGGGACAGCCTCCCATCCCGCCTATATCGGCCCGCTAGTCCCGTCGGATCCCGTTCTGCCGGAACCCGTCCCAGCCCCCGCCCCGCCCCGCCCCGTTGGCCACCCCTACTTCAGAAAAAAATATATAAAGTTTGCTTGCAGAATCGAATGACAAACTTCAGATATTTTGTTTGAAGTTAGGCTTTCGCAAATCCAACTTTAGACACCGTATGTCTGAAGTTATTTTCGAAGCGATTAAATTTATAAATTTTTACGCACTACGAATGTGGACTAAATGATGGTCCCGAAATCGTCTATCTGTCCACTTGCCCTCATTCTATCGGCTAAAAACTATACAACCCCTTAAGTGAACGACATAATGGAGAAAAGGGGAAAAAACAAGAAAGACGACATTTTTTTCAGGGATAATTCCTTCTCATTCCGTTAGTCCATTCAAACATATTAAATTCGAGAAAGCACTTCGGCCGGCAACATATTTCCAGATTGCAATTAATTTCATCGCGCTGCATTTTATCCATTTCAGTGAGAGACGGAGACTGTTTAACTAATTATACTACTAAAATTATGGTCCAGATTTAATATATGTCAAAAAATTAGTGATGTTTCCCATTTATATTTATGTTATGTGTCAATAATATTGTGTGCAGTTGAATTCATAGCACAGAGACTGCATCTGCCTATGATGTGTTGGAAATTTACTAATGTGGAATTAAGTTTATCCCATTATTTATGACTTGAACAATTGGGGCCCCATACGTCGGAAACGCCGTTTCCACACACGTGCACACGTAGTGCCAAGTATAGTAAATTTTATTAGTGAAAGAGATATTGGTGCGTAAGTAATACGTTTGAGACATAGAATGATGGACGGTTATTGGCCAAATGACAAAGTATTCCACGTTGGTAAACGAAGGAAGAAGTGTACGAAGTGTAAGATGAAACGAGCCGGAAATCACCGCGGAGCCGCGAAGGGCCGCGGCGCATCTCTGTCGGAGCTGAGGCACCGAAGTGCCGCAGCGCCTCCCAGGCAGCGCCGCGGCGCTAATTAGCTCTTTAGCCACTGGAGCCGCAGCGCTTCTGAGGCAGAATGCTGCGACGGGAAGATGGAAAGTTCTGACTTTTGGGCTGGTTTTGGAGCATTAAATCTCCATTATTTGGGACATGAATTCAGCCATTATTTGGCTAAATGTAACCCCTCAATTAAGTGTCATTACATGGATATTGAAGGTCATTAGTTCGCTAGTTGAGAGGTCATCTCCTTACGCTATAAATTGAGGCATTTGGCTCAATTGTTCAACACCAAGAAAACACTTACAGAATTTTCTGAAATCTTCTTCTTCCTCTCTAGCAAAGTTACTATACTCAAAGTTCTTCAAGAGTAACACTTGAGTTTCCTTTGCTCATTTGTGAAGTTGTTGTTGTATCTTGGGAGACTATTGCCCAACAACGTAAAAGGATATATACGGGGAAATCTTGTCTTAAAGACAGAGTGTCATCACTAGACTCAGCAAATCACACAAGGAGTTTGTTCCGTTCTTAATTCTAGTTTGTTGTAATATTTAGTTTATCCTTTCTAGCAATTTATAATATTGACTTACTTCCCGTTTTCTGCAATTGTTGTAACCCACAATTTTAAGACAATATTGTTGTAAGTACTTAAAAAGATGACTGGAAGAGAACAACTCGATTATGATTCTGCTGCTGCTGCTAGTCAAGGCAACCCATCTGCCTTCCCTACTGCTCAAGGCATACCCAATGCCTTTCCTGTTGCTCAAGGCTCATCCAACGCCTTTCCTGCAGCTCAAGGGAACGTTACAGTTCCTTCACCCGCTGGATTCCACCATGAATGCCTAGAAACGTTCATGGGCTCCAACTTCAAGAGATGGCAGCAGAAGATGCTATTTTATCTGACTGTTATGGGAATGGCTCGTTTCCTAACAGAAGATCCTCCACAGGCTGGAGATGAAGTGGACCCTTCGCCTACTGAAACAGCTGAAGGGGGCCAGGGTATCCATGTCATTAATGGTATGGAGATGGTTCTTGATGCATGGAGTCATAGTGATTTTATGTGTAAGAACTATATTTTGAACTTCCTGTCAGACCCACTCTACACAGTGTATTGCACTGTAGGCACCGCCAAAGAGTTATGGGAGAAGCTGCAGAAGAAGTACAACGCACAAGATGCTGGTACAAAGAAATTCATCGTTGGAAAATTCCTGAAATTTCAAATGGTGGATAGTAAAACAGTGATGTCCCAAGTCCAGGAATTCCAAATGATTCTACATCACCTGGATTTGGAAGGTATGAAACCAAATGAACAATTTTTTGTGGCATCACTGATTGAAAAGTTACCTCCCTCGTGGAATGAGTTACTTAAAACTCAAGACAAAGGAGATAACATTTGAAGAACTTATTATCAAACTCCAGATTTAGGAAGATAATAAGAAGGCCTTGCCTAGGGGAAAACAAGTCGTTGAGGCAAAGGCAAATCTGGGGCCAAAGAGAACCCAAGCAAGAAGCGCAAGTTCCAGAAAGACGGCAAGACCCAAGCGGCGGAGAAGTTCAAAGGAAACTGTCACTACTGTGGAAAACCTGGTCACATGATCAAGGATTATCGCAAGCTCAAGACTGAGCAACAAGAGAAGGCCAAGGCCAAAGGCAAGGCTCAGGCTAACGTCGTCAAAGACATGCTTTCAGGCGACATGATTGAGGAGTTTTCGGCAGTGGTACTTGAAGCAAACCTTGTTGAGAATCCCATGCAATGGTGGATGAACACATATGCTACCAGACACATCTATTCCAATAGAGATGCCTTCTCCACTTATACACTAGTTACAAACAAGAAGCTGTTCATGGGTAACAACGCTTCCTCTGACGTGCTGGGGGTAGGAAAGGTTGTCCTGAAGATGACTTCTGAAAAAGAGCTCACTCTGAAGAACGTGATGCATGTCCCTGAGATTAGGAGAAATTTAATTTCAGGTCATTTATTGGTTAATGCTGGTTTTAGGCTAGTATTTGAGTCCAATAAGTTTGTAATCACCAAGAATGGAACTTTTGTGGGAAGAGGCTTCGTCTGTGAAGGCCTCTTCAAAGTTAACGCCATGTCTGTAATACGTACAAGCAATAATATATTGAAGCTTCTTTTTCTTACTTGCTTGAGTCCTCTAATTTATGGCATCATAGATTAGGACATGTTAACTACAAGTCCATCCAAAAGTTGGTTAAGTTGGAGTTGTTGCCGTCTATCGATGTAAACCCTCAACATAAGAGTGAGGTGTGCGTAGAGGCAAAACTCACAAAGCTTTCTTTTTGATCCGTCGAAAGGAATACCGCTCCTCAAGAATTTATTCACACAAATATATGTAATTTGAAGTTTACACAAAGTAGGGGAGAGAATAAGTACTTTGTGACATTCATTGATGATAGCACAAGGTATTGTTACCTTTACTTCTTGAAAAGTAAAGATGAAGCCTTTGAAACATTCCGGCGTTATAAAGCAGAAGTTGAAAACTAACTAAGCATGCGGATTAAATCCATTCGTAGCGATAGAGGGGGAGAATACGTAGCGCCATTTGAGGAATATTGTGCTGAATCAAGCATTGTTTATCAAACGACGTCTCCATACTCACCTCAATCGAACGGTGTTGCGGAACGCAAGAACCGCACATTGAAGAAAATGATGAATGCCTTGCTCATCAATTATGATCTTCCCCAAAATATGTGGGGAGAAGTCGTCCTTACTGCTAATACGATTCTTAATAGAGTCCCACATAAGGGTAATGACAAAACTCCATATGAATCATGGAAGGAAAAGAAACACACCTATAAATATTTAAAGGAGTGGGTTGTTTGGCAAATGTTGAAGTGCCCAAGCCAAAGCAGGTCAAGATTGGGCTTAAGACTGTAGATTGCATTTTCATCGGATATGTAAATAACAGTAGTGCTTATCGTTTCTTAGTGCATAAGTCAGACATCCATGGGGGTACAATCATGGAATCAAGGAATGCTCAATTCTTTGAGGATACTTTTCCTAGAAAGGAAAAAGACACAACCGCTCGCAAACGAAGTTATGAACAAAACTCTCAGGAACCAGGAGTCATTGACTGCCCGGATTTAGATAGTTCAGATCTAGTGGACTTCAAAGTGGCTGAATATTCGGAAACTAGTGTTCCATATTCTCATAACTTGGAGACTCCAGAGATGGAACCAAGGCGAAGTAAAAGGGCCAGAAAAGATAAATCCTTCGGTCCTGACTTTGTAGCTTATATGGTTGATAACGAACCAAGGACAATTGCTGAAGCATTGTCAACTCCAGAGGCACCGCTCTGGAAAGAAGCTATTGAGAGTGAAAAAGACTCCATCCTGCATAACCATACTTGAGAGTTGGTTGATCTTCCTCTGGGAAATAAACCGTTGGGTTGTAAATGGATACTCAAACGAAAGTATAAAACAGATGGGTCTATAGATAAGTACAAGGCCATGTTGGTAGTCAAGGGCTATCGGCAGAAGGAAGGCCTTGACTATTTTGACACGTACTCCCCGGTGTCTAGGATGATATCCTTACGAGTATTCATTGCGATCGCAGCATTTCGTGACCTTGAGATACATCAAATGGATGTCAAGACAGCCTTCCTAAATGGTGATTTGGAAGAAGAAATTTATATGGAACAACCCGAGGGGTATGTGGTTCCATGGAAAGAGAAGAAAGTCTGTCGACTTATCAAATCTCTATATGGTCTGAAACAAGCCCCAAAACATTGGCATAAAAAATTTGATAGTATTCTACTATCGAAGGGTTTCTCCATTAATGAATGTGACAAATGTGTCTACACGAAAGGTAACTCAGACTCGTTCGTTATAATATGCTTGTACGTAGACGACATGTTGATCACAGGGAGCAGTCCTAGTTTGATCCTAGAGACTAAGAACATGTTGAAACAATGCTTCGACATGAAGGATATGGGTATCACAGATGTCATCTTAGGGATTAAGATCTCTAAGACGTCTGACGGACTGGTCTTATCTCAGTCTCACTAAATCGAGGATGTGTTTAGAAAGTTTGAGATGGTTGACAGTTCGCCTATGAAGTCACCAATAGATAGAAATCAAAAACTTGATAAAAAATCATGGTGCACCCATATGCCAGGAGCAATATGCACAGGTGATTGGGAGTTTGATGTACATAACAAACTGCACCCGACCTGATATTGCTTATGCAGTCAACAAGTTGGCTAGGTTTACTCGTAATCCAAGTAATGGTCATTGGAAAGCGCTGAATCGGGTACTACGATACCTGAAATACACGCTAACTTACGGGTTGCATTATTCGAGATATCCAGTTGTACTAGAGGGGTACAGTGATGCAAACTAGATATCTGATATAAAGAACACCAAGTCCACCAGTGGGTATGTATTTACAATTGGTGGTGGGGTTGTGTCTTGGAAATCCTCTAAGCAAACTTGCATCGCCCGATCGACAATGGAATCGGAGTTTATCGCTTTAGACAAAGCAGGAGAAGAAGCTGAGTGGCTTCACGACTTCTTAGAGGATGTTTCTTATTGGGACAAACCCGTACTTTCTGTAATGATCCACTGCGACAGTCAGTCGGCTCTAGGAAGGGCACGAAGTTCTATGTACAATGACAAATCTCGTCATATTCGATAGAGACATAAGACCGTTAGGCAGCTGATCACCACAAGTATAATATCCTTTTATTACATAAAATCAAAGGATAACATAGCAGACCCACTGACAAAGGGCTTACCCAAAGATCAGATGTTCTGCCTGTCTAGGGGAATGGGCTTAAAACCCAAGCTATAAGGACCGATACGGTGGTAACCAAACCTTACTGACTGGAGATCCCAGGAATTAGATTCAATGGGAAAACTAAGCTGTAAAGGTTCAGTTGAGCGCTTTGGTGGAAGCATGAGCACTTCAGATAGTGATTTCTGTAAAGAAACACCAAATACAAAGTTATTCCCGCGATAGACGTTAAGTGTTATCTGCAGTGTGGGTAAAGGTTAAGCTTCCAAAACCTTTAATGATCCTCAACGGTTGAGGTTAGGTTTGGGAAAACTTTTAATAGTCCTAATACTTGTAAAGTGGGGTATAACATGATACTTTGTAGGAGACCACCTATTTAATTGCGAGGACAGGCCGACTCAAATGAACGCACTTAAGAATCCAAGAAGTGTCCACGGTCACAACGGACAAAACATTACGAAGAACAGAGTAAGAGAAGTTGTTGTGTTGGTACCGTTGACTTGGCTTACACAAAACACTGATGGTTCAAGACATCATGTTCACAGCTCAGTAAGTAAGTCTGATGGTATTCAACTATGGAATGTTCAAAGCTGAAGCTACATCTCATGATTCAACATCGGTCCGCTGAAAGATTGCTGGAAAAGGCACCATGTGAGTACGCCAAAATCTCTTTCAAGAGGGGATTGTTGGAAATTTACTAATGTAGAATTAAGTTTATCCCATTATTTATGACTCGAACAATTGGGGCCCCGCACGTCGGAAACGTCATTTCCACACATGTGCACACGTAGTGTCAAGTATTACAAATTTCATTAGTGAAAGAGATATTGGTGCGTAAGTAATACGTTTGAGACATAGAATGATGGACGGTTATTGGCCAAATGACAAAGTATTCCACGTTGGTAAATGAAGGAACAAGTGTACGAAGTGTAAGATGAAACGAGTCGAAAATCGTCGTGGAGCCGCGAAGGGCCGCGGCGCAGCCCCGTCGGAGCCGAGGCGCCGGAGTGCCGCGACGCCTCCCAGGCAGCGCCGCGGCTCTAATTGGGTCTTCAGCCATTGGAGCTGCGGCGCTTCTGAGGCAGAATGCTGCGACGGGAAGATGGAAAGTTCTGACGTTTGGGCTGGTTTTGGAGCATTGAATCTCCATTATTTTGGCACATGCATTCAGCCATTATTTGGCTGAATGTAACCCCTCAATTAAGTGTCATTACATGGCTATTGAAGGCCATTATTTGGCTAGTTGATGGGTCATCTCCTTACACTATAAATTGAGGCCTTTGGTTCAATTGTTCAACACCAAGAAAACACTTACAGAATTTTCTGAAATCTTATTCTTCCTCTCTAGCAAAGTTACTATACTCAAAGTTCTTCAAGAGTAACACTTGAGTTTCTTTTGCTCATTTGTTAAGTTGTTGTTGTATCTTGGGATACTATTGCCGGACAATGTAAAAGAATATATACGGGGCAATCTTGTCTTAAAGACAGAGTGTCATCACTCGACTCAGCAAATCACACAAGGAGTTTGTTCCGTTCTTAATTCTAGTTTGTTGTAATCTTTAATTTATCCTTTCTAGCAATTTGTAATATTTACTTACTTTCCGTTTCCTGCAATTCTTGTAACCCACATGATGTCAGTGACTTATGATTATCATACACTTCCTCCGTTTGATACAATCCATGCATGTCCATTCCAAGATCTAGTTAAATTTCACAAGCATTTGGCACTAGTTACATACAAGACCAACAGACACATTTAACTCTGGAAAATAGTTACCGTCACATGGTGTTTACTTCACATCAAATAAAACAGGTCAATCTTAAGAGCTGGAGATTAAATTGACGATACATACACTTAATCATGGTTAAATGAGAAACCTGCATCTATAAGACAAATGACTTGCTTCTATTGGTTGGAGTAAATATTGAGTTCTTACAAGTTTTTCTTAATCTCAATGTTATACCAAGAGCCAAAAAAATACCCCTCCATCCCAATTATGCGAAGTTGTTTGATTGGGCATGAAGTTTAAGAAAAAATGGAAGACTGTTGAAACTTATAATCTAAAATAAGTCACAGAAATTTTTCTGGCTATAAATCTTTTTATTAAGGATAAAACGAGAGTTTTAAAGTTAAATTATTATAAATATAAAAAAATATTATTCTTTTTTGGACTGATTAAAAATGAAAGAGTGTCACGTAAATTGAGACAGAAGGAGTACTCTAGCTATAAATTGCTTTCACTTATTCAGATTTTAGCTAGCTCCTCGGACAGTCAAATGAGAAGACATCCTGTCATTTCATGTATTTGTTTTTTAATAATTGGAACATCCAATAAAATTAGTGGCATTGGATTTGTATCATTTTCAGATTTTAGGAAGTGCCAGGTCTACTTTGTGGTTGAGTTTAAACTCAAAAACCAGAAGGACGAAGGAAGGAAGCTGATAAAAAATTCTAGACAAGAATCCTATATTCCTAGACTAAAAGAACTCAATGTCAAGATAATTACCACCAGGATTCACATCTTTTCCGGCAATTCTTTTACTGCAAACTCCAACAGGGTTCACTTGCTTAAACTTCCGTGGAAGCTCTGCTTCAACGTGTCTTGGCACTTCAGGTGGAGTACTGGAACGAATCAGGGCCCAATTAACACCTTCAAAGAAAGGGTGCTGTTTGATCTCACTTGCTCCTCTTTTCACCCCGAGCCGGTGTTGAGGCTCTTTAACGAGCAGGCCTTGAATCAGATTGCGGCTGGCAGAACTCGTTGCAGGAGAATCTGGAAACTTGAGTTGTTGTCCCACTACGTTGAAAATAGTTGCCCGGTTTCCTGATCCCTTGAATGGGGTTTTACCATATAGTAATTCATACAGAAAAATGCCAAATGTCCACCAATCCACAGCATTGCCATGGCCTTCTCCCTTGATAATTTCAGGGGCTAAGTATTCATGAGTCCCAACAAATGACATTGACCGTGCTGCAGTAGGTTCTGCAACTAGCTCAGGCATAGCATTAGCAAGAAAACCAGACCCAGTTCGAGGCTTTTGTGATCTTTTCTTGCTCTTTTGAGGAAATATTCGGGGGAGGAAGCATGTAGGCTGAATGCATGTAGATGTGGGCTCAATACAGGCTGGCTGCACATAGAATGCAGCTTCTCGTTTAGATGGATCATCAGATGAGGTCCTTATGACCATAGGTGAAACTGCACATTTTAGGGATAGGTCAAAATCCGAAAGCATGATGTGGCCATCGTCACGTACTAGAACATTTTCAGGCTTCAAGTCTCTGTAAAGTACACCTAGCATGTGAAGATATTCGAGAGCTAATAGAACTTCTGCAGCATAAAACCTGTTCCATAAACAGGGTTAATTAAACTTTGACTAAGGAACTCCACAGCTCAAGATAACAAAAAGGCCCAAGATTCTCCAAAGCCCCAACGGAAAAAAAATAGAAGGAAAAGACAGCTATCATCTAATGTCCTCTAATCATATTACTGGATCGAGGTTTACATCCTACACATAAAACAACAGTAGCTATGTATCTATACAGAACTAGTTAGGGTCGATTGTACGATTCCTCAATATTCATTTCACTCCATTTGGACCCGTACAGTTGCAATACTCATGAATTTTGTCTTTTAAGAAAAATTAGGAGTTTTCTAATAGAAGAGGTTCTCTATTTTTTTTACTGACGTATAAGTTCTGACAAAACTGGAAAGCTCCAGGCAAACATCAGACAAATGTAAGTACACCACCAATCCCAACTAGTTCATAAAATACAGACCATATAGAGTTTGTGTGCGTCGTTCTTGCGTAGGATCCATGCTAATATTCTTGTTATTATTCCAAGTTCATATCCTACCCATATTTTATATGTCATTATAATTATTCACCTTTTCTGCTCAGTAATTAGTGACAGGAAAAAGGAAAATGAAAATTAATAGGATTAGAAACACTAGATGATTCTTCCCATTTGTCCAAGTCTTGGTGGACATAGTTACCCATATCTGTACTGGTGAGAGGTAGCGGGTAGCTCATGGAATTAGTTAAGGTGCGGGTAAGCTAGCCCAGACACCACGTTATAAAAAAAGAAGAAAAAACAACAGGATCAAAACAATTTCCAAAAATTGCAAATATGGATCTGGTGGAAGAACTTTTACTATCAAAATCCTAAGATAATAAACATCTAAGTAAGTCCAAGTGGAAGTAGGCCTAAGAGAACCTCAGCCTGGATACATGTTCTATACTGGGAAGGAGAGAAGTCGAACAAAATGGGGCATCCTATGTCAGCATATATGATATATTATTTACTAAGGCCACAACTTTCATGGCATAACTAGAAACTAAGCTGTAAAATGCTCACAAGTCATGACCTGTGTATGAGTAACAGAAGTGAAAAGTATACCAACTGGGATCAAGCACCACTAGGAAATTGGTATAGCAATTTAGTACCCAAATTTCTGCACAATTTTCTCATATTTGGTAATATCTCTGGAAACAGCGTGAGCCGTGAACAAACAGGAGCCTTAAAATCATGAAACCACTGGTTCAGAAAATATCTATTTTCTCAAAATGATACATAGTTTAAGGATCGTAAAAATTATGAGCATTCACCATTTCACACTGAAATAGAAATTAGGTAATAATCACTACGAAATGATCTATTTCCTCCACTGGTACTACCGCCAAAAACAATTAGAGAAGCAAAATGTCAAACAGGCTTATCAGAACAAGCTTAGAGGAAGTTTTATCTTTTCGTTGCATATTGGAGAGAAGAATGGCACAAGAACTGTACCTTGCAGCATATTCTGAAAAATGCTTCCCAGGCTGTCTTTGTCGTAGAGTATATAAATCTCCTCCTGGGCAATATTCCATAACTAAACATGAAAATCTGTCGGTCTCAAAATGAGTGTACAAGGTTGGTAAGAATGGGTGGTCTAACAGCTGAAGGATTTCTTTTTCTGTCTGAGAACGGATTATCTTTTTCCTACTTGCAAGTGATGCCTTATCCATCACTTTCATTGCGAAATAGCAGCAAGTCCCATTTAGCTCCGAAAGATAAACAGTACCAATGTCACCACAACCAAGTCTTTTCAGTAACCTAAAGTGACTCATGCCTAATATACCATCACGTGCCCGTATTGCAAGAATAGCTTTGCATCTCGGATCATTCCCTTTGTGCGGCTTATTGGCACTGCCAGTAATGTTACTCCAGTTACTATCATCACTAAGTTCACTGTTATCACTTGCTCTGCTAAAGCTAGTTTTAGCACTTTCTAGCGAATATTCCTGAATATTCAGTTTCATGCTCTCACAATTTCTTTCCATAGTAATAAGCAAGCTTTCACTCATCAACCGATCACTCCTATATTGAATGCTCATACCTGTGCCAACACCAGTACTATCAATGCTACTATGTGGACTGAAATTGCTGCTTGGGGATGGTGATTCATCCCAAAGACATTCTTTTTCTTCAGAATCAGGGGGTAGACTTGCTAACGTGTTTTGAGATGAACGAGGAACCATAAATGGAGAGAATACTACACCTAGATCATTTGGATTTTCAACCCATCTCTCTGCAGGTGAAAGAGGAAATGAACTATGTTTCATGTTAAGAACTTGGATTGAAATATTATCGGGGGAAGGACCCTTCAGAGACATGCTTTTCACTAGGCATTTACCATCTACTTTGTTCAGACCGATTGGTACATAGACTGGTTTCATTAGGTCAGTATCAACAGGTTCTGGAGGATGACTTCCTCCATGGAATGAAGTAAAGCCACTATCTTCAAGTGAATCATCACATCGCTTGATTGTACCAGCATTACGGATAAGTTCCTCTTGCTCCTGATAGGACTTGTTTCCTCTCCATGTTTGAAAAGGAACAGTGAAGTCGATATCCAGAAAGTCATGGGCATCGGATATAGTTCCCACCTCTCTTTTGGAGGTTGAGTAAATATCTGTCGCCTTAGCCTCAATAGGGTACTGCACTGGTTGTTTTTCTGATTCAGGTATTCTTTTCATCTCTGATTGCTATTTATCATCACAAGTATCTCACAATGAGAAGCTTTGTGGAACTGCAAATATCAATAAGAGTTGATCCATACATGACTAACAACGTGAATAAAATCTACTAGGTTTGTTTTTCATTAGAAGCATGCTATCATTTCAAAAAATTATATCTTGTTAAGCAGTCATTGAAAAAACTAGCACATTGAATACGGCGATACATAAAAGAGTATTTTAACTTTAAAAAGTTGCATTTCCATCCTTTAGAACACACAAATGTATAACACATATTTTGCAATATCTCATATTTCAGGTTATTAGTTGCACCACGTAATTATGTATTGTAACAGCCAAAAAAGAAAGATGAAGGGGTCACGATTACACCAACTGCTGCAGACCCGAAATAAGTAAACAAAATGTTGTATCTTTAAAACTTTTAACTGAGATGGCTCACATCATTCAACATGCCTTCAAAGTAGGCAGTTCCTAGTGTCAATTCTCATCAACAAAATAGTTCCATGAAAAGAAAAGAAAAGAAACTAGAACTGCACATGTATGAACGTCTAGCATTTTAAAAATAAATAAACTGATATATGCGGTGTTCACATGATTCAAGACGTACTACTTGAACTTGTTACTTCTTTCATATTTCTTCCCGTTCTTTTCATTCCTAAATACTCCCCTGTTCCAATTTATGTGTGCTACTTAATATTGGAGAGTCAAAGGATGTTTCTTCGACCACAATTTTTTTAAATACTTTTAAAATATTTGAATTGCTAATTATTGTGATTTATAGTGCTTTTTATGTAGTTTTAATGTGAAAATTTTATTTAAAAAAGATAAAGATTTTGTAACAAATTCACATCGAAAACTAGTTAGTCTGACCTCGCACTACGAATCAACAATAATAACAACATATCTAGTGTAATCCCATAAGTGGGGTTTGAAAAGGATAGGATGTACACAAATTTTATCCCTACCTTTGTGAGGTAGAGAAGTTGTTTCTGACATACTCTCCTTGTATTCCGAATCAACAATAACATACCCGATGTAATCCCACAAGTTGAGTTTGTAGAGTGTAAGAGGTAAGCAAACCTTATCCCTATCTTTGTGAGGTAGATTCCGATATACCTCACTGACCTCGTATTCCGAATCAGGACATAAAAATTGAAAGGGAGGGAGTATTCAAGCTTAGAAAGGAGAAAAACAGAGACATTGTAGCAACACACATTCACACACCCAATATATCACTTTAAGGATCACATAAGAATATCACAAAATTTCGACAGCCCAGTGAGTACGACAGAATGGGATAATACTCAAGATGCTGCAGGAGTCAAATAACTGAAAGAAAAGGGCTATAATATGTAAAAATCAAATACGAAGAGAAAATGGACAACCCGATAAATAGAATGTCACACACATATTCCTTTCTTCTAATCGTATGTTGTATTTTCTAAAGTCATTGACATAAAATATACTAGCAAAAGTAAGACAGAATCACAGGACTTACTTGGATTCTACGCAAATACTAGAACCCAAATTCAAATAAATTAACAAATTGGTGTCGGAAAAGATTTAAGGATCCGTTCGGCCATAATTTTTTTTTTTCTGAATAATTTTGTACTTTATTTGAAAATCATATGTTTCGCTATAAAATTTTCAAATCCAACCTAAAGTTGTATTTCAAATTTGGAAAACAGCTTATAACATGTTTTCAACTTAATTTTCACTTTTAAAATTGTATTTAATTCAATTCAAGTATGAACACTATTTCAAATATTCTTTGCAAAAGTATAACTTAACACAACTCGTTCTTCAACTTCAATTATATAAATTTCAAATAAAGTGAACGCCTACATAAAAAAAATAAAAGGAAAGACAATTAAATTGAAATCAAATCAATAATAAAAGAAGCAGAATGTACCACTAGTAGTAGCCCGCTGAGAATTATCTCCTTCTCTTCAAACTGGTAAATTCATATCATTTCCACGCTTCTAAAAAAATGTGAAACAAGAAACATTGGTTATTTGGTATTAATTACAGTATATATATTGCTTGCTATTTAGCTAAATGTTGGTGCTAGTGGAAGTAGTTGAAAATGTAAATAATATAGCCGTTCTAGGCAACAGATGACATACATATGAACTAAAGGACCACGGAGGAGCAGACGCTTTTGCTTTCTCTTCTTTCGTGGTTTTGTGTTTAGCTTTAGTCATGTGTTTGGACTGACCACACACAGTGAAAGTGTGTGTACTATTTGAGTGTCTTTGTAATTTTAAAATGAGTGTTTTCGTAAGGCATGCGTACACTACCCTCCACATGCCCTACTTGTAGGATTATGCTGGGTACGTTGTTATTGTAATTTTAAAACGAAAGTGAGGGTGAGGAAGTGAGACAATGCAGTTATAAAGTTTTCAACGCTATCCTTTGTTATATTGGTGTCAGTAATGTAGGGACTAGTTATCCAGAGTTTAGTTATATATGATTTAGTTATTCATATTTTATCCTGCATAAATTTATATGTAAATTTCTAATAACATATATGTACTCCCTCTATCCCAATTTATGCAGTACTTTTCATTTTTCTATAGTCAAACAAAAAAAAATCCTTAATCGCGATTTATTTTGTATGTTCTATCCTTACTTTGCAAATTGCGTTTTATCTTATCATCCTACATTACAATTTATAAGGTGATATCTTCATAACATTTCCCGCTAATCCTTAATATTTCTCACTTTACATATTGATTTATCATCTTTCAACGATTATCCTTAAAACTAGGTGTACCCTCTTAATTAGCATGAATCTATATCTCGACAATCATGTCATGGTCCCTATCTACATAGTTCAGCCTATTGGCCCTCGTATAATCCTAATTGTCTTACTTGTATTCTTATCTTAACATACTTCACTTGATCCTATGAAACTATTTATTCACAGACCAAACCTCATTTTCTTAGGCAAGGGTGCGTATATGAGGGAATTTTAATACTCTTGATGACACAAGGAGTCGTCATACCGCTCTATAAAAATTTGATACAAGATAGACCGTGCTAATAGGTAGAGATGGCAATGGATCCTGGACCCGGTCCGGATCCGGTGGATCCAGATCCGTTTTATAGGATATGGATCTTCAAAATTTGGACCCGGCGGATCCGGATCGGGCCCGGATCCATTTCTGAGGGATCGGATCTGGATCTGGATCTTGTATTTGAGATCCGTATCCGGTCCAGATCCGACCCGTAGATCCGTTTTTTATTAAATATATTCATATTCTAGAATGTAATTTTATAAGTATTTTCTTAAAATTGTTAAGCACATCAAAGCAAGTTTAATTTATCCCCGCGTTAACTCAAAAACTCAAAAATAAAGAGGTAACTTCGATAATAAAATCAATGTTATATTAGTGAATGATTAACATCTCCATAGACAAGTAGTTAAAATTATATTCACTTCATTTGTGAAGATTCCAAGCACATGCAAGTTCTGCATTGTGAAAATACTAGTCAGCATTTTTCACAACTATTGTCATTGTCCAACATTTTTAATTAATAGCTCACAATCAAAACGAGACAACGAACAAAATATCTCATATGAACATTTCAAAATTGAAACACAGTAAACTGTTAGCTAAGTAAAAATCGTTTGTCAGTTTAAAAAAAATTCTTAGCAAGGCAAATTTTTTTACATGTAGATCCAGATCCGATCCGTGGACCCGGTGAATCCGATGAATCCGGATTTTGATCTGATTTTTATGGACCCGACGGATCTGGATTCAGGTATAAAAACGGATCTGGATCTGGATCTGGATCTAGTAGGATCCGATCCAGATCCGATCCGTTGTCATCCCTACTAATAGGGCTCTTACATGAAAGGACGTACTGTGATTATCATGACTTAGAACCTGCATATTAGTTATTTAAATAACCTTCTCCTTATAAATGACTCGAGATGGTTTCGTCAGTTCGATTTATTTTTGGAAAAATGCTATAACCCAATAATGATAATCTAGATGTCATTAATGTAATTTATCTGAGGTAGGAGCTATAATCCCTAGATGGTACTTTGAAAGCCATCAACATCATTCATCTTAGATTAGTGATCTAGAATGTCTAACAATTTCTTGGGAGCTATCGATACGGTTTACGTTACATAGCCATCTATAATTCATTAATGGTTCCTTGGAATCATCAACACAATTCATCTCAAGTCAAAAAACTATAGATCTATGACGATTACATAGCTCCGACAATATGATTTACCTTAAATACTTCTTAGATCCTATTAATGATGCTATGGAACTCATCCATCTACCTACATCCCAATAAAATCTGAAGTCTATCAACGAATCACTGAAGCTATTTACATGATTGACCTTTCTTAATAGTCCACAATCCATAAATAATCATCTAAAAGTTAACATACAATTCATCCTAGGTGCAGTTCGTCATCTATTAAAGATATTCAGAAACTTTCACAAAATTCCAACCTACAATTCTCTTTAGATACCAATTACGACTTCATAAAGGTTATCGACATTATTCATCTTAAACGACGGTCTACACTCCTTTCAAGAGTACTTTTAGAAACTCTCATCATCACTTACCTTCGACGGGATTTATGACCCTTTAACAATGCTATTGAAACTTTACTATGGACGGGAACAATGGGGTTAAATACTTAAATCAAAAAGCATAGCATAACTCTTAGTCGACTTAATGGCGGTTCATATTAAATAGGATGTTTTAACCATATACACTACTTTGGGGATTTGAATAGATCCATCGATAGTTCTAGCCCATAAGGAAACGGATAACATAACTATACTGAAAGAAATAATCCCCTTGATTATTTTCATTAATTGAAAGGTATATATACAAGTTACATATTTTCATAATAGGAGAATCTTATTCATATTCTACTCCTAAAACCTTATTCTACCATAATTCTAACTATACAATTATGGTAAGTGTACAAGACTAATTAAGGTAACATTTACAATATACCATAAATATATATACCAAATATACAATCCTACATTCTGTCCGAGATGGGCTGTACTCTGCCCGAGACCCGTGATATACACTTATGTATATCAAGTGTATATCACAGGTATATTACCTTATTTAACACACCCCCGCAGTCATAGCGGGCGGTCTTCGAACGCTAAAACTGTCCCTAAAATCTTCAAAAAGGACAACGGGTAGACCCTTTGTAAAGATGTCTGCAATTTGATACCGGGACGGGACATGGCATACGCGAACTTGACCACGGGCAACCTTTTCACGGACAAAGTGAATGTCCATTTCGATATGCTTAGTGCGTTGGTGCTGAACCGGATTACCTGAAAGGTAGATGACACTAATATTATCGCAATACACTAAGGTTGCCTTTTGAATGGGACAATGAAGCTCCAAGAGCAAATTACGTAACCAACACGATTCTGAGACCACATTAGCTACCCCCAATATTCACCCTCTGCACTTGAGCGGGATAGAGTTGCCTGACGCTTCACAGACCAGGAGACCAAGTTGTTGCCAAGGAACATACAATAGACAGACGTCGACCGTCTGGTGTTTGGACAACCACCCCAATCAGCGTCTGTGTATGAGACAAGTGTGGATGGCGAGGAAGGATATAAATGCAAACCATAGTCCAGTGTACCCTGAATATACCGAATGATGCGTTTGATTGCATTCATGTGCTCAATTCTAGGATATGCGTGAATAAACACACCTGCTGGACGTCATACGTAATATCCGGTCTTGTAAAAGTAAGATACTGAAGGGCCTCTGCAAGACTGCGATAGTGGGTTGGATCCTCGTATGGTGCGTCGGCCGCGACACTAAGCTTGGGCTTTGTATCAATTGGAGTGAAAGTGGACTTACAAGATTACATCCCAGCCCTCTCGATGATCTCAGCTGCATACTTTCATTGAGACAAAAACAAACCATCTGAATGACGCTTGACGGCAATCCCCAAAAAGTAACTCAAGGGCCCTAAGTCTTTCATAGCAAACTAAGAGCTGGGCATGGTCATGATAGACTAGCGTAAGGCATCGGAAGAGGCCGTCAAGATGATATCATCCACATACAACAGAATGTTGGCCAAGGACGAACCACGATGGTAGATGAACAAGGAATTATCTGACCTGCAGTGAGTGAACCCAATTGTCAAAACATTGTCAGCAAACCTCGTATACCAGGCCCGTGGAGATTGCTTAAGCCCATATAAGGACTTCTTCAATAAACAGACATGATGAGGATGGTGGGGATCCCTGAACCCCAACGGCTGATGCATATATACTGTTTCCTTGAGATCACCATGTAGGAAAGCATTCTTGACATCCAACTGATGAATAGACCATGCCTTCAAAAGGGCCAAGCTAAGCACAGTGTGAATGGTAGCCGGATTGACCACCGGACTAAACGTCTCCCCACAATCTATCCCAACCTGCTGAGTCTTACCATCACCTACAAGCCGCGCCTTATGTCGAGCAAATGACCCATCTGAATTCTCTTTATGAGCAAAAATTTACATATACCTGATAACATTAATACCAGATGGACGGGGCACCAACTCCCACGTCTTATTATCAATAAGAGCATTATATTCATCAGTCATAACAATTTTCCAATTCGGGTAGTTTAAGGCAGACACGGGATTACGGTGCAAGGGGGATTTAGAGACATTAGAATTTAAATTAAAATGTATTTTAGGTGTAAAAATATCCCGCTGACTACGAGTGACTGGTCTATGACTCGAGGAAGAATTAAGTGAATTTTGGAAATTTGCTGGGCTCGGGACGGATCGCGGCGATCAGTGGGCTGTTGGCCCAAATCAGAATCGAGCTGGGCGAATCGACCGGTTCGAGGTAATTGTGGGAGCCCAATCGCTGGAATTGATCCAGTGACTGGAGATTGCGACGGAACAGTGGGGCCAGCAGGCAGTGGGCCCGCTGGAGGATTTTGGGTGCGGGATATGTCCAAAAAATGGTGAGTAATATACGGGGATATACCATCATCCAAAAAATTATACGAACTAAGCTCGGGAGTATGAACTTTGATAAATGAAAATTGGGTTTCATCAAAAATTACATGGCAATTAATTATGATTTTCTTGGAGGATAAATCAAAGCATTTGTAACCACGATGATTACACGGATAACTCAAAAACACACACGGAGTAGACCGGGCCTGAAGTTTGTTAATTGTGGTGGATGGGAATAACGGATAACATAAGCACCCAAAAACCCGAAGATGAGAATAAGACGGATTTTTATTATATAAAATTTGGAGGGGGGAAGAATATGTCATACCTTTGGAAGGAATTATGTTAAGGAGATATGTCGCCATTTGAAGAGCATGATGCCAAAAATATGGGGGTACGGAAGCATGGATTAAGAGAGTGCGGACACTGTTATTTATGGAACGAATTTTGCGTTCGGCTTTCCCATTTTGTGAAGACGTATGAGGACACGAAAAATGAAAATTGATCTCATTATTAGCACAGAACTCTCAAAACACCCTATTGTCATACTCTTTTCCATTATCACACTGAATATTTTTTATTTCTCTTTCGAATTGTGTTCTAATGAATGCTCTAAATTTTATGAAGACGGAAAACACTTGAGATTTATTTGCAATTGGAAACTTCCACAAAAATTTAGAATAATCATCCAAAAAAAAAACATAATACTGATGACCCAACAAACTTAGAACAGGAGACGTCCATAGGTCGCTATGAATAATATCAAATGGCATTGAAGTATGAGAATTTGAGTCGACAAATGACAACTTAACATTTTTTTCCTAATGAACAAAATTGACAAAGTGGAGTACGACTCGTACCCTTACAAGAAATAAAACTATTTTTATCTAAAACAGATAAAATAGAGGATCCCGGATGACCAAGGCGAGCATGCCACAAGGAAGGAGAAATGGCTGCAAAGGCTGATGACAAGGTGTGACTCGATTAACTGAAACCGGGTGTGATAGGATAAATATATCCCCTATTATCACACCTCATGAGAGGACTCCCCATTTTGAAATCCTTTACAGAGAAACCAAAAGGATCAAATTCAACAGAAACAGAATTGTCAGTGGTGAATTTTCGGACAGACACTAAGTTTTTAATCAATTTGGGGGCATGTAAAGTATTTTTCAAGATAAGGGGAGGATTGGGGGGAGATAGGGATTTATGACCATAACCCTGAATTGGAATAGAGTTACCATTACTGACAATTATACCGCGAGGGTTGCTCAAATTGGAATAAGATGAGAGAGTACCTGAATCGGATGTCATGTGGGTAGTGGCACCGGTGTCCATATACAAATTCGGGTCTGGTTGAGTCAAACCCAGTGTGTGCATCGCGGCCTCGATATCTGTCTGAGTAGGGCCTGCTGCGTGGTGAGCTTGCGGAGGACGGGGCCCAAGAATTCCAGAATCAAGTTATCCCGGGCCAGAATCGCTGGAATTATCGGGCCGATGAGTAGTGGGTCGTGGATCACTGATTGTTAAGCCTGAAGAGATCGCCCACCCATCGCTACCCGATCCAAAGGATCGAAAATAGGGGTTGCTGGCCCACGGCCCATTGCCCCAGCCCCAGCCCCACTGCCATAGGCCCCACTGCTGGGACCAGTAGGGAGGAGGCCCAATGTTGACTGGACGGGGCCCACTGTTGGCCTGCTGACCATCGGAACCGCCGCGTTTTCCCCCGTTGTTTTTGTTATTATTCTTACGATTATTTTTTCCGCCACCATGAGTACGGTTTTGGCCCAAATTATCAACAAAACTTGAAGAATTTGTGGAGGACATCATTAGGACGACGGGGCTTGCTTTGGTAGCCATATTTTTAGCGAAATCGGCTTCTTCCAAAGTAAGCATGGAGCGGGCTTGATAAAAAGCGGGAAGTGGGTTGCTTTGACGAAGGAGAGTCCCAACGCAATTATAGGCCTCAGAAAGACCGACAACCAGTTGTAGAACCAGACGATTATTTGTTACAGGTGTGCCAACGTTACGGAGTTAGTCTGCCAACTCTTTGAGTTTCTTGCAATATGAAGATACGTTTGGAAATTTTTTCATGCGAACTAGAGAGAATTTCTGCTCGAATGTGACAACACATGAATGTTGGTTATCTTGAAATATGTCAAGCAATCTATTCCAAGTAGCCATAGCCGTGGTATCCGGCTCAATAATCATCTGTAAGAGGTCAACCGAAATAGTGGAATAGATCCACTGGAGAACGGTAGCATCAAGAGTAATCCATAACTGAGGATCCTCCGCGGGAATAGGTGTAGTGGGAGGAATTATGTGATGGATAACTTGATGGGAGATAGCGTGAATTTTAAACAATTCTGCCCACGTCGCATATTGGACGTTTTCCATCTCAAGCACAATAGGGATACTGTTCTTGACGTTAGAAACTATGAGGGCAGGATGAAAATTGTTCTTAGACATATTGAAAGAACAAAGGGAGATGAGGGGAAATTTGGGAATAGTAAGAGAGATTTTGAGAGCGAAAGATGAATTTTGGAAAAGAAACCCGAGGGGGGGGGGGTTTCGGCCGAGAAGGACAATTTGGGAGAGAAAAAAATTTGTTAGACCTAGTCTCTTGATACCATGAAAGAAATAATCCCCTTGATTATTTTCATTAATTGAAAGGTATATATACAAGTTACATATTTTCATAATAGGAGAATCATATTCCTATTCTACTCCTAAAACCTTATTTTACCATAATTCTAACTATACAATTATGATAAGTGTACAAGACTAATTAAGGTAACCTTTACACTACAATATACCATAAATATATATACCAAATATACAATCCTACAGTCTGTCCGAGATGGACTGTCCGAGATGGGATGGGCTCTGTTCGAGACAAGTGTATATCACGGGTATATTACCTTGTTTAACATATACTTCAGAAGTCATTCCTATATCTCTTATCTTTTTGTTGCTAAATTGCTAGCTCTACTATGATCGTAATATCAAGCTATTTCTAACCATTGTAGATATCTTTAACTTAAAAAGGCTAAGTTGGACTCTTTCGTAGTGGCAACTTACTTATGATCTATTCATTCTTATCATTTCCCTACTCACCTTTTCTTACCCCTACGTCTGCCTAGCTAGGGGCCTTACTACTACCCTTTTTGGCTCACGAATTATAATTGTCACTCGTGTCTAGTCATATCATCAATTGCCGATATGGAATATCCTTATCCTACTCTGAAACCTTAAGCTAAATATTTTATCATTAATAACTTCCCCTTATCACATGACCATTGCTCTTGAAACATCAGCTCCCTCTTTGTAATTAAATATCTTGTTATCTTGAAACCATAAGCTTAAATATGCTACTAATTGTACCATTATCATTTCTATCTATGGAATTATGATGCTTCTGGCCTTCTATCTTAAGTCTGGTTATTTACAATCTTCTCTACTTAGGTATCTTTTACCTCCTCCCACACGGGTAAGATTGACATTCGAGCCTTAAGGCTCTAACATAATACTTGCACCTCTACTACATAATGATTCCATAAAAATATCACATTTATTCATCACAAGCACGAGTTGGAATCAAGGTCCTATGACTCAGCTCTACTACACGATCTGGAATGTCAAAGAAGGGTAACAGTTTCTAAATGCCCTATAGCCTCCTGATTATAAGTGTGGTGCACAACACACATATAAGAATGACTCTACTAGACACAACTTGTAGACTCCTAGGACACGACCCACTCTGATACCAAGTTTTTCACACTCCAACCTTGGGGGAAGGGGGGAGGTGCAGCCGACATCCGGTGCCCTACTAGCCCGAGCATACCACATCTAAACCATAACCTGAACATACAGAAGGTCTGGACAGTCAAGGACACCATGGGATAATCTGAATGAAATCAAGAAACTCTATACAACTGGCAATCTCTCTCTCTCTCTCTCTCTCTCTCTCTCTCTATATATATATATATATATATATATATATATATATAGAGAGAGAGAGAGAGGAGGTTTCCATTGGACTAGTTAAAAGACTTAGATAACACACCGGGTTTACATAAGAAAAAGTTCATGTAATATATATATATAAGGGACGACAAGGCCACCATAGAAGACTATACAGTAAAACATAGGCTGACAAGGCCATACAAAATCCTAATACATAGGACATATGTCTACATGCCTCCAAAAGTGTCATAACGTCATAAGGTCGAGATAGGCCCCCACCATATCCATAACACATACACAAAACAACAACTCCGGAATAAGTGGAGTGCACCAACACCACCGCTGAGCTGAGTAGCTTACTCAGGAGGGACGTCAACCTATCTACCTGAACCTATAGGCATGAAACACAGTGCCCCCGACAAAGGGACGTCAGTACGAATGAAATGTACTGGTATGTAAGGCATGAACAATAATAGAAAGATAATATTAGTGAGCAGAGTATAAGAATCAGCCTGAAATTTGTTCTCCTCTCAAGGCGAACCATATAGAGTTATGAATGTCTACAACACCCCTAACATATATGTATATACTATCCATATATTCATCGCCCAACCGATAATAGCTCGGTGGCGTTTATAAAAGTATAACGTCGCCCAACCGATTACAACTCGGTGGTAAGTATACTTAACCTTGCCCAATCGGTGGTGGTAATCATGTCATAAGTGTGCAAACCCCACAAGGAGAGCCTCGATTGGTAGAAATAAACCCACGACCCCTTGGGGTTATCTTGCACTTGGAAGAAGAAGTAGAAAAAAGAATAAATATAGTGATAATTTGATTCTTTGTCGCCGTAGTAAATTGGAGAGAAAATCGAATTTAATTATTCATTTTTACAAAAACTTTACAAAAACAATTGAGCCATTGACCACTGATTATATCTCGGTGGTGTCAATATCATATATATTCATACATACATAGTACTCTAGACTCTAGAGTACATATAACTTACTCTTTTTGCCTTGGAATGACTCTTTCTCTTTGAAACGGAGCAATGATTCAATATACACTTGAAACTCAGCCAACAAAATATCATATAAGAGATACCTTTACGACATGGAAAGTACTCTCGACAAGGGCAACCAAGATACAATAACATTAAATGGAATCAATGAACATTTCTAGCTTAACATGAATGGAGTCGTTATGATAAGATGTTTGTTCATGTTTTATTTCCGTTAAATTCATGCCAAGAGAAGGAAAGAGAAATCATTTACATACCTTTAGTTTCGAACCTTTAATAACGTTGTCGAAACTAGTTTCATCAAAACATTAATCTCAACAACAATGCAAACCAGCCCGCTCATGTCCGAACTTATAGAAATTGAACAAATACTTAAAAATGAAATACAAGATTGCTACATAGAGTGCCCCCTGATTCATTGCTGCATCTTCACTTAAGAAACCTCAAATCCAAGAGGTTATTGAGCTTAATATTTTAATCACCCACTTAATCATGAAGTTTCTTTGGTAGCTTTGCCAAGAATCTGCCACCTCAACTTTACTTGTACAAATTCACTACAATGCATTTATGTTATCGAAGATGCAATAGATTCCTAATTTAATAACTGAAAGTGGATATGTATTTTCCCACTTAGTGGACAGTGGGGTCCACATATAAGAAAAACAAAAATAAAAACAACATTCCCAGTGTAATCCCATAAAGTGGGGTCTAGGAAGGGTAGGATGTACGCAGACCTTACCTCGACCTTTATGTGGTAGACAGATTGTTTTCGATAGACACTCGGCTCAAAAGGAAGCAGTAGATGAATGATTGCAAGGGAAATAAGACAACAAATTATCCGGACATAAAGCAAATGGAGCAACACATAGTAATACACACATAAAGAGTAGGAATCTACACAATACCTAGACAATACGACCAAGTAAAGAAGAATAAGAGGCTAACCTCTATCTTTCCCACACACTGCGACAAAACTCAACCACCCACTAACCTTCTACCCTAATTCTCGACTACCAAATCTTCCTATCCAATGTTATGTCCTCAGTTACCCGGAGTTATGTCATGTCCTTTCTAGTCACCTCCACACAGTTCTTCTTCGGCCTACCTCTACATCCCCACTTAGCCGTGTAGATTGTGTCCTTTTGTTACTCTTCTATAATGGTCCATGTATTACTATAAATAAGACCCTTTGGATATTGTAAATGCCAGAGTTGATGAATAGAAAAACTTGAGTTTTACTCAATTGTTAAGTTATTTAACTTGCGTGTTGTCTACCTTAGTTGGTCCTTGTGTGGGCCTTCGGTTCTTGTGTGAACCAACCCTTTAGTGTAAGTTGAATATATGACTTGTGTGACCTAGTTAAACCCAAGCTAATGTTCCTTCGGCGTAATTCTTGGTTAGAATTTGTGTGATCTAATAAAACCCAAGCTTAAGAAACCTCCTTGGTGCGAGTGGACGTTGGAACTTGTGAGATCCAACCAAACCCAAGCCTAGGGTCTATCATAAGGTTACCAGCCACCCTCACTTGGCTTGTTCACGAGTTTGTACTTATCAACCTCGGTCAAGACCTTTTCCAATTAGCCAACTTCAATTTGGTGTCGATTCGATCATTAAAACCCTCGTGTATCTATCCTTGTTATATCGACCGTCCATCGCTTGGTTTGTACTCGGGTTTGCACCTAGCATCTCGTGTTCATTCGTTGACCAAACCACTTCATTATTCCCACCACCACATCCCACAATACATCCCAGATATCCCCACTAAAGGTTACTGACCAAAACCACCCACAACTTCCCGTCCAAACCCGACAACCACAAACAGTCCACAAGATAACCCTTACCAAGACGTCACTGTTTCAGCCAACTTCCTCCATCTTGCCACTATCAAACCACCAAATCCCGATCATCAAGACAACCCTCAACACACTTGGAACACCCCCATAAAATGCTCAAGTCCGACTCTATCCTAAACTATCCGAAATAGCCCCACAACACCACATTGCCGGCAGAAATACCCTACCTGAGAACCCCACTTTGAGTCCCATTTTTGGATCGACCCAATTACAACCAAACTCTGACCCACTTACCCACTTATACCCCTCCTTACTTACATCAAATTGGTATCAGAGTGAGGTCATCCCGTCCCATGCTTTGTTGCGATGGCTCATATAAATAAACAAGAATTTTAGAGGGTTATAAGTGATACCTTTGCGGAACATGCACCAATCTTGAGGAAAGAATTTGCAAGGCATGCAATGAGTAAAAATGTTAAGTCAAGGGTTGTACAAAATGACCCAAGACATGAAATGATAGGTACCTCAAGACCCTATGCAAAGCCCAGTAATGTTAAAGCAAAGGGCGGTACCTCTTTTACCAACACCTTGTATAGTCACGAAGGTATAGAAGAAAATAGAAAGGTAAAAAGAGGTAGTACCTCCTTTACTAACCCTTTGCATAGCCACGAGAATGTAGAGGTTACAAAAGGGAAAGATAAATGAATAAATAGATGCTTCCAATGTCAAGAGTTAGGACACTTTGTAAAAGAATGTACTAATTCCAGGATCATGCTTGGAGAAGAGTATCGAGAGAGTGGGTTTTCCTTGGCTATTAAGGAACTTGTACTACTTGAAGAACAAGAGGAACTTGAGACCCCATTGCTTGATGCAAAAAAAATAGAAGAAGAATTTAAGAAGAAGATAGCTTATGGTGTCATTCGTAGTTTGTGACGCCCTAAACTATTCCATAAGTCTCATGCACAAGGAACGTTGGATCCAAGAATACAAGGTATTACCTAAGGGCCTCTATATTAATCCACCCACGGTAAGAACCATCCGAAATTGGCCAGAGTGTACAAATGCAAGTGCGGTAAGAAGCTTACATGGCACGACTTCTTCCTATCCTCATACCATCCGAGACTATGGTTTCATTACTGCCCCTTATTCCAAACCTTGAAGTTGACTATGATATTGGGGTCGTCTTACTTCAAGACCAAGAACCCATAGCCTCCTCTAGTGGATGATTGGTTGATACACTGTATCTTTATTCTACTTACGACACATAATTTGATGTGGTGCAAAGGAAGTTGAATCAGAGGTTTGCTAAGTGGGTAGCATACTTGCAAACTTCCACATTCGCTACAATACATGAAGATGACAAATCCATTATAGTGGCGAATATACTTCTTCGAAGGCGCATAATGTTGACCATGCTTAAACAAATGTCGATGAGATTTGAAATGCTAAAGGAGTTCCATGAACAAAATCCCAAGTTCGAAGATGTAAAGGGAGTAGTAAGAAAACCACTGAGCATCGTTCACTCATTGTGGAGGTATTCCTTGCTTTCCGCCGGTTTTGGCAACCTTTGACCGTACTTTGTAGTCTAATATAGATTTCCTACTTTTGCAGGAGAGCTTGATACTCCTCTTCGGTAAGTTGTCCTGATTTAGGGTCAAGGGGAGTCATCGATGACTGGAATGTTGACTCTGCAAAACTTCAAAGCAAAGTCATTAGAGTAGTCAAAGACAATGATAAATTAGTTACAAGAATTGAGAGTAGAGTTAAAAAAAATGTTGTCGTTCGGATTGTTTCATCGAATAGGCTTTTTGTTTGAGAAATCTGATCATCGTTGAAGACTCGGTGTCTGTTTTGATTGCTTTATGATGATCATGTTTGGACAAGTGAAGTCGTTGATCCTTGATACTTAGTCTTCATGTGCTAATCTTTAGTAATATTGACGTGCAATTCTTGCGAGATTCGACTATGATTTTCAGTAAAATCCTAATGTTGTTATGATAAAAAATAAAGGATAAGATAACGCAAGAGTTAGTGATAAAGCCATTTTAGCTTATGTGGATTTAAGGTGTGAAAATTCAGCTGGCGCCTCGTAGTCTTGATTCTTGAGATCAACTTTACATAATGTCGTCACTTGTAATTTTTTAAGAACAAGTGTTATTAGACATAATAAAGTGAAAGGAATATAATTGAAAGTGAAGTTAGAGGTAAAGTCATTTTGTCTTATAAAGCTGAGGTCTGGGTGGGCCTAATAATACCTTTGGTCAAGATTAATGGACTTTACGCCGACTCGAGGCTCGTCGCCTTTTATCTTTCTTATCCCTGCGCTCAAAGAAAGTTTCTTTAGGGTAAAAGTGATTGGCTCATGTTGATCCCACTGAATGTATCATGACAGACTGATGGCAACAAGAATAGGAACCTTGGGATAAGCGTTGAGTGGTCGAGGGATAAATAGTCAATTTAGGGATGTCACGTAAGGCGTGTTCCCATTTGTTTGGATTCTCGTAAAAGGGAGAAGTCGTTCGTTTAATTGGGTAAGTTTGGTGTTTGAACAAGGATAGCAGAGTTATCAAACTTTTTCTTGAACAAGTTGCCCCAGTTTCCAGTCCTTAGAGTACTTAATTCAAAATGTTCAACTGAGAATTTGAAGATTTGAATAATTTGACCGATTCAAATAGCTGCCCCAGATCCATTTTTAGGGTCCGTAATTTGAAACAACGGAAGAATGAAGATTTGAAGACTGATTCAAAGACATGCCCCAATTCCTCATTGAGGGTCTATAGTTTGAAACAGTGGGAAGAACATAGATTTGAAGACTGATTCAAAAATGTACTAGTTCCTTACCGAGTGTCCATAGTTTGAAACAGTTGGAAGAACGAAGATTTGAAGACTGATTCAAAAATATACCCATGTTCCTTACCGGGGGTCCGTAGTTTGAAACAGTGGGAAGAACGAAGATTTGAAGACTTATTAAAAAACGTACCCCGATTCCTTACCAGGGGTTCGTAGTTTGAAATAATGGGAAGATCGTACCCTTATATAGGATTGCCTACGTATCTTGCTGGAATAAGAATCAAGTCTGACGTAGTTCAGACTTTTGGCTCTTATCCCGTCCATTTTTAAAAGGGAGGGTGGGCGGAGACTGGTAGAGTCTGAATAAATGACGACTATCATTTTTTGGATGTCAGACATTTTAGCGAAGTGCATTGGTGGGCTAAAAAAGGTCGTGACTTGAGTTTTTGTAAGATCATGATTGCGCAATGTATGGATGGGCTAAGAAAGGTCATGCTTTGAATTTTGTAAGATCATGATAGCGTAGCGCATGGATGGGATAGAAAGGATCATGACAAAAGTTTCGTAACATAAACCTTTCGACAGTTCACACGAGTCAATCAAAAGAAAAAGAAAAACTCAAAAGGTAAACGTGTTAGTCCATCGATCATAATAAATAGGGCATGTAACATTTGATTTGCTTGAAACAGAATAGTTCAAAATTCGACTGAAATGAAGAATTTTCAAGGACGACCTAAGGAGTGAACTTAATGGACAAGATTTGACCATCCAACTGACTTTGGAACTCTGATTATAGGATTGTGATTGACTATAAACTAATTGAGTGTCACTAACATGATCGATGACATGTGCGACTTTGGCAATCATTGGGTGTGAATAATGGATTTTAAGGACAATTTGGTCAAGACCCGACTGTTTTCTTTTCTAGAAAACTTGGAGTGTCTGAACTTTGAGAGGGTAGGGTGTAACCCTAGCAGTTGTTTGGATGCAGTAAAATGATTTTTGGGAATGAAGTTGTCAACAATAATTGATGACGACCGGGCTAAAAACTTTGAAGGTTTTAAGGACCCGAGGGGTACGACTCTAGCACAATTGAGTGTGAAAATGTGCATTTTTAGGAACGACATAGTCTATGTGGATTGGACGATGACCCGCCGCTTTTTATGGAAAGACTAGAACGTTTGGACTTTGACGCAAGGTTTTTAAGGACCTAAGGGGTGTAACTCTAGCAACCATTGGGATGTGATGTGGTCAACGACAATCAGACGACGACTTGACGACATTTCTGGAAAACTTGGAATTTTGGACTTTGATGTAAGGTTTCAAGGCTTACCTCTTAATTACATTTTAAGAATTTTGAATCGAATAATGGACCATTTGTGTTCGAAGCAATTTTTTTTTATTTATACGCATAAATCAAAATAGGCATGGAAAAGCGGATTATATAGCATGTAGCACGTAAACAATATATATCGCGTCCTAGTATATATGTGACCTTTTTTCAACCAAAGGTAAGCCTATCGTTTGAAAGATGAAAATGGCATTAAGATATTTTGTTTGCCCTAGATTTATACAAAATCTATGAATATCGAATGGTGATACATAATAGGGGAACGAGGTACACAGAATGTCAGTCCTGCGTAGGGGTACAAATCCTAGACTAAACTGCCACGAGAGGTCCTCAATTGTCCCTCATACTTTCTGAATTCCTTTCGGATGAAGTCTAAAAAGCAAAATTTTCCAAACCCAAGAGCAAAAGGTTTGTATAAGGGCATGTACATCCTTCAAATTTTTTCACATAGTTGGATGCAGTATTTTCGGGTCATAGACCGTCAAGACACAAGGTGGTCAGCCTAATAGGTTCAGGTAGGTCTATGATACTCGAACCTGTCTAGGTCAAAATGCGCTAGTTAAGTAGGAATTTGACTTAACTCTATCCTACTTGTACTAGAGTGGTTTAACAAATGACTTAGGCACCCGAGTAGACAAACCAAGGTGAACCGTCGTTGACTTTTGGATGATCGCGAACCAACTCCATCTTCAACGTGTTCCAAGGAAATGTTTATGGTTCATACTAGAGGATGGTTGCAAAATCCGGATACCCATCTTTGTGCACTGATGCAAGTGTGTATGCATTCCATTTGGCGGAAGCGGAAGATGAATTCATGAATGACAGTTATCATTGCGGGTATTTAATCATATAAGCAATTCATATCGGTTAAAAACATGTTGTATTGGAACCCTTATGGTTAGAACCTAGGTTTTTCCCCAGCGGAGTCGCCATCTATTATAGTTCACTTTTACGCGGTCGGGCATAAAACCTACTAAGAGTTTGTGATGGTGCTCTAAGTCGGATAATGTATTTAGAGTCGTCACCTAATTTATAGGTAAATTAGAAAAATCAGTGTGAAAGAGTTTATTCAAAATCATTGAAAAATCTTATCTAAACTAGAGTCGAGGTAAGGGTTCTAGTGATGCTTCGGAAAAGGAGTTAGACACACCGGTATTAAGGATCTGTAGAATACTATTTGCTTACGGATTCTATAGCTTGCTTTAATGATTTGAGTTGCTTAAAGTTTTAAAAATATCCGCAACAATACTTGTCATTCATTTCATTCAAACTCAAAGTTTTCTTTTCAAAAACAAAGAGTGGGCTTCCGCCAAAAATAGTATGTTCGGGGATCCAATCATTTTCAAACTAAGAACACCCAAATATAAATTTGAATAAAACTCAACTTTTAATCCAACAATATTGTCCAATTTACACTTGCATCTTTTTAAAAAATCTTTTCAAAAGTTTAAAATGAGTAAAATTCATTTGAAGTGACAAGTTAGATTTTTGACAAAAGAGATAGAAAATGATTTCTTTTATTCTTTGCAGGCCATATTCCCAACTCATATTCAACATTCTAAAAACCTATAACTCAATTTCAAGTCCAAGATAGGTTTTAAAGTCCCAAAATCATTTAGTTAGACTTGGACTGTAAATTAAACTTTTAAATATCAATCTTTGTCCGATTTTGATTCAAAGATCAGCAGCCAATTTATTCAATTTTAGTCACTCAGGCCCAAACTCGGGTCCTTTTTGGTATCAGCAATTCAAAGCCCAATTTAATTCTAAAGCCCAAAATGTGAATTTCCAAGTCAAAGTTTGTCTCAAAATCTCAATCCTTTGAAATCAGTTTCTTGTTTCCAATTTGATATCCAAAAAACACACTCTATTTAATCTCAGATTTAAACAAAACTTTGAAATCCATTTTTTTGGCGATCTAAACTAAACGATATACGTATCGTTTGCCTATCCCAAGTCGTAACCGTAATAAAGGTTCCAATAGTAATATAAAGTATTTTATACAAATAATACAGTATATATATATATAATATATATATATATATATATATATATATATATATATATATATATATATATATATATATATATGACAAAGTGGAAAGGGGAAGAGTTTATGCTGGTGGGCCTACCTAAGCCCACCAGTTGACTATTCTCACCCATAGCTGGGCCTTCAAGTGCATATTAGCTTCCCGGATATCAGACTTGATCAATAATCAGATTTTCTTTGTTGGGCCTCATCTGGCTGAAGAGGAGAATGACGGGAGGCCCAATGGGCCATCGCATGCAGTTCATTGAACAGAGAAGAGGGGAAAAAGAAAATAGAAGTTAGAAGGCACCCAGAGCTCATCACATAACTTATACGAAATACATTAAACATATAAAGTAGTCCAATAACAAATTAAAGCCCAAATTCAATACTGAAGCCAGCCCAATTAACGTGCAGCAGCATGAAGCAAATATCCAAGTGGGCTCATCCCAATGCACAACATACATATCGAAAGCAAGCAGGCAAAGAACAAAGTTCAACGGGCTAGGCCCAAAAGTAAGCATGAAAAGGTTTCCTTACTCGGATATACATATGGTATACTGACTCTGTATACTGTATATACTGGGTATACACTTTGATATACAGACAATATACAATGATACATATCAACTTCACATTATGCATAGTACACAAAAGATTAAAGATATTTTCTATTCAAGTCTAAGGATCGTAGCAATTAACTAAAGACACTATCTTCAGCAGTAGACCACATATTCAGAACCGAAATTCAATTAAGGAACTAAATTAAGGAAAAACAAACACTAGTAATACCCCCATAGCATTCCCCAGATTTCATATTCTTTAAGTTAGATGTACCAGAATTGGCTTTCAGAGGTAATATGTTGTCCAAATGCATCATGTTATCTTCTAGGTGGTCATACATGGCATTGGCAAATTTCTAACTCACAGAACCAACAAGATACAAGAAAAGGAAGAAACCAGTCATTCCAGTTCAACACACATTTTGATTTTTTCAGCAAAAACCTAATCCTAAATTAGGCAACTATATATCTCTGCATCTGGGCAAGGTAGAGCATCATGACAGGACCATCAAGTTGTATAAACATAACATATGCAATCTATGTGGGACTGTGGGCCAAACATATGATCCAGAAGAGGCAATGTAGACCATAAGATAGGTAGACATGCTTCAATCTAATCCAAGTAGCACATACAACTTATTTCTTGACATAGAGGTAGTTGAGAATACACCAATTAGAACTAATTATCAAACTGGACATATGACATGTAAATTGCATCCCATTTGTATTCAGACACCTGACTAAATGACCCAAACTCAACATGGCCAACATAAATATATAGAGGCATGCAAACAGGACACATCAAGTTGGCATAGTTACACTTAGTTCCATGTTATGATTTAACTAATTTAAAGCTAATATAATTAAGCTATCCCGATGGGGGAAAGACACGAGAAGATGATGCTGGAGTTGGGACATGCAGATTGTCATATAACAGAAAGCACATAAGAGAGAGTAAGGGCATATTAAGGAATGTTGGTTGATCACTTGGTCTGATGTATGTAAAAGATCCTAAGACAAACATGGATTGGGACATATAGGATTGTGACACTGTCATTTCATGGTAAGAGAAAGAAGCATACCATACATAGTTAGGTCTGGACAGAGAAATCAGATGTAAATACCAATTTTCATGGCACAAGGACTAAACTACAAGTATAAGTAACCATTTTAAACTCATATCAAGCTCAGATTCAACAGGCACACAAAGATGTTCAGGTTGGCTTATATGAAACAGGATACACACAAACATGGGACTTAAGGCTAATTAGGAGTACCAAACAAGCACACAGGTTAACACTTCCCCTATTTTACAACTACACAAGTTTGAATATTCCATTAAACCATATATTAATCCTAGATTGCAAGATTGACATAAATAGGTCATATCTAACTAAAGTCAGTCCTAAACCAAGCATGTTAAGCATCTTTTAATTTGAAAAAAACCACAGATGACATGAACAAACCTTAAACTAGAATATTGACCAACCTAAACCAAATTTCTAACCAAAGAAGTCATTTTGAGTTTATATGAGTCCTATTCTAGTCATGTCATACAAACCTATGTATATTTGAGGGTGCAAACGATCCAAAGTGGACAAAAATTATCTCAATGACTGGATATTTGAGCTAAATTATTATGCAGGTCCATATTCTAATTGTATAGTTCTGAGTTAACCAGTATTCATATAGAAGGTATGAAAACAAGAGTTACTACAACCTATATCATGCTAAGATGGATTCAAACTTAGATTCAAACACGTAGATGGCACCTTGTGCACTAAATCAGATCTTTTACGACTTACTATGTATCATAAGTTACTTTAGATTCATCTGAACATAAATTTAAACTAGAATAGCACTATCCTTTCATGAACTAATTTTAAACAAGACATTTGTAATCCACAGATTCATATAAGGTATCCTTAAGATCATTTTAACCATATATTGATCATGAGTTCATCTAAGTCACTTATTATGATCTTATCCTAGCATGTTCATAACCTATTAATCTTAATGCACCATTCCTACTACTATCAACTATCTCAAAGTCATCCATAACTGAATCATGCCAAAATCAGACTCAAACTTGAACCACATACAATTAGGGATGGCAATTGGGCGGAGCGGGTGCAGGTACCCCCTCCCTCGCACCCGTACCCGCTAGAAAATTTTATATCCGGGTGGCGGGTACAATTTTCAACATTCATACCCGCTCCACCACCCAAGTGGATATCCGTCAACCGTCAATACCCACCTGCCATATTTTGTAATCAATTCATTTGTGATCAATTATTGATCAACATGATCTCAAAAATTCAAATTCCAAAAATTATCACAAAAATTTGAGTCAAGAATCAATATTGTCACGATCTCATTTTCTTTGGGAGAGAGGGAGGAGAATTCCGGATTTTTTCACCATCAAAATTCCCCATTTTTTTCACTTCTTCCCCCTTACAACAAAATTTCCAAGAAAACCCAAAAATTATCCACCCAAATAGCTATATATTACAAATGTAGACAAAACCCAGATATTATTTCAGCTATATAAGCTAAAGTTTTTCAACTTTTTCAATTGAACTCGACAAACACAATAGGTAAAACTTAACAAATGCACAAAAATTGACCTCACCAAGACAACCCCAAAGCACATCAGCATCTCCTTAAAAGAAAAAGGCAGAGACGTCGAGAATGAGAGAGGGAGGAGAGACGGCGTGAAGGGAAACGAGAGACGGGGAGGCGTGAAGGCGTGAAGGCGTGAAGAGGCGTAGGGTTTTGAGTTTTGTTGGAGAATGAGAGACTTGTCGTGACTTATGGGCTGAAGACACGACTTATGGGCTGCTAATATTTTGGGCTTGGGTAGGTATAAGGCGGGCGGGTAGGCGGTTGGATGCGGGGTGGGTATGACTGCAAATCCACCACCTACCCGTAACGGGTACAGTTTCAATACCCATACCCGCCTACTACCCGCCAAAGTTATACCCATACCCGCCCCAACTGAGGCGGGCGCGGTGCGAAATCCGCAAAATTATACTCACCTGCCATCACTACATACAATGCTAAATATTAGCTAAAACATGCTAATCAAACACATAAGACATAGTAACAAATCCTAGGGAATAATTTAAGCAAGAAATAAAAGGGAAATCGAATTACCTTGTATGGAGGCAGCCGAAAGGTCGATGATGAGCTTGTTCTTCACTCCGCGGACCTCGAGCTCGCAAATCACACAACAAAAAAAAGAGTTTTAGTTGTAAAGGACTAATTAGGCTAAGTATGGGTTCCACCAAAGGGCTTGGATCCCAAATTAAGCAGTAACTAGTCGGATTTAACTCGATTCAGCTCTTAATAATGCAAAATCCAAGAATCAAGTTTTGGACCCTTAAATTGAAGAACAGTGGTTTGTATTTAAAGGGAAATATGAAATCCTAGCAGAGCTCCTCAAATCGGCGTGGGAGAACACAAATTGGGCGGAAAATTCCCTCCAATTCATTTCTCGACCAATAAAAATGTAGAGTTTGATATCGTAATGAGATAAGGAGCAATTAAGACTCGGAGAAAAGCAAGGTACAAGAGGGGCGACCTCACCTTGGGGGATATGGGGTTCTGGTGTCGTGACTGGAGAAAAGGGCAAGGGCCATTAACACCCTCACCTCATTTGGTCAAGCAACAACCGGTGAGGACTGCGCAAGAGCTTGGTTTCGCCATGTTTGGCAAATCGACAAAAATGAAAGGGACATCTTGCCCTTTTGCGCCTAAGGCGCCGAGTGGGCTGGGCCTTGGACTTTTTGGCCTAGGCTCGACTAATTTTTAATTAAAAAGAAAATGGCCCAAGTCTTTTAAAAATCAATTTTGCTATAATTTAATTATCCATAGACCAAAACATTTCAAGTATAGCCTAATTAGATCAGTAACTTTAATTTAAGCCTAATTTTGACACTAATCCGAATTTAGAAAATTTATATCATGTGAAAATCCTTTTAGTTCCAAATATTGCTTAAAATTGAGGTGTAATTCCTTTGTCATAATTAATTAGACAATTCCCTGATTTTGACAGAGCGAAACATTAATTCTTTAATTTTGAGAATTCTTTTTTAAAAAAAACAACTACATGCATAATTGTCGGTTAAAATTTTAAATTACGATTAATGGTCAAAATTATGTAAAATTAGTACACAATATACAATATATATATACCAAGTGATATTTTGTCAAATGAAATGAAGAAATACGCTCGGGATAATTGTGTAAAATCATATTCGCCTTGTAAAAAGTATATTTCACTCCGTATATGACTCAAAAACTTTAAATAATTAAATAAAATTATTGGAGGGTAAATTTTAGGTGTCAACACCAGTTCATACCCTTGGCGGAGTTTGCTTACAATAATAGTTATCATTCTAGTATTGAGATGGCAGTTGGTTTGATGCTTTTGAGGTTAGGCCATATGGTACGGATTTTTTGAGGGATTCCTTGGATATGGTGAAGTTGATTCAGATTAATTTTCACGGCTCAGAGTAAACAGATGAGTTATCTGGATTGGAAGGTTCGCGAGTTCTTTTGAAAGTTTTGCCCATGAAGGGTGTGATGAGGTTTGGAAAGGAGGAAAAGTTGAGCCCGAGGTACGTCAGCCCATTTGAGATCGTTCATGTATTGGCAAGGTGTCATATGAGTTGGCCTTACTGCCTGGGTTGTCGAATGTTCATCCAGATTTTATGTTTCGATGTTGAAGAACTACCCTTCGAATGTTTTTCATGTGATTCGGCGTTGCTTTATCAGAATATGATATGATTCTTCAAATTAACAAAAAAACAATCAACCAGGATCTTGATCTTGAAGTGATTTGATGGGCAGAATTCAAGAAACTGACGTATCTCAGGTTATAGGTCTCGAATTTAAGTGATTCAAGAATGAGGGGAAAGATGACGATCTGAACTACAAGAATAACTATTTACTCATACTAAACAAGAAAATATCTAGGGTGAAATGATGGAAAGAAAGTTACCGTTTTGGGTATGAAAGGTAAAGAAGAGAAAATATCTGAACCGTCGAAAATATGAGGATATCTGACCCTCAAGTCAGATTTAATCTCCAAGTAGCCTCTTCGACTGGATGATGCCTCCATTGCACTTTCATTGAAGTTATTTCCTTTGACCTCAACTTCCGAACCTACCTATCTAAAATGGCTATCGGCTCTTCCTCAAAGGCCATATTCTGATGAAAGATCAAGAAGATCCAAAAATCCAAGAAAACCTAGAAGCACAAGATTGATATTCAAGAGTAAGAAAGTCCAAAAAGATCAAGTTTGAAGATTAATTTCTTCCAAGAATAGGAATTCTTGTTTCTTGAGTCCTTTTCTAAATAGGTTTCTTATTTCTTGATTATATTATAATAGGAATTTAATTTCCTATCACTAGTAGGAACCTTATCCTAGTTCTAGCAGAATTTTAGTTTTCTGTATTCTTTTCTTTATAGAATAGGAATTTTACTTTCCTTATTTTTATCTATTCCATTTTCAGAGTAGAATAGGGATTTGTAGTCCTCAAAGAAGATACCTTAGGTCTATATAAAGGGTTCTCATGACATGTTATAGGAGATTCAGATTTTTGAGCTTTTGTCCTAGTTTGCAATAGAGTTATTTTCTCTATTTTTTATTCTTTATCCTTGTTATTGGTTCCAAGCAAGGTGGAGATAGTATTTATCTTGTTTTCAATATCTTATGGTGTTTCTCTATCACGTAAAATGATTTCAAGTGGTGATTTAGAAACTTTTTTAGTTCTTTACGCGTTTCTTAATTAAAATTCATTGACTCTGGTTCTTCACGTTTCAATCATCAAAACAATTGCCAATCACATGTTTCAGCTTTATTTAATATTAACCAGCAACTATTAAGCTCAAAACCAGATTTCAACCACAAGTATTCTTAGTCCAAAAATAAAGTTCGCAGTTGCGACTTCGAGTTTTCAGGAGGTTAGTAGCTTAGTTCTTCAATGCCGTTCCTCAATAGATTCTTTGAATTAGATTTTATGAAATTAAGAGAGAAGATAAAAAAAGATCTTTAAAATCCCTAACTGTGTGATTTTTGTTGGAGGTTTGTATCTATTATGTGAAGATTTTTGTGCTATGTTTTGAAAATAGAGTGGTTGATTTAAATCCAATAAATTTAAATGCCTACAAGTACTATGAGTTATTGCAAAATATGGGTTTTATTTAGTATATCTCTATAATGATCCAAAATATAAATTATGCCCCATAAGAGTTCAAATAATTTTCTTTTAAGGAAACTTAGGATATAATTAATAAGTACTCTACTTTTTGTTTTCAATATAATTGCATGCCCCAATCTTTATTTCCAACTTTTTTTTTTAATAATTTCACCCAACTCAATTGAGTGGGATTTTCCGGTTAGACAATGTATATTTCATGTATATTCCCGCGACTGTGTGGAGTAGTGTAGTTAATGTAGGATCTTTGTATTACTTAGCATTGTACATTTACCATAATTATAGAAGTCTTGTACTACTAGAATAGAGTTTTAGGAGTAGAATAGGAAAATAATTTTCCTATTATGGAAATATGTAAATTGTATATATAGTCTTTCAATTAATGAAAATAATCAAAGAAATCTCAAGTTTTCTCCTTGGGTCATCGGTATTATGTTCTCTTTTTGGATGATTATTCTAAAATTTTATGGACTTTTCCGATAGCAAAGAAATCTCAAGTTTTCTCCATCTTCCTAAAATTTAGAGCATTCATTAGAATCCAATTCGAATGGGAAATAAAAAATATTCAATGTGATAATGACAAAGAATATGACAATGGGGTGTTTCGGAAATTCTGTGCTAATAATGGGATCAATTTTTGTTTTTCTTGTCCTCATACGTCTTCACAAAATGAGAAAGCCGAACGCAAAATTCGTACCATTAATAACATTGTCCGCACTTTATTGATTCATGCTTCCGTACCCCCGTCTTTTTGGCATCATGCTCTACAAATGACTACACATCTCCTAAACATACTTCCTTCCAAAGGGTTGACATATTCTTTCCCCTACAAACTATATTTAATAAGACCCCTTCATATTCACATCTTAGGGTCTTTGGGTGTTTTTGTTATCCGTTATTTCCGTCCACCACAATTAACAAACTTCAGGCCCGGTCGACTCCGTGTGTATTTTTGAGTTTTCCGTCTAATCATAGTTTTGCTTTGATTTATTCTCTAATAAAATCATCATTAGTCGCCATGTCATTTTTTATGAATCCCAATTTCCGTTTGCTAAGGAGAGTAATCCCGTGCCTAGTTCGTATAATTTTTTGGATGATGGTATATCCCCGAAACTTATTCACTATTTTCGGACTTGTCTCGCACCCCAACTCCACCAGCGGGCCCACTGCCCGATGGTCCTCCCCAAACAACGGCATCTTCCAGTTCTGGCCCAGTTTTGGGGACTATTTCTGGGTCCAGTGTTGGCCCGATTCGATTCAGCTCAGACTTCGCTGATTTGGGCAGCAGCCCACTCTGTGGCCATCTGCTCGAGTCCCGAAAATTCCCTAAATCCACCCGCCTCTGCCCCGATTCATAGACCAGTCACTCGTAGTCAACGGGGGATTTTTAAACTAAAAGTACATTTTAATTTACATTATAATGTTCTTAAATCACCCTTACCCCGTAATCCCGTGTCTGCATTAAATGACCCGAATTGGAAAATTGCTATGACCGATGAATATAATGCTCTTATTGACAATAAGACGTGGGAGTTGGTGCCCCGTTCAACTGTATTAATATTATTAGGTCTATGTAGATTTTTGCTCATAAAGAAAATTCAGATGGTTCATTTACCCGACATAAGGCGCGACTTATGGGTGATGGTAAGACTCAGCAGGTTGGTGTGGATTGTGGTGAGACATTTAGTCCGGTGGTCAAGCCGACTACCATTCGCACTGTGCTTAGCTTAGCTCTTTCGAAAGCATGGCATATTCATCATTTAGATGTAAAGAATCTTTTCCTCCATGGTGATCTCAAGGAAACAATCTATATGCATCAACCTTTGGGATTTACCTCATCATGTCTGTTTGTTGAAGAAGTCCTTATATGGGCTTAAGCAGTCTCCACGGGCCTGGTATACGCGGTTTGCCGACTATGTTTCGACTATTGGGTTCACTCACAGCAGGTCGGATAATTCCTTGTTCATCTATCGTCGTGGTTCGTCATTGGCCTATATTCTGTTATATGTGGATGATATTATTCTGACTGCCTCTTCCGATGCCTTACGCCAGTCTATCATGACAATGCTCAGCTCTGAATTTGCTATGAAATACTTGGGGTCCTTGAGTTATTTTTTGGGATTGCTGTTACTTGTCATGCAGGTGGGTTATTCTTATCTCAGCGGAAGTATGCAACTGAGATAATTGAGAGGGCTGGGATGTCATCATGTAAGTCCACTTCCACTCCCGTTGATACTAAGCCTAAACTTAGTGCTGCGGCCGGTGCACCATACGAGGATCTGACCCGATATCGCAGTCTTGTAGGGGCCCTTCAGTATCTTACATTCACGAGACCTGATATTGCGTATGCTGTACAGCAAGTGTGTTTGTTTATACATGGTCCCAGAGTTGAGCACATGGATACGCTCAAACGCATCATTCGGTATATTCAGGGGACACTTGACTATGACTTGCATTTATATCCTTCTTCGACATCAGCCTTTGTCTCGTATATATATGCTGATTTGGGTGGATGTCCAGACACCAGACGGTCTACGTCTGAATATTGTATGTTTCTTGGGAATAACTTGATCTCATGGTCTGCCAAGCGTCAGTCAACTTTGTCACGCTCTAGTGTAGAGGCCGAGTATCGAGGGGTAGCCAATGTGGTGTCTGAATCATGTTGGTTACGTAATCTTCTTTTAGAGCTTCATTGTGCTATTCAGAAAGCTACCTTGGTTTATTGTGATAATATTAGTGTCATCTATCTGTCTGGGAATCCGGTTCAGCACCAGCTCACTAAACATATCGAGATGGACATTCATTTTGTTCGCGAAAAGGTAGCCCGTGGACAAGTACGCGTCTGTCATGTCCCTTCCAGGTATCAAATTGCAGACATCTTTACAAAGGGTCTTCCCTCGGTCCTTTTTGAAGATTTTAGGGACAGTCTCAGTGTTCGAAGACCGTCCGCTATGACTGCGCGGGTGTGTTAGACAATGTATATTCCATGTATATTCCCGTGACCGTGTGGAGTAGTTAATGTAGGATCTTTGTATTACTTAGCATTGTACACTTACCATAATTATAGAAGTCTTATACTACTAGAATAAGGTTTTAGGAGTAGAATAGTCACGCAGTTACCGACAATAGCGGGGCCAACATATGTATTAAGAGGTGTCAAAATATATAGTTATTATGTGTTGCTACCTACTAGGTTTGAACTCACAACCTTGGGAAAGTTTTGCAACCCCTTAACCATTGTGCCAAATCATCAACGTCATAGAAAGTGGAGCATGTTCTCACTTTTAACGCACAAGGCTCAAATTTTTACCCCATGCCTATTTTCAACCATGTCAAGCAGCAGTGATGAAGATTATGTGAAGAAGGAGGATGAAGATTATTTTGCCAGAAAATTCAAGCCAAGGAGAGATTTGTTAGGGTTGACCCTGAATTTTCTAATTTATTTGGATTCTACACCATAATTGTGTTTTACTTCAAAAAGGTTTTTTTGGTACAAAATATTTCCGTGATGGAAAAGATTTCTTCCATATTTGACTAATCATTTCTTTGAAGGAAAAGTTTTGAACATCTATAAATTCAAGACCTCCTTCAACAACTATAGCATAGAAAAATATCTACAATGTAGTCTTTTTGAGAGTTTCGTTTAGGGAGAAATTTCTCTCTCAATAGGTTTTATATTTTTTTATATTAATTTTTCAATATGTAGGTCACTTGATCAAATCATATTAAATATTAGGTTTTGTTAGTATAGTTTATCGTCGATCAATATTTGAAATTGCTAGCTTCCTCATTACCCCCTGATTTTTTCGACTCAAACAATATTGTGTGAACTTGAGTATAAATTTTACAAGATTTTAAAAACAAATTGTTATATTCAAAACTACATGAAAAATTATATAAATTAACATACTATATGATTCAAAACGTTAGAAAATGTATGAGAATGTAATAAGAAAAGGACTCCAACTCCATTTTAATGTATTTATCTTGAAAAACCTGGAGTTTTTGATGCATATAAATATTTCTATTGGAACATTGATTTATAACTAATAAAATACTTAAAATATCTCCATTACTTACTAAAAAAATCTTGTCAATATTAATATATAAAACAGAGTGAATATTGAGAAAATTTTCAAAAGGTCACGTAAATCTATTTTTAAATTTTTTTATCTGGTCAAATTTGCCTTTTCAGAAAAATGTCATGTGAGGATGGTAGGCGGAGTGCGGGGGACGGGGAGCCTTCATGCTTCACAGTCCAAAACAGGTCCAAAAGTCTTTGAAAAAGAAAGAAAGTGACTTAGACCCGGTGTATGTGTCACAATTTTATTTTTAGTCTGTTCTAAAAAAATATTTTTTTTATATATTTAAAAATAATTTAAATTTAAAAGATAATTTATAATCACGTATTTATATAAAATTTGTTTTGAATCATATATTTTTAAATTTTTTATTTCTTTCTTAAATTTTATGTCAAGTCAAATGAAGACTATATGATTATGACCACCGATCCCGGACCATTTTTATTTTGTAGTTTGTGTACACGTAGTTTTCAAGTTCAACTAACACTAATTGGTTTATATATGTGGCCTGTACCTACTTCGTCTGCCAAAATGCCAAGTGGCTAGTGCTAAAGTGTCCCTATTAATATACTTTAACAAAGATATGCCTCAAATGGGTGATCATTGTCTTGATATTGACCTCCATTGTCACCCTTTAGTCACCCACAAAAACCTAAGGTATTTGATATGGAAACGAACTTCTCCACTGAGAAATTTAAGATAAACACATAATTTCCGATTTCCATTGACTCCCCTTCCCCCGTCCAAAGAAAAAATATGAACAATGAAATTTATGATAGCTGAAAACTTTGAAACTTTTTTTATCATTAGTGTTTCTTGATTGAATTGTATGACTATTTTATTTAAAAATTAAAATTATTAGAGAGTGTACATTTCAATTAAGAGAATTTTACATTATATAACGAAAAGAACCCCTGATTACATCTTTTTAAAAGACTTTACCCTAATTACTCAACATAACAACACTTTTAAAAAAATAACAGCTTAAGAAAACAGGGGACCTCGAGGAGGGGGAGGAGTCACGGCTAGAAACTCAAAAGGAAGGAAAAACATTTTTACACTTTAGCCAAAGCTACTTTATTCTTGATGGTTTTGTAGTGGTGGCTATGGTGGTTTGAACTTTGAAGATGGAAATGAATGTATGTATATTGTATCTCATTGTATATTTGGTGTGTTTTTGGTGTATTCTTTGTGTATGTTTACTGTATGTCCTATGTATCACTACACATACAATTACCGACAGACAACAAACATACAATTGTGTATATCACTTTATTTTTGTGTCTGTCAATGTATATCACTATATGTTATGTCTATGTCAAGTGTATACATACGATGTCATACATATGATAAATATAAATTAATATACAATGACATTTTTCAACCTATCGAAGGCATAAACTTAGATAGAGAGAGGCCGAAGAAGTACTGAGAGATGTGTAATTAGATAGATATGACACATAGTCAACCTATCGAAGACATAAACTTAGATAGAGGGACATGGAGGTCGTGGATTAGGGTAGGCGGTTAGTTGGTGGGTGATCGTTGTCTCGCTTTCCGGTAGATAGGCTTGATAATAGCTTGGAGCACAGAAGAAACTTATCCTCCCATGCCAATTGTACTAGTATTATTCTCGAAGTTTCTTATTCTTCAATTTCTGTTATTACCAGTTGTTTCTTGTACTTTGGTTATCGTAATATTTATTTGTTTTTATTGTTTCTTTCTTTCAGAATGTTATGTTTTTCGTTTTATTTATCATGACTTCTTCACTTTTGTATTCTCTGTGTTTAATAGTGCTTTGAAATGCTTTCTTTTTCTTTATTTGAGTCGGGGTCTATTGGAAGCAATCTTAACTTCCGAAAGGTAGGGGTAATGTCAGCATACATACTAACCTCCCCAAACTTCACTTGTACACTGGGTGTTGTTGTTATAAATTTGATTTTCTAGAGAAGCTCCGGCAATTTTCTGACCGAGCAGTGGTGGTCGATGGAGCAATGGTGGTCTGCTGGTGGGATGGGGACAATGGTGGCTAGGATTTGTGTCAAAGAGAAGACAAAATCTCTAATTTTATGAGATTTATTGGAGGTTGTATATGTTTTTGTAAAGAAACTATTGCTTTGTTTCAAAAATGAAATAGTATTACTCCCTCTGTCTCAATATGTGTCACCGTTCAGAAATTAATATTCAAATGAATTTTTTTTTATCATAATATTTTCATGTCTTAAATATTTTAAATCTTCAAATATTATAAATTTTTATGTGATTTTCAAATATGTAAATTTTATTTTTTAAAATTTAAAGATTATATATCAAAATTCACAGTCAAAATTAATATGTTTAACTCTAGAAATTCAAAGCGTTCCACATGAATTGGGATTGGAGGGAATATTAATTATGATATATAATTTTAATAAACTACAATACTTCGTTCAAACCTCAGTTCTCAAGTACCCCTTCATCTACAGGTGTCAAAGATTTTAATTTAAAACTAGCAACCAAATACACTTAAATAAAGAATGATATGCCAACAACCGAACACATCGCCAGTCAAAATCACAGAACTATTACCTGTATATGTTCCGATTTGTAGCTGATGATGAATCGAGAGAAACGATTGGGAAATTTTTTTCACAAGGGTTTTCTAAAAGTAGTAGGGAATGATAGGGTTAAGTGGGTGATGACTCTTGATTGGAGGGAATATTTCATTAAGTGAAATATATTGGGGGGAAAGTTTGGGATAAAGTTTTGGAATAATTTAGGTTACGCTTGTAAAGGTTACATTTGGTATTATAATATGACAACTCTTTGAAAACGTTGCTTTACAATTAATAAGTGTTGTTAAATATTATGTGATTTGGCAACACTTTAAAAGTGTTGTCTTTGAGTTTAAAGAATACGCTTTACAAGTGTAGCTTGAAAAACCGTGGCCAAAGATGCTAATCAAAGACCACGCTTAAAAAAATGTTTCCTTAGATATTTTTGACAACACTTTTTGAACGTTGTCTAAATTTAGGGTGGCCTTAGGCCAAATTTGTTGTAATGGATAGCATCTACAAAAATTAGGAAATATTCATGAAATGCAAGGGAAAAGAAAGAGCATGAGATTTTCATGGCCAATATCCGCCGTTTCCCCCCCCCCCCCCACTTTGAAGTGGATATATAACTTTGTGTACATTTTGCTATGATTGTGTTGGTGTTTCATCTCTAGCAATCATTTAAGGATTTTTTTTTCCTCAAAGCAAAAGGATAAGTTTTTCTTATATTTACTCGCAAACAAGGAAAGAAAATACCTCGAAAGCGCTTTCAGCCGTTTTTAGAACTAAAGTGAAGTGATGACGGCAATAGATGAATCGTCAAATTCAAGGATCTTTGAAATGGAAATGAGCCAAATTTTAGCTGTGAAAAGGATTCTCATGATTGCTACGTTTATTTCCCTTATCTTTTCTTTGACGTTCATTACTACAACCCACAAGGCCAATGAGATTTGAAAGAGGGAGTATGTGATATCAATGTGTGTATGTATGTAGATGCGGATTTAGAATTTGAGCTTTAAGAATTTTTAATTTTAGGATAATGATTTCAAAGTCTTGATAATTGAGTTCGAATTAAATTTTTGTACGTGTCTAGTTATTTAGTTTTTATGCATGTCTAGTTAGTGTTCAGCCAAAGCTAGCTACTTGGGTCTATCGAACCTGAATATTCAAATTACATTCGCCCATGTGCAGGGTCGAAGCTAGATTTACAGGTTCAGCCGAACCCAATAGTTTTAATTCAAATCTTGTCTTTATCTTAAGAAATTCATTACACATGTATATATTATTAATTTAAAATCTAATAATTTAAGACTAAAATCTCAAACACATATATTTTACATCTTGACTTAACCTCTATCGATGTGTTTATATATATATATATATATATATATATATATATATATATATATATATATATATATATATATATATAAAGATATAACTATCTAATGAAGGTGTATTTTTAAAAAATAATATAATAACTGAGATGAGTCATCACATTGTACTAAAATATTCAACAAAAAAGACAATGAAATAGTATAAAACAAACATGCTAATTAATAAGACATAATCAAAATAATCATAATCTAAAAGTACCAAGTCATGCTAAAATAAGTATGCCTAATAATTACATGACTAAATATTTAAAAAAATATAAAATTAAAAGTTATGTATTTTCACCGTCTAAACAAATGAAAAACTAAAGAATAAACATTCAACATTATTGTCATTTCTGGATAGATTGTGTATAAATTGGATCGTACAAGATACTTACAACGATATGGAAACACATAAAATTCTCTCAATCATCTCCCAATATAATTTTCATTTATCAACTATATTTTGTATATCAAAATGTGCATTTGAAGAAATACGTGATAAACATTGAACGAGAAATGAAACTATATTGATTGTGTAACTTATGATATAAAGCCTATACAAGATAAATAAGCATCCTTTGTATAGACGTAAGTTTCACAATCAATGGAGTTTAATTTATCTTTCACTGTTTATCACGTATATCATCATGGTATTAGAGCAGATAGAGGGGCTTTCGATCCGAAAAAATGTGGTGCGGATTCTTTTCTCGACTTATAGGGAGAGGGAGGGTGATCAAGGGGCCCAAGCTTTCGATCACTTCTCTATGGAGGGAGGTTTCTTTCAAGGGTATGTTGCAAAGGTCAGGGAAGATGGATTGGATCGAGAGGCGATGCTTATGCCTCTTCTTTATCGATAGGATTCCCATTGGATTTTACCGTCACCCATTATTAAAAGAATTTCAACATTCTTGGCCCATGAAAAAAAGTTGGGCCCGCATGTGAGGGCGGATGTTTTTGCACAGATTTCCCTTCAAACGCATAGGTCTTTAATTTTCGCCCCTCATATTTTGTGGTCTTTAATTTTTGCCTTTGCTGCTCATTTAATGAAATTATCCAGATTTATTCGCTCGGCACAAGTTCTGTAACATTTATTTTTGGAAACTAAATTTTTGCCTCGCTTGGTACAAGTTCTGTAGGAATTAAATTATGCGGCATAAGTTGTGTTGCATTTTTTAGATTATGTTGAGTGTTGAAAGTTTTTCCATCTCCAGCATAACTTGTGGGATACTACAATACATATGCCGAGCGAAATCTAAACTTATGCCACGCAAAAAGTGATGAAGAGCAAACATTAAAGACCACAAATTTGAGTGGCAAAAATTAAAGACCATCCCAAAATAGGGGAATTTGCGCGGGTGATCCGAAGGGGTATATTGAGAATATAATAGATAATAAAATGTGTGATCTCTCTAACCAGTTAAAACTTTTAGATGATCACACGTTTCACTAGTTTTTAAACTAGAGTTCGTACTTGGATAATTAATCTTATCCCTAACAATCTTAGCCCCATCAAAAAGATATGGTCAGTACTTAGTAGAGAAGCGAGCTGATGATTGCGAATGAGGATTTACAGCCAAAAAGCAGAAACACGTGAGGATCATGGAACGTATCATTGTCATCAATTAAGTAACTCCTCAAAATTATGGAAAAAGAAAGGCTGATTATATTTTTCTGTTTTAAAGTTAGAATAAAGTATGAGCTAATATTCTTCGCTACTGTTCATTTTGCTGATCTAGATTACACTTTGGTTACTGAGCTTGGTATCACTTCGAAAGCTCAGCTGATCAAATGAAGGATAAATGATCCAGAATCAGATTATCACAACTACTCTAAACCTAATGTTGAAGATATAGTTAAATTAATAAAAATATGCTCCCTTTAACTTAAATTTTTAGATGAGATAAGTACACATTTAAAAATAATATTAAAACAAATAGAGATCTTAGTCGGTTCAAGTTTCACGGCCACCTATTATCAAAGAAAAAAGAATTCAGGTGCTTTGGCACATAAAAATATCACACACTTGAAGTACAGTAACAACTTCAAACGTATAAACGTTTAAGCTGCAATTTTATTTTGATCCATTGCCTGTCAATCAAGATTCATTTTACTCCGGATTTGGACTTTGATTTTTACACCAAAATTATCACACTGTCCATATGGTAGATGATTAATGGAAATTTGGGCACAGGTCGAGCATGGTAGAACAGAAAGACTAAAAAGTAAACAGACCCACTGGAAAACAATTTGAATTTTTAGTAAGGCACTTTATATCAACCTGTGTAACCATCTGACTTTCCACATCATGCCGTCAAAAAAGAAAAACGAACATATACCATATCATAGGGCAGATTAACGATTGTGTTTATCTAAAATTAGTGATGGATACATGTGTGGCAAGTATATCCCGTGCTATCAGTATAAATATTTTAAAAATGTGCAAGTTATATTAAAATGTATGTGTGATACTTTCAAGGGATATTGTTTTTGAAGAATGTTAAACAATATCTTGTAATTTATATTCGTGAAAGTTGTTTTTTTGGGAAAAAACGAAGTTTCTTTTTATGACAAATTTTAGTCATATTATTACTTATTATATTTTAGATTACAATAAAAATATATAAGAGACACAAATTAATATGTATTTAAATTGATTTGAAACTCAAAATCTTGTAGTATTAATCATCTCATTATTAGTGTAAATTACTTTTAAGGATATATCAATCATTTTAACAAATATCAACACTTTTACGAAATAATTCAATCACTTATTATAAGTTTCTAACATTTTTATCCAAATGTGTAATTACTTCTTTGTAAAATCAATTGCAACACCTAAATTTAATAATTGGTTTAATACGTATCAACTACTTTTAATCCGCTAAAGCAAATGAGATTTATAAATGAGAGACTAAGTCATTATGCTACTACTAAACATATGTTTCTAAGTCCATGTAGGGATAAGGTTTGTGCTAAGAGTATAAAGCTTGTAAATCTGATTTTTGTTTTTCTTAACAGATCTAGATACAATATATTTTCCTCTAAACTTCATATCTAACATCAAGTTCATCACATTCCCAGGACACTCACTGCACGTACATAATTCCAAAATACTGCTCATATCATAGGCACGAAGGAATTGTCGTGTTATTAAAAAAAATATCAAGAAACTAAAATCAATTTTTCCCTCAGAGAAAACAATTTGTACAATATATTAATGGCCAAAAGTAGGGAGTTTTAAACTTGGAAAGTTCATGCCTTTTAAAACTAGAATTTTTTAAAATTTGATGCTACTTTAGTGACGTATATATACTTTAATTTAAAAACAAATACATACTCGAATATATAATACATTTCTATGATAAAAATATTTACCTCGTAAAAATTGTAACAATTATGCATGAAATATAAAATTAAACGAATACGTATTTTCAATCCCATTATGATAAACCCAATGTTATCACAAGTCACATGAATCTTCCGTCGACTCAAACACATAATTATTAAAAATGAAAAAGAAAAAAAGTATAAAGAAGGAAGATTGTCGTATAGTAATTATTGCACAACATAAAAAGAGAAATACAACACCGTATATGAAAAGTATTAGTACAGCGATTGAAACCGATAAGTATGAAAGAATAAGTCATTCATTTTTACATTTCATTATGTACCTGAAATAGAAGATGACGGAGAAGAATAAGTTAAAAAAAAGTTGTGTTAAAAGTCATAACCCATAAGCACAAAATCAATTCTACAATAAAAATAAAAAAACAATGAAGAATAAGTTGGCTGCAGATAACAAATCAGTGGAAGCATGGAAGAACAAAAGAAACATGAGAAGTATTTATACTAATATGTATGGAGACTCCTAAGATTCTTTTTCCAGCATTATTAATAAGAATATGAAAGGTTTAAATGAGACTTTTCATTCACCAACCTAAGTAAATTTATATATAAATTCAAATGATACCACGTTTGGTAAGATTGTATTAATCTCCCTTAGGGAGTCTTTCTCATTAATACAAATATATATAGTGTACAATGTAGAACCCTAATGCAATAAGGAGCATATATCTATCATAATTATACATCACTAAATATTACACAATATATGAAATATATTCTAATTATGGTAAGGTATGCACACGTTAATACACCCCCTCAGTCGGAGCGGGATGAGGCCGGACGCTAAGACTGGATCTGAAGTCGAGGAAGAGCGGTCTAGGAAGGCCCTTTGTGAATATATCCGCATACAGATATAAAGAAGGCACATGTAACACCTTAACTTGACCAAGGGAAACCTTCTCACGAACAAAGTGTATATCCATCTCAATGTGCTTGGTTCGCTGATGCTGAACCGGGTTATGAGATAAATATATGGCAGATATGTTATCACAGTAAATCAAAGACGCCTTATGCAAGGGACATTGTAGCTCCAAAAGAAGGTTTCTAAGCCAACAGATCTCAGCAACAACATTAGCCACGCCTCGATACTCTACATTTGCACTCGAACGGGATAAAGTGGCCTACCTCTTGGAAGACCAAGAAATGAGACTATCCCCTAAGAACACACAGTTGCCGGAGGTGGAGCGTCGCGTGTCCGGACAACCTACCCAATCAACATCCGTATATGATAACAACCTGGTTGGTGCTAAGGGGTAGAGGTGCAATCCATAATCAAGTGTGCCCTTAACATATTGAATGACACGCTTAAGGGCAGTAAAATGAGGCTCCCTAGGGGCATGCATAAATAAGCATACCTGCTGAACAACATAAGCAATATCAGGCCTGGTGAACGTGAGATACTGTAGTGCACCTACAAGACTCCTGTAAAGTGTGGGATCGGACACATGGTTACCATCAGCAATACTAAGTTTTGCTTTAGAGTCAACCGGAGTGGACATTATCTTGCAGTTTGCCATTTTTGCCCTGTATACTACCTCCTTTGCATATTTGCGTTGACATAAAAATATTGAATCTGCAGATCTAGTCACTGATATCCCCAAAAAATAACTCAACCTCCCTAAGTCAGTCATGGCAAATTCGGTTTTGAGCAATGTAATAATCTCATTTTTCAACAAATCAGAGGAGGCAGTAAGTACAATGTCATCCACATATAACAACAAGTAAGCGGTGCTATTACCTCGATAAAAAATAAGGAGAGAATTATCACACTTGCTACACACAAACCCAATCTGCATAATGTACTGTGCAAAGAGATCATACCACGCTCTAGGGGCCTGTTTCAAACCATAAAGTGACTTACGGAGGTGACATACATATTGAGGGGCTGCTGGATGGACAAAGCCAGGCGGCTGGTGCATGTAAACGGTCTCTTTTAAATCCTATGTAGAAATGCATTTTTCACATCCAGCTGATGAATCGGCCAAAGCTTACCCATAGCAATTCTCATAATTGTGCGAATGGTAGTCGATTTAACAACCGGACTGAACGTCTCACCACAATCAACACCTTTCTTCTGATCAGTGCCATTAGCCACAAGTCTTGCCTTGTACCTCTCTAGGTCACCACTGTCTTTATATTTGTGACGAAAAAGCCACATGCAATGGATCATATTCATCCCATCCGGTTTAGGAACCAAATCCCAAGTGTGCTATTTCGTTAAAGCATTAAATTTCTCACATATGGTCGCATTCCAATTTGGGTCTAGTTTGGCTAATTTTGGGTTTTATGGAATAAGTGAAATGGTTTGGGTGGACAAGTTAAACTGGACTTTGGGTTTGAAAATCCTGTGTTGAGCACGGATTTCCATACATTGGGTGAGGGCAGGGGTACTGTCGGTATTTAGGGGTGGATTCTGGTTTTGAGAACTGAGCGACGGGGTGTGGTGTGATGGGGAACTGGGTTTGACGACGTGGTAGAGTATCAGGTGTGTGGTTTCTGGACTTGACGGTGGTTGTGGTGGTGGCGTCGATCTCGAAAGATCGATGCGGTATGTGTTAGGAACTGTGGGGTATGAAGTCGGTGGTGGGTTAGGGATGGATTGCAGTTGTGGTGGTGTGGGTCTATCGGTTTGGGTTCCGTGAACTGGGTGGGTTGGGGGTGGATTGCAGTTGTGGTGGTGTGGGTGTATCGGTTTGGGTTCCGTGAACTGGGTGGGTTGGGGTTTCAGAATGGCAGTGAGATGGTGACACGATTGACAGTAGTTGACTATGTCGGTGGGAGCTCTGTGTGTTAGCTGGAGTAGACAGTGAGATAGTGTGGTGATTTTCGGTGGTGGACATGGGATGGGTGTTGACTGTGGTAGAGCGGAGTCACTGCCGGTGGTGGCAGTGACGGGTGTCAGGGAGGTCGATGGTGGACCAATGGCAGTGGGACAGAAAAGTTGTTCGAGAACAGTGGGGGAGGTATCAGCCTCGAGAAATGTGTAGTCTGTGTTACAATTTTTTTGGATATTTGCGAAGGGAAAGATCATTTCGTCAAACATAACGTGATGAGAGATGTGAATTTGACGGGTGGACACATCATAGCACAGATAGCCCCTATGATTAGACGAAAACCCTACGAAGATACATGGAGTGGTTCAAGGTGCTAATTTGTGAGGGGTAGTAGAGGCAAGGTTGGGGAAACACAGGCCACCGAAAACCGAAGATGATCATAAATGGGGATCCGACGGTATAGTATTTATGTTGGGGTCATGTTGTGAAGAGTGCTAGTTGATAAAATATTTAGGATGTATTCTACCATTTTGACTGCATATACCTAGAAATACGGAGGTAGAGAGACATGAAACAGTAGAGTACGAACCATGTTATTTATGGTGCGGATAATTCATTTTAATTTGCAATTCTAAAGGGAGGTGTGAGGACACGAGTGTACGCGCCCATTTTCGACCTCGCTCGGGTCAAAGCGGAGCGCGGACGTATGGGGTGATTCCTGGGTAAAGGATTGAGGAGTCGCCACCTAATTATTTTTACGGTGAATTAGGACACCTAAATATTTAAACTAAGTGCTGCAATGTAACTCCAATTTTAAGGTCTGCGAAACTAGTGAGATTCTAGGTAAGGGTTCTTTATTATCCTAAAGGGAAGGGGTTAGGCATCCTTTAAGATCCGCTAACTTGCGGTTATCCGGTAAAACTCAGGTTAATTATTGCTAGAAAAATACATGTTTTACAAGTATGATAGATGTTTGCAAATATGATGCATTTTATGCAAGTAAATATGATGCATTTTATACAAGTACGTATTCGGATGACATAAAAGAAAGATACATGTAAAGTTTTTAGAAAACATGCATTTGTGACAATAAATTCTTTATAATGTCAAAGAAGCGAATCTTTCGAAAATCAACAAGTTGCAAAAAAAAAAAAATAATAATAATAAAAGATAAACTTATTTGTACAATTAATTGAAGCAAATAAAGATGACAAGAATTGTTTTAAAAAATCTTGAATAAGCGTGACGAGCCTAAAATAAATAAACTAGCGAAGGATTTCTAAGTTTGCGAGCCTACAAATAAATAAGCTAGCGACGGGTTTCAAATCTTAAACTAACCTATGAATAAATCCTAAGTTTGCCTATTCTAAGCATTTCAATAATTACATAAGTGCGATAAATAATATTACAACACAAAGCGAGATAAAAGTCAATTAAAGAAAGAAATAACAATAAATAAACTCAGGGGATAATCGCCTTTATTTACTTTAGTCCCCAATTTGTCAATAACAAACGGTTAGAAGCAGTTAAGTACAAATAACTTCATGTCCGTATTCAAAGCGGTGAATGTTTTGATCGCGGAGGCTCAGACTTAAATTTTGAAAAGAACATTCCAATCACGTCGTGGTCGCAAACATATGACTAATGTAGTTTTATTTTGATTGCCTCGCCTACTAAACGTGTTGGTCTCTCGTGGAATAAAAAGATCACTATAATCACGTCGTGATCGCGAATATATAATTCACCTCGCCTACTAAACATGTTGATCTCGGATAAAAGGTTTAAGTCTTCATCATTGCCCGAAGTTATATTTCCGTCTTTGCAATGTAGGCCTCAAAATCGACGGATATTTTTCATCGGCGATGTAGTATCGTGTTCAAATCGATTAAATAAAATTGGAAACGATGGCGGCGATGGTAAGCGAAAGCGAAGCGATGCGCGATGCTTGATAGCGGTAGCGGTATCGATAGCGATAGCGATGCGCATAGCGATAGCGGTAGCGATAGCGATAGCGATAGCGATGCTTGATGGCGATAACGATAACGATGGCGATGGCGATGGCGATGGCGATGGCGGTAACGATGATGGCGATGAAAGTAATGCGATGGCGGTAGCGATAGCGATGTGATGGCGATAGCGATAGCGATAGCGATAGCGATAGCGATAGCGATAGCGATGGCGATGGCGATGGCGATGGCGATGGCAATAGCGACAGTTTCGAAAATGACGCGGTGTCTAGTTTTAAAAGCGAAAGCGATGAGAACGGTAATTTGAATCTTTGAAACAATGAATTGAAATAAAGCAATGTTGGAAAAATGCGGTGTCTAGTTTAAAAGCGATAGAAATGATAAAGCGAGAAAGCGGTAATCTGAAGCGGGAGTAAAGCGAAACAGAAAAAGCGAGCGACAGACGCGGTATTTATTCGAAACAAGAAAAAAAGCGATAATATGAAACCGAAGCGTCTCAAGATGGACGCAATATTGGTTTGGATCAATAAAACAACAAAGAGAATGCGGTATTAATTCAATCAATAACATAATAATAATGCCAAGGAAACAGACAAGAGTGATTTAAAATACCCGACCCGAAGTTCAAATTCGGAAATATTCAAATCGGTCGCCTGACTCAGTCGTTGATTCAAACCCAAATCGATTTCAAAGACCAATTTCAGATAACCAAGAACAAGAATATGAAATGCAAGAATTTAAAATGTTGCCCAAACCGTCGACTGACCGGTCGATGTTTCGACCAATTGGAGTTTCAAACCTGAATCAAACAATTTCGTCAATTTCAGATAACCAAAGATAACAACAAAGAAGAATGTAGGAAAATTGGAAAAATCTAAACCGGTCGAGACCGTCGATGTTTGACCCGACCCGAATTGTGTGTTCAACCCAAGTCAAATAATTTCATCAATTTCAGATAACCAAAGATAACAACAAAGAAGAATGTAGGAAAATTGGAAAAATCTAAACCGTCGATTAGGCCAGGCCGTCGATGTTTGACCAATTGTGTGTTCAACCCAAGTCAAATAATTTCATCAATTTCAGATAACCAATGATAACAAACAAAGAATGTAAGAAAATTGGAAAAAATCTAAACAAGATCGACCGGCAGGTCGATGTTTCAAACCAAATCGTTGATCCAAACAAATCTTACACCAAATTCAGATAACCAACATACATAAACATGAAATGCAAGAATTACGAAAATGTTACCCGAAGATTCGACCGAGTCGAATTCGACCGACCGAAATCGATGAAAAAATCAGAGAAAATCAAAGGGGATGACAAACCTTTTCGGACTTGATTCTTGGAACAACAACGAAGCCAAATACTCTCAACTCAAGAACACAACAAAATAACTATGTATATATTGAATAAACTTCCGAAAATCCTTTTTTTTTTCTCTCCCAAAAATCTCCTCCAATGAAGAACAAATCATGGGGTATTTATAGGTGGATTCCCCCCCAAGAATCGAGTTTGAATTTTGAATTAAAGGCAAAAAATCTGAATTTGGAAGCGGATTTTAGGGGTATGAGCTGGACGAAGTGATGGGAGGGGTGTGGAGGTGTCAGGGTTGGTGGCAGGGAGTGGGTGGTGGCAGGGGGCGAGGTGACCGGTCGGGCATGGGGGTATGGGGGCAGCGGCGGCTTGAGGTTGAAGGAGGGTAGGGTTTGATATTTTTTTTGGTTCGTTTGTTTTGTGTTTTCTGGGAATTAAAAGGGCAAGGTTCGTGGGTCGGGTCAATTTGGTTGGTGTGGGCGGTTCGGTGTGGGCCTGGGATAAAAGGGGTAAGGGATTTGGGCTTTGGGTTTAATTGTTTTGGGTTTGGGGGAATTAAAAGGGGTTGGGCGATGGGTTTGGGGTGAGGCGGGTCGGGTGAGTGGGCTTTGGGGATTGGGTTTAATTTAATTGGGGAGTGGGCTTGTGGTGTTGGGTTTAAGAAAAGGAGTTGGGCTTGATTTTGGGATTTTTGTTTTGTGGGTTGTGGGAATTTAATTTGGGGGATTGGGCTTGTGGGAATTTAATTTGGGGATTGGGCTTTGGACGAAAAAATGGGTTTTAATTTAGGTTGGGTAGAAATTGTATTGGGTTAGGAATTGAAAAATATAAAAGGGGTTTAATATTAAAATATATTATATATATATATATATATATTTTGTAAAAGATGTGAATTATTTAAAATAACATAACGACGTGATAATAATAAAAATATAATATTGGCGAAATGCTTAATGCTTAATGCAATGCAATTTTATGAGAATAAAATAATATAAAATTTCTGATAACTTATGATTTTTATAAAAATGCAAATGATATAAAATATGCGAATAATAATAATATGAAGATACACACATATATGCCTATATTTTAAAATTATTTTAAAAGTGTCAAAAATATTAAAAATTACGAATAAAATCATAAAAGAAGGGACAAAATTGGGTGTCAACAGATGCCCTCTTTGGGCGGAGACGATGAAAGAGTTTTCGGCCAAAGAAAGTTGATCGAGTAGCCAATTTTGCCCTGATCCTCGGGCTGCATGGTAAGAAATAGAATCCCGAGGGGTATAGAAGTTGCAAAAAGATGGTGCACATTCAAGAAACAATGCCCCGGTCGACTTAGGATGACACCGTCGCAGACTAGAAGTTAATGGGAAAGAGCGGATCGACGTTCGAAGTAGGTCGTTTGACCAAATTGCCTTTGTTCGTTGTGAGATATAGTTCCATGTTATGCTGAGAGCTCCCGCCGATTCGAATTCCTGTGGACCAGAGCTAAGATAAAAGTTAGTGTATAACAGTTGCATAAGATATGTATGAGAGAATATGACTTTGTAAGTTGAAATGATGTCGTTGCTTAACGTTGTGCAGATGATGGCATTGGCGGGCGCCTGTTTACACTTTAAAATAAAGTACCCGCATTAGAAGGTGGGCGCCTGTTTTTTTTTTTTTTTTTTTAAAATAAAATACCCGCATTAGGAGGTGGGCGCCTGGTTTAAAATAAAATACCCGCATTATGAGGTGGGCGCCTGATTTAAAATAAAATACCCGCATTAGGAGGTGGGCGCCTGGTTTAAAATAAAATACCCGCATTATGAGGTGGGCGCCTGACTGAAATTTAAATACCCGCATTAGGAGGTGGGCGCTGGTGAAATTTAAATACCCGCGTTAGGAGGTGGGCGTGATCAAATTTAAATACCGCGTTAGGAGGTGGGCGCTGATCAAATTTAAATACCCGCGTTAGGAGGTGGGCGCTGACTGAAATTTAAATACCGCGTTAGAAGGTGGGCGCTTGGTGAAATTTAAATACCAGCGTTAGAAGGTGGGCGCTGATCAAATTTAAATACCGCGTTAGAAGGTGGGCGCTGATCAAATTTAAATACCGCGTTAGGAGGTGGGCGCTGATGAAATTTAAATACCGCGTTAGAAGGTGAGCGTGACTGAAATTTAAATACCGCGTTAGAAGGTGGGCGCTGATTTAAAACATACCCGCGTTAGAAGGTGGGCGCTGATTTAAAACATACCGCGTTAGAAGGTGGGCGCTGATTTAAAACATACCGCGTTAGAAGGTGGGCGCTGATTTAAAACATACCGCGTTAGAAGGTGGGCGCTGATGAAATTTAAATACCGCGTTAGAGGTGGGCGCTGATCAAATTTAAATACCCGCGTTAGAAGGTGGGCGCTGATCAAATTTAAATACCCGCGTTAGAAGGTGGGCGCTGATTTAAAACATACCCGCGTTAGAAGGTGGGCGCTGATTTAAAACATACCCGCGTTAGAAGGTGGGCGCTGATTTAAAACATACCCGCGTTAGAAGGTGGGCGCTGATCAAATTTAAATACCCGCGTTAGAAGGTGGGCGCTGATTTAAAACATACCGCGTTAGAAGGTGGGCGCTGATTTAAAACATACCGCGTTAGAAGGTGGCGCTGATTTAAAACATACCGCGTTAGAAGGTGGGCGCTGATCGAAATTTAAATACCCGCGTTAGAGGTGGGCGCTGATCAAATTTAAATACCGCGTTAGAAGGTGGGCGCTGATTTAAAACATACCGCGTTAGAAGGTGGGCGCTGATTTAAAACATACCCGCGTTAGAAGGTGGGCGCTGATCGAAATTTAAATACCCGCGTTAGAAGGTGGGCGCCCTGGTGAAATTTAAATACCCGCATTAGAAGGTGGGCGCTGATCAAATTTAAATACCCGCGTTAGAAGGTGGGCGCTGATTTAAAACATACCCGCGTTAGAAGGTGGGCGCTGATTTAAAACATACCCGCGTTAGAAGGTGGGCGCTGATTTAAAAGTAGTGTAAAGTGGGGCCTTATTGCCATGCCATGATAGTTAATGTGGGGACATAAGCGATGCAAAAGTTGAGTAGATGAGAATGCGACCTGTAAGTCGAAATACCGTTCTTTCCGTGGACACAACACGGTTGGGAACATGTAGTTTAGCATGACGTCTTTGTACAATCTCCAAACAGAAAGTGATTCTTGTAGTGAGTTGCGATCACGGAGGCCCTTGCGAATCTGCTCATAAATGTTGCGACTTCCTGCTGTTTCGACTGAAGAACACGTACTCAAATAAATTTATGAGTTTTGGGAGGGGAGTTGATTCGCGTTGACTTTGTAGCTTCGGTCTTGGTATTTGCATGTCACGCTAATTCGGACTGTAGCCCTCTCTGGTTCCCCGTATTGGATAGCCATTATGAAAAACATTTGTTGAAAACAATTTGTTTGTAACAAGTATGCATATCAAGAAAATTACGTTGAACTTTAATGAAAATGTTTGTTGAAAATAATTTGCTTGTAAGAAAGTATGCATATGTACAAATGTGCATCGAGCGGTGACATGCGGTGAAACAAAACAAACGTCTTATCCAAAATTCTTACAGGTCAAGACTTAGTTTGCCGATGGTTTTCCATGTTTATCGGCGTCCTCTGGCGATGATCCCTTAAAATGCCCCGATTGTCCGATATATGAGAATGACGATCTTTTGAATGGACAACCGAGTCTTGTGTAGATTTCTTGCACCTTACTATCGGGGTGATCGGATGGGTGCATTTTTGTCTTTTGTGAGATGAAGGAGAAAATATTTCCTAATGGTGGGACCGGCCGATTTAGGCGGCCTCCGTATCCCAGGAGGGAATCAGGTCATGACGTAGTTCATTACAAGCAAAAGGGGATTGTAAGGATTTTCTAAAATGGGACCGAAGCCGATGTGGCCGCCTACGTATCCCGCCGAGGGAATCAGGTCATAACGTAGGTCATGGTACAAAGAAATGTGTTTCTGGGAGATTTGCAATCTCGAAACGGAACCCGACATGGGTTCTTTGCGTATCCCTTTGGGAGCGCAATTTTACAACACAAGAAATGCATTACACGTAAAAATCCTAAATGTAGTATCTTTTCACTGCATCTGCGTTGATAGCTTTTGGCCATACTTCACCGTCCATTTCAGCTAGGATTAACGCTCCTCCGATCAACACCGGTGAACCATATAAGGCCCTTGCCGATTAGGTGCGAATTTTCCTTTAGCTTCATTTTGGTGCGGGAATATTCGTTTTAGCACCAATTGCCCGGTTGAAAGTCCTTGGTTTTACTTTCTGTTGAAAGCTTTGGCCATTCTGTTTTGATAAAGTTGTCCGTGGCGGCTGCGTTCAATCGCTTTTCATCAATCAAAGCATCAATTGTTCGTACCGATTCTCAGTATCCATTTCGCCGTTCAGTCGACTTCTTGGATAATTCTTAAAGATGGTATTTCCACTTCTGCGGTAACACGACCACATTCCATAGACCAATAGATACGGCGTTGCCCGGTAGAAGTCCTGATCAGTAGTGCGATATCCCAAAAGTGCAAAAGCGGATGCTCATGCGGTGCTTGTAATTATCAATCATCTTTCGTAGTATTCTTTTGATGTTTTTGTTGGTCGACCGCTCCGCTCATCCGAGGTCGATGCAGTGGAATTGCGGTGAGTGATCTTAAACTTCTCGCATATCTCATTCATCGACATCGTTGAGATTAGCCCCATTATGCTGTTATAATCGACTCGGGGATTCCAAATCGACAAATGATGTTATTGCGGACAAAATCAACTACCACTTTCTTTATTCTTGACTTGTGGGACGATGCTTCTACCCACTTTGTGAAATAGTCAATTGCCACTAGAATAAATCATGTCCATTTGATGCGGCAGTTTCAATAGGGCCAATGACATCCATGCCCCAAGCTGCGAATGGCCAAGGAGAGCTCGTCACATTGAGTTCGTTAGGGGGTACCTTGATTAGATCACCATGAATCTGACATCGATGGCATCTTTGCACGAAGTGGATGCAATCTGTTTCCATGGTCATCCAAAAGTATCCTGCTCTTAGAATCTTCTTTGCCAAAGTGAAGCCATTCATATGAGGCCCGCACGTGCCTCCGTGTATCTCTTCAACTAAACTGCTTGCCTCTCGAGCATCAACACATCTTAACAAACCGAGATCTGGAGTCCTCCGATAAAGGATTTCTCCCTTTAGGAAGAAATGGTATGCTAACCTCCTAAGTGTCCTTTTTGTATCTTTGGTTATGCCTTCTGGATATTCACCTATATTGAGATATCTCTTAATGTCGTGGTACCAAGGCTTTCCATCCAACTCTCCATCTATGTTGAAACAATATGCCGGCTGATCCGATAAGCTCACCTTGATGGGATCAATGTAGTTCTTATCTGGATGTTGAATCATGGAGGACAGTGTTGCCAGAGCATCAGCGAACTCGTTTTGAGTTCGTGGGATATGCTTGAATTCTATCTTGCTGAATTTTTTGCATAATTCCTTCACGCAATGCAGGTAAGGAAGTATCTTCCCGTTCTTGGTCGCCCATTCGCCTTGTACCTGATGAATCAATAAGTCTGAATCACCTATAACCAGCAGTTCTTGAATGTTCATATCAACGGCCATTCTAAGTCCGAGTACACAAGCTTCATATTCCGCCATATTGTTGGTGCATGGAAATCGGAGTTTTGCCGAAATTGGGTAGTGTTGACTGATTACGAAATCAAAGCGCTCCAATACCAACCCGCCTTTGAAGTTTGCGGCTCAGTCGAAGAACATTCTCCAACCCGGGTATTCTTACGAGATGTCTTCTCCAACAAGCGATACCTCCTCGTCCAGGAAAATAAGTCCCAGAGGCATGTATTCTTCATCCACAGGATTTTCAGCAAGATGGTCGGCTAGTGCTTGTCCTTTGATAGCCTTTTGGGTGACATATATGATATCGAACTCACTTAGCAAGATTTGCCACTTTGCTAGCTTTCCAGTGGGCATGGGCTTCTGAAAGATGTATTTGAGCGGGTCCATCCTTGAGATGAGATAAGTGGTATATGCAGACAGATAATGTCTAAACTTTTGTGCAATCCATGTTAAGGCACAACAAGTGCGTTCCAAAGAAAGTATACCGAAGCTTCATACGGTGTGAACTTCTTGCTTAAGTAGTATATGGCCTGCTCCTTCTTTCTGTTTCGTCATGTTGTCCGAGCACGCACTCCAAATGCATTTTCTAACACAGACGGATATAACGAGAACGGCCTTCCGGTTCGGAGGCACCAAAGCAGTGGGTTAGACAAGTATTCTTTGATTCTATCGAAAGCTTGCGGCAATCCGATGTCCACTTGGTAGCAGCGTCTTTTTCAAGAGCTTGAATATTGGCTCACATATCACCTGCTGATTGTGCTATGAACTCTTTGATGTAGTTGAGGCGACCAAGGAAACTCATTACGTCCTTTCGACTTTTGGAGGAGGCAAGTCTTGAATAGCTTTACCTTCGAGGTCCAATTCAATACCCTTACTTACAATGAAACCCAACAGCTTCCCAGCAGGGACACCAAATGCGCACTTTGCTGGATTTAACTTCAGGTTATACCGCCTCAGTCGGTCAAAAAACTTCTCTAAATCTGTCAAGTGATCTGAAGTCCTTCGCGACTTGATAATAACGTCATCTACGTAGACCTCTATTTCTTTGTGGATCATATCATGAAAAATGGTAGTCATGGCCCTCATGTAGGTGGCACCTGCATTCTTGAGTCCGAACGGCATTACTCGATAACAGTATACCCCCCAAGGTGTAGTGAATGCTGTCTTCTCTGCATCTTCCTCATCCATCAAGATTTGGTGGTAACCAGCAAAGCAATCAACAAATGATTGTAACTCATGCTTTGCACAGTTGTCAATGAGTATGTGAATATTTGGAAGAGGGAAGTCATCCTTGGTGGCCTTGTTGAGATCCCGATAATCCACGCACACTCGTATCTTTCCATCTTTCTTTGCACAGGTACAATGTTGGCCAACCAAGTCGGGTATCTTGTGACCCGAATGACCTTTGCGTCGAATTGCTTGGACACCTCTTCCTTGACCCTTAAACTCAAATCAGGCTTGATTTTCCTTGGTTTTTGTTTCACCGGAGGGTAAGATGGATCGATAGGCAATCTATGCGAAACAATATCCGTGCTCAATCCTGGCATCTCGGCATAAGACCAAGCAAACACGTCGATATATTGCCTCAAAACATCCGTCGCTTCTTTCCTTTGTGGGGCGTTCGGATGGACGCCGATTCTTGTTTCTCTCACATTTTCTGCATCCCCAAATTTATTGCCTCAGTTTCTTCTAAATTTGGCTTTGGTTTATTCTCAAAATGTTCCAATTCCTCTGTCAATTCTTACAGTTGCGAGTCTTCCTCATACTCTTCGAAGTCCTGTTCATCGTTTGGATTTTGTTTGTTTGTTTCATTACATGTCACATTCACATTATCGACAGATTTATTAGTTTGCATGCTGAAAGAGAAAAGAAAATTAGTAAACAAAACAAATTTTTAAATAGCAAAAGAAATGTGGATTTGTCATTTAAGCTTTCAAAAGATGGAGGCAAAACACATTAATGCATAGATGCGATTCAAGCCTCAATTAGAATCGCATTGTTTCAAAAAGTACTAAGGTAATTTCTACCAAGCTTCCCGGAGAAACAGTAGGGCACAGTCCAATTTTTCAAAATATCTCCATGTTCTCGCATCCCAAATAGTTGGGCCTTCATCAAAATCATCCAGAATTACATGGCATTCCATTTCTTCTTACGCAATAAAAGGCTTTGAGTCCTTCATGCGAGGTCGTCTGCATCATCTTCATTCGACTCCTGAGCGGCATATGCTTTGACAAATGACTGATTCAAGGGTGGAACAGGCTTTGGCAAGGGAGTGTCCCTTTTCTTTCGGAGGTTGAGTGATAAGACTTCTTTAGAAGTGGGTTTGTATCCGAGACCGAAAGTATCCTTCTTCTTGAGCAAATGAACAGGCTCCACCATACCTTCTAAATTCAATCCGAGGCCTCGGCCGGGCTTAAAGCCATTCTTCAACATTTCTGGGCCACCATTGTGAGGACCGGGGTAACTTCAATATTTCAGCTTTGGAGGCACATGTAATTTCTCGACATGGAAAGCAGACCCATCCGGTGTATCTACGCTTTCAACAGCGGGGATCGTCGCCGGGACATATTGAATTGCTCCTTCTCCGTGTACCACGACCTCGTGATGATCCCAAACAAACTTCAAACTCGATGTAGGGTAGAAGGAACTGCACCACCACATGGATCCAAGGTCTTCCCATAAGTAGGTTATAGCTGGTAGATATGTCTAACACTTGGAATTCCACGACGAACTCCACGGGCCCCACTTGTAATGTCAAATCCATTTCTCCCATAACGCTCCTTTGGGCTCCATCAAAACCTTTAACTCTCGAGATGACTTTCGCGAATCTTTCCAATGCTAATTCCCGAGGCTCGGAGGGTCGCCGGGACAAATATTGACGGTGAGCCTCCATCAATCAATACCTTAGAAATGAATTTGTTCATGCACTTTATCATTATGTTCAAAGCTTTGTTGTGGCACAAACCCTCAGGTGGCAATTCTTTGTCATGGAAAGAGACTTTATGGGCCTCCAAGATCTGTCAGGCCAAGGCCGAGAGTTTCTACTTTGTGGTCTCTCTCGATACATAAGCTTCTTTGAGTACTTCCAATAAAGCGCGTCCATGGTCCTGAGAATTCATCAACAATGATAGCAAAGAAATCTGAGCGGTGTTTTCTTTAATTGCTCTACAACGGAATACTCCTTGGTTGGCATCTTCCTCCGTAACTCTTCTACTTGATCTTTGTTACAACCTTTTTGGATTGTCTGCAGGGCATAACATCGTCCGGATCTTGTCATACCAATGACGACAACTTCTACAATTTGTTTCTCCTTCCCCCTGCTCCTTTCCCCAATCGAATAGCTCCAAGGGGCAGTTTTGGTATCGACATACGACGTCACTATCCGCGATTTCGGAGGAAGTACTTCCACTTCAAACGGTGCTCTTACCTGAACTGTAATTATAGGGGTGATCAAAGCCGATGATTCAACCCTTTCCTCTGTTCGGATCGGCACAATGGTCCCTTCCAAACTGTTTTCTTCATCAATGGTAATCATGTTTATATTGGCATTGTCATGATTTGGCAAAGGGTTGTTATTTACATTAGGGGGAGGTCCTTTCAGTTGGATAATTCCCTCTTTGATCAAAGCCTCGATCTTGTCTTTTAGGCGAAACAAATTCGAGTGTCATGTCCGGCGATCCCGAGTGGTACGCACAATGCTTAGTTTCATCATACGACACAGGAATAGGATTGGCGGTTTGCCCTGGGGTGGGTTGGAGTATTCCTGCGGTCCTCAATCTTTCGTATAGTTGGGCTAGAGGTTCGGCTAAAGGTGTATATGTCTTGAATGGCCTTCTTTCGTAATTTGCCCGGGGTCTGGGAGTATTTGGTGGATGGTTTTGCGGCTGAGGCGGATGTGTGGGTTGATACGTGGGGAATTTCTATAGGTAGGTGCTCGTGGTGGGCTATATATTGGTTGGGTATGATAGGCGGGGGTAGGGAGTAGGCGAGTGTTGATAATAAAGTGAGGGCTTTGTGTGCTTTGGCTATAGTAGGAGGTCGATGATTTTGGGTGCTTTGATTATAGTAGGGAGGTTGGGATGACGGGCTTTGGTAGGTTGGCATTTGGTTGGACCTATGTTCCTGGACCGCCATGACAGGGGACGCTCCATCCCTCCTCTTCTTGATTGCTCCCGAATGAGTCTGATCAATGGCCTTACTAAATGCTTTGTAATCTTTGCTAAGTTCGTGATTCTCCCTGTTTTGATACCTTCTTCTATGAAATCTCCCATTCGACCACTTGAGAGAAATTCCGTCCAATGACGCTTATCATTTTTAAGTAATAAGTTGCATCCTTCATAGATTGCACAAAGAGCGTGGTCATCTCACTTTCCGCCATTGAAATTTGAACTTTTCTTTGCTTCCGCCCTCCATCTCATGGCATATTCTCTGAAAGTCTCTGTAGATTTTTTCTCCAATTTCATTAAATAAAATCTATCCAAGACTGTGTCGGTGTTAAACCTGAACCTGTCCACAAAATCCTGTGCCATTGTGCCCCAGTTATGCCATTTTCGCGGGTCCTGGCTTGTGTACCAGTCGAGCGCTTCTCCTGTTAAACTTCTTATGAACAACTTCATTATTATGGCCTGGTCCTTACCCACTCCAACCAGCTTGTCACAATATGATCTCAAATGAGCGCGAGGATTTCCCTTTCCATCGAATAAATCAAATTTTGGCACCTTATACCCGACAGGCAACTGAACGTCGGGATGCATGCAGAGATCTTCATACTCGAGTCCTTCATGCCCCTTGCTGGTTTGAATGTTTTTAAATACTTCTTTTAGGCTATGAATTTCCCTTGCCATACTTTCATCATTTCTAATCCTTGCTTGCCTTTCCATCTCTTCATATTGGTCTATCTCCTGATGATGTATGTTTGGTATGGTAGAAGTGGAAGGTTGGGCTTCATTGCATATACTGGTGGCACATCTTGCTTGTTAGTGATGTGTGCCATTGGTCTTTGTTGGGATGCGTGGTATTTTAGTGTGGGAGGGATATTTTGGACCAGTGGGGTGGTTTGGGTAAGTGGAGCTGGATGTATATATGGAGCTGTGAAGGATACTGGGTCATTTTGTAGCGGGGTTTGTTGTGGGTGGCTGCGGGTTGATAGGATGTGGATTGGTACGTTGTGGGGTGGCGAATTGAGGATTGGTTACGCTTGGTAAGGGATTTCGGGAAGGTTACGGGGAATGATGGTTCGTGAGATGGAAAGGTGTGTGGAAGCGATTGCGCTCGTCTCTTGTTCAGCGATGGAGTGTTGATCTTTGATGGAAAGATTGGTAAGATTCGGAGTCGTTCGATCTCGGTTGCATAGTTGCCATTCTTTGCGATGGTTGGGCGAGGTATTCATCCGGACGGAAGTATTTCTCCTTTCCGATGTCTCTGGTTCACCTCCGGAAGAGTGACAAGTCCCAAACCGGTTTGTTTTTGCCCCTGAATCAGTCATTTTGTCGGATGATTGTGCCTTGGATCTCGTGAAGTAATGGTGTTCCGCCGATTTCAATCAACGCGAATCAACTTTTGGAAAATAAAGCGAGCAAAATAAACCTTCTCTAAAAGATGAAACAAACCAAGTTAGTATGAGACGAATAATTATTGCTTTGAATAACATGTATAGAGTGGAAAAGCGATAAACAAGTAGCAGACAAATTATATGAAAATTAAATGCGCGTCCTAATGTGCATGGGGCCTCCCTTATGCGGAGGTGAGCTTAAGCATAAAAATGTGCAAGATCTTGATAAATTGATCCAAGCCAAAGATTGTGATGCCTTTTGTCGGAAATAAAGGTTGACTTTTACTGAAATAATAATGCGTACAATAATAAAGCTGATAACATAAGATATTTATGCTCATGTTCTAAATCTTGCTTTTGATCACCGAGATGAAGATGGGACCCTAACATTGCTGGGTCCGACTCCTGCGTCCTCTAGATATTGCACTATATTTTGCATTTGCTGCCACATCTCGGGGGTAACGACTGTGTCTCTGAGCCGAAAATTCCTTATCCAAATTGTCGTGCCGATATCTTCAAAACCTTGCTCGCCATCAGGACTATGGTCTGTACTACTGCAATCCTCTCGTAGCCACGCTTGATATTCGGGGGTACCTCCTGCCTGACTACCTCCAATGTCTATTGTGTCAATATTGTTCCATTCATCGAAGACTTGCCTAGCTCTGGGGACAATGAAATTCGGCCCGAATGGAATTTCAGAAATCCTCATATTTGCCCGGAGGGGAATTATCTGCTCTTGTCCCAACTGTCGGAGTACGCGGAGTGGAGCGTAAGGTTGGAGGCCTTTCAATCCGATAAGCTCAATATAATAAAGCCTTTTGCATCTTATGTAGGCTTTTTGGCATTCGGGAGCAGAGGGTATTTCCATTGGATCTGTTCACAGGTGCGGGACGCCAAAAACCCATACCAATCATTCATGCCGACAGGCGATATGAACTGCTTCGTTCTGTCGTAAAAGCTGACGATTTTGTTTGACTCGCTGAAGCATATGTCGACCATATTCGGCGCTGATAGAAGTGTTCCATTGCCCACATCTGCAAAATAAGGTTGCAGCCTTCGAAGAAACCTGTTTCACCTCTTTTACATTTCCCTAAAGCCCGAAATATTTCTGCCAAGATCATAGGGGCCAAAGTGAGTTGTGCTCCGTTTGCTCCTTCGAAAAGTGCCCGTGCTACGGAACATATGCAGGTACTGATCTTTCCATACTCAAGCGGGAATATCAGAGACCCTAGAAAGGCGACAGTGAATGCAATGGGTCGTTTGGTCCGCCAATGATCGGGGGTGCAAGAAAATTCATTTTTGAATGTCTTGTAACTGTCTCGACAACCGTACCTCTCATAAAGATAATCCATTGAGACCCAGTTGTTTTCAAAGCATAGGAGTTTCTTAGTGTTCTTTAGCCCTAAGTAGCGGAGAAATTTCTTTCCGGATTGACAGTCTTGGGATAATTTGTCCTTTACCCTGGTAGATCAAATTGGTGACATAGTTGATTCCTCCCAAACTAGGCGCCCTCTCAAAATCTCCGAATCTGAAGACAACCCGATCCGGATCCCAAAAATGGATCAGTGCTCTGACCAAATGTTGATCGGGGAAGATGTCGAACAACGAAACGAGGCAACCTAATCTTCTCCTAATTGCCATTTGGCTGCCAAGGTCAAAGTTTGTCCACCATATTTTCAGTTTGTTCTAATCCCACTCACCATCCTGACTTGCGGCCCAGACCCCATCTATAACAAAATAAAAATAAAAATAAGTATACATTTTCCGATTTTGGCATACTGTTTAGGCTTGGATCCGTCCATCAATATCCTGCTACACATAATATCTTTGATTGGTCGTTGGGTTGTGAGACCGTCGACAATTTGGTGGTTTTCTTATTTGTGAAGTTGATGCCAAGGATCAACCCACCTAAGATGTATGCATGCATGACTTAAAATAAAAGGGTGGTATAGCTCTATCTTAAATTTTCTAAGATTTGGTCGACTAGACACAAGGTTCCCGAGCGGACTACTCGAGTGAGAAGGCTACGCGGCCACCAGATGGTCCGGTCACTCCGCGCATACGCCAACTCTCCTAAATTTTGGTAGATGGAAAGAAATTTGCGGGTGCGTAAAACACACCTCGCGTGTAGTGTGTGATAGTGTCAATTTTCCAGAGTGGAAGAAATATGAACGAAATGCCAATTTAAGGAAAGCAGTAACAATATAGCAATTAAAGCAGTTTATGCAAAAAATCTCATAAATAAAACACATCAAAGCACTAAATCAAAAAAAAAAAAAAAAAAAAAAAAAAAAAAGTAAAGCAATAATTAATCCGAACTTGCTGTGGGTTAAGAACCTGATGCTCCCAGTAGTCGCCATCTTTGTCAGACGCCCATTTTCGACCTCGCCGGGTCAAAGCGGGCGCGGACGTATGGGGTGATTCTGGGTAAAGGATTGAGGAGTCGCCACCTAATTATTTTTACGGTGAATTAGGACACCTAAATATTTAAACTAAGTCTTTGCAATGTAACTCCAATTTTAAGGTCTGAAACTAGTGAGATTCTAGGTAAGGGTTCTTTATTATCCTAAAGGGAAGGGTTAGGCATCCTTTAAGATCCGCTAACTTGCGGTTATCCGGTAAAACTCAGGTTAATTATTGCTAGAAAAATACATGTTTTACAAGTATGATAGAGGTTTGCAAATATGATGCATTTTATGCAAGTAAATATGAGGCAGTTTATACAAATGCGTATTCGGATGACATAAAAGAAAGATACATGTAAAGTTTTTAGAAAACATGCATTTGTGACAATAAATTCTTTATAATGTCAAAGAAGCGAATCTTTCGAAAATCAACAAGTTGCAAAAAAAAAAAAATAATAATAATAAAAGATAAACTTATTTGTACAATTAATTGAAGCAAATAAAGATGACAAGAATTGTTTTAAAAAATCTTGAATAAGCGTGACGAGCCTAAAATAAATAAACTAGCGAAGGATTTCTAAGTTTGCGAGCCTACAAATAAATAAGCTAGCGACGGGTTTCAAATCTTAAACTAACCTATGAATAAATCCTAAGTTTGCCTATTCTAAGCATTTCAATAATTACATAAGTGCGATAAATAATATTACAACACAAAGCGAGATAAAAGCTGAATTAAAGAAAGAAATAACAATAAATAAACTCAGGGATAATCGCCTTTATTTACTTTAGTCCCCGCAAGTATCAATAACAAGCGGTTAGAAAGCAGTTAAGTACAAATAACTTCATGTCCGTATTCAAAAGCGGTGAATGTTTTGATCGCGGAGGCTCGAACTTAAATTTTGAAAAGAACATTCCAATCACGCGTCGTGGCTGCAAACATATGACTAATGTAGTTTTATTTTGATTGCCTCGCCTACTAAACGTGTTGGTCTCTCGGGTGGAATAAAAAAGATCACTATAATCACGTCGTGGCTGCGAATATATAATTCACCTCGCCTACTAAACATGTTGATCTCGGATAAAAGGTTTAAGTCTTCATCATTGCCCAGAAGTTATATTTCCGTCTTTGCAGTATGTAGGCCTCAAAATCGACGGATATTTTTCATCGGCGATGTAGTATCGTGTTCAAATCGATTAAATAAAATTGGAAAGCTTGGCGGCGATGTAAGCGAGCGAAGCAGATAGCGATGCGCATAGCGATGGCGGTAGCGATAGCGATAGCGATGGCGATGCTTGATAGCGGTAGCGGTAGCGATAGCGATGGCGATGGCGATGGCGATGCGATAGCGATGGCGATGGCGATGGCGATGGCGGTAACGATGGCGATGAAGTAGTAGCGATGGCGGTAGCGATAGCGGTAGCGATAGCGATAGCGATAGCGATGGCGATAGCGATGGCGATAGCGATGTGATGGCGATAGCGAAAAACAGTTTCCGAAAATGACGCGGTGTCTAGTTTTAAAGCGATGCGATGAGAACGGTAATTTGAATCTTTGAAACAGTGAATTGAAATAGAAAGCAATGTTGGAAAAATGCGATTGTCTAGTTTAAAGCGATAAAAATGATAAAGCGATAAAGCGGTAATCTGAAGCGGGAGTAAAGCGAAACAGAAAAAGCGCCCGAACAGGCGGTATTTATTCAAAGCAAGATAAAAAAGCGGTAATATGAAGCGAAAGCGTCTCAGAAGATGGGCGCAATATTGGTTTGGATCAATAAAACAACAAAGAGAATGCGGTATTAATTCAATCAATAACATAATAATAATGCCAAGGAAGCAGGCGGTAGTGATTTAAAATACCCGGGCAGTTACGAAATTCGAAATATTCAAATCGGGTCGCCTGACTGGTCGATGATTCAAACCCAAATCGATTTCAAAGACCAATTTGAGATAACCAAGAACAAGAATATGAAATGCAAGAATTACGAAAATGTTGCCCAAACCGGTCGACCCGACCCGGTCGATGTTGACCGAATTGGAGTTTCAAACCTAATCAAACAATTTCGTCAATTTCAGATAACCAAAGATAACAACAAAGAAGAATGTAGGAAAATTGGAAAAATCTAAACCGTCGACCCGACCGGTCGATGTTGACCAATTGTGTGTTCAACCCGAAGTCAAATAATTTCATCAATTTCAGATAACCAAAGATAACAACAAAGAAGAATGTAGGAAAATTGGAAAAATCTAAACCGTCGACCGACCGGTCGATGACCGACCCGAATTGTGTGTTCAACCCAAGTCAAATAATTTCATCAATTTCAGATAACCAATGATAACAAACAAAGAATGTAAGAAAATTGGAAAAAATCTAAACCAGATTCGACGGGCGGTCGATGTTTGACCGAAATCGGTGATCGAAACAAATCTTACACCAAATTCAGATAACCAACATACATAAACATGAAATGCAAGAATTACGAAAATGTTACGAACCGGTCGACCGAGTCGGGTCGACCGACCAAATCGATGAAAAAATCGAGAAAATCAAAGGGGATGACAAACCTTTTCGACTTGATTCTTGGAACAACAACGAACCCAAATACTCTCAACTCAAGAACACAACAAAATAACTATGTATATATTGAATAAACTTCCGAAAATCCTTTTTTTTTTCTCTCCCAAAAATCTCCTCCAATGAAGAACAAATCATGGGGTATTTATAGGTGGATTCCCCCCCAAGAATCGAGTTTGAATTTTGAATTAAAGGCAAAAAATCTGAATTTGGAAGCGGATTTTAGGGTATGAGTGGACGAAGTGATGGGAGGGTGTGGAGGTGTCGGGGTTGGTGGCAGTGGGTGGTGGCGAGGGGGCGAGGTGACCCGGTCGGGCATGGGGTATGGGCGGCGGCTTGAGGTTGAAGGAGGGTAGGGTTTGATATTTTTTTTTTGGTTCGTTTGTTTTGTGTTTTCTGGGGAATTAAAAGGGCAAGGTTCGTGGGTCGGGTCAATTTGGTTGGTGTGGGCCGGTTCGGGTGTGGGCCGGGGGATAAAAAGGGGTAAGGGATTTGGGCTTTGGGTTTAATTGTTTTGGGTTTGGGGGGAATTAAAAGGGGTTGGGCGATGGGTTTGGGCTGGGGCGACGGGTCGGGTGAGTGGGCTTTGGGGATTGGGTTTAATTTAATTGGGGAGTGGGCTTGTGGTGTTGGGTTTAAGAAAAGGGGAGTTGGGCTTCGATTTTGGGATTTTTGTTTTGTGGGTTGTGGGAATTTAATTTGGGGGATTGGGCTTGTGGGAATTTAATTTGGGGATTGGGCTTTGGACGAAAAATGGGTTTTAATTTAGGTTGGGTAGAAATTGTATTGGGTTAGGAATTGAAAAATATAAAAGGGGTTTAATATTAAAATATATTATATATATATATATATATATTTTGTAAAAGATGTGAATTATTTAAAATAACATAACGACGTGATAATAATAAAAATATAATATTGGCGAAATGCTTAATGCTTAATGCAATGCAATTTTGCGAGAATAAAATAATATAAAATTTCGGATAACTTATGATTTTTATAAAAATGCAAATGATATAAAATATGCGAATAATAATAATATGAAGATACACACATATATGCCTATATTTTAAAATTATTTTAAAAGTGTCAAAAATATTAAAAATTACGAATAAAATCATAAAAGATGGGACAAAATTGGGTGTCAACAACGAGAATCGAAAAATCATGCCATTATTTATTCAAAAATGATGAAACATGGAGTTATTGAATTCACGACCATTATCACACTGAAAGGATTTAATATTCTTCTCAAATTATATTTTGATAAAGGCATGAAACTCGAGGAATTTGGCAAACACTTCAGATTTAAATTTTAATGGGTAAATCCAAATAAACTGAGAAAAATCATCTAACAAGACGAGATAATATTTATGACTGAGTGAACTAGATATAAGATATGTCCATAAATCAGCATGAATAATATCAAATGGTGAAAATGTAACACTTGTAGATGACTTACAAGAAAGACGAACATGTTTGCCTACAAAGCAAGAAACACAGTGCTGGGCAAATTTTCTATTATTACATTTAATAAAATTATTGCTTCTAAGAAAATTAAAATATGGGCTCCTGAGTGTCCAAGCCTATTATGCCACGTTGACAAGGAGATAGCAGCTAAAGAGATAGGGGGCAAGATCTGGCCGCGGAGGTGGATGGAAATGGATATAGATCTCCCATGCTATTGCATCTCGTAAGAGGTGTCCCCGAACGAAGATCATTCACAGTAAAATCAAAAGGGTCAAAGTCAACAGAGACATAATTATTATGAGGGAATTTGCGGACAGAAATTAAATTCTTAATGATGTTTGGAGCATAGCACTCATTATTGAGGGAAAATGGTGGGTGAGGTGGCTGAGTGTAAGTGGTACCATAACCCTGAATTGGAATGCGATGACCATTACCGACAGTTATATATTGAGGATGCTTTAAACGAAATAATTTGGGAAGATTACCTGCAGAGCGGGTGAGGTGAGAAGTGGCCCCCGTGTCCATGTACCAATTGTCATCGGGCTGCTGCAAGTTCAAACTACTGAAAGCCTGGCCCAAATCAGAGGGGACCAGACCAGTGGGCTGCTGCGAGAATTGGGACTGTGCGACATGGGTTTGATGCTATTGGAATTGGGCTGGATGGTGCCCTAGAACTGGGCCCACTAAGCCCTATTGCTGAAATGGGAATTGAGATGGTGAATAGGCCAGATATGGGGCCCAGTTCTAGTTCTGGAAACTGCTCGCTGGGTTGGTTCATGAGGCAGAAGAGGCGGGCTGCTGACTGACCTGCTGGCCCCTGCCATCTTTCTTACGACCCTTACCGCCACGTCCACTGCCGCGGCCAAGCCCATGTCGCACAGCCCCAATTCTCGCAGCAGCCCACTGGTCTGGTCACCTCTGATTTGGGCCAAGATTTCAGCAGTTTGAACTTGCAGTAGCCCGATGACAATTGGTACATGGACACGGGGGCCACTTCTCACCTCACCCGCTCTGCAGGTAATCTTCCCAAATTATTTCATCTAAAGCATCCTCAATATATAACTGTGATAATGGTCATCGCATCCCAATTCAGGGTTATGGTATCACTTACACTCAGCCACCTCACCCACCATTTTCCCTCAATAACGTGTACTATGCTCCAAACATCATTAAGAATTTAATTTATGTCCGCAAATTCACTCGTAATAATTCTGTCTCTGTTGACTTTGACCCTTTTGGTTTTACTGTGAAGGATCTTCATACGGGGACACCTCTTACGAGATGCAATAGCATGTGGGATCTATATCCATTTTCATCCACCTCCGTGGCCAGATCTTGCCCCCTATCTCTTTAGCTGCTATCTCTCTGTCAACGTGACATAATAGGCTTGGACACTCAGGAGCTCCAACTTTTAATTTTCTTAGAAGCAATAATTTTATTAAATTTAATAATGGGAACTGCTAATGGCGGTGTTATTTGGCGTAGGATTTTCAACTGCTAATGTCTTTTGGTTGTGGTCGTCTTGCTTCGCACGTCGGGTCTCCTCCAATAGTAATTGCGAAGGGCTTTTTTAAAACTGGGTAGAGGGTCAGCATGTTGTATCATCATGGCTAGAGTGTCATATTCACCCTTTGGTAGGCCTGCAACCAATTGTAAGACCATATTTGTTTCAGAAATAGGAGTTCCGATGTTGGACAATTGGTCTGCCACCAATTTCAACTGCTTGCAATACTCAGACATATTAGAATTTTTTTCAAGACGGGTGTTGTTGAATTGTTCTTCCAAGTACACTGCGCGAGTGTTCTTGTTGTCTTTAAAATTTTCTTCCAAACGTGTCCATAACTCACAGACGAAGGCACCCGTTTTCATGATTGTGTAGAGTAAATCCTTGGATGTAGTGCCATATATCCACTGTTTGACCACGACATTGAGGCGATGCCATGTGATGTCATCCATATCAGGAGGATGAGGGAAAAAGTCATCTATATGATCAAGCACATGATATACACATGCATGAATTCTAAACAGTTCCACCCATGACCAGTATTGGCCATCTTCTTGATCAAGAGTTAAAGGTATAAAGTTTTTGATGTTAGTAACGACGAGAGCCAGATGGAAGGATGGTGAGGAGAGGGTTTGGGGAGGTGTTTGGATGACGACTGGGGTAGAAGCGGAAGCATCGGAAGATGTGGGAGTAGACAAAGGATCCATTAGAGTAGAAAAACCGAGAAGTCGTCGGCCGAAGAGGAAGAATTAGGGGGGGGGCAAAGAGGATTTTTCTAGGTTAGGGTTTTGGCTCTTGATACCATGTAAGATTGTATTAATCTCCCTTAGGGAGTATTTCTCATTAATACAAATATATATAGTGTACAATGTGGAACCCTAATACAATAAGGATTCTATATCTACCATAATTATACATCACTAAATATTACACAATTTATGAAATATATTCTAATTATGATAAGATATGTACACGTTAATACATTCATTGTACATTAAAAAAAAGAACCGAAAACTCTAAATGTGAAATGAATCTAACGTATTAATGTGAAGAACCAATTTAAAACTTCTTGTGGAATGAATGGAGAAAAATAACGTCCCACTCCCACCCCTCAATGAATTCATTGTTATGACTTATTGATAGAGAATAAATAAATATTCTCCATATATTCTGTAATTATTATTCTAGTGTAATTAGGTAAAGTGGAGATCCTTATACAATTAGGTTTGTAATTGTAAACACCTATATATATTGCATAAATGAGAAGCCTCCAACCAAGGAGAATTACACTATTCTACATGGTATCAGAAGACAAGCCCTCCCTGCCCTAAAATTATACTCGGCCCCCACCCCCCATCTCTTATCTTATTTTCCGGCGGCAATCCCCCCAAACCCTAAAAATATTCCACCGCCACTCACCTCTCATTCATTGCTTCCGACGACCACATAACTTCTCCCGCTTCCTCCTCCTCCACCCACGACGTCACACATCCTTATCCTCCTCCCCCTACTAATACCTTTCATCCGGTTTTTGCCGTAACGAATATAAAAATTTTTATCCCTCTAGTTCTTGATCAAGAGGATGGATAATTCTCATCGTGGGTCGAATTATTTCAAATACATGCTTGTGCTTACAACGTCTTTGATGACATCGATGGCACCACTCTCCCGTCCACCCGACATCGACAATCCGATGTGGAAGCGTCTTGATGCTATCGTCAAACAATGGATATATGGCACCATATCCAAGGATCTACTTCATACTATTATGAAGACAGGTGCCTCGGCTCACGAATTATGGACACGGCTAGAGAAAATCTTTCAAAACAACAAACATACATGTGCCATCTATTTGGAGGAACAATTCACCAACACCCATCTTAAGAACTCTGCCAACATGTCAGACTATTGTAAACAACTAAAATTGGTTACCGATTAATTGTCTAATGTTGGCACTCCGATTTTCGAAACAAAGATGGTTTTCCAACTTGTCAATGGTTTTCCGAAAGGTGAGTACGATACACTTGCGATGATGATCTAACAAGCTGATCCCCTCTCTAGCTTCAACAAGGCTCGGTCACAATTCCTGTTAGAGGAGACTAGATGAGTCAAACAGGACGAGCACACTCCATAGGAATTGGCGGTTGTCGTAACGCCAACCGCCAACACATCCATCGGTCCTCCGCAACCTATATACCACCAACCTTAACATGGTGTCTGAAGAGGCGAAAGGAGACGCGGTCACAGAAAGCGAGGCAGCGACAAGGCATGTTCGAGCAGCAGGCCTACAGCCCCATGACCCCTACCGATCTGATTCAGGATTATAGCACTATTAATCACCAACAGCCAGACGACGCATGGTATATGGATACAAGTGCCACATCCCACCTCACTCGCGACTATGGTAATCTCCCTCACCTATTCAATTTGAACAATACTCAATTTATTTACGTCGGCAATGACAATCACATTCCAATTTAAGGCTATGACACAACTCAAACACAACCACTTCACCCATCCTTTACCCTAAAAAATGTCCTATATGCTCCTAACATCATTAAAAACTTAATCTCTGTTAGGAAGTTTGCTAGTGACAACTCCGTATCTATTGAGTTTGATCCTTTTGGTTTTTCTCTAAAGGGCCTACATACGGGTCCAACTCTTACGAGATGCAATAGTGTGGGGGACCTATATCATTTCTCATCCAATTCCGCTGCAAGTGTAAATATACCAACCTTTCTAGCTTCCATCTCTCCATCCACTTGGCATAATAGACTCGGGAATCTGGGAGCACCAATTTTTAATTTTCTTAGAAGTCAAAATTTCATTCAATGTAATAACAACAAATTTACCCCCGCTTGCTACTCTTGTCCTTTAAGAAAGCATGTTAGACTTCCTTTTCAATCTTCATTAAGTGTAATATTTTCTCCTTTTGATATTATTCATGCGGATTTATGGACATCTCCTATTACTAGCAAACTGGGTCACAAATATTATTTGGTATTTTTGGATGATTTCTCTCACTTTCTTTAGGTGTATCCTCTAAAACATAAGTCTAAAGTTTACACAATCTTTCTTGAATTTCAAACATATGTTAAAATCCAATTTGAAAAGACCATCAAAACTTTTCAATGAGATAATGGCCATGAGTTTGACAACCTTCCCTTTTATAAATTTTGTGCAGACCACGACATGATGTTTTGATTTTCTTGCCCCCATACCTCTCCTCAAAATGGTAAAGCCAAAAGAATCCTACGCACCATAAATAATAAGATCAGCACTATGCTATTCCATGCTTCCATCCCCCCTTATTTTTTGGTGTACGCCTTACACATGGCGACATACCTCCTTAATATATTACCAACACGAACACTTCAAAATAAAACTCCAACCAAAATTCTCTTCCGTCGAATCCCCTCTTATGATCACCGTCGAACTTTAGGTTGTCTATGCTACCTGAATCTCACCTCCACGACCCCTCACAAATTAGCACCTAGAACTACCCCTTCCATTTTCTTAGATTTTCCGTCAAACCATAGGGGGAACTTATGCTATGATTTGTCCACAAATAAAATTCTACTCTCTCGCCATGTCACATTCGAGGAGAACATTTTCCCATTTGCAAACATTCAAAAATTTCAAGTCCTTAATTACAGCTTCCTTGATGATTCAGACACGTCCCATCTCATTAGAAACGTTATACATCATGCCACCCATCCTATCCCATCACTACACCAGCCCACCGCCCCCCCATTACTACCCCCACCCCCGACGACTACCCCCCATCCCATCACAACCCCAGCCTACTGCCCCACTGTCGACTACCCAAACACTCGTTGACTGCCCCCCTTGACTACCCACGGTAATCAGTCACTGCCCTACCCTCAATCAGTTAAGGAAAATATCATGTCCCAAACCACCCTACTGCCCGTGACTCAAACAGTCTAGCTTCTGACCCACCGTATGGAAACCTGTGCCAGCACGAGATTTTCAAACCAAAAGTCCACTTTAACCTCTCCACTCAGACTATCTCACCTATATCTAAAAACCCAAAATTAGCCAAGCTTGACCTGAATTGGAATACGGCCACGTGTGAGGAATTTAATGCGCTCACTATGAAGCGTATTTGAGATCTTGTCCCAAGACCAGAGGGGGTGAATGTTATTTGTTGCATGTGGTTATATCGTAAAAAATTCAGAGATAATGGTGAGCTTGAACGCCATAAGGCGAGACTTGTGGCAAATGGCACGGGGCAACAAGAAGGATTTGATTGTGGTGAGATCTTCAGTCCAGTGGTTAAACCAACCACCATTCGCACTATTTTGAGCATAGCTATGGGAAAAAACTGGCCGATTTATCAACTTGATGTGAAAAATGCGTACATGGGGATTTGAAAGAAACCGTATATATGCATCAACCGCATGTCTTTGTGCATCCAAAGGCTCCTCAGTATGTCTGTCGTCTTTGAAAGTCACTTTATGGATTGAAACAAGCCCACAGGGCTTGGTATGAGCGTTTCACCACTTTCATCATGCAGATCAGGTTCGTGTGCAGTAAAAGTGATAATTCACTTTTTATTTTTTCATCGAGATAATGAAACTGCATAACTTTTGCTCTATGTGGATAATATTATTCTGACTGCCTCATCTGATGTCCTGAAATACGAGATCATTACCCTACTCAAATTCGAATTTGTTATGACTGACTTGGGTAAGTTAGATTATTTTTTGGGGATTTCAGTGACTAGATCTGAAAATGTAATATTCCCGTGTCAGCGTAAGTATACAAAAGAAATTGTTTACAGGGCTAAAATGGAAAATTGCAAGATCATGCCCACTCCAGTCGACTCGAAGTCAAAACTCAGTGCCGATGACAGGGATCCAGTGCTCGATCCGTCTATTTATAGGAGTCTTGCTGATGTACTTCAGTATCTTACCTTCACTAGGCCTGATATTGTCTATGCCGTTCAGCAAATGTGTTTGTTCATGCATGCTCCTAGAGAGCCTCACTTTACCGCTCTTAAATGTATCATTCGGTATGTTAAGGGTACTCTTGACTACAGATTACATCTTTATCCATCTGCACCGATCAGGCTAATATCATTTACGGACGCTGATTGGGCCAGCTATCCGGACATATGTCGATCTACTTCTGACTACTTTGTATTTTTGGGTGATAATCTGATATCGTGGTCTGCCAAATGGCAAGCCACACTTTCCCATTCGAGTGCAGAAGCAGAATATAGAGGCGTTGCGAACGTTGTTACCGAGATCTGCTGGCTCAGAAACCTTCTTCTAGAGCTTCATTGTCCCTTACGTAAGATATCTCTTGTCTACTATGATAATATATATGTTGTTTACTTGTCTCATAACCCGGTTCAGCATCAACGAACCAAACATATTGAGATGTATATTCATTTTGTTCGTGAGAAGGTTGCCATGAGCCATGTTCGGGTGTTACATGTTCATTCTTCCTATCAGTACGCAGATATATTTACTAAGGGACTTCCTCGACAAGCTATTCCTTGACTTCAAATCTAGTTTTAGCGTCCGACCTCCTCTATCTCCAACTGAGGGGGTGTGATAGAGAATAAATAAATATTCTCCATATATTATGTAACTATTATTCTAGTGTAATTAGGTAAAGTAGAGATCCTTATACAATTAAGTTTGTAATTGTAAATACCTATATATATTGCATAAATGAGAAGCCTCCAACCAAGAAGAATTACACTATTCTACACTTATGAGTGCCTAAAGCATTAAAGTACTATTGCTTCATTTATATTTTTCTACCAAAATTTTATTTTCATTTTCTTATTACCTCTTAATTTGATTTTTGAAAGGATTCAAAAATTCATCAACTTTTGAGGGGTGTTATTGTAATCCAACTTTTAATTTTGTGTCTTCCTACTTATCTTCAAAGTGGTAAAAGTTTAGTCGTTCTTATTGTATAGAGACAATATAGTAACTATTTTTAATTAGGTTTTACGCTTTCCTCTTTCAAAAGTTATTGCAAGAAACTTTAAAGCATTAAATTTGAATGCAGAAATCTATCATCTTACTGTATACTAAAATTTCAAATAAGTTGCAAATATAAACAGTAAATGTACAAATTCTAGTAATCTACTATATCCTAAATAACAAAAAGAAAAATTAAAAATAGTGTCCCTTTCTGATTGTCTAGTGGCCAGGTCCATGTATTGATGAGTATAGTAATAGTGTTCATGAGGAAATATAAAGACAAATATAATATAAAACTATCAATTAGCTTCATTGATAGATAAACATTTACCGCAGGTAATTGAGATTGCCTTATAGATAAGTAGCAACGGTAATAACAGAATAATCATACAAACTAATTTAAAAAATGGAAATGAAATTATCATCTTTTCAAAACTTCCAATCAATTTGGTATTAAGTATTAACTAACTTCAATAGTTCAATTTTTCCCAACTATGTTCTGACCTTTGATTTCTGTGGTGACACACTCCAAGCCTTCGTCCTCCTCCATACTTTAACTTCGATCACTTTCGACAAATCTCAACCACAAAAATAATATGACAATATCAGTAGTGGCCTATTAATTTGCGGCTCGTAATTAAACAATCGTTTATCTTGAGCTTCAACAAAATATACAACTTGTGGCAATCTCCTGAGAAGTACTGATTTGAGAAAAATATTGAAAAGCATGCATCTGCATCAAAAGAAAAATTATTTAATAAAGACAAATGAAATTACACAGATTTTTATCTCCATGAAAGGCAAGCACCGTTAAAATTTACTTTACTTTTATTTTATAATTTTCATTAATGGTAGAATATTTACTTTATTTCAATGGACATATCGGGCACTTTCGGGGGTTATGACGATGTGCATGGAGGTTTTGGCCTCGGTGACAGGAACGGGGGAGGTGTCTCACTCTTGGAGTTCGCTAGAACTTCTGGGATGGTGATAGCCAATTCGAGGTTCCTGAAGGAGGAGAACTTGGTGAATTTCAGTAGTTCGGTGGCTAAGATTCAGATAGACTTTTTACTCCTTAGGAAGGTTGACAACGGTCTTTGTAAAGACTACAAGGTTATTCCGAAGGAGTACCTTACAACCCGACATAAACTTTTGGTGATGGATTTGGAGATCAAGATGGAGAAGAAGAGGAGGGTTGTGGAGGACAGGTTAAGAATCAAATGGGGGAGTTTGACCATGACTAGTGCAAAGGAGATTGGGGAGAGGTTGATAGTCAAGGAGGCTTGGGGGAGTAGTGGGGATGCGATCGGTATGTGGGACAGGACGACCAATTGCATTCGGGAGGTTGCTAAAGAAGTACTAGGGGTCTCATGGGGTAGCCGTGCTGGGAATCGAGGGGACTGGTAGTGGAATGGTAAAGTTCAAGAGAATGTGAAAGCAAAGAAAGCAGTGTATGCGAAATTGGTAGAAAGCAAGGATGAGGTGGAGAAGTGGACGAATAAGGAATTGTATAAGATGTCGAAGAAGGAAGCAAATCTAGTGGTTACGATGGCGAAAATGGCTGCTTTTAAATGCCTGTATGTGGAATGAGAGGAAAAAGGCAGGGATAAGAAATTGTACAGACTAGCCAAGGTGAGGGAGAGGAGGGCCCGAGACTTGGATCACGTGATGTGCATCAAGGACGAGGACAACAAAGTACTGGTGGAGGATGCGCATATTAGGCGGAGGTGGCAGTCTTACTTTCATAAACTCTTGAACGAAAAAGAAGATAGAGACATTGTGCTGAGAGATCTGGTAGGTACCGGGATTTTGGGTATTGTAAAAGCATTAAGGTAGAGGAGGTTCAGGGTGTTGCTCGTAGGATGCGTTGAGTACGAGCGACCGGGCCTAATGATATCCAGTTAAATTTTGAAAGAGCGCAGGCAGGGCAGGTTTGGAGTGGCTGACGAAGTTATTTAACGTCATTTTTTAGACGGCGAGAATGCTCGAAGAATGGAGGTGGAGTACAATTATTCCTTTGTACAAGAACAAATGTGATATTCAGAGTTGCAACAACTATAGGGGTATCAAGTTGCTAAGCCACACTATGAAAGTTTGGGAAAGGGTCGTGGAGATATGGGTGAGAAGAGGCGTGTCTATTTCCGAGAACCAGTTTGGATTCATAACGGGGCGTTCGACTACAAAAGCCATCCATCTTATTAGGAGGTTGGTGGAGTAGTATAGGGAGAGGAAGAAAGACTTACATATGGTTTGCATCGACCTCGAGAAGGCATACGACAAAGTCCCTAGGGAAGTTCTATAAAGATGTTGGAGGTTACAAGTGTACTTGTGGCGTACAGTAGGGCAATCAAGGATATGTATGATAGATCAAATACCAGGGTAAGGACAGTAGGAGGAGACTCGGAGTACTTCCTAGTGATGATGGGGCTATACCAGGGATCAACTCTTAGCCCATTCCTATTTGCCTTGGTGATGGATGGACTGATGCAACAAATCCAAGGGAGGTGGCATGATGTATGTTATTTGCAGACGACATAGTCTTGATTGATGAGACTCGCAGTGGAGTGAATGCTAAGCTGGAGGTTTGGATACATACTCTGGAGTCTAAATGGTTCATGCTGAGTAGGACCAAGACATAATACTTGAAGTGCAAGTTCAGTAATATGAGTAACCTTGAGACATGCGTGGACGTGAGGCTTGGTACTTAGGTCATTCTAAAGAAAGAAAGCTTCAAGAACCTCGGGTCTATTATCCAAGGAAATAAAGAGATTGATGACGATGTCACACATCGTATTGGGGCATGGTGGATGAAATAGAGGCTCGAATATGGAGTCTTGTGCGATAAAAAGGTGCCACAAAAAACTTAAAGGAAAGTTCTATAGGTGGTGGTTAGACTGACTATGTTGTATGGGGCGGAGTGTTGGCCGGTTAAGACTTCGCACACCCAAAAGATAAAAGTTACGGAGATGAGGATGTTGAGATGGATGTGTGGGCATACAAGGAGGGATAGAATTAGAAATGATGATATCCGGGATAGAGTGGGAGTGGCCTCGGTGGAGGATAAGATGCGGGAAGCTAGGTTGAGATGATTCGGGCACGTGCAGAGGAGAGCACAAATGCTCCAGTGCGGAGGTGTGAGAGGTTGGCTATGGACGGGTTCAGAAGGGGTAGATGTAGGCCGAAGAAGTATTGGAGAGAGGTGATTAGACGGGATATGACACATGTGCAACTTACTAAGGACATGACCTTAGATAGGGGGTTATGGAGGACAAAAATTAGGGTAGAAGGGTAGTAAGTAGTCCAGCGTAGTCCTATTTACGCTTACAAACTGATAGTTGTAGTGTTATTATTGTAGGCCCGCTTAGCCTATCATACTAGCAGACACAGTATTGTTTTATAGTCATTTGTTGTTTGATTTCTGCTGCTATGTGTCCTTTAGTGTACTTTATTTATCTTATTTACCTACTTTAGTTACTGCTTCTTTTTCAGAATGCGCTATCATGGCTTACTCGCTTTTGATATCAGTATTTTCATAGTGCTTTAAATTTTCTGTCCGGATCTGATCGTTTCTCTTGCTTTATTTGTGCTTGTACTTTGTCTTGAGCCGATGGTCTCTCAGAAATAGCCGCTCTACCTACCAAGGTAGAGGTAAGGTCTGCGTATACTCTACCCTCCACAGATCCCACATTGTGGGATTTCACTGGGTATGTTTTTTTGTTGTTAATCTAGGAATATTCTAGAATATTTAGTTTTCTTCTAAATCTAGTATATACATTAATTAAAGAATATTTAGCTTCTTTTTAGTTTAGTATCTATAAGAAAAATAACATATTTGCTTTTATTTTATTCCCTTTAATTTTTTATAAATAGTGACATAGTCCTTTTCTCAATACAAGAAACAATGTAATGAATTAATGCAATGAATTTTTATTCATTCTCTCCTCGATTTTCTCTTCTAGTTCCTTCGATTCCATAACAACCACATCAGAACAGACTTATTTTAAAAGAAAATACTTTTATATATGTTGAGAAAGATAAATTGGTGCATCATATAGTACTGAGCAAGAAGTAAAGCAATTGTTGCATGCATCACATAGAGATTTTTTCCAATCAAATTCCACTCAAATGGGAAGAAGTCCCAACAGAGGGAATGGAGGTGGAAGAGCTAGTATAGAGCAAAGTATAGTAAATCCGATCTATACATATATATATTTATCAAATGGGAAGAAGTCCCAACAGAGGGAATGGAGGTGGAAGAGATAGGATAGAGCAAAGTATAGTAAATCCGATCTATATATATATCTATATCTATATATATATATATTCAGCCGTTTAAGAAAGTCATTAGAGCTTTCCATTGTCTTTCAATTCCAAGTGGTTTAGCAGCATTCTATTTTTTTTTTATAAATATAAAAATAATAATTAGAATGCTGCTAAACCACTTGGAATTGAAAGACAATGGGAAGCTCTAATGACTTTCTTAAACGGCTGAATAATTCATTGTTGCAACATATTCAAAGGCCTTATTTTAAAGATGGCGTTCTTAAAAGCTAGATATATATAACAGGTTTCATATGGCCATGTAATGGTTATCACATTTTTCTTACATTTTCTTATTTGTTGTTTTTATTAAAATATTTAATACTTTGTAGAATATACATTTACATTTTTGGACCCAAATATTTTAACGTCTCTCTACACGTTGTATAGCATATAAGAGGTTGGCTATTGAATGGAGAATAATGAAGAGAGCTTCTTTAATGCGCCAACTTTAATATGCTGATTTTTATTGTTTATTTTAGTAGAATGTGTAATTCCATCTTTGTACAAAAATGTTGCTATAGTAATTGAAAGAAATAATCCCCTTGATTATTTTCATTAATTAAAAGGTATATATACAAGTTACAAATAGGAGAATCATATTCTTATTCTATTCCTAAAACCTTATTCTACCATAATTCTAACTATACAACTATGGTAAGTGTATAAGACTAATTAAGGTAACCTTTACACTATAATATTACATCAATATACATTCATAATATACTACACAATATACACTGCCTGTGATGGGCTGAACTGCCTACTGCCGAGATGGGCTGATCTGGGACTGCCTAGATGGGCTGATCTGGGTTGTCGAGATGGGTTGTCCGAGACACTGCTTTCAGCTGTATATTCCTGTGATATACACTATGTATATCAAGTGTATATCACGGGTATAAACCTTGTTTAACACACCCCCGCAGTCATAGCGGGCGGTTTTTGAACGCTGAGACTGTCCCTAAAATATTCAAAAAGGACCGAGGAAAGACCCTTTGTAAAGATGTCTGCAACTTGATATCTGGACGGTACATGACATACGCGTACCTGACCCCGAGCAACCTTTTTGCGGACAAAGTGAATGTCCATCTCGATATGCTTAGTGCGTTGGTGCTGAACCGGATTACCAGAAAGGTAAATGACACTAATATTATCGCAATACACCAAGGTTACCTTCTGAATAGGACAATGAAGCTCTAAAAATAAATTACGTAACCAACATGATTCTGAGACCACATTGGTGACCCCTTGATATTCATCCTCGGCACTTGAGCGGGATAGAGTTGCCTGACGCTTCACAGACCAGGAGACCAAGTTGTTGCCAAGGAACATGCAATAGCCAGACGTCGACCGTCTGGTGTCTGGACAACCACCCCAATCAGCATCTGTGTATGAGACAAGTGTGGATGGCGAGGAAGGATATAAATGCAAACCATAGTCCAGTGTACCCTGAATATACCGAATAATGCGTTAGATTGCATTCATGTGCTCAATTTTGGGATCATGCATGAATAAACACACCTGCTGGACGGCATACGTAATATCCGATCTCGTAAAAGTAAGTTACTGAAGGGCCCTTGTAAGACTGCGATAGCGGGTCGGATCCTCGTAAGGTGCACCGGCCGTGGTACTAAGCTTGTGCTTCATATCAACTGGAATTGAAGTGGACTTACAGGATGAAATCCCAGCCCTCTCGATGATCTCAGCTGCATACTTTCGTTGAGACAAGAACAAACCATCTGAATGACGCTTGACTGCAATCCCCAAAAAGTAACTCAAGGGCCCTAAGTCTTTCATAGCAAACTCAGAGCTGAGCATGGTCATGATAGACTGGCGTAAGGCATCTGAAGAGGCCGTCAAAACGATATCATTCACATACAACAGAATGTAGGCCAAGGACGAACCACGATGGTAAATGAACAAGAAATTATCTGACCTGCTGTGAGTGAACCCAATTGTCGAAACATAGTCAGCAAAACCTCGTATACCAGGCCCGTGGAGACTGCTTAAGCCCATATAAGGACTTTTTCAAAAAACAGACATGATGAGAATGGTGGGTATCCCTGAACCCCAACGGTTGATGCATATATACTGTTTCCTTGAGATCACCATGTAGGAAAGCATTCTTGACATCTAACTGATGAATAGGTCATGCCTTCGAAAGAGCCAAGCTAAGCACAGTGCGAATGGTAGTCGGCCTGACCACCAGACTAAACGTCTCCCCACAATATATCCCAACCTGCTGAGTCTTACCATCACCCACAAGCCGCACCTTATGTCGAGCAAAGGACCTATTTGAATTCTCCTTATGAGCAAAAATCTACATAGACCTGATAATATTAATACCATATGGACGGGGCACCAACTCCCACGTCTTATTATCAATAAGAGCATTATATTCATCAGTCATAGCAATTTTTCAATTCGGGTCGTTTAAGGTAGACATAGGATTACGGGGCAAGGGGATTTAGAGACATCAGAATGTAAATTAAATTGTCTTTTTGGTGTAAAAATACCTCGCTGACTCCGAGTGACCGGTCTATGACTCGAGGAAGTGTGGAGTGGATTTTGGGAATTTGCTGGGCTCGGGACGGAGGGCGGCGTGACGATGGGCTCTTGGCCCAGTCTGAAGCGAACCTGGCGTCGGAAAGCGATGCTGGGCTGGACCGGTTCGGTGTTGGCTGAACAAATCATCAAACGGCCCGGTGAGAATCTTTGGCGAGAGATGATCGAGACGGGCGATGGGCTCTTTGGAGAATTTTAGGTGCGGAAGAAGTTCGGAAAATGCCGATTAATATACGGGGATATTTGGTCATCCAAAAAATTATACGAACTAGGCTCGGGAGTCTGAACTTTCGTAAATGGAAATTGGGTTTCATAAAAAATGACATGGCGATTAATTATGATTTTCTTGAAGGATAAATCAAAGCATTTGTAACCACGATGATTAAACGGATAATCCAAAAACACACACGGAGTAGACCGAGCCTGAAGTTTGTTAATTGTGATGGATGGGAATAACGGATAACACAAGCACCCAAAAACCCGAAGATGAGAATAAGAAGGGTTCTTATTATATAAGATTTGGAGGGGTGAAGAATATGTCAGACCTTTGGAAGGAATTTTGTTTAGCAGATATGTGGCCATTTGTAGAGCATAATGCCAAAAATATGGGGGTTTGGAAGCTTGAAGTAAGAGAGTGCGGACAATGTTATTTATGGAACGAATTTTGCGTTCGGCTTTCTCATTTTGTGAAGATGTATGAGGACAAGAAAAATGAAAATTGATCCCATATTAGCACAAAACTCCCGAAACTCCCTATTGTCATACTCTTTTCCATGATCACATTGAATATTTTTTATTTCTCTTTCGAATTGAGTTCTAATGAATGCTCTAAATTTTATGAAGACGGAAAACACTTGAGATTTATTTGCAATTGGAATCGTCCACAAAAAATTAGAATAATCATCCTAAAAGAGAACATAATACCGATGACCCAATGAACTTAGGACAAGAGACGTCCATAGGTCGCTATGAAGAATATCAAATGGCATTGAAGTATGAGAATTGGAGTCTACAAATGACAGCTTAACAATTTTTCCTAACGAACAAGATTGACAAAGTGGAGTACGACTTGTACCCTTACAAGAAATAAAACTATTTTTATCTAAAATTGACAAAATAGAGGATCTCGGATGACCAAGGCGAGCATGCCACAAGAAAGGAGAAATGGCTGCAAAAGCTGATGGCAAGACTTGACTCAATGGGTGGAAACCGTGCGTGATAGGATAAAGATCTCCCCTACTATCACACCTCATGAGAGGATTCCCCATCTTGAAATCATTCACAGAGAAACCAAAAGGATCAAATTCAACAGAAATGGAATTGTCAATGGTGAACTTTCAGACAGACACTAAGTTTTTAATCAATTTGGGGGCATGTAAAATATTTTTCAAGATAAGGGGTGGATTGGGGGGAGACAACGTTTTCTGACCATAACCCTGGATTGGAATAGAGTTGCCATTTCCAATAATTATACCCCGAAGGTTGCTCAAATTGGAATAAGATGAGAGAGTACCTGAATCAAATGTCATGTGGGTAGTGGCACTGGTGTCCATATACCAATGTGTGCATCGCGGCCTCGATATCGGTCTGAGTGGGGCCTGCTGTGTGGTGAGCTTGCGGAGGTTGGGGCCTAAGTATTCCAGAGATGGTGGGTGGGCGTAGGCTGCTGGGCCGGGCGTTCTTGGGCGATGGATCGTGATCGCTGATTGTTGAAATTGGGTATCGGCCAGCTGCCATCGGATCCGATGGATCGAAAAATATGGGCTGCTGGCCCACGGCCCATTGCCCCAGCCCCACTGCCATGGGCCCCACTGCTGGGACCAGTAGGGAGGGGGCTCACCATTGACTGGACGGGGCCCACTGCCGGCCTGCTGACCACCGGAACCACCACCAGAACCGCCGCGTTTGCCCCCGCGGTTTTTGTTATTATTCTTACGATTATTTTTGCCGCCACCATGAGTATGATTTTGGCCCGAATTATCAACAAAACCTGAAGAATTTGTGGAGGACGTCATTAGGATAACGGGGCTTGCTCCGATAGCCATCTTTTTAGCCAAACAGACTTCTTCCAAAGTAAGCATGGAGCGGGCTTGATAAAAAATGGGAAGTGAGTTGCTTTGACGAAGGAGAGTCCCAACGCCATTATAGGCCTAAGAAAGACCGGCGACCAGTTGTAGAACCAGGCGATTATTTGTTACAGGTGCGCCAACGTTACGGAGTTGGTCTGCCAACTCCTTGAGTCTCTTACAATATGCAGATACGTTTGAAAATTCTTCCATGTGAACTAGAAAGTATTCCTGCTCAAGTGTGACAACATGTGAATATTGGTTATCTTGGAATATGCCATGCAATCTGTTCTAGGTAGCCATAGCCGTGGTATCCGGCTCAATAATCATCTGTAAGAGGTCAACCGAAATAGTGGAATAGATCCACTAGAGAACGGTAGCATCAAGAGTAATCCATAACTGAGGATCCTCTGCGGGAAAAGGTGTAGCAGGAGGAATTATGTGATGGATAACTTGATGGGAGATAGCGTGAATTTTAAACAATTCTGCCCACATCGCATATTGGATATTTTCCATCTCAAGCACAATAGGGATACTATTCTTGACGTTAGAAACCATGAGGGCAGGATGAAAATTGTTCTTAGACATATTGAAAGAACAAAGAAGGAGGGGAAATTTGGGAATAGTAAGAGAGATTTTGAGAGCGGAAGACGAAATTTGGAAGAGAAACCCGAGGGGGGGGGGGGAGTTCGGCCGAGGAGTACAAAATTTGGGAGAGAAAAATTTTGTTAGACCTAGTCTCTTGATACCATGAAAGAAATAATCCCCTTGATTATTTTCATTAATTGAAAGGTATATATACAAGTTACAAATAGGGAATCCTATTCCTAAAACCTTATTCTACCATAATTCTAACTATACAATTATGGTAAGTGTATAAGACTAATTAAGGTAACCTTTACACTATAATATTACATCAATATACATTCCTAATATACTACACGATATATACTGCCCGTGATGGGTCAATCGCCATCACTTGAGATGGGCTGATCTGGGACTGCCTAGATGGGCTGATCTGGGCTGTCGAGATGGGCTGTCCGAGACACTGCTTTCAACTGTATAGTCCCGTGATATACACTATGTATATCAAGTGTATATCACGAATATAAACCTTGTTTAACAATAATTTTTGCTTGAAGGATAAAAAAGTCAATTAACTTTTAAGGGTACTATCGTAATTCAACTTTCATAAGGGGTTTTCCACTTTTAGAATATATAGATATGATAGCAGTTCAAAGAGAAAAAAAAACAAGATCGAAGAAATAAGTGACGTTATTAAGGACTGCTTAGATTTTGAACATAGATCAATTTAGAAATAATGCTTTTTTTTTGTCTTATATTGCATAGATAAAAATAAGGTATATAAGGAGTAGTAATATCACTTGTAATTTCACGTGAAATAAATAAACTTGATAGAGATGATCATTGAAGGAGTGAACATTTGAGTTGCTCTTTTTGTCCCAAATGTGTACTTCTAAACTCTAGTACTTCTCATCTTTTGAGTCAATTTAATAGATTCTAAACTATATTTAACTGCAATAATCTTCACATTAAATGTAGAAAGACTGCGTATAATTTTCGGACCCACATAATAAAAGCTTAGTGCTCTAGAATACTTTTTTATATTAATTAATATGAAATAAATTTGTTTTGTATATCTGACTCCAGGAAGAACAAGAAAAATAGATGATATAGGAAACCGAAATACTTATTTTCTCACATGTGCGACAATGGCAAGCGCTAATTTAACTCAGTCTATATGTTTTATGGAGCATGTAAAGTCTATTGTGTCACAACTAAGCTGCATCAAGTGGTGTTTACTAAAGTAATTTGCGTAAAATAATAAGGGTTGTGGTATGATGAATAGTCCTCCACCCTTAATTAAAGGTTTCGAGTTTGAACCCTATATATGAAAAAAGAATCATGTCAGGGAGAATTTTCCCTCTTAAACAAACCTTACATGACGCGAATCTAAATTTATCGGGGCCACATACGGATACTAGGACATCGGATGTGAAACCAAATTAAAACAAATCATACTCCCTTTATCCCATTATATGTCATACTTTTTTTTTAGTCAGTTAAAAAAAGAAAGACATATATCTTTATTTAGTAACAATCTAACTTTAAACTTTATCTTTTACGTTTTGCAAGATCATCTATAATTACACAAATATCTTTGACTTATCTTAGATTACTAGATTAAAAACTCTTCCTTTATTTCGTAAATTTCATGTTGAGTCAAATTATATCATATAAATTAGGACGGAGAGTATTAGTTTTTCGTTTTTACGTATTTGCATGAAACTACAACGTGCAAAAAAAAGAAAACATGAAACTATGACACAAATTTATAATTGGGAGGGCATTTATGTAATTCACACAAACTGGACCCCCAGCTTGGTATGGACGGCGGCCCGATATAGAGCAAATGCGATTCCATGTGCGCCAAACAGTAGTCGAACGGGGTCGGTGATTTGATGGCAATCAAACGTAATTATAGTTATCATAAAGGGTAATCTTGTAAAGTCATATTAACTAAACCTCTTTCCTTCAGGTAAAACAAAACATGGCTTTTTGAGACCACGCACCATGAAGTCTATTGTGCGACTGCACTTTATATACGCTTTTTATCCTAAAAGGAGTAGGCAAGATGCATTTCTTTATCACGGCGCATGCTATATATCCTTCTACTCAAGAAAATCAACGCTCGAGTTTTTCTCATTTTTACACTAAACACGTGTTTGGTACCCAAAAAAAATATTTTTCCCAAAAAATAAATAATTTTCGGTTTTTGGTAGGTATGGGATTTATATGTATTAGTTTATATCTATTAAGAGTTATTAATGTAATGGTATATGCATCAACTCTTGTATAAATACCTCTTATGTTCAATGAAATATTATGTCGATGACTACTTTACATGATATCACACGTCAAAGGAGAAAAACCAAAAACCCTACGCTATGTCAGGAACTTCAGCCGTTGCCTCTATTGGTGCCGCCACCATTACTGCCTCTACCGGGGCTATTGTGCCTGCCACTTCAGCAATAATGGTGTCATCACCGTCGTTTAATCCCACCTGTCAACTCCCAATTAAACTGACTTCAACGAACTTATTACTTTGGTGAATGCAATTTCTACCTATGATTCATGGTTATGGATTAGAGCATCATCTTGATGGCTCTCAACTAGTTCCAACAAGATTTCTTGGTAAAAATCAATTGAATCTTGAATATCAGATTTGGGTGCGTCGGGATCAAACAATTTTAAGTTGGATTGTGGCCTCTGTTTTAGAGAGTGTTACCACAAATAGTAGGTGTCGAGACATCTCGTGCAGCTTAGGAAAAATTGACTTCGGTGTATGCTACAACATCGAAGTCAAAATTTTGTGAGTTGAAAAATTAGTGGTATACTCTTCGTTGTGGATTTGATTCAATTGAGACGTATATTCAAAAAGCTAAGAGTATAACAGATCAACTTATCTCTTTACAACATCATGTTAAAGAAGACAATCTTGTTGAGTATGTTAAAGGTGGCTTAGGTGCGTCTTATCACCCTTATAGAAGATCTCTTGACGCGACACAAATTGATGTAACTTTTGATACCTTGTATGTTCTCCTTTTAATGGAAGAAAGAAAATGACAGCATGAAAAATCCACTACAATTGCGCCAACTTCCCATTGTGGAATGGCTCAATCTCAATGTGGGTGAGGTTGGGGATATGGCAACCGAGGACATGACAAGAGTGGTTACTTTGCTTCTCGATCACCACCTGGCCATGGGTTCTCTCCTTCTGTTCAAGCTACTGCCATGGACAACTAGTTTTATACTCTTGTCACTCAAGCAACACAATTGGATAGTTCTACCATCAGTTGTTATAATTATGGAGGCCTCGGACATGTGACTCATGTTTGCCCTTCACAAAAGAGTGCGAATGCTAATCATGGTGTCAATAAACCATCATCTGACCTTACTAGCACCTCTGCATAACCCTATTAATCGTGGCTTATGGACAGTGTCACCACATACCAACTTACTACTAATCTTGACACCCTTCCTATTCACTTTGACTACCAAGGTCCTGAAGAAGTTTTGCTAGGTAATGGTTCTGAATTACCTATCTGTTATATTGGTTCTTATTTTTTGCGTGTTCTAGGTGATTTCTTTGATTTAAATATGTTTTTGTGTGTCCTTACTGCTACACAAAATTTACTTTATGTTAGTACATTTCTTAAGACTAACAATGTTTCTTGTGAATTTTTTTTCTTACTATTTTCTTGTGAAGGATTTGGAAACGAGGGCCCCACTGTTCAAAGTCTCGAATGAAGATGGTCTCTATCACCTTCCAGTGTCACCATTGTAGTCTCCTTTCCAATCATACTCTACAACATTAGGGACGTGGCATGCTCGGCTTGGACATGTTTCTCAGTCTACAATTCGTTGTTTAGTCTATAATAATAGTTTAGGTTTTGATAACTCTAGTATTTCTCATAATTCATTGTGTCAGGCATGTGTAAAGAGCAAATTTTATTAGTTTCCTTTCTCAGTGTCTGAATAGTTAGCTCGTGCTCCTTTAGATTTGATTTTTCGGATGTTCGGGGTCCAGCCCCGAAAATCTTAAACGATTATTTTTGTTATTATGTTATATTTTTTATCACTTTAGTAAATATTTCTAAATCTATTTTATTAAGAATAAATCTGATGTGCTTGATATTATTCATCAATTTCGTTTATTGGTTGAGAAAGTTTTTGGTTGCTCCATAAACAATTTCAAGCCAAATTGAGGAGGTGCGTTTCAAGCTTTGACTTTCTATTTGCGCACACATGGGATCACACAGCGAGTTTCTTGTCCATATTTGCCTGAACATAGTGGGTGTGCAGAAAGGAAACATAAGCATGTCACGAAACATGTCATACACTTCTCTTTCCCTCTCACATCCCTTCTAATTTTGGACAAATGCATTTGAAATGACTGTCTTTGTTATCAACCGCCTACCAACTCCACGGTTAAATCATAAAAGTCCATATGATTTTTTTTGGTGACAAGCATGATTACAATCAACTACCTATTTTTGTTTGCTTATTTACCCTTGACTTCGTCCTCAAACACAAAATAAATTATTTCCTCAATCCACTCACTGTGTATTTCTTGGCTATAGTTGCACTCACAAAGGTTATAAATGTTATAGTTGTGTCTCTTATAAATTGTTTGTCTCACATCTTGTGTTGTTTGATGAACATATGTTTCCTCTTCAAGCAGTGGATGTTGTGTGTGCTGCATCTACTAAGCCTGACTCAAATCCATCTCTCGCTATTACTACACCTCAATTTGCTCCAGCAATATATATTCATCCACCAATTCCACCACATTAACCACCAATCAACAAAGAACCAGCTTCGCCACATCCTCCGTCCTCTCTGCATTGATCTTCTACACCATCTGTATCATAGGCCCCCATTTAATCTGGTATTGACTCACATAGAACACAAGTTCAAGGCCTTGGAAATTTGATTGATGGTAATATTCATGATTCTCTATGTGACTCTAATTCTAATGGTGCTACTTTATTGGGTTTAGTTACACCCACTAGCAATCATCTAATGATCACATGAGCGCATATGGGAATCATAAGCCCAAACGTATCCTGTCCTTCTCTACCTCCTATAGTCTTTCTCTTGACCCCACATGTTATACTTAAACTATCAAAATTTCTGAATGGAGATCTGCTATGTCCACAGAGTATAATGCGCTAATTACAAATGGTAAATGGAAGTTGGTTCCGCCCGAGCTTTGAATATAATTAGTTGTAAATGAGTTTTCAAGATAAAGAAAAAACCACATAGCTCTATTGAATGACATGAGGTCAGATTAGTTGCCAAGAGTTTCCACCAATGTCTTCAAATTGACTTTGATAACACTTTCAGTCTTGTTGTCAAACCTACAACTATTCGACTGTTGCTCCCTATGACCGTGTAACAAGGGTTGATGGTTCATCAAATTGATATCCTTAATGCATTATTGCATGATAAGCTAGAGGAGGATCTATACATGGTTCAACTGACAGATTTTACTGACCCTAATAACCCTAATTACATATAAAAGCTAGAGAAGTCTATTTATGGCCTTAAACATGCTCCTCGGGTTTGGGATAAATTTTTGACTCATGCCTTGCATAAGTTTGGTTTTGGAGGCTCTAAAACATATTCCTTACTCTTTTGTAAAAGAACAGAAACACATAAATTTTTATCTAATCGATGTTGATGACATTATAGTCTTGGGCACATCTACGCATCTAGTTGCTTCATTGCTTCAACAGTTGTAAATTCATTTCTTTTTATGCGACTTGGGCAAGCTTAATTATTTTTTAGGTATTGAAGCTGCATGTCGATCTAATGGTTTATTGTTATACCAGTCTAAATATACACATGAATCCTTAGAATGGAGTAGCATGTTAATTTGCAGTGATATTTCTACGCCCATATGCCCTAGTAGTAAGTTGCACGTAAGTAACAACACTCAATTCATTGAGACTGTCATTAATTCCTTAATGATAGTCTCTTTATCGAAGTATTGTTGGTGGTTTATAATATTTCACTTTCACTAGACATAAATTCCTTATCGGTTAATAAAGTCTCTTAGTTCATGCATAGTTCGATAGAGAAACATTAGACAACAATTAATCATATATTGCGATATCTAAAATTCACTTCCTCTCATGGTATTTTCTTTCCAAATCAGAACTCTCTCCAGTTACATGGATAATGTGATGTCGATTGGGGAAGAGGTATAGATGATCGGAAGTCTACTACTAGTTTTGCAAGTTTCTTAGGTTCAACGCTCATTTCTTGGTGTTATCGCAAAAATCAATCTGTCTCGCGCTCCTCTACTGAGGCGAATATAGTTTTCTTGCTGGAGCCACCGGTGCACTTCTATGGATTCGTCTATTGTTGAAATAATTTGATCTTTCTTTTGATTATGTGCCTACATTGTGGTGTGATAATTTAGGTGCGACCTATCTTACCGCTAACCCGGTGTTTCACTCTCGCACCAAACATATGGAGATGGATTTTGACTTTTGTTCGGGATCTTGTACAAAAAAAGGAACTTCAGTTCAGTATATTTCTTCTCATGATCATTTTGTCGTTATTCTTACCAAGCCTCTCTTGAAGGATTATTTTTGTGATTTGTGTGGAAAGTTTAACCTTTATACCTGGTTCAACTTGAGGGGGAGTGATAAGTATGAGATTTATACGTATTAGTTTGTATCTGTTAGGGTTATTTATTTGATTGTACATGTATCAACTCTTGTACAAATACATCTTATGTTCAATGAAATAGTATGTTGGCTCTTTACATTAATGTTTTGATAAATAAACACAACATATTATATAAAGAGCATTTATATATATAATTTAGTCAAAAATGATGAGACGTTGATAAAGTAGTTGGAGGGGGGAGGGGGGTTGCAGTTTGGTAGGGGTGTGAAGTGTGGGAGGATAGTGGTTGGAGTCGGGGTGGCCGGGTAGTGAGGATGGGTAAAAAGGGAGCGGGGGGTGTATAAGGGATTGAGAAGGAGACAATTAGCGTGTAATATCACTTATGAAATTTATTATTTTCACTCCCATTAATTATTGGAAAACACAGCCATACCAAACGCAGCCTAAGGTGTAGCACTTTGTGCCTTTGTCGGGACATAGTCCGTACAATTTATATCTATTCCTTTATTTATCAATTTTATTAATTTTTGTTATATATTTATATTTATAATTAAATATATTCTCTATTTCAATTGATGCCAAGGCCTTTGGATTTCGAGAGTCAATCAAATTATTCTTTAATCATAATAATTTATATGTCTTCTAAATATTTTAAATTATTAATTATTATAATTTATAGTACTTTTTATGTAGTTTTTAAAATGTAATTTTTTTTTTGAAAAACTAAAATATTCTATGTCAGAATATACTGCTAAAATAAAAAAGTTTGAATCTCTCGAAAACGAAAAGTCACTTCAATTTGGGACAATGGGAATACTAGAACAAGGAATAATGCCTTTCTGTAGACCTGTTAAGACATCATTCAGCCTTCATTTAAAATAGAATTGTAGTTTAATTACTAGTTGAAGAATTACACCGTTTTGTATTATAATTTGTTTTAAAATAGGATAATTTTAGCTATAAAATTAGTGATTGAGATGACATTTAATGTAATTTAACACTTCATCTATTTTGTTTTATATGACATTTTATTAAATTTGTTGTGAAAAATGATAAATTTTATATTTTTAAACTCTTTATTTTAAATTTCTCATTTACCCTTAATAATAACACGTTATTATGATCATCTAAATGTGATGTCATGAAGATCACAAGTTTTAAGGGTAACTTTTACTGTGTGGAGAAACCCTTTCTTTATATTTAATTTTAAAATCTTAAAAATCATTGTTCTACTTTATACGGTAGATTAAACTAGGTATTAATTAATCATGTACTCCTAATCCGATTATCCAATAGGGAGTAGTATTATTTTTACTTTTTGGAGTTTTTAATGGGGTGAGTCGTAGTGGGTAAAAAATAGGAATAGACTTTATGAAAAGTTAATGTTAAATTTCGTCATTTCTTAATTTACTTTTTACATTGTTACCTTTCTGCATCATCTTTTTCGCAGTAGCTCTAACAGGACAGTCTGAACTAACAAAGCCATTAACCAAATGAAGATAAGTATTTAATTCATGGCAAGCTGCAATATTAATTCCATTGAGGTACGGCGAATCACTGCTACTTAATCGCAGTTCACATCCAACATCCGCATATACCCATTGAGTATCTTCCACAAGCTTTTGGATCCAATGGCCATCTTTTTCCGTTATATTATCGTTGTTGTTGTTGTTTTTGTTACTGTTGTTGTTGTCGTCGATGACAAAGCCAGGGACTTTGGTTATAAGATCCTCCGAGTTGACAATGCGCAATATTTTTGTACCTTGTTTATCGAGATGGCATCGGAAGCTCTGGTTCCCGACCCTTGGACCGCCAAAGGAAATGACAGTAACGAGGGGTATTTCCTTGAAAGTTTGTTTAATATCATACGCCATTAGGGTGGCTAATGCCGCCCCAAGGGAGTGGCCTGCCACGGTGAAGCTTAAAGCTTCACCGTGGTAAGCTTTTTTTATTCGGGCTATTTCTTCTCTCACCATGTCTTGTAGACTCTGACGTGAGCCCAACTTGGATGTATACAAACTTAGGAAACCACTTTCGACCATTGGGAAACCATTATTGGGGCATATGCTGGAATAACATTTGTTATCTTTACTATATTCATTGTTATTGTTGTTATTGTTATTATTGCTATGGAGAGGAGTGAGTGTAGCTCGTAGATTCTCCAGCCACTCTAAACAAGTTGCAGTGCCCCGTAAGGCAATGACAACGTCTCGTCTCCCGAGTCTTGAAATTTCTCTTTGGTCATGGCAAATTGCGACATAACCAATCCAACTCGATTGCTTCGCCATCCATTTAGGCGCTTTATCCACCCAACTTGGGAGCTGAATCCCGCTAGTGGCTTTCAAGTACTTGGAAACACGATAACCAGTACCAGGAAAGCCACAAAGCTGGAACAACTTTTTCTTCGAGTATCGGCACATTGCGTATGAAGGGGAAGATGGATCGAAATTACAAGCTCTATAAGAAACTTCAACAAAATTCCCATATCTGATTATTTCTCCACGTAAGTTATCGTCGAGCGGATCAAGCAAACCTTCCCAGTTCTTGATTCCTTGATAGTCCATCCAATTCTTGCCCAGTTTCTCTGGGCACTGTCCAGAGAAACTGGGCACCGTCCAAGCTGACATTGAAGGTAAACTTGGACTAGGCCCAGTATTCCAGCCAAGAATAAAGTTTTCGAGGTTTTTTGGGGTTAATGTTTTCATGGTGAGGTTCAAATTTCTTGTTAACTTATCTGGTTGAGTAATTGTGATGCACTGGAATGTAGGTTGTTGAGGGGTTTGGTTGGAAGTGCATGGCTGTAATTGTTTAAAAGAAAGCTTCATGATTTGTAAACTGGCTTCTTAATGCAGTTCTCTAGTTCTAGAGACTAAAAAATATCTCTTGTACACTTTAAAAAGATTGCTTCAAAGTGACCTTTTTATAGTTGCATAAAGTGCAAACGTAACATATATTGACTCTCTACACTAATGATTGATTATATTCATACACAGCTGTGTGGATCATGTAAACAATGATATATATTTATTACAAGTACGTATTCCCTTTAATTTTTATTTTCATTTAGTGTGTGTACATATATAATGATGAGAAGGGGTGGGATTCGGTATATACAGTTGGTAATGACAAAAACCAAAATAACAGGAAAAACTGCATAGTTTGGGCCTAATGGGTTATTGATACATCAAGGGTTTGCGAGGGGGTGGCAGAGGTGGGGTACCAGTGAGACAGATATGTGGAAGTCTAGAATTTAAACTTAATAGGTTAAATATTTAATATTGTTGAATTGAACTAATTGTACTTGTCAAATTATAAGTTCAATACATATTATTTTTGTTACTCCCCTTGTCTCAATTTATGTGTATTTTTCACTTTCCGAGATTCAAACAGCATGAACTTTGATAAATATTTTAAAATGTATTTTTTCATCAAATTAATATGAAAAAAGTTGAAACTTATAATACTTTTCATATAATTTTCAGATATATAAATTTTAATATTAAAATATTAAATTAATCATAAACTCCCTCCAACACTGTACAGTGAGAAAGGCGTTGTGGCAAACCCTGTCCAAATTTAATTTGATGGACGGAGAAATTTGACCAAGAGCCGAAATTTTGTGAAAGTGATGGTGACTTTCAAAATTTTTCCAACGAGTTGGAAAGCACTTTTAACTTTTAAGTAATAGACGGTGACAACGTCCAATCATATGGATCACTTCTTTTAATTAATCTTTGATGCGTTTTCGGTTTGAAAACATCTATTAATTATTCCCAGAAGTTTCAAAGTTTTGTTTTTGGAAATACTCCTAGAAGTTTATTTTTAAGAATAGGAAAAAAAAGGAACTTTTCAAAATTATACTGTCCAACATAATATATTACCCCATACACTTCTCTATAACAATGTCTTTATATAACAATACCTCTCTATAACATCAAATTTTATCTCGAAACTGACTTTTATGTTATATTTTACCTCATAACAACTTTTTACTAATACCAGGAATAACTATTTTTATGACAATACACTCTTTGTATAATTACATGTCACGACCTCCTTTCAGGAATCATGGTGACACCTACACCTTCCAACCGGTAGGCGAACCACTTCCAAATCATTCACATGATATAACATAGATAAACGCAGAAGACAACCAAAATACTACATAATCTATCTCATGATGCAAATGCGGAAAAGATATAAGTTTGAACATCAACATCCCCCAAAGTTCTGGTATGTGAATACAAGAACTCTAATAATCTGATATAAGTCTAAAAAGCAAGGCAACATAGGCCCACTGAATAGCATAACTAAAATGTCGGACATGTCTATCGAATACAATAAAAGACAAGAGTAAAGATAAGAGAATCCAGCGCATGCTGAATGAAAGCATCCTCACCCTGAACCCAAGAAGTCTGCCCGGTCGGACTCACACTCGAGCTCACGAACTGGTAGTGGAATCTGTATCTGCATCAAGAAAAGAAGCAACAAGTGTAGTATGAGTACACAATGTAGCCCCGTAGACATCATAGGCCGACAACGATGGAAGATAGGGAAAAAAAGATAAATATCAAATTGACACCAAATAGTCCTATACTAACAATTTAATAACCCAAATACTATCATATTACCATAGAATGGTTCACAAAAAGATCATATCACCTTGTTCATATAAGATTTTCTAATCACGTAAGTCACTCAGTTCTAAAATAGTTCAATAACCGAGATTCATGTATGAATGAGCAATTAACAATCCTTACTTATCTAGAGATCCAATCAAGTTACCAATTAACAACCCAACACTTAGTTCATCTACCAATACTCAAGTAAGACATGTTGACCCTAGAACACATCATCCAATCACAATCATTTGCACGAGGAGTCACGAGTTGTCTAATCATAATAATATTAGCTTTTTAATTCACTCAACACCTGGACTGATTACGAAATTATACAAGTAAGGACAGAACACATGTGATACGTGTAATATCTACATTATAATCTAAGTAGGAATCTACGTCTTTTACCCTTGATTAGAGGAGGGAATTACACTTACCAAATATTCAAGTCATTAACTACCACAATAAGCCTCCGATAAATTCTTTCTGGACTCTTTATGAAATAATATTATAAATTATCAAGCAACAAGACTTATCCAATCCTCCGTGATTAACATGTTAGTTCTGTCAATAAGATCCACTGACCACCATATTATCCCACAACAAGTACTCTGACTCATATAGTTGTAATCATACGAATCCAATACATAAAGACAAGGCTAATTATGGCAATCAATCTAATTCAATAGAATCAATCAAATATTTACAGAAACAAGCCCAATCACGGAAATCAACCCAATTTAATAAAATCAATCCTGTTTCCAACCAACAGATAGTTCATGTAATAAGATGTGTATGTATATGTATGATATGAATGCAATGCATATGTCAGGTCCTTTTCCAATTCGGTATACAATATGTCAAGGTTTTATTATGATCCATACATCCACAAGGGACATGCGAAGTCCATATACCCCTCCTAAATATCCCATAAGAGCCCAACTCTTGGCTGAATAATATCTGTTGCAGGCGTGCAACTCCGTTCCCCGCGTATCATATCCATTGCGGCGTGCGACCCGATCCATCCGTAATATTATCACCATCTCAATGTTGGCATAATCTCATAAGTGTTGTTACCTTTCCGGCCTCTTGGGCCCACAACATATCCATACCACTCTCTCATATCAATATCACAGAACCATGAGTGTATGAGTGCAAATGACAATGTAAGGCGATATATCATGATATAAAGAGATGCAACCAAGTATAGAGATGAAATATCACATGCTTTCAAGAGTTCAATACACACATACAATCTAAGTACAACCAATATATCATATCGAAAGCATGTGTGATGAGTAAACATATCAAGCAACTATGACGACAAGCCCACATATGACGACAAGACCAATTAATCAGCAGTGAGAACCAGCCTAAGGTTGATTACCCAAATCACCCATCATCACAGTTCAACACCGGTACCCCCTTAAACGTTCATCACAATCGTTTGAGAGAGACCCCCTAACATACCCAATACCCCTTAATATTTATAACTAATTACGCACTTCTATTGAAGTCTTGTGAAAGTAAACTGTAGCCTACCTCTGGGCCGAACATGAGCGCTACCCAAATCTAGCCTCGGTGATAGCCTTTCCCTTCCACTGCGCCTCGTGATAATCAAAGTCTATTCACGTAGATACTATTCATTAATATAAATCTTACGCAACATATAAGGACACAATCCTTACAAATATGACTTAAAAATACTAATCCGGGCCCACATCACCAAGACTCTAACTTTAATACTCAAATACCAAAAATACATACTATGTTGTCACATCCTTAAGTCAACTAAAAAACTATACACCTTTGAACCCTCCATTGAACAATATACAAAAGCCCCAAATTGAAACCCTAGAAATTTCTCCCAATTGGAATGGGTTTCTATATTCAAATTAGCCTTATAACATGATTATCTAATCATATACATCACTAATTCACATTAATTCAAGTAATCTAATCCATAAAACCTTCATTAATCATTGATTTAACTCCCTTATTCTCAAATGGAATCATACTTCATTTTACCCAACTCATAAATATACTAAACCATTATTAAAGAACTTAGAAACAAAAACTTAATTCACAAAGGAAAGATTCTCTTACCCAAGGATGAAATGGTCTTAGACTTCTAAAAATGCTCTATGGTGGCTTTGGTTTCGATGTATTCTAATTTGGGAAAAGAAATATGACCTACATGCTTTTATAGGACACCTAATATAGTGTTTCCGCCCCAGCGAAATTGACCTCATTGGAGCGGATCCGTTGCCGCAAACAAAACCCTCGTTGAGGCGGTGTCACTTGACACCTCGCCTTAGCACCACAGCGAACCCGACTCCGTAGAGGCAGACTCGCCTCTGCGGACAGACCCTCCGCCAAGGTGGAACTCCACACTTCCCAACCCCCCACTGTGGCGAGCTAACCTCCCGCTGAGGCGGACACACCGGAGAGAGAACTAGTACCACTGAGGCAGACACCAGACACCAGATCATGGAAAATAACCCAAACTCCCATCAAACACCTGAAACATTCCCGAGACCCCTCGGAGAAAAACCAAACATGCTACGAACTCAGTTGTGGCCTCAGATTTCTCATTTAACTGAACTAAGGCATACTTTTCTAAAGAATCTTCTGGGAAAACCAAATATCCAAACCTAACAAATAAAGCCACAAAACACATCTGATTGCATCGGGAAGCAAACCAATGACTCGACTAAGTCATAAATGACCCTCTGGAACTTCCGGAAGTGACAAAACCCAAAAATGAATCCATTTAGCCAAAAGTCAACTTTGAGTCAAAATATCAAACTCTAAGTTTCTAGTATTTGGATTTTTCATCCGAAACCCATATAAATAGACCCCGGGATCCATGCCACCTATCCTTGCGCATCACAAACCCCACATAGAGTCTACGAGAAGGGTTAAATATGGAAATAAGGGTCTTTAGCTAAAAACTACCAGACGAATCATTACATCAATTACTAATTAAGAAAACGTTCATCCTCGAACAGAGAGAAGAAGGCATGAAAGCTGACGAGTAACTAAGGAATCCCCATCATAACCTCATAAAAGCCCCAATCGACAGAAATAAAATGATAGCATCACCTTCTTGCTTATTAAGTTAAGACTCACTATTAATTTATGTCAGCACCCCAATCTCTATTTCTTCACAACCAATTTTTTTTCACAGCTGAGTCTCAAATGTAAGAACTGACTCTACTCAAAATCCCTGATTTGATACCATGCCTCTTTACGCGTTCGATTGAATCCACGAATTATTACATTAATCGCCATAATCCTTTAGTTGTAGCCAAAATCATAGTCCAATCTGTACCGATAACATAGTCTGATTCTACTAATCTTCCTTCTCAACTATTAATGTCGTCCTTCGTACCAATATTTCTTAGAAACACAAGAACTCACGCCACAAGCCCAATTTTCCTCAAATCTCCAAATCACCATACAATAAGCATAATTACCGATTACCTTGTCGTGCCCGATCCGTAGAAAATCAACTGATCACACCCAAGACTTCCCACAACCATTTGTACCTCCTCAATACATACCAAGTACCCGTGAAAGCACTAGGACTGTATGAACCGCTATCATCCAAAGAATAACATCAATCCTACTTGAAAATTCAATGAGAGCCGATAACACTGTCATAACTCCATTTTGAATTGAAATCCATCGAACTCGCATCAGCGGTTTACTAGAATACCATAAGTCCTCAATGTAATATAACATGGACCAGCCCTAACTAAACACTTTTTAACCCAGAGCCAAGTGCTCAATTTCTAAATCAGCGGTAGTCACCTAAATTGATTCCAAATTAACTAGTAAGCTTTCCATAATCATGCTAGGACCTCTTCCATCTCTTTCCTCATGAACAATCAGTCACTTGTCGTCACCCATAACTTCAAAGGCTGGATTCTATCCAATTCATCAATTTCAGAACAAACGAATCATATAGTTGATTATAATCTTCAAGTTTCTCAACTTCTACCTGTTACACAAGTCTGATAGAACCACATGAACTCTAAATACATCAAATCTTCCTCATACTCTCACTTAACTCATCTGCAACTTTGGACACCTTGTCGAACCTCTATCTGTCATATCTCGCTATTTATTAGCCTTACCATTTCCTGACGTATCAACCTTACTTTCAATCTACCTTACATTGCTCAATTCCTTCCAAGTTCTTTAATACCTGAAATACTCGTTCCTATTATTAATCAACAATAGTTTAACACAGTTTACCACTAGCCGCCAATCACAACTCATGGAACATTTGTCATAATGCTTAGTCGATCACTGTGAACTTACTCTTCGAGCGTACCAAATAATCTCACCCGATTGGAAAGATGCAAAAGTAATGCCACCAAAATCCATCTCTAACCCAAGAAATTCCATTATTTCAATCCAAATCTATTTCTCTCTCGAAGAGGCACCTTACTAATTCCAAATTAGATCAACCACACATTTATCAAAATCTTTACATTTTCAACAGTCATTTCAATCATAATCACCACTATCATCCGATCATTACTCAAACCTGTTACAGAGCGTACTGAAATATCATAGGCCTCACACGATAACTGAACTGATCCTGGAAATAGTAGGACACTGCATACTTTATAACGACGAGTCTCCCTTATCCCACTCGAACCTTCAAAATGGAAACTTCTCCCCATTTAGCACATCCCATGTACCATCCTTTATAAAATTCATGCAATAGAAAAGGTACCAACCCACTTCGGTTTCTCCGACCAATAATCATTTAGTACCCCCGTGATAACCCGAACCATCGCTGAAGTGATCCATTATCCGGATGGTTGATCTTTAATTATCGAACTTATAATCCTGCTAACATTCTCATGGAGTTTCGTCAAAATACCATTGTCAACAATCTCTAACCAAAATAATCCTTCTTCTATATTGGCTAATAAGTTACTAGCATGGTCTTCGATACCCGGAGCTCAAAAAGAAAACTAGGGTGTATAAGCAAAGACAATATGTAGATCTTAAAAAAGGGGTTATTCAGGAATAATGAAGAAAAGGATGAGTCACAATGAAAGATGATGTATGTAAGGCTTAGAAGGCTATTCAAGAGGACGAATGAGCCGTCAGATGAGACATAATTTTTGCATTATAGAATGGTCTTGGAGCATGATATTTCAGTTTCGCAAGTAAGTGATCACAAACTTCAGAAAGTATCTCAGATAGAAAGTAATGACAAAAAGAGCTAGCATAAAGTAGATCAAAAGTTAAGGGGTTGTGAAGCCTGTAAATAAAGGCCAACAGTTAAATATTGTACCCAAAATTAGTACCATAACAACGGAAGAAGAAATAAAAGTAAGAGGGATAAGTGCGGGCAATTAAAAATGTCCGAGATTCTATAAGGATATATGATGATGAGATTGCAGTTTATATAAACAAGAATCTTTATGCTGAAGAGTATATAGAAAATGTTATCCAAGAGACAAAAGGGGAATTTAATCGGAATATAGCGGTTTAAGTATTGGTTACAAAAAGGCTGAAAATGTAAATCCCTTCAGAATATGGGTGTGCATCCAATAATGAAATATGTCATCAACTTATTACTATATGTGCTGGTCGAATAAAGAATCAAGATCAGAACCCAAAGCGGAACTTAAGGACATATATATATGAAACTCCTAGATGATAGAAGTTGAGATAAATTAACGCATGATCCAGGGTCGACGTGAACCCTATATGACCATTAAAATCTCCTCCTAGAAAAAGTTTCTTGATCTGCGGGATATCTCGTCCAACTCCTCCAAAAATGCTTTTTCTCCTCCTCGTCCAAATCTGCCTGTGGCACATAAGCACTAACAATGTTAAAGGTTATCCCTCATAATACTAACTTAATAGTAATCATCCAATCATTCACCCTTTCTTACCTCCACCACTTGGTTGCTTAGATCCCTGTCGACTAAAATGCCTACTCCTCGATCTTCCTGAGAACCACAACTTATTCCCGTCTCCATCTTTAGCCTTGGTTCCTACCCATTTGGTCTCCTAGACACTACCTATACTGATATTCCTCTTCTTAAGAATATTCACTAACTCGATCGACTTCCCAGTCAAAGTCCTTATATTCCAAGACCCAACTCTCAACCTAGAAGCTCCATTGATACCCTTACCACCCTTCTTCCCACCCCTACCCCTACCCCCCAACCAAGGACATGACCTTACACTATATTAATACCCCGAAGCCACTAACACAAGTTATACAATATTCAAGTGTAAAGAAAGTTAACAAGAAAGCAACTTACATTCAGGTCAGCAACACAATGGGTAAGCAATAGTAGTAATTAATCAAGCAAGATAGACAAAATATCTAGATAAAAACACTATATTATATCTAATTGCAAAAGTAAGAACAAGTATGAATCATATAATCAATAAAGCAAGCAGAGAATGAAATGACTAAAACACCTACAAAACGCAAGAAAAATGCAATACTTAAAATAAGACAATTAATTAACTAACGAGAAAGATAGACAAAGCTCAATAAGTGAACTGGAGGTACCAACTCCAGAAGAATGAACCTGGACTGTAGATTCTGATGGCATTTCCTTATGTTCTTTTTCTCTTGCTTGCTTAATACTGCAAATTCCCTCTGGCATAGTGATAACTGTAGGTTACCAAAAAATTAGGGTTTCCGGCTAAGACTTTGGCTAGAAAATTAGGGTTTCCGGCTAAGACTTTGGCTAGAAAATAGGGTTTCCGAACAACGATAGTGTTCACCGGAAGTAGCAGTGACAATGTTTATCGAGAAAGGAAAAAGAAAAAGAAAAATAAGTAGGAGAGAGAAAGGATAAATAAGGGAGGGTGCAACGCTGTTGGGAGATGTCGGTTGTCTCACCGATGGTAGCCGCGGTAGTGTTCAACAGAAGTAGCAGTTGCAGTGTACGCCGAAAAAGAAATAAAAAGGAAAAGAAAGAAAGAAAATATGGTAGAGAAGGGGGGAAAGAGAGAGAAATGGGAGAGGACATAGGGAAAACACTTACCTAGTCGAGGAGGGGAGAGGGGTCACTGGCGGTGGTCTGACAAAGGGTCAGGAGGTGTAGGGAAATGTTATGTTTGAGAAGTGTCAGAAAAGAAGAGAGAGAAGTCTGAGATCTAAAGAAATAATCAATAGTAACCCATCCTTATAATCATGAAATTAATAGGAACATGTAAACTAAAGGTTTGGGATAATCAAACAGTGAAAGAAACCTCAATGTCATAAAAAGAATCATGCATGTCAATTCACTAACACATTTTGAGTACATTTGTTTTTTTGAGGAGTGCTCATTTCAATTTTAAAACACACATTATACATACCATAAGTTCATCCAACCATTACCACATAAGTCAACATCACTCTATTTTATATAAACAATAACCTAAACATTCTAGGTTTAACATAAATAAATGCTCACAGGAAAAGAAACATGGAAAATAAAAGCCAAGAGTAACAAAAATAGCAGTCATAACATATCATATCCAAAACTATACAGCTCCCAAAATCTAGATACCCCACCCTAACAAAAAAATCATGCATTGTCCCTAATGATATAAAATATCAAAACAAGGAGGGTATGAGCTCCTTGGGGTGCAATAGGTGTTGTGATCATCCTGAGGTGTCGCCACCTTATCAGTGTGATCATTAGAGATCTCTGCTTCTAGATTAGTAGGTGTGGCAAGTGGGGATGACTGGATAGGCAAAGGTACGACTTTCTTTGGACCAGTGGTGAGACTCTTAAGAGATATGGAGTGGCTAAGCATAGGCTGTTAGACTAGTACTGAGCTAGAAGAGGCTCCACTGAATTGAGTGTCTATCAATGAGTGGCGGAGGGATTTTTTTAATTGACCATCCTCATCTACATTTTCTCATCCTCGTCATCCTCAGACCTCAGTCTATTGCCCGCATCTCAGGGTTGAGAATCATCTTCCAACAAACTCATACCAGGTTCAGCCACTATTTCAAATCAACTGTAGGTGCTAGGTAGGATTTTTGGGGGTGACTCAGTCTCGCACCTATAGTGCATGTATATCTTTCCTTACCCGAACCATCTCACTCCAAACTTCCACCAAATCAGCCATGGCACCCATTTTGTCCAACTCTATTATTCTTAGCTCGAGACTGTCAACCCTCAAATGAAGTTGTCGGTGTGACAATATAATGGGTTCCCTCAAGGGCAGCAAGGCTTTCTCAATATCTTTATTCACAAAGGTTCTTAACTCTATCAAAACTTTGGACACTTGTATATCAGCTTAGTCTGCTTTCAATGCAACTTCATGGAACGTTTCTCTGTTAAAAGAAAGAAAACCACTCAATTTTGGGGCTATGACGGAAGATGTGCATTTGAAGATATTGATACTGCTGAATATGCAAGGACCTTTAAAGAGGGTGGTGCTTCAGTGGTGGAAACACACGTAGCCTTCTAGGGCCCCTCAATCTATGACTTTCTTTGATCTTAGGACTCAGCCTGAGATGTCACTACAGGTACATGATAAACTACAAGCTGAGGGGCATGTAGTATCTCATCTTTGCTTTTCATAATGTAATAAACAAGCTTTGCTTTGATGCGATGATCTCTCAGGGCAAAATTTGGAACTCCTACTCTGCGACATAACTCTGTGATGAGTAGAGATGGCAGTAGATCCTGGACCCGGTTCGGATCTGGTGGATCCAGATCCGTTTTATAGGATATGGATCTTCAAAATTTGGACGCAACGGATCCGGATCGGACCCGGATCGGACCCGGATCCATTTCTGACGGATCAGATCTGGATCTGGATCTTGTATTTGAGATCCGTATCCAGTCCAGATCCGACTCGTGGATCCATTTTTTATTAAATATATTCATAACCTAGAATGTAATTTTATAAGTATTTTCTTAAAATTGCTAAGCACATCCTTGCAAGTTTAATTCTCAAAACAAGTTTAATTTATCCCCGCGTTAACTCAAAAACCAAAAAATAAAGAGGTAATTCCACAATAAAATCAATGTTATATTAGTGAATGACTAACATCTCCATAGACAAGTAGTTAAAATTATATTCACTTCATTTGTGAAGATTCCAAGCACATGCAAGCTCTGTATTGTGGAAATACTAGTTAGCATTTTCCACAACTATTGTCATTGTCCAACATTTTCAATTAATAGCTCACAATCAAAACGAGACAACGAACAAAATATATCAAATGAGACAACGAACAAAATATCTCATATGAACATTTCAAATTTGAAACACAGTAAACTGTTAGCTAAGTAAAAATCGTTTGTCAGTTCGAATTTTTTTTTAGCAAGGTTACATTCTTAGCAAGACAAAACATTTTACATGTGGATCCAGATCCGATCCGTGGACCCGGTGGATCCGATGGATCCGGATCTGGATTCAGGTATGAAAAACGGATCTGGATCTGGATCTGGATCTAGTAGGATCCAGTCCAAATCCAATCTGTTGCCATGGACAATCCAATTTGAGTCGCACACTAGTGAATTTCTCATATAATCAGAAGCCCAAGATTAACCCTATATCGAGACATGATAGTGGCAACAAGAACTGCATTATCTGGGTTGAATTTCCCATACAATCAGAAGCCCAAGATTAACCCTATATCGAGACATGATAGTGGCAACAAGAAATGCATTGTCTGGCGTGAGAGCATTATCAAACTGAGTAGGGTGGATTCTATTGATCACTCTCCACTAAAACTTTGCTTCAAGTATGAGTTCCCTCTTGTTTATTGTAGCCTTTGGGTTAGTATGCCATGTAGGGTTTCCTCATGCAATCACTGAAGTTGCCCAACCCAACTGCTCTAGCTTACTATCTAGTTTGTAATCAATTTCATCAGTGTTCTCGAGAGTGATGTAGTTGTCTCCAAAATGACAACAACTTACTGCATTTTTGAGACTTCAACTCTACACCCTCGGACCGTTACCTTGACTGCCTTTGCGTATTAGGGGCGCATTTAATCCTTGTTTATCTATTAGTTTTTAGTTCTTATCTTCGGTGCGTATCCTCCACGAAAAGTAAGAAAGTCCGCATATTTTAACCAATTCAAGGTGAAAAATGGGGTTGCTCCCTCAGCAAAACTGGGATAAAATTGAGCCAATAAATCTCGATGCTTTGAATAGCGTAATAAGGAAGTATTCCAATCAGTGAAAAATCCTTCTTCCTATTGGGCGGGCTTTCATCGGCCTGTTGGATATTTGATTGAATCAGAGAATCGGTTCTTACAGTGCCCAGAATTGGGCAATTAAACCTTGTATTCATCTTCGCTCCATAAGAAGCATAAAAATTCATGGAGAAGAGTGGGACAATATTCCTAAGAGGGTGGTTGAGGAATTCCTATATTTAGAATCGCAAAATTTATTTGATATTGGGGAATGCATCCAACCCACGGAAACTTATCCGTTTTTCCTCAAAGATGCTTCTTCATGGTTTCCCTCCTACTTTACTTGGCTCAATTCCCTGGTCAAATAATGCTTTGAACCCTTCAACGAGAACCCGAGGTGCTCTTCATTCTTTGCTTCATTCTCACTTCTTGAAGTCTCAATGCCTCTGCACTACCCGATTGCTCACGAGTTTGTTATCCTAGAAGGTTGGGACTCTGACTACCTTCCTGCTCGAGGATACCAATGACTGAAGCTGAATCCCCCTATTCAGACAAGGAGTATGCCAGATCTTGTATTGGTTGTCTCTGTCTGGTGACTCTAGTAAGAGGTGCCTCATGTTCTACATTCTTAGCTTTGGGGTCAGGAGGCGAGTCGCGAAGTCTTGTTCTTATTTTTGATTGACTCCTGCCCCTGCCCCATCATGTTTGTTATGTGCCACCCCTCTTTACCAGATTCATCGGAGGCATACTTGTGGAAGAAAATAATTAGTAAACACAACACAAAAAACTAATACTTAAAGATAAGGTATGAATATTAGGCCGTGAAACTTTTCCCGCTCCGTGAAACAATTTCACACTCCGTAAAACCCATCGTAGATCTAAAATAGAAACAAAACAATTAAAAGGTGTTTCAAATTACACTTTTATGGACCGTGAAATAGTTCACTTTTTGTCAAACCCATCGTAAAACTAAAGCAAAAATCATTTTTTTAGAGGTAATTCACAGAGTATAATGGTTCGTAAAAAATTTCACGGTCTGTGAAATCCATCGTAGACCTTAAACAAAAATAAAAAATTTCAAAAGTAATTCACAGTAGAGTTTTACGGTCCGTGAAATTTTTTACGATCTGTGAAAAAATTCATCGTCCGTCAAATTAACCAAGCAATTAAAAAGAGATAAAGAATATGCGGCTTTTGTATAGACTTCATTCTTTAACCAAAGTTCACACAAAATCCCCATTGCATAAAACAACTTATGCTTGTTGAATATTGTTGTTCCACACCCTCGCATCATTTAGATTCACATGAGGTTGGGTCTATTCAGACTTCACCCCTCCTAATCAAATATTTCTTAGAGAAATTTCGTCGAACAGTTGGTGGGAATAACAATTAGTTGATTTTGTTTCCAAAACTAGTTGCTCTACCTGTTCTTTTAAGGAGCAGGTTTCTTTTGTACTTTGGTGTTTTCTCGTTCTGCCATCTGACGCTTCACCTTTTATCTGAATAGGTTTGTTGGGTAGCTTTCTCTTTTTAGAGCTTAAATGTCTAGTGATGATACTAGCAGGTTGTCCAGGTTCATCTTCTACATTTTCCTTAGTCTCCGAATTCAATGACACCATTGTATCCTTTTTCCAAAGTATATACTTCTTGATCACGTCGTTATGTTTTGCACTTAACTTTATCTTCTGACTTCTATTTTTCATAACCTCCTGTCCATTTATGCCTTTGTCCATCCCATGTTGTTCTCATAGTTTTCCTTAATCTTTGTCTGACTTAGCTTTTACAACTGGTAATCTTAGTGCTTCCCTCTCAGATTCCAAGAGTTCATAAGAGGTCAGCATTATGAACAAGTCTTTTACTTGTAGTTTGCTCAATGCACATATTTCTTCGACTGCAATCACATTGGGTCTTTTTTAAACAAGAGAGACACCTCAGAGCTTTCCAGCCAGTTCCTCAGAGGAGAATTCCCTTCCTAGAGTCTCAAGTTCACTAATGATGTTGTAGAATCTGATGAACATATCCCAAACTAATTCTCTTTCATGAATTGAGAATGATTCTTACTTTCTCATGAGATTATTGAGTCTATGCCAATTTCTCCGAGACTTGCCTTCATGTATTTGTCTAAGATATTCCCATATCTCATTGGCATTGGAGAATTCTGATACTTTGTGGTTCTCGACTTCCAAGACTGCATAGTAGGATATTTATTGCTGCAGGATTTCCTTCCATCATTCTGAAGTCTTCGATAACAAATTCCTCCCTGGTTTTTGTGGGGATTAGTGGTATTTTTGTTGTGATCATTCAAAGCTCATAGTCTAAATCCTTTAGATAGACTTCCATGCGTTCTTTCGACAGGGTGTAAAACTTACCATTGAACAATGGGGGCCTGCAAATGAATGGTCGTTTACTATGTCCACTTCTCTGTGCAAAATTCATCATGATATTCTCTTTAGGTGTTAACCTTTTAAAGAGAACCCAATCTAATACCAATTGATATTTTGCACACCTATATATCTATCCTAAGTAGTACCCATTTTTTTCCTATAGGATAGAACACATCACTCTACCTATTCTACAGATAGCATTTGCAGAATAAACAGAGAACAATAAAATAAGGATACATTATTTCTACATGGAAATCACCCGATTTAGAAGGGTAGTAAAAATAATGACCTACACCTCTGTAGGATTTATCCCCAACTCTACTACAAAGTATGCCTCTGCAAATTCAAGTTACAAAGACAGTAACCTAGAAACTATAAACTCTAATTCTTATCTCACTAATCTACCCAGACTAGCAAGCAACCTTCAAGTTAAACTCTAACTTGAAGCTGAATTTCACTAAATGTCTACCTATACAATTTTCTTCTATGAAAGAGGATAAAGGTACAACTTGATAAACAATCCTAATATAGAAAGCTAGACTCAAGAACTGTAAAACATAAACTCTATTTTGTAGGATCTTCAATCTTTTTCTTGTTGTATTAGGTGGACTCTCAATATAACATTGATAGTTTTTGCTCAATATTCTGATTTCTCTCTTTGTGAATGCTCAATTTTCTTCATGATAAGACTTGATATTTGTATTTTTTTGGTCTTTATCAACGCGGCTGACCTAAACCCTGCTTGATATGACCCATGAAAGTGGAATAGGGTTTGAGATTATTTAGGATTCTAACACCTTCTCGCATATTTTCTGGCCTTGTAGGACTCTAAAATATCTTGATAATCATGGTGCGAAATTATGATAAGTATGACATAAATCCTGCCGCCTTGTAAGCTAAGTCTTTACCGTAAAAAACACAAATCCTACTCGCAGTAGGACTTTGAGAAGGAACATTTTTAGGACCTGTTCCTTGCATTTGTTCCTGTCAACTCTGTCTCGCAGTTGGGACAAATACTGAACATGATCTTAGACCTGGTTCAAGCACCTGGATGTCCCACCTCTAAATCTTCTGACTGTCTGAGCTGGAACATACTTTATATACTTGTTCTATTAATCACCTCTTATACATTCTTCATCTTGATTTGACCTATTTCTGTGTTACACCACATACTTTGTTTGTCGACTTCATCATAAGCTAGCTAACATAAGCCGAAGAGGTCATGATACCGCTCTGAGGTTGAGGAAGGTTTTAATCAAGTATTAAGTAAGTGTCGTAAGGTTTCGAGATTCAACGAATCAAAGGAAATAAGTTTGTTGATGGGCCAAATCTACGAATCGCAAAAAGGAGTTCACGGCCCATCATATGGGTGGTGACTCCACCATAGATGGGTGGCAGAATGTTGAAATTTTAAGGCTATTTCACGGTGGCAATTCAAGGCCCGTGAATGGATTCATAGTACATGAATCCTACCCTAAAAGTTGGCCAGTACAAGTTTATCCACTTGCTTAAATTGATCCTAGCATGACCCTTAGCTCATTTTACACCTTTTACAGATTGTAAGAGCTCCTAAACACTCTCTATAAGTCTCCATATCATCCTAGGTGATAATCAAAGGAAAACAATGTGACTTAGACCAAGGAATGTCGTGATCATTATTAGCTCGTTCTTCTCCTCGTTGTGGTGATTTGAGAGATTTCTTGGGGGTGAAGTAACCTCAGATTTGGAGTGATACTTGTGACTTGAGATAAGATTCTTCTTCTTCTCCTTGTATATGAGTTCATACAAGTTGTAGGAGTGTGATTGTTAAAATCTTGTGAAGCAATTTTTGAAAGAAACTTGGAGTTAAGTTGTGTTGTTGTTGAGTTGCTTTCTTGGAGCTATATATTGGTGTTAAGTTTCTGAATCTTATTAGAAGTTTCTGAATATGGAAAATAAGCCAAAAAGAACTAAGGATGTTGTTATGATATTAAGCTACCATTATTGAAGAACATGGAGTTTTATGCATTCTAGGTGTTCGAATAAATGTAGTGGTAAATTGATTTCTAGCTTATCGATCCAATCTTGATTCAAACCGTCTCTATTATGTAGATCATCGTTCGTTGGGCATATAGAGACTCGTGAACCATTGTTAGTCAAGCGACAAAGGTATGCAATAGCTATCCCTTCTTTTAAAGCATGAATTACGAACTATATATTATTTTCCAAAAGAGAATGTCTTAAAAGTGTACTCTACTCTTGAGTTGATATTCCCTTATCGGGAGTATTTTCATGTCTTGCTATCATATCCTATCTAGGTTGGATTTTCAACTGTTATTCTGAGTTCTTGTGTCTATTGTTTCTCCCAAATAGAGCGTATCAAAAGAGTTATCTATAAAGTCGACTAAATGTTGTCTAAAAGCAAAAGAATGAGTCATATGAGTTAAAGAGCCCATAACACTATCATTATTGAAGTATATATATATATATATATATATATATATATATATGTGTGTGTGTGTGTGTGTGTGTGTGTGTGTGTGTGTGTGTGTGTGTGTGTTATGAACACCCCGGGCTATAACCGGAGGGCAAGAAGTATATAAACACCCCGACTATTACTGGAGGTAAAAAAGTATATATAAATACCCCAGGATATAAAGAGAAGGCAAGGAAGTATATAAACACCCCGGGCTATAACTGGAGGGTGAGGAAGTATGTATATATGTATGTATATGAGTCCTAGCAGTGTTTCAAAGTTTCATTACTCTCCTTGAGTGGCATTCAGGTTATCAAGTTATCATGTTGCCTCTTATGCTCTGATTTACACCCTATTCTTTCATATTATTATTCATGCCATACATACCGGTACATTCCATTCATACTGATGTCCCTTTTAACAGAGGTACTGCATTTCATGCTATAGGTTTAGGTAGAGGTATAGATAGACCTCCCTAGTAGGATCTTATCGAGTTCAACTATTGATTATTAAGTTTCATTTCTTCTTAGGCTACGACTTAGAGGTCGTGAGTTGAGTCTTTTTTATATATATCGATATTGGGTAGGTCAAGGCCCTATTCTGACCATATTACAGTTATGTTTTCTGTAGAGGCTTGTACGACCTTGCCGGCTTGGATGTTGGTTAGTTGATCTGTACCATGACCTTGTCGGTCTTGTACATGTATGTATATATCTATTTTGGGTCTGTTTACACTTCTTGTTGAGATGTCCAAAAATTTGGATCCCAAATTGACGGGTTAGTGTGAGCTTATCCATGCGGTTATGCACTCTTTGAATAGAAATCCATTTTCTGAAAGATCATGACTTTCGTACTTTGGTGGGTCTCTAAGATTTACGTCCTTATTTTCAAATTGTGGCCCTGTCGGCCCTATATGTATATTGGTTATACCTCCATACTTATCATGATTTTTATGGCCTTGTTGGCCACAGTTTTCGTAAGTTCATATGTTATATTTTAGAATGGTACGTTCAGGCAAGTGAGGTACCGGGTGCCGTTCACACACTCCAGGTTGGGGTGTTGCTATGTCTGTTTATCTTCACCTGATCTCTTCACTCCTTTTCACTCCTAGTTCATTCAATCACTGTACCAGCTGACTCTTTGAGATAGAACAAGTCTGCATGTTTGTTCTATTCTACATTGAACTGCTTTGTAGCTGAGTCAACTCTTTGACTTTGTACTCGTTTGCATTCGTTTATGTGATAGAACAATTTTATGGACCTGGTTTATTCAGTGCTAGAACGAACTCTCTTGTTTTGCGTTACTGATTACAATCATCTACACCTCTAACTGCTACTTGTTCACTTGAATGAGATGAAGCATGTCTACCTGGCTTATTCTCCTTGTGCAATCTCTTTGTCAATCATTAAAACTAACATTAGTCGGTCTTGCTAATGCCAGCACTTCCTACATATAATTTTGTTAGTCAGAATTCTACACTAATATAATTTTGTTAGTCAGAATTCTACACTGGTTAATTAGATATTGATTTACGACTTACTTGCTTCAGAAACCAAGTTGGTGGGTTTTAATACTTCAACTCTACACTAGTTAGATCTATTCTAGAAATTTCATTTATCTCCAACTTCATCTTGGATTTAGAGTTGGACTCTTCTCTTTTAATGGCAATAAATTCGTGAGCCGGTCTTAAGTTAGGAAAAAAAAAAACTGGCCTACATAAACAAATTTAAGGATGGGGACGTACTACTAGACAACCATTTGTGTAGGGTTCCAAACGTCAGTAAAATGAGTTTAAAGGGGCAAGCCAAAACTCATTATTTCATCATTATTAATAAAACTTTGTACACTTACAAAGTGGAATCTTTTTCTTCTTATAGAATTATAATATGTTAAAATTGAACCAATGAGAATAAAGGGGTCGTGTTTTACATATAAAGCAAATGTTAAATTGTGGATGCAGCCACGAGACTGGTTGGGACGAACATAGTACGAAGACAGACCTCTTTTAAACTATAAACATACTAAAACTCGTTACTTTTGGCAAAAAAATTATCAAAGCCAATGACGACGAAACGCTAGTCGTGCATGACCCAATAGCTTAAGATGTACTTGTCGTGCTGTCCTATTTGCTCCAATTAAAAGTTTGGTTGTAGGATATTAATCAGATTAAGTGGAAACGTTTGCTAGTCGGCCAAAATATACAAAGCATATATTGATTATATATATTATATGTATATTTATGTATAAAATATGTATTTTATATATATATTTATATTTAAGATCCAAAATATATACATTTTCAACTTTTATTTTCTAGGGCGGTCCAAAAAGTTAATTATCCCATTAATTTACCTCCTGATATCAACGATTATTTTTTACTTAATTAATAAGAGAAAAGAAGAGGGCAGAGTATTCTTGGTCCAGCTGTTTCAAGAGTTTTCCCTAGTTGAACTGCGTCAATATTTGATCGGAGTATAGTTGCCTATGTTCCTTAGTGATTACTTTTACAATATACCAGTTTTGTCTTCGGAGTAAAAGCTGTTCGAATGTCTAGTAAGAAATCACATTCTACCCCTCTTAAGGACTAAAAATTGTTAGTATTTGTGTGTCATTCAAGTTTTGGGTATTAATAAAAGGTATTCCCTCTATCCCAATTTATGTAGCATCATTTACTTTTTGATATGTCTCAAAGAATGTCACATTTCTATAATTAGAAACTGTTAGTTTACTTTAAAATATCTCTTTTACCCTTAATGAAATGATTTAAAGCAACATAATTGTCTAATGTTTGTTTTAGACCACATATTTCAAAATTCAACCTTTATTTCTTAAACTTTTGTACCAAGTCAAATGGTATCACATAAAATTAGGACGGAGGAAATATTATATACAAAAAATGAAGTAGGTCATCTTGTCTTTCTCTGAGTCTGAAACTTGAGTGACCCAAAAAAAGCACAAAGCAACAAAATTACTCCATAAAAAAAGAGATACAAAAGTAACTTTTGCGCAATAAATTATTGCGTAAAATGAGTTAACCGTAACAGCACGGTTAACTCCTTTTGCGCAACAATTTGTTGCGCAATAGTGGTATATAAGCCACCCCATCGGTTTCTTCCGCGATGGTCCCTCACCTCCAATTTTTTAAAATGTAAAACGCCATTAAAGGCGAATCAGTCCGGTTCCACCACCGAATATTATCGTTTTCGCTTCAAATTTCATCCCGAAAGTCGATATTCTCAGTATATTATTGACTTTCGGGATGAAATTTGAAGCGGAAACGATAATATTCGATGGTGGCATGGGACCGGACTGATTCATCTTTAATGGCGTTTTTCGTTTTAAAAAAATGGAGGTGGGAGACCATCGGGGAAGAAACCGATGGGATGGCTTATATACCACTATTGCGCAACAAATTATTGCACAAAAGGTACTTTTATATCTGTTTATGAGGTATTTTTATTGCTTTGTGCTTTTTTTGGGTCATTTAAGTTTCGGACAGTCTTTCCCTCGTGGCATTTTTCATTGTTTTGTATAGCGGTCTTGTACTTTCCGTACTAAAATTACGAGTGACCTGTATCTAAAGCTGGATCCTCACCGTCTAATATAGTTCAGTATATTTAAAGTCAAGTGGGATTTAAAGTCAGAGAATATAGTCGGTAAAAGAATAATATGCATAATTTCAGTAGTATAAGGAGATTGCTAACATATTTTAGAAAGAATACTACTGAAAAGATTAATTCTTTTTCATCATAACTTTTAAGGATATTGTTCTTTAATTCATATTCAATTTAGTTACTACTGATGCAAGCTAACAAAGAATGGTTAGATTTAGGCTAAATTGGAGACAACAATACTAACCCTTATATCTTGACTACTACCTGAAAAAAGACATTTGTCAATAATATTTTTTGTAGTCGTTGGATATTATTATCAAAAGTATTTTTCTCAACAAAAAAAAAATTATTGCATGCATTTGCAATATGATAAAAGTTTACGCAACAACAAATTATTGCTATTTACACTTTTAGAAACAATATATTTATTATTGCTAAAATTTTATTACTAACTCTATACTTTCTTATAGTGACGTATTCATACAAATTTTTGGTTGCTTACGTTTCTGTTATTATTATTATTATTATTATTATTATTATTATTATTATTATTATTATTATTATTATTATTATTATTATTATTATTATTATTATTATTATTATTATTGTCGTCGTCGTTACCATTCCTTATTTAGATAATGGAACTGGCTATTTGATGTCCCAGATAAATCTGGACCAATGATTATCTACGTATCTGTTGTTTTCTTTTTGTTCTTTTCTGGCATCTAGGTGCCCCCCAAGCTCGATGAGTACTTATTGTGATAACCGATACTAACTTACTAAAACATTTTGAGCCACAAGATTTTTTAGGTTGAAAGGAGATAGCAAAACGTGCTTTATTCAAGTAACAGAAGGAAAGAGGTAAAAGAAACTATTGCACAAGTATTTCATGTCACAAATTGTGCATGTGCATGTGCATGTGCATGTTGCGGTTCATAATTCTCTGAGAAACATGATAATTTGATGATGATGCCATTTTCTGCAAAGGCCTAAATTTTACATTTGTCATATTTTCTAAAATGTTGTATTTGTTCGAAAACGTAACGGGAAGGACCACAAGACGGTTACTGCTTCTGTCTGAATTTCTGCAGAGTCTTAAGATCCGATTTCTAAACCCAATTAGTGGACACTGGCCATTTTGAGCTCATTAATGTGGATGTTCCCGCTAATCTTCTCTTTACAAATGGTCGAGTCACATTTCATGTCTGTTTTGTCTTTGTGTGGCTGGTCATTCTTTCTTTTCCCTTTTCTGATCGTAAAATCTTTTTTGGTGCACTATCATTATAAAGAAAAATTACCTCCCGTAGAAAATATGTAACGAAAACGTGCAACCCCAAAATAAGTGTAATGTAGAGCAATGTTTAACCCAAAACTAGCGAGAACCATTCTACTGGATCTTTTAGTGATGAATAAACATGAGTCCTACCTAAAAAATAGTTTAACTCCATCTTTTCCAGACCATTTTCATATAAAATGTGCGTGCCATATATATAACTTAATTGTAAAGGATGGTCTATCACTTTTTGAAGACATTCTTAGTAAAATACAATTTGCTATAAACTTTATTTTTAAAAGTAATAAAGTACAACGTAGAAAAGAATATAAAAAAAATTGTCATGATTGTGGACTACCTTTTAGAAAAATTCCACAAGAAGTATCCACTAGGTGGAATTCTTTATACGAGCAACTACTTGTTGCTTATGACTATAAATTACCTATAACTTTATTTTTTAACTCTCATAATAAAAAGCCATCTGATATGATTTTAGATAGTGATTGGGAAAATTTTTTCGAACTTATTGTATTTTTAGAGAAATTTTTTCAAGCAACAAAAGAATTTTTCGGTATATATTATCCTACTATTTCAACTATGTTATTTTATATAACTCTAATATTTTTATTACTTAATGAATATATGGAAAAACCAAACTTATAAGGCTATTAAAAATGTTTCTCAAAATAAAAAAATATTTTATTCCTATTCCCTCTATTTATATTATTGGTTCTCAGATAAATCCTACTATTAAAATAGACGGTACTAAATCACTAATTGAAACTATTTACGATTGTATAGAAGTACTACCACCTCCAAGTCCCAAAAATCTAAATCACCCACCACCTATTGAACAAACTAAAGAAGAAGTATTGTCTAGCGTAGAACACCAATGCAAAAATATATATAGATTTTATCAACAAGAAAATGCTAGTAACTTATCGCCTTCCATACCATCTTCTTCATCTTCAACACAACCTCACAAAGACATGTTGTTTCTGCGGCTAGTATTGAAAGCCTCGTAAATAGAATGTCTTGATCGCATTTCTACTACTAACCAAATTAGCGAGTTGGATATTTTTGTTTTGCGTGGTTCTGCATCAGATCAAGAAGTTATCACTGAAGATCGACATGAAAACTTGCTGAAATAATGGAGGGGGAATGAGAAGACCTTTCCGACACTTTCATTGATGGATCGAGATGTTTTGAACATTCTGCCGTCGCCAATCAAGCCTGAAAGCACTTTTTTCTCGCAGTGATATCAAATAGGAGACCACAGACACTCATTAGCCGGAGACAGATTGGAAATTGCAGTATTATTCAGAGATTGGATACGAGCGGAGCAGAGAAGGTGCGGTCAACCGGAGATCAACGAAGAAGATGATGAAAACTACAACGAAATCTTAACCGAATGTAGTGGAAGCGACGTGGATCAATTTGACCAACAAATATCAATTCCAACCGAAGAACCACATGAAATCATCAAGCAATTAGAACAGGTTTTTTTGAGAATGTATTTTGTTTAATTGTAATTTTATTATGTAATTTGCAACTTTTGGACAACACCACAAAGTTGCAATTTAGATTTTAGACAATTGTATTTGTAATTTTGTATTACAAAAAAATCACATGTCTATTAAATAATATAAGAGGCACAAAAACAGCCTTGGGATGTTTTTATTACACTATCTTGTTTTGTTTATTGAGTTTTTTTTATACATATGTTATTTATATAAAAAAATGAAAACCCGCCGTATCCCGCCCCGAGCCCGCCCCGACCCGATACCGACGGGATCGGGATCGGGACGAGACTTGCTCTAGTCCCGCCAGACCCGACCCGGCCAGAGCCCGCCAGACCCGACCCCGCCCCTTCTCCCGTCCCGCCCCGACCCCGACCCCGCCAGACCCGGCCCGCCAGACCCGAGCCCGACCCACTGGCCACTCCTAGTCCTACCCAACATGCATTTTCTTTCACCGCACTTGTGATCTAACAAAAATTGAGTTACTTGTCAGGGTCCAAGCGTGAACCTTGACTTAATTAACACCTAGCCAGCACAAGAAGACAACAATAGGCTAGTAGGTGAGCACACTTCTATCTGACTAATAGGACATGCAATTCTCCCCTTTGTTACACCTCGAATCTGGACCTGGGCGGACCAGCATTCGATGCCTGAAATTAAACCGAGCGAAACACATGATTAACTGAACATAACGTGGAAAATGAAATGTGTGGAATATAATTTAAAACATGTTTGAATACTGAAAATATGAACAAGTCTGTAGTTAATAATCATATTGAAATATCTAAATGACGTCTTTAAATAGAAATATTGAAAATGTTTCGAAACATAATCTATAACCGCCATGGCTAAAATAATATCTAATATGAACGGCTAGTCTAGTCAATGATGTGGGCTTGTGTAGCTAGAGATAGGTATTGTGAGCCAACATTTGCCTAAGTGATGTGATTTAGAGCCTAGTAATGTCTAAGAACTTAAAGGAATGGATTTTGAGTGGTAAATGGATTTCGCAAGACCCTCACGGGTCACGGTATGTTAATATTTTAATGTATGTGTATCGGTAATGAAAAGGCCTTGCATTGCATGTCATTGTATTTCATTTTCATCTCAACTCATTTCATCCATATTCTGTGTTTGGTACATGATTTTTGGATTTGATTCTATTGTCATGTCTATGTGGAAGCCTTGATAGACTTTAGAAACTAGATGTTATGACCTAGGTTTGGACTAATGATCTCCGTGATTTGGTATATTATTATGATTATTGCAAACTAATGGCATTTAGTGTGGAAGTAGTAATCGGAAAGTTAGCTCTCGTCTCCATTTAAGATAGGATCGGTCGACGAAGATGTTGAGTACACGTGTTTTCCGTACTCACGCTACACTTTTTGTGTGCAGGATTTATTCCTAGTTCTAAGTGGACTTCGTGACTATCTGGCCCGCAAAGAAACTATTCGGAGGAATTGGGGTGAGCTGCATGGTAGATGCGTGACACCTGTTACGGTTCACTTTTACGCGAGGCATAAAAGCTACTACGAGGTTGTTGAAATTCTATTCAGATATTTTATTTTTTTAGAGTCGCCACCTAATTTATAGAAAATTTAGGAAACCAAGTTAAAGGGTTTATTCAAAAAGTAGTGAAAATCCTTTAAAGATTAGAGTTCGAGATAAGGATTCTGGTGATCCCCCGGCGAAGTGTTAAACACCCCGGTATTAAAGATCCGTAGAATGCGATTGAACTTTGGGTTCTATATCATGTTTAATTACAAGTAACTGCCGTAAACAGTGTTTATTTTCAGCAAAAACTCATAGCATATCATCTCATTTTTTCATTTCAAGTTTGAAAGAAGGTTTCAAAAAGTAAAAAGTTGAATTCTGCTTAGAAAGATTCATATAGGGGTATTTTAACTAGGGTCGCCAAAGGCCGGGCTCGTCTGCGGGCCGAGTCCAAGTGGCGGGGCCTGGTCAGCGGACTCGAAGGGGTCGGGGTTAGGTCTGGCGGGGTCGGGTCTGGCAGGTCTGCAAGGGACTTGCTCAGTCCTTCCGATCCCGATCCCGCTGTCAGACGGGCGACTGGTTGGCCTGCTCGGGCTCAGGACGGGGTCCGGCGGGTTTTCCTTTTTTTTTTTTTTAAATAACATATGTATAAAAAAAACTCAATAAACAAAACAAGATAGTGTAATAAAAACATCCCAAGGCTGTTTTTGTGCCTCTTATATTATTTAATAGACATATGATTTTTTTGTAATACAAAATTACAAATACAATTGTCTAAAATCTAAATTGCAACTTTGTGGTGTTGTCCAAAAGTTGCAAATTACATAATAAAATTGCAATTAAAAAAATTACATTCTCAAAAAAACCTATTCTAATTGCTTGATGATTTCCTGTGGTTCTTCGGTTGGAATTGGTATTTGTTGGTCAAATTGATCCACGTCGCTTCCACTACCTTCGGTTAAGATTTCGTTGTAGTTTTCATCTTCTTCTTCGTTGATCTCCGGTTGACTGCACCTTCTTCGCCTCGTCAGATCCAATCTCTCAATAATACCGCAATTTCCAAGTCGCCTCCGCTAATGAGTGTCTGTGGTCTCCTATTTGATATATGCCTCAGAAAACAGCTTGATGACGCTGAATGTTCAAAACATCTCGAGCCATCAATGAAAGTGTCGGAAAGGTCTTCTCATTCCTCCAAAGATTTCAAAGCAAGTCTTCATGTCCATCTTCATTGATAACTTCTTGATACTGCATGTAACCCTGCAAAACAAAAATATCCAACTCGCTAATTTGGTTAGTAGTAGAGGTACGGCCGCACATTCTATTTCTGAGGCTTTCAATACTAGCCGCAGAAACAGCATGTCTTTTGTGAGGTTGTGTTGAAGATGAAGAAGATGGTATGAAAGCCGGCAAGTTACTATCATTTTCTTGTTGATAAAATCTATATATATTGTTGCATTGGTGTTCTACGCTAGACTACACTTCTTCTTTAGTTTGTTCAATAGGTGGTGGGTGATTTAGATTTTTGGGACTTGGAGGTGGTAGTACTTCTATACAATCGTAAATAGTTTCAATTAGTGATTTAGTACCGTCTATTTTCATAGTAGGATTTAATACAGAACCAATAATATAAATAGAGGGAATAGGAATAAAATATTTTTTTATTTTGACAAACATTTTTTTAATAGCTGTCTTATAAGCTGGTTTTTCCATATATTCACTAAGTAATAAAAATATTAGAGTTATATAAAACAACATAGTTGAAATAGTAGGATAATATATACCGGAAAATTCTTTTGTTGCTTGAAAACATTTCTCTAAAAATACAATAAGTTCGGAAATTTTTACCCAATCACTATCTAAAATCATATCAACTGGATTTTTATTATGAGAGTTAAAAAATAAAGTTATAGGTATTCTATAGTCATAAGCAACAAGTAGTTGCTCGTATAAAGAATTCCACCTAGTGGATACTTCTTGTGGAATTTTTCTATAAGGTAGTCCACAATCGTGACAAGTTTTTTTATATTCTTTTCTACGTTGTACTTTATTACTTTTAAAAATAAAGTTTATAGCAAATTGTATTTTACTAAGAATGTCTTCAAAAGTGATAGACCATCCTTTACAATTAAGTTATATATATGGCACGCGCATTTTATATGAAAATGATCTGGAAAAGATGGAGTTAAACTATTTTTTTAAATTGTAATTGCGTAATTGTTAGAAGAAGCGTTATCTAATGTAATAGTCATAATTTTATCGGTTATTCCGTAATAATGGCACACTTGATAAATATTATCTGCAATAAAAGTACCAGTGTGCCTATCATCTATATATCTATACGCTAAAATACGTTTTTGCATAGACCATTTATAATCTATCCAATGACAAGTTACAGTTAAATAATCATGGCCATTAGTACTACGACCTATATCAGACGTGATAGATTCTTTGCCATTAAAATGATATAATGAAAAACGTTAATGTTGTTGATATTCATGCGCAAATTTAAATACATCTCTCTTAACAGTTGATCTAGGAAAACCGTTAAAAGCAGGATTATATATATCTCTAATGTAATGAATAAAATCGGGAGATGAAGGAAATGAAAAAGGCAAACCCTCCACAGCAACTAATTTTGATATTGCTTCTCTATCTCTATGTTTATTGTATTTAGAGCCTACAATTCCCCCCGTCATAGGGTTAATTTGACCAGATTTGGTCCGACAATATCGATGATGTGAACCTTGTCCCGATGGAGCGGGCGCTTATGCACCCGGTTTTGAAGCCTGGTATTGGGGATACCTAATCGATGAGCACTTACTACGTGTCTAATTAAATCCCCGCCCCACCGTGACCTTTTTCGCTTTTAAATTTTAAAACATTTTTACAAATTTTACATATAGCTACTTGATTCTCTACGTCCCTATCAAAAATGTCCATGCATCTGATTTTAATGGTCGTTTCTTTGGACCTCGTCTCATACTAGGGGGAATAGGAGGTATTTCAGTTGAAGGTGCACTAGTGGGTGTGTTGTCATCAACATTAGTGGGTGTATCATCTAGATCATCGTCTAAATTAAAGTCTTCTTGAGTTCCAGAAAATAGTTCCTCGTCTAAATCTAATGGTATTGTAGGAAAATGTTGAGTATCAACAAAATCATCCTGTGTAGGAATAAGATGACTAGAAGAAGTACTCTTGCCCTGGTTTCCCCTACTAGAAGAAGTCTTACCCTTACCCTTAAACATACCTCTAATTCCTTCCATTTTAATTATATGCTAACAAATAATTAAAGTAAATAAAATTAAGTGTGCTAAATAAAATAAACAGACAATAATAATTTAATGAAGGAACGAATGTACCAAACGACGACGTAACGTCGACGTGTAATCGAGAGGTTGAAAATTGAAACTTTGCTCAATGGAAGATCCTCAAGCTAGTTGCCAACTTCACTCCCAATTCCCAAATGAATAAATAAAATTGAATATTTAGCAAACAATGTAGACTTGTAGAGAGATATATTGAGAGATTAGGCCGTTGGTCAACAGCCAAAATCTAAAATGGCCGTTGGTGCAACGGTCATATTTGCAAAGGGGGGACAAAGGGCGGGGTCGGGGTCGGTCTCGGGGCGGGCGGGCCTAGGGCGGGCTCGGGTCTGGCGGGACGAGACATTGTCCCGTCCCGAGTTCGAGTCCCGCTCCCTTTTTTTTTATTTTTTTGAGCGGGGTCGGGACGGGATCGGGCCGTCCCGACCCACTGGCCACCCTTAATTCTAACCAATTCATTTTCGGACTAATATACACTTAAAATTTAAGTTGAGTAAAATCCTACTAAATTTAGTCCAATGGGTTGTCTAATATCCTTATATGTTTTTAAAAGTCTCTTAAAAAAAGTACAGTCTATTTTAAGTAATATGCTATGGTTTTAATCAAAGTATAAGTTTTCCCTCCTATTATTATTTATGAAGGTACACCATATCCCACTTTCAGACTAATTACTTCTACTTAAGTCATTAAAATTACTTTTCTCTTTTAAAAAACATTTCAGTTGGGCTTGGCCGAAATCAGTTCTTTAAAGCATGAAAGTTGGTTTATGCAGCCAATTTATCTTATCCAAAATTCAGTTTTAGAAATCCAAGTTTTTGACAAGTCTTTTACAAAAATAACTCTCGTTTAGTCCAAAGCAGTTTGGTTTAGGCAAGTGTGAAAACAATCCATTTTTTTTATCTAGATTGTCCTATTTTCTCATCAAAACTGTCCAAGTTCAGACCCTTTCAAATATCCGAATTTTGGAGGAAATTAGCTTATTCAATTTTTGTCATCTAATGTACAAAATTGCTTTACCTCGTAGATGGGCTGAGTTTGAAAATATTTTGGGGACCTATCCATGTACGTATTGTTTGCCTAATCCTAAGTCATAACCTTTCGGGTTCCAATAATTATCAAGTATGTTTTACAAATTATATCATTTAAAATAAAATACAATAAGTAAAGAGAAGTTAGGTTGGTGGATCTACCGAGCCCACCAGTTAATCATTTTCACCCATAGTTGGACCTTCAATGCGCTATAGTCGGACTCGATGAAGAAGGATATGTTGGGCCTTTGGCCTAACTGGATTGGTAAATCTTCGGTCCAAGTGGCCATATCCAGTGCGTGCAAGAGAGAAAAGAGGGAAAAAAGAAGGATACGGTTAGAGGGCACTAAACTTATCTAAATTTAACACAAGTAAATTGTAACTAACTTAACATATATTATGCACAATTAATTAAGAAACAAAACACACGAAGAACGCTGCCACTCATGGGCCAGAAAAACATAACTTAAGACAAAGTAGATCAACACCAAGTTTATTAAATGCAGTGAAATATATTGGGCTATGTCTAGATCGAGTTTTAGCAAAGTTAACATAATGACACAGCTGGAATGGGCCTAGCCCAACACTAGCATACAGCAGTTAAAACAACAATTTAAAAGAGAGCGAAAATAGGCTGAGCCTAGAGCAACATAAAGCAATGGAGTCTAAAAGATATACACCGATGATATACTAAGGTTATATACTTGTATATTGAATACACTTAGTATATGATTTACATATTAGGATGTATATCACAATCGTGACTTAGTCACAAGCACGGTAGAAAGGAGAGGAAGATAGATATGGGCATGCATACAGTTATATTACAACAAGTCCTAAAACTGTACCTCATGAATTCAACACAAATCCAATCAAACGAAGAGACAATTTACACTCAGGCAGGTTCAACTTGACACATGACATGAGCAGTGATCACAGATACACAAAAAATGATAAACACCCTTATAGCACTTCACAGATTTCGAGTTTGAACCTCACCAGTCAACACAGATATTAAAAGACAGTAAATTCTCACAAATGGACAGCCATGCTTCCTTGCCTATTCAGATATATTTAGAATCTCATTCTCTTAATTACACCAATTGCAGGCAGTACATTTAGACATATAGGAAGGAAAATCAATAAGTGGAAAGTTAAAGTCATTTCAAGAAGGATTATAGATCTATTGACCTGTGTATCTAGTAATTACATGGTGCTGAGCAGGTTTCATTTATGTTGATTTCACATGGCATAAAAAGAGGGTGACAATCATTTCAAGTTATACACTTAATCATGTTAACAACCCAGGTCCTAAGCAAACAAACTACATGCCTCTATATTTTGACAATTTGATGTATAACAGCAAGCAGAACACTAGAGCAAGTTCATGTATTCATTTAAATTATGTCATTAGAACTCTTAACCTAGTCTTATACACACATCTTCTCATGATAGTGGGAATAAGTATCAAGTCAGTTCAAATAATGGTCATGTTGTCATCAACAGACTTGTACAACATGTAGAAAATAGGAAGTGGGTTAACAAGACTGGACTAAAGACTTCCAAGCCAACGTATATGCATTCAAGACATCTCAGGTATTATAGAGTTTGAGGCTCAGACTAGTACCTAGTCATGATTTTCATTTAGACAGACATGGATAGCTGAATTAATCTCTTTATTTAGCCCTCTAGGTTAGCAAACATGATTCAAGTTGACATCATCAATTAGACTAGTGCGGATTAAGCATACGGAGCACAGCATCTCAACAGATAGGCAAGTACATCAATTTGTTTTAGCAGGGAAAGCAAACTAGACATAGGTTAAGCAAAACTAGACACAAAGATTATCACTTAGCATGTAGCTTTTCAGATTTCAATCCACATTTTTTACTTAAGTGTTCAATTAGGTGGTCTAGACTTAATAAATCAAGCATGAATATGTGACAGGAGGGACTGACATATAATACATAAGCACAATTCCTATCATTCAAGATCTTGAACTCATTCAACTCAGATTAAGGTGTAGACAGACTATTCAACATGGCTTAAATCCGCAGGAGTAGACATGACATAGCTATATGACATTATGACCAAAGCATGTGACCCAAAACATGAAACATGACTTATGCAGGCAAAATATGATCTCAGTAGGCATGTAAGATTGTTTAGTTTAAAAACTACCATCTGTAAATTCTAAAATAGACATGAATAAACTCAAATAGGCTTTAATATGCAGTCACTCATGGTTTAGAGAAAATACATGTACTCAAGGATATGAAAATATAGGACAAACAACATACAAACTCAGGTATTTTTATGTATCAAGGCTAACACAGTCTAGAAAGCCATCATCATCCATATTTCTAGTCTAGACTAAACAAGATAAATAGGAAGACCATGACATGGTTGTATTTATAATATCAGAACCAACACATAAAACCAAACTATTTATAATCAAGGTGTTCACATCAAACATACCTAGATTTTAAGCTAAACAGAAGATATCTAATAAGTACACATGCCAACAAAATTCTCACATCATAACTAGGCAAGCATTTAAGGCTCCATTGAACCATATCTAACATAGATCAACAGTATGACATAAAAAACAGACCCTGACCTGAATCAAATTACATCAGGGCATGTGCTATCTCTATAACAAACCTAAATGAGTCCCAACATATGCATAGTAGACATGTCATGAACCAAGACAGACTCATCCACATATAACCATCATAGACAAACTATTTCAGAGTTCAAATTTAACTTAAAAATCCTTCAACCAAGTGTAGATGTCAGTCAGTGACTAAATAGATCAATATCCCCTAAGAACTACTAACAACAAGCATTCTAAACCATTTTTAAACCTACACGTGTTCTAAAGAGATCCTAAATGACATAGAGATGTTCAAACAGGCTCAACATGAGATTTTCCAAGTCATTAACTATCTTAGTGTCCATTTGTTACTCTTAAGAACACTTCAGAACTGAATTATAGTCATGTCAAACACATCAATTATGAAGTCATCCCAAACTTAGCACAAAAAGCACATAAAGAAAACAAGCTTCATGTTCTTGACCACACAAGTTCTTAAGCATGCATCATAGACAAAAACAGATCACTTTTAGGCTTATATCAACACTAAACTATTCCTAAACTGATCAATGAACATAAATCCTTAACAGATTAACAAATATGCCTCATAAGTCAACTAGACATGCTTGTAACTATATGCTATACCTAAATCCTTTCACTATCATCAAACAAAACACACACGTGATCTCAAAGTGGTTTCAACGCATTTATAATTAGGTTAGTATGTTAGTATGCTAGTATGAGTTCATTGTTTACACTTAAACTAACTAGAAACAAATCTAAGCACATACACTCAACAATAATTAACTAAGCAAACTTAAAGTCATCTAATACACCTAAAAATACAAAATTTAAATGAAAAGTTTTTACCTTTTATGAGAGCAGCCTAGGGTAGAAGGGAGAGCTTGATCTTCACTTCCACACGATAGTCATTTGCACACACAAAGGGGAAGGGGGTTAGAAAATTAATGACCAATTTCAAGTGTTTAGGCTTCTGCCAAAGGGCTTGGATCTCAAGTTACTCAAAATTAATCAAAAATACTCGAACAGTGGCTCTTAAGGATATGTGAAAGGCTGTGTACGCCTTGATGTGGCATTTTCCGGCAAGTGAGCAAAGAGAGAGAAGTTGCTAGGGTTTCTCATCTATGCGAAATGGGAATTGCGGCTTGGGTGTTTGGGTCGGGTTGCAGTCCAATTGGGCCGGACCCAGCCGATTTAAAAAGAAGTGAGAGGCCCAATCGGCTTTTAGTATGAAAATATTTTGTAAATGTGACCACTTTTTAAATTAGAAAATGATCAAAATTATTTCAATTATAGCCTAATTGAGTCAACTTCAATTAAAGACCAAATTTAATATTAATTGTAAATAAAGACCCTTTAGTTATGCAAAATCTTTTAATTAAAATTAAAGGTACTTGAAATTGAGATGTGTCTTACTTATCCTATTCAATTAAACAATTTTTCCAATTTTAACCGAGTATAATATTGATTAATTTTGATTGCAAACTTAATTAATTAATTGTACAATTTCCTCTCTTTACTTTGATATTGAAATTGTAATTTGTTGCTCCCAAACACACACGCAAGTATACACAGTCGTACAAGTAATATAGGATTGAAGTCCAGATATCGTACCCACAGAGACTTGTGATTGACTATTTACTAAATTAAACTAATGATAATTATCTAAACAAGAAATAAAATTCAAAGTTATATTTATAAACTGACTAAAAATAAAAGAAAACAAATAATGAACTTCAACCAAGAAAGAATGGATTTTTATCGGAGAAGAGATAGATCTAGAGCTATGACCACTAACAATCTAGTTGAGTCTTCCAATCGTTACACCTATTTTATTTATTGGATTACTAGGTGACGAGTTTATGTTAACTTTATGAGTATCTTCTGAGTTGCTCACAAACCTGTAGATGTTACTCTAACGCCTATAGCATTATGATCATAAGAAAATAACAATAACGCATTTAAATCTCCATATTCAACTAAGCAAGGCTAAATGATATATTCCTATCCACATTAGCGAAACGATTAATCGAACAAGCTCTATTTATTCTTATTGCGCATGCAAATTCCCTATCCCTAGTTCAATTCACACGTCACATATAGTTTTTAACTATTGGCCAGATGATCAAACAATTAAGCACAAGAATAAATAAATAACCAAAAGATGGAAAATTAATAGATATAAACGATAATCAAATGTCAACTTGTTTTGGTCAACCCCTAGAACTAAATAGTTTAGCTCCATATAGACATAAAATAATAAATCATCCAAATAAAAATATAAAAATGAGTCATACAGAGAAAAGAAGGTAACACCCAATAATTACGGCCTCCGTGGCGGCTTCAATCTCTCTCTATGTCTGAAGTTCTGAACTCAGGGTAAAGAGTAATCCCAAATTTATGTAAAAACCTATCTTATATACTATTTATAGATGTAGGAAAAAATCCAAACTAAATATCTGAGTCCAAAATAAATTAGAAAAAAAAATTCCATTAGAAACTAGCCTCGCTCAGCGACGTTGAAAGCGAGAAACGTTCTCGCTGTTTGCTTAGCTCCGCTAGGACAAACTGGTGCTCTTTTCTATTGTCTTCAAATGGTTGCCACTTACTGAACTTAAATTTCCACCTTCAGTTGTTAGTTGTTACTATTGAAATATTTTTTAGTGCTTTTCTCAATTGCCAATGATTACGCCATCATGATATCTCCATTTGTCACTTCTTGTTTTTCTCTTTCATGTTTTTCATATTTTAATTTTAATTTTACTTCAAATCTCTTCAATATAACCATTCTTTGTTCCTACACAATAAAAAATAATATTAAGCACAAAGCTATATAATCATACTCAAAATACAACAGAAGTACTAAAATGTGAGGCAACAATAGCTACATATATGCATTTTGACTTAACATTACCACTCCACACTTAAACTCTTGTTCGTCCTCGAGCAAGCATTAAAACCACTCTCAATAGATTGAGCCTAGGAACAACACCACTTTGATTGATACCAATAATTAGGCCCTTATAGCACTCAAACAATCAAATATACACTTCATGTTCATCAGGCAAGTTATACAAGTAAACTCAATCAAACAACAAACTTCTAATCTCCTAACCTCATATATGGACTCTAGCTCATCAAATTTAAGCTCATTTGCCTACTTTGTCAAAGAAAGCTAATAATGCCGCCTATCTATCATGAAACAAGTGCTCTCACATAAAGAAATAGTCCACACATTCAAATCAAAGAATGAATATAATTTAAGGACTTAGCATCAAAGAGCAACTCTCACACTAACAAAAGAATTCACACGTTTGCACAAAGTACCATAGGCTTGCCCATTATGTACATCTCTACTAATTAAGCGTGCTCGAATAGAATCAAATAGGACTTTAATGGGTTGTAACGTTGGCTAGGGGACGGATAGGACAACTATATGATAGTGACTTACACTTCCCTAAGTACTTTGCATTTTTAGACATCATCACCCATTATTTTCATCTCTTAACTTTATTTTTAAGCCCTCTCTTCGTTAATTATTTCCACTAGTAAATCCCTCATATCAAGAACGTTTACAATATTTATTTTTCTCAGCATTTTCTTAGTCTCTTTGTTTTTCATGTGACATTATTTCTAAGGGGGCCTTTTCATCACTTTGTAGCTATCGTTGATCACCTTTTTTTTCACTCGACCATCCCCTTTCTTCATATTTATCAATTATATTACAGTTTAAGCTACAGCGCCAGGAAAGCAAGGTGCAAAAAATAGGGATTCAACAAATAGATCACGACAAAATTATGGCTAACAAATGAAAGATTACAGGCTCAAAGGGATAACTAGTGATACAATATCTAAAAAAGGCTAAAATTCACAATACAAATTAAAGAAGGCCTATTATTATATTCTATGTAACGACCCGTCCGATTGTTTTAGTTAAAAAATGTTATTTGACTATTTCCCCCTTTTATAGACTCTATGTGGGGTTTGTGATGTGCGAGAATGGGTGGCACGGATCCCGAGGTCCATTTATGTGAGTTTTGGACGAAAAACCCAAAATAAGAACCATAGAGTTGGATAATTTGACTCAGGATTGACTTTTGAGTATATGAGTTCGTTTTCGAGTTCCATCACTTTCGGTAGTTCCGAAAGGTCATTTATAACTTAGTCAAGACATTGGTTCACTTCTCGAGAAAATTAGATGTATTTTGTAGCCTAATTTGTAAAAAAATTTATATTGGTTAGTTTGAGCGATTCATTAGAAAGTATATCTTAGCTCAGTTAAATGGGAAATTTAAGGATGCGAGCGAGTTTGTAGCATTGTTTACCTTGGAATAGCATGTGTTGTTTTGGGTCTGGGGGGTCTCGGGAGTGTATAAGGTGTTTGAAAGAAGTTTGAGCTAGAATCCAAGTTGATGGTATCTGGTGTCCGCTCCTACATGTCCGCCTTTGTGGAGGTTATCTCGCAGAAGAAGGGCTTCAGAGTTTGGTATGGTTTCGCCTCGATGGAGGTTTTCTTGCGGAGGCGAATGTGCTTCTGCGGGATGTTGTCTGCTTCTGTGCTGAGGCGAGGTGTCAAGTGAATGCACCTCAACGAATTTTTGTCTGTCGAAGCGATACTGCACCTGCGGAGTCAATTATGTAGGAGCGAGATTGTTGTATTAGGCAGTGTATTAAATGACCTAGTTCGAAATCATTTTCCTAAAATATTCTTATCTCGGTTCTAGAGTTGCTTGGGGGGGGGGAATTTTCTTGGAAAGTTCATCTTGGTTCTTAATCTAAGGTATAATTTCATCCCCTCTTGATCAATGTTGTCATTTAAATCCTATCTAGACTTAGTTTGGGGGAAATATAAGTTCTTAAGATTTCATGGTAGAATAACAGAGTAAAAGTTTTGATTTAAGGGTGTTATATGAAATAGTTTACCTTAATATCGTGAATTAGTAATGGAATATGTTAGATGATCATGTTGTAGTCTTTAATTTGATTATAGAAACCCTTTTGAATTATTGGAAATTCTAGGGTATGAAAATGGGGGCTTTTCTTAAATTGAGCAATTGAAGGACAAATGAGTTTAGGTTTGTAATTAACTTAAGGATATAATTATCTAGTATGTATTTATGGTTTTTGGGTAATAAAGTTTGGAACTTGATGACGTGGGTCTGGGGTTAGTTTTGGAAGTCTTGATATATTTAAGGACTATGTTCTTGTATTATGTATTAGATTTATATTAACGTATAGTATATACGTGTTAGACTACGACTACTATGAGATGCTCCGGAAGGGCAAGGCTTGCATGGAGGGTCAACCGTTTGTGGCTCCTACTCAGCTTTGAGGTAGGCTATGGTTTACTTTCACTAGACTCCGATAGAAGTACGTAATTAGTTATAAATATTGAGGGTATTTGGCATGTTTGGGGATCCCATTCAAACAGTTGTGATGAATGTTTGAATGGGTACCGGTGTTGAACTATGATGATGGGTTTGAGGAATCGGCCTCAAGCTGGCTCCGACTGTTGATTGATTGGGCTTGTCTCCAGATTTGCTATTGGTGTGCTTATTCATCACACATGCTTTGATATGTTATCTTAATTGTACTTGGATTAATTATTATTGAATTCTTGAAAGCATGTGATATTCATCTTTATACTTGATTGCATCTCATTACATCAGCATTTCTTACTTTGTGTTGACATTTGCATTTATACACTTATGGTTCTGATGATATTTATATGAGAGTGGTTCTGATGATATTTATATGAGAGCATCTGGGTAGCGTGCCCTGCTTGAAAATCTATCTAAGGATGAAAAGTGGTACTAAGACTTACCTTGGTACCTAATCCTTTCTGAAAGGACTTCCAAAAGTTTGTTTTGAATTAGACATCTCGATCTGAAACAATGGTCACTGGAGTCTCATAAAATCTGACAATTTCCTGAGTTTGCTACTTGGCGTAGTCTTCTACTGAATCTGTGGTCTTCACTAGAAAGGGTGTGCTATATTATTATGTCTCTCTACAATCGCCAAATCAAATCATGCTTTCTAAATGTGTGAGGTACCCTGGTAAAAAGCCCATGTTTATCATTTCCACTCAGGACTATCTGCATTCGGTGCTAAACCAATGGGCTTCTGGTGCTCGACTTTCATTTGCTGACAATTCAGACGCTTTGCTACAAAATATGCTACATTCTTTTTCATATCGTTCCACCAATAAATCTCCTTAAGATCATGATACATCTTTGTGGAACCTGGGTAAATGAAATACCTAGAATTATGGGCTTCAAACATAATCCGCTCTCTGAGCCTATCTATGTCTGGAACGCATAGTTAGCCTCTATATTTCAAAGTATCATTATCTCCCCCTTGTTCAAAAGCCGTCATCTTGTGTTTGTGAATCCCCTATTTCAGCTGCAATAAGTAGGGATTACCAAACTATTTCTCATTCATTTCGGCTACTAATGAGAATCCAACCTTCTCTAAACAACAAAGCTACCATCTTCAGAGTCCAAAAGTCGGACTCGTAGGTTTTCCATTTAATGAATTGCTCTCGCTATGATTCTCTTGGATACCTCAACATGAGCTAAACTCCCCGTACATGGTTACTTTTATAGAGGTTACATAAAATACCCCTAGTAGTGTTGTGTGTTGGTCTTTGACCAGAACCCTGAAAATTAGAGTCTCGTGCAATGGCATCATCCTTGTGACACATATCTGGGCATGATCTTATAAATTTTCTACGATCGCTTTACCAATAATAACTAAGCTCGGTAATCATTCTACTCACTTCATGTTTCTTACACACGCTAGGCACATTCTTTGTGGCAATTGTATCATTTTTCCCTTATTACTGAACTGAGTTTCTTCATATCCCATGCTAACTATTTAGATTTCAAATGTCCAACTAGACTTACTGACGACTTACACATCTCCCTATTAGACCAAAGGTTAAGGTCTTATACTTGCAGATCCTTCTTTTTTCTTGGGATCCGAACAACTTTCCTTACCTTCTTCAATTCCTTTGCACGTTACGTCATTGATGACTCATCTTTTATCTCACTTCTGAGCAATCTTTCTTGCTTGAAAAACTGAATTACTTAAATAAATGTAATGTATTCGCAACTATCATACATAATCTTAATGACTTAAATCTTCTCACACTGTCAACCTTAGGGAACCCCATTTTCCATAACTCTTAAAGGTTATTCTTTGTAGTTTGTTTTCTTACAGTTTAACTGATTTCTTCTTCCACTAATCACTATACTTTGAATTTAACTGGAACCCTTGGGTTCTAACACAAATTCGGATGTATTCAAACTGTCATCCACTTACTAGTGTCCGTCTTATAAAGGAAATCGAATCTTATCTCTACTAATTCTGCTGAAATTGCTAATGCATTGTATATACTCAAAACTTACTTACTATTCTTTCATTAACCACCTGCTAGCATCATGTTCTCTTATTCTGCTCTGAGTAATAAAGTGAAGCATTAGGTTATTTCTAACTCCCTCATCATCTGACGATATTCTACAGTCGTACACTATCTTTTATGAACTATAGACATGGATCACACTTAGGGAAATTTCATCTGTATTAAACAAAAAATTGGAACAACTAACCCAACTTTCTATACACTTCAAAATCATATCAGACTATACACATCCGGGGTAAACACTTAATGACATAACCTAAGAGGGAATTGTCATATCTTTTATCTCATAGTAATATCTGCTTCTTGTAGTAGCTTACTAATGTAGTACTTTCTAGTTCTAATCTGAATAAACTTGAACAATTAAAAATATTCCCTGAATTTCACTATCGGATGCCCTTTGTTCTCATTTCTTACACCATATCCCCTTATCCATGTACATGAGTCGTATAAAAACATATATTTTATGACACTTCTTGACTTATATTCAATTTTTTTCTTGAAGCTCTTTTCTGTTCAAAACCATAGTGATCAATTTCTATGCCCATTGTAGCTAAATTCTTAACATGTTATCCCATAGGTCCTGACATCTGATTTATCATCATCATACTTGTGGCTCCACGTTCAAAAATCAAAAATAAAATTATTCTGTGAGGTATAAAGCATATGTATATACTATCATTCACCAACTTGTCCTTCAGAGTGTACCACTATTTGATAATTTACTTCATGCGTCATTCGGTGAATCTTGGGCCTTAACCCAAACTTATAACATACGAAGATTTCTCTTTAGTCACTGTTACTTACACTTTCTTTCAACACCCAATGGAACCACTGTATATACTCACAAGTCACAAGAATCTGGATACACTGAAAATTAGAAATCTGATAACTAAATAATTGAATACTAGCGTACTGAATAACCATATCCCTGCTAACTGAAAGAATGCATAATTGGTAACTAAGGTAAACTGATAGCCGTAAAACATAATACTTGATTTTGTACTTTCTGGTAAGGGTTATGCCCTAGACTGTAGTAACTATGCAGTTTGTTCCACTTTCAATATCACTTCAAGTCTCATATGTTAACAACATGTAGTCCACAATTATAACTCAATGGGTAATCACTCTCAGTTGGACTGTGAATTACCTGCTTGTCGCTTTCGCATTCCATACGTCCAGAATTCAATAAGAAAAGAAGGTTACTTATTGCTCTAAGCTTCATGGCACAATCTATAGTAGAAAGTATGGTAATTTTCCCTAATTGCCTTGTAACCTCTCAATTATAAATGTGGCACGCTTTACACCTATAAGTAGGACTCTACTAGACATGACTTCATAGATTCTCTAGGACACTTGAACCTAATACTCTGATACCAAGCTTTGTCACGCCCTGAACCTGGGCCTGGACGTAATACGACACTTGGTGAATCAACATGTGATATCATAACATACTGAATATGGAATAAACTAACCCATGATGATATACTGTAAGTCTAAATGATATAAATCAAAGTGCGGAATAGGTCTGAAGTATATGAATGTAGCCGATTTGGCTAACACACAAGTATGCTAAGTACTATGACTGTTGTTCTAGTCTATGAAGCCTCTAAGAATAATGAAGTACTGACTATTACCGAGACAAGGCCCCTGGCTTACCTGACTGTCTGAAATAGCTAATGAATGTAAATAAGGTAACTTCCCAAAAGACTAGGGCTCACCAAATTAGGTGATACTGAAACCTAGAGAGCTGAGTCGTCAACCTGTAAATTGTGACCTGCATCACGAGATGCAGGCCCTGGGCAAAGGGAGGTTAGTGCATTTGAATTTCACTAGTATGTAAAACCAACTGAAAGAATAAATAGTTGTGGGGTTCTGGGAAAAGGGCAACCCAAATCAATAAACAAATATTGCATTGAAACTGAAACTGAACTGATAACTGATAACTAATAATTGAAGTGAACAAAAGAAGTAAAGAATACGAATACTTCATGTTCTGAAATATAGAATCACCTGTTTAACTTAAATACGAAATTGTGGCCTTAGACCCAATATATATACACAAATATGTGGCATCGGGCCCAAGTATACGTATACATAAACTATGGCCTTGGGCCTAAATACAGGTGTTCAACATAAACAATTTACAATAAGGAACTGAGAATTCATATTGAAATACATGTCACTTGAATATTGAATTATACTAATATGAGATACTGAACATGAATTCATATTGAAGGTCTGATATAAAGTACTAACTACTTCTATACTAATATCGGATATGGATTCATGAACTATTCATAGATATTAGAGTAGTCTTTCTGTACAATATTTTTATAGTCTGAGACTGAGACTCATGGAATATCAAACATGAGTCTATAAAGAATATGTATTGAGTTCACAACAATCAAAGTGATAATTATGAATAACTACGAAGTTATAATTTTAAAGATAGATACTTTGATCTTTTTATGAACTAGGGCATAATCTCAAATTCTGAAGTAATTCATAGTAATCTTAATGAACGAGATGTGGGTATGATTAAAGAAGTTCCCACACATAGAGAGTTAGCCTCACATACTTGTAATCACTCCTAAAAATGAACTATGTTGTTTTTTGATAAAAAAAAATGCTCCAAACCCTAGCTTGAATTACTTGCAAAGGATTTTGTTGTTATCCTTGTTGTGGGAGGTTGATAGGAGAGGAAAATGGTTGCTAAGAGTTTTTAAACAAAGTGGGAGAAGTTTCAAGGAGTTAGAGATATTTAAAACTTAGAAAAAATTCGGTCTTGCTGGGAAATAGGCCTGGTGCGCCGCGGCCATGCCCAAGGTGGGTGCCCAGCGCCAGGCTTATTTTGACTGAGCCGATGATGTTTGATAAATCATGCATAAATTTTCGTACGACTGTTCGTTTGACCGCCACCATATACCATTGAAAATGTATTTCAAAAAGCTACAAATTTCATGAAGTATTCATAAATTCCTTATAGAATTTTCCGAATACTCGCTTGCAGTGGGGCCTCGTGCAAACTCACTTGAAACACATGGCATGTAGAGTAGCTTCTGACTATACTTTGCCCAATGACTCTTCTTGTTACTTGATTAGTCTTCAAAACACTTCCTATACTCCTCATATTTGTTACATTATGTTCCATTGTTTGGGTCAAACCTTAGCCCAAAGGTATGAGGTGTTACAACTATATACAAGATATTTCCCATAGAGGCCTACGATGTTATATACGTGATTATATCACCTTATATGTAGTCTTGTCCATAGTGACATTTATGAGTTTCAGGTGGTATCTCTTGACTTCCTTAACCTATTGTTTCTTTTACTTACATTTATCTTATGCCTTACATACTCAGTACATTCTTTCGTATTGATGTCCTCTTTGCTGGAGCGCTATGTTTCATGCCCGCAGGTGCAAGTAGACAGACATATGCACCTCTACAATAGGTTGCTCAGCTCAACAGTTAGTCATTACATTCCTCTTCTTTCGGAGTTGCTATATAGAGAGTGGTAAGTTATACTACTTATGTATATAGTTATTTTGGATATGGCAGGGCCCTGTCCCAACCTGATGATATACGATAGTACTTTTAGAGGTTTGCAGACTGGTGGTTATGTTATAGTTGTTTGTTCGGCCTTATCGGCCTTCTGTTTAACTATTGTTACTCTTATTAGGGCCTTGTCAGCCTATTATATGCATATGTATGTTGGTTAGTTGTCTTATGTTAAAGGTTGTTCTGTTCAAACTTCTGTCATATTGTCATTCTGAGGCCTTGTCGGTCCAGAAAGGTGATGAGTCAAGATGAATATATTATTTTAAACTAAAAATGACCCTCTCAAAATCTCAAGTTTCCTTATTATTCACAATAATCCTAAGTGACCAAATTGTACTTTATTATTCACATATGTATAGATTCTATTTCAAAGTATCTATGATATATTTAACAAGAAGATGAGTGAAAAAATTCCATCATCAAAGTAATAAACCCAAATTAGCGGTTGAATTAAGAAAATAAAAAAATATGTGTGAGAAAGATCAAAGGGGAAAAGTGCAAATATACCCCTCATCTTTACGACTTAGGACGGATATACCTCTCGTTAGAAAAGTGGCTCACATATATACCCTTGTTGTCTAGCAAATAGAGCACATTTGCCCTTTTCGTTGATAGCCTTTCATTTTCTGAACTAAAAACTCATTAGCCTTGTTTTTAATTTAAAAATTTCCACGTGGTTGTAAAAATAAAAATATCATCATCTTCAATTTAACCCAGTTGTAAATCTCGACCAAAATCACGAAAACCCTTCACCAATTATCCCATATTTCAGAATCTTTATAAATAAAAACATCCAACGTTAATTAAAAAAATAAGATAAAATGCTTGTCACTGTTTCCCCTCTCTTAAATAACTCTAAATAAACAAATTCAGTAGAATGAATCACAGAATAATTACAACTTTCAATATTTACCCAAAAAAACAGATCGAAAAAGTGAAGCAGGTTGTGGTAAAATATATATTTTTTTCATCAAAAGGTTGACTTTCTTCATTCATTTGATAATAGAGAAAGAGAGTCAAGAGTTTCATGCAGAAGCCATATAGGAATTGTTCATCCCACAAAACTGCATCAACTAGAGTCTTCGAAAAACTAGCTAAACGGTGACTACATCTATTTTTGTTCATTCTAATAAAAGAAAACCAAACAACATAAAGGGTGTCAAGGAGTTGTCTGATATCTTCACATAAGTTTTGCACAGTCCACGGTGCTGATTTCAGTCCCTAAATTATCATTACCAATTTCATTGAATCTGATAGAATATGAGCTTTCCTCCGTCCTTTCCGAACCGCAATCTGCAATGCCTCTCTAACTGCAATTTCTTCAGCAATGATTGACTCCCAATTGGCTAAATTGGAGAGCAAAAGGCATGAAGCATCGATCAACTAGCATCAACTGCCACAATACCAGTACTGGAATCACCTGTGTCCCTTTGCACACCTGTATCAGTAAAACACAAAATCTCATCTTAACAAAAAATTAATTGTTCGTCAATCAAGGATGTATTATTTTTAGGATTCAAGTAGAGCCAAGTTCTTTAAATTTATGATAATCAAATAAAGCTTGTGACATAATATTAGGAACATCCCACATTTCACTATTAAAGGTCCAGTTATTCATAGCTTTCGAAATAAATCACATTAGATGCACAGATAAATTCAAAGGTTCATTGAATCTTGAAATTGCTTAATATTCAAAAAGAGATCATACCACCAACTAGCAAAATTATTAACTTTATGAATATTATGTCATAAAACAGGACTCATTTTCCAAATAGCTAGAGATCTAGGACAGTGAAAAAATATATGTTCAACTGTTTCTTGTTCCATCCCACAAACCCTACATGTTGCATCTTGTAGCCTTAGCCTCTTTGCTAGCACACTTTTAACCGGTAAGGCATTCATCAAACACTTCATCAAGAAATGCTTTAATTTATTCTTAATGTTCATCTTCCACAGACTTAACCAAAAAAATTTCAGAAAGGACTGGTTACTGAATTCAATTCTACCAGTTCTCCGTTCTTGTGCCTCCAATAAAGATTTTGCTAGGTGATAGCCTGATCGCACATCATAACTCTCAGATTTTGTAAAGTGCTATAACATTATATCTTTCCCACCTGACCTAGACAGAGGAATAGAAAGAATAGCTTTAATGTCATCCCATAAAATGATTCACTAAGCATATCTACTTTCCAAGTTGAGCTCTCACTATCAATCAATTCTAAAACCTTTAACTCCCTATCTCTATCACCACGAATAGTAACAGGGTAAAAGTTATCAGCCTTAGTTATCCATACATTCACATTTGCACCATCAACAATATTTCATCTCACTCCCTTTCGTAAGAGGTCTCTTCCCCATATCAAACTTCTCCAAATCCATGAAGATGATCCTTTCACCACTGCATTCATAAAAGAAGAATTTGGGAAATATTTGTTTTTCAAAACTTTGGACATTAATGATTCTGAATTCCTCAATACTCTCCATGTCATTTTAGCTAATAAGGCCATATTGAACGCTTTTAAATCTCTAAACACAAGGCCCCTTTTGCTTTTTGGATCACATAGCCTCTCCCATTTCTCTATATGCATCTTCCGTAACCATTCATCTTTTCCCCCCACCAAAATCTATTAAACAAAGATGTGATTTCTTTACACACCTCATCTGGCAATATAAAACATGTCAAGGAATATGTGGGTATAGCAGAAATGACCGATTTTAACAATACTTCTTTTCCTGTTGGACGTAAAAACTGTTCCTTCCAATCCTTTATCATTGTTCGAACTCTATCCTTGATAAAATCCAACATCTCGTTCTTTGATCTTTTCACCAATGGGGGCCCAAATACATATTACTGGTACATATTTTCATATTTTCCAGCACATCACAAATCTCTTCCTTTTCTTGATTTTATGTATTCTTGCTAAAGAAGACTACATATTTATCTGTGTTAATTAGTTGACCCTAATATCTAGCATAATTATGTAGAATCCTTTGAACTTCAAATGCAATTTGCGTCGATGCTTCACAGAAAAAGAAAGAATTATCTGCAAACAACAAGTGAGAAATGGATGACCCATTCCTATTCAATTGTAAATCAGCTAGTACATTCAGCTCCTCAGTCTATTTTAATAATACCGAAAATCCTTCTGTAGATATGACAAAAAGGTATGGTGAAAGTGGATCTCCCTGCCTCAATCCTCTTGTTGGAATTACATTACCACTTATCTCTCCATTCAAATTAAATGAGAAAGACGTAGAGGATATACGCTCAATTATCCATCCTAAAAACTTTTCATGAAATCCCATATAAATCATCATTTGCTTCACATAACCCCATTCCACTCGGTCATATGCTTTCGACATATCTAGCTTAATAACCATAAACTTCTTCTTTCCTTTCTTTTTATTCCCTAATAAGCTCATAAATTCATGCGCTAAAATCACATTATCTATGATTTGTCTTCCACTTACAAACGCTGCCTGATTAAGAAAAATTACATGTTTTAACATAGGCTTCATCCTACTAGCCAAGATTTTTGCCACAATTTTGTAAATCGTGGTGCACAGAATAATAGGCCTATATTGGTTCATCGAGATATGAGCTTTACACTTCAGGATCAAATGTAATCAAAGCACTATTCCAAGATGATAACAAGGTTCCCGTTTGGAAAAAAACTCCTCACCGCTAAAAACACATCAGCCAATATAATCAACCAATATTCTTGAAAAACAAAAGGGTTATATCGTCAACCCCTGGAGCTTTAGTCTGACACATTGAAAACACAACTTTCTTCACTTCCTCAATAGTAACTTCCCCAATTAACCTCTCATTCATATCCTCTGTAATTCCCACAGGAATATCATCCCAAATTGTAGTCTCTGATTCTTGCACAGATATGGTGAATAAATTGTAATAAAACTTCTCGACCTCACCACTAATTCCTTCCTTGTCATATACCCATGATCCATCCTCTCTTTGAAACCCTTTTATTAAATTCCTCCTTCTCCTTTGTACTGTTGTCATATAAAAGTAAGAAGTATTCTTATCACCTTCAGACAACCAGAGTACTCTGGATTTTTTGTCTCCAAAATAATTTTTCATCCTTATAAGCCCGACCTAGTTGCTTTTTCAAGATTGCTATTCTTTTGAAATCAATCTCCTTGTGGTCATTCCGTAAAATCTCAATTTGATCTTTTAGCTCCCTTATCTTCTCCCTCGAGTTCATTCCTCTTTTTCTTAATCAGGCTAACAATGCAAACTTACACTTATGAATTTTCCAACATACTTTGAATTGTCTAGACTCCTCAATCTCTCCTCCCCAGGCCTGCTTTACAATATCCTTCACGTTATCCTCTGCGACCCACCTTCAATCAAAATAATTTTTTTTTTCATTTTTCTCCTATTTGTTCGGTAGAACATAATAACATAGCATGATCAGTCACCTCATTTTGAATATGATGAAAATTTTCTTGGTCGTATGTTAACCGCCAGTCAGGAGAAACCAACACTCTATCTAATCTTAATTGAATCACCCCCCTCATCTCTCCTAAAACACCACCATATCCATGACTTTCTCTTATATCCTAAATCTACCGCTCCCATGTTAAAAGTAATTTTTTAAAATCGTTATACGTCCATTGGTCCCTTACTTTAATATCATTAAAATCTCCTAAAAGTACCCAGTTAAGACTCTAGTTTAAAGATCTAGCTTGCAATTCATTCCATTGTTCTCTTCTCATAATTCTATCAGTACTAGCATAGACATATATACCCCAAAACATAAAATTATTTACATGATCTAAAACAAAAGCTTCAATATAAAAAGTATGTACATAAACATTGCGTACCTCATAATTGCTGGTCCAAAATAAGCACAGACCACTAGCAAGCCCCTTTGGATCAACCGCTTCCATATTGTCCATCTGAATTTGTTTCTGCAACCTCTCCAAGTGTACCCGTCTATTCTTCGTCTCGCAAAGGAACACTAAATTCGTGGAGTGGAGCCTAATTATCTTCTTGAGACTGGAAATTGTCAAGGACCCCCCGGGCCTCGACAATTCCACGCCATTAACTTCATTTGGACGAGGGAGACCATTTAAGGCTGGCGTCCCGCACCACCTCTACTCGCTGCTTCTTCTCTTTTGTCTGGATAATGCCAGTGTCTATCATTTTTCTGTTCCCTCCAGCAAACTTTGTATCTTCAACCACTACAATATCTACTAAATTCTGGACGACCTTACTTGAATTTAAATCCTCAGTTACTTTTTTCACTTGACGAATCCATTTATGTGTCTTGTTGTTACGCACTGCTTTATCCATCCCAAAATTTATATGCAAAATTTACAATTCAAAAACTATGAAATCGAGCAATTAACCAGTGGCGTGGGATTGAGCTATTCGAAAAATTTAGCAAACATAGCGTTGTTGAATCAACCGAGTTAGTTTCTGTCTGAGCGGGAATTTTGTTAAATTTTCTCAATTTGCTAAAGGCTTTGAGTGATTTTGGTGGAGATTTATAATTGAGTTAACATGAATATTTTTTAAAAATTCATGTGGTAATATTTAAATAAAAAAATAATGTACCGGACTGCTCCTTTTAATGCAAAAAAAATTTAATTCAAAAAATGAGATCGGTCAACGAAAAGGGCAAAGATATATTTGTTAGACACCAAGAGTATATGTGAGCCACTTTTTAGTGAGGGGTACATTTGCCCCTTTTGCCAAGATCAAATATACCCCCGAACTTTCGGAGAAGGATTAAATATAATAAACCCCCGAACTTTACGAGAAGGATTAAATATAATATACCCCTATGTGACTTTTATTTTAATTAAAATTTAAAAAAAATTGATTTTTTCACTTTTATCAGCCGAAAAAGGTATATTTAAGTCATTTGTTTAACGGCACAGGTATAAGTAGACTAATTTTCTTAACGAAGATTATATTTGCTCTAAATCGTATAGTACATGGGTATATTTGGAGATCTCTCTTTCTGAAATGATAATTATTTTGGACCAGTTATTTTTAATAAATGCTATAACTAAAATGGACGAGAGAAAGTATATATAAAAGTTGTATACTATTGTTGGGACGAAGTTAACTTTTAGCGGAGTAGTATCTCCATGCATGAAACGTGAGTTACGTTACGCAGTAATGCTGATGCATAAGCAACCAGAAGAGCCCATAATCGCCTGCTAATAATTCGTCACCTTTGCTAAATAAGGCACACGAAAAAGCCAAATTTATGTAACTGATTTTGCAAAATCCTGACACACTTTATCCACTATTAGCCGTATCCATTCTCAAATTCACTATAAATATAGGTCATTCAATTAAAAAGGAAAAACAGCAAAGATATTTCAGCACACATAGAAGATAGTTAAAGTCCCATCATATATCCAAAGAAAAGAGAGAATGAAGTCTGTTGCAGTAGCAATTGTTGTTGTGTTAGCCATGGTTCAGCTAATAGCTGAGCCAGCACAGGCTATCACTTGTGGTCAAGTGGACGCTGCTTTGGCTTCTTGTGTGCCTTATCTTACTCAAGGTGTGAATTACGTTTTGTGGGCTTAGTCCAATACAATTCCTACTTTGTGTGTTTATTTTGGATGTAAATCCGTTACCATTTAGATTTTATCTCTATTTTTAAAAAAAGTTATGTAAACATAACTTTTGGTAAATTATCTTTCTGGATGTTAGACTGCGGTCTAATGTTTGCTCATATATTACTCAATTTTAAAGACAACATATTAGATTACCATCTAATATTTAATTTGTAATAACTTATAGTTAAATTTTAGATCATCGAATTTTTTTATAAGATTTTCAGTTTATTCAAAATGAAATTTTAGAATGTGTCTAAAAGGTCCATAAATTGTAAGAGTAAAAAAACACCATTTAATAAAAATGTTCCATAGGGGACACCGTATTATCTTTCCCGACACCAATCTTCGACCTTTGTATGGATTCGCCTCTAAAAGTAATTATCGGATGCGTTTTTCTTTATGCAGAAAAAATAAAATTATGGTATTTTTCTTTTTTCCACTAAATTTTAAAACAAAATTTAAATTGTGGCCTCACTCTTTAAATTATGTTCTCGTTAGTTCAGTGGATTAACTTTGGCTTTAAAAAAGTTGTATGAGTTTTTAAGACAAATTTAACTCACTAAGGCGTATAGTGGAATGAATAAAAAATTTCACCGTTAATCAGATGTCTTAAATTTGAGTATTAGGAATGAAAAAATATTTTTGACCAAAAAAAAATATATCTGGACAAGGAGTATTCCCATTTAATCGATTCTATCCAACACAAATTCAAATTAGTCGGATCAATAAGTTCTGAATACCAGATAATTATATAATAAATTAATGTTTTCTCTCAGAATTTTATAATTATTGTCCTCTCTCTAATTCAATTTCTTGATTATTAATGTTGATGATTGTGGATGTTTTACAAGGTGGTGAGCCAGGAGCAGCTTGCTGCAGTGGGGTGAAAAGCTTGAAAGGAATGGCAGCAACCACAGACGAAAGAAGAACAGCTTGTAACTGTGTTAAGGCTGCAGCCAACCGTTACTCAAACCTTAAAGATGATGCTGCTCAAGCTCTCTCTTCCAAGTGTGGTGTTACCATGGATGTCCCTGTCTCCAGGACCATCAACTGTGATACGTAAGCACTTTAATTAATGGGATAATTACATTTTTGGACCTCTCTAAAATATAATAGCCGGTAAATGTATATGTTTTGTATATTAAGTATAAATAAATATATATATATAATTTACTTAAAATAAATATAATTATATATAATTAGTGTATAGATTTTGTATCAACTGGCTAGCGTCAGTAATTAATATAGACTGACGGGCCAAAAATGAAAGAAAACCTTTAATTAATCGTATAGATCTATATTTTTCCAACACATCCAGGTTACCTTGAAGATAATTACATGTCACTATGATAAATATAGAAATAGATACTCTTTTTTAGATAGGTTAAAAAAGAAAGTAAAACACTTAAATTGAGATGATGAAAATACCTTTAAATGTTTCATATTTATAAGATCCCACGAAATATTATGTAATTGTACTCTAAAATAGTACTAGTATCAGTTATAGAATCTTTAATATCATTTCTAAACTTCTATATTTATTCTTTTGTTGCAGAATCAGTTAGATCAGCTGTATGGTGCCATGCATAATGCCACGGAGGATGTCATCATATGTTACTTATATTATATATATATAATATAGTATAATTATATCTATATATGGTAACGGTTTACGTAAGGGAACGTTTATGTAAAAATAAACCTGGGGTCGTGAGACTTCCTCTCTGTTGTATGATTACTATGCAGTAATATGAGTTAGAGTACTCTCCCTTTTTGTAAATTTCTACGCATTTGCGCATCAAGGAATTCTTACTAGAATAAGAAATGGTTGTCTAATTAATATGATGCTAATTACAGGAAAATACACTAAAATAAAAATGAGTGAAGTCGTAATCATTAGTAATTGACGCGGGGATGAATGTGTTGAGCAGAAAGAAAACTAAAATGGATCAATATTATGTTTATTCAATTCACAGAATCATTTCATGCCATTACGGCCTCAGAAAATTAAATGAAAACATATTAAAATGTTCCCTCCGTTTCACCATGTTCGTATGATTTTGACTTGACACAAAATTTAAGAAAATAAAGAAGATTTTTGAAATTTGTGGTCTTAGATTAGAGATATGAAGAATAAATCAAAATGTCATGTAATCTTGTGGTCTTAGATTAGAGATATGAAAAGTTTAAATTAAAGAGTTGTCAGAAAAGGAAAGACAAACATTTTGAAACGAACTAAAAAAAATCAACATTTTGAAATAGAGGGACTATCACTTAATCAAAACCTTGAAGCAAGTGAGCTAAAGTAAGATGTGTGAGAACGGTTGCAATTGCAAGGACAAGACTGTCTCCCCGAACTAAAAGGAATGAATTCAAAATGCTTACCGCACGCATTTATATTTGCTTTTGCTTGTCAAGAATCTCTTGGGCATAAACTTTCAGGTTCTGATCAAATATTATTAGGATCATGATGTATCTTAATTTCGAACATTAATATGCAAACAATTACCCTTTGAACTGTCGTAACCAACGACTGTACAATCTTTCACTGCTTCGTGTAGAACTTGTAAGGTGTTGGTGGATGGATATACGCGCAAGGCGCAAAGTTTCTTTGACAGTAGCATACGTGAATTGGTAAACTAAATTTTAAATGTCAATATCTTCAGCCCATCTCTCTTTACCCACATTCATGGGAGTAAATTTCTCAAATTGTAACTCTAACTATGAAGAATTATTGAATAAAGTTACTTCATCTTGTATCAATAAAGTCACTCAATTTTTGAAGTTTCTCTTACAAAGTCACTCTAGTTGAATTTGTCACTTCAGTCGTACAAAAAAATTAAGTTGGAAAAACAAGCAAAAAAAAAAAAACAGTTCAAAAATTCATAAAATATTCTCAGGTACCAGTCTCTTTTTAAAGTGAAGTCTTTCTCCTTGCCACATCACACCTCAATACAATCCCCACCCTAGTTAATGTAAATACTCGGTTAGTCGTTTTGAGATTTTTACCTTTATTTTCCCAAATTACCCTTCCCGTAATTTCATTTCAGTGTTTATGGCTTGCTGGGATAGGTCACTCTTCCTGAGGCAATCGAGTGGGTTTCAGATTGGTTTTAGTAAATTTAGAAGTTTCAAAGTTAAAGAAATGGAAATGTTTGACCAAAGTCAACATTGGAAGTAAAAATGCGTCATTTTTGAAGTTTCGTCGATTTTGTTAGATCCGAAATATCATTAATGACTTAGTTGAGCCATTAGTTTGGGTCCTGATGAATTCGGGTGTTGTTTGGATAGTTGGTAGAGAAATATGATTTTCATGGTTTAGGATTTGACCTTGGTCAACATCGGGTCAAGGTGACCTTTTTCGAGAATTTTGACTCAGTGAGCGAGTCTGGAGTGTCTTTTATGATTGAAATGCATATTTGGTTTGTGTCTGGGAGGCCCCAAGTGTGTTTTCAGTGACAGATCGAGAATTTGAGAAATGAAATAATTATGGTTTCAGCTGTTGCTAAAGTCCTTCTACGCAATCGCGTAGGAAGGACCGCGATCGCGACATAGTGGTGGCCAAAAAGTTGCGATCGCGATTTCTCTCTCGTGTTCATGTATGGGATAGTGGTCTGGGCTAGGTGAACTAGGTCATCGCATTCACGATGGGCCTGTCGCGGTCACGATGGGTTGGGTCAAGGAAGACTGCGGTCGCGAAGGGTAATTGACCTGGCCAGATTAAGAAAATCCCATTTCGACTTCATCTTTCCCAAAACATATTTGTTAGATATGGAGCTCGGATTTTAGTGATTTCAAGTTCTTTTTCAAGATTCTTCATTGGGGTAAATTTCTAAACTTAATCTGACCGTTTATTTATGATACCAACAATTATTTTCCAATTCGTACCATGATTGCAAGTTAGAAAATAATGGTTTCCCATGGATTTAGGTTTAACTTAAATTAGTGAAATTGAAGGATCAATTGTGATTATAACTTCATGAATTTTAGGATTATGACTACCTAGACTATGCGTAACATGATTTTAAGTTTAATTTCTGATTTTGACCTTCGAGACTCAATGGGGTTTTAGGTTGACTTTTGGACCTTGAATTTTATATAGCGATATGGGTATCGATAACTTCGTATTCTTATGTAGATACCGTATTTGAACAGAGTGGCTAGTTTGGGGGCTCAAAGGAAAGGAAATACCGTGGAGTGACTCTTCGACTTAGAATTCAAGCAAGTTGAGACTTACTAGACCCTTTATGTACTGTTTTGTGTTGGTTTAATTTACTAAAGAGCATAATGGGGAATTGCGGATTCCGTACTCATGAAGTGATGAGCACTTGTGCGAGTTCCGTTGTATCTATATGTGTAATTAAAATATAAAGTAATTATACTTATTACGGAGATTAAGTGTTTAGCTTTCGGGCCTTGGAGGTGATGATTAAATCCACTAGGTTGGTATGGTTGTTGCTTATTTGGGCTATGGCCATAATTGATTAATTTTATTGAATATTGACTTGTCATTCATTCATCACTCTACATCCCTTATAAAATACGAAAGCGGAATTCATCTTCATACTTGAACTGATATTATGTAATTGCATGGTGTACGCATATCCATTACATTCATTCATGATATTATTGGCATCTAGTTGATGGATAGAAGGAAAAGGAACCCGAAGACGCCGGATTTGGATATGGTATATGGACAGGAGTGATGATGATGATGATATTATAGCCTACGGGCTGGTACCCGATGTGATCTTGGAGATCTGGTATTCCGGATGGGTATATGGACCTCATGAGTCACGTGAAACTTAATGCAGGAGCATATGTATACCGGTGCATATGACCATTACATAGCATACATTTCACTTGCATTTCATGCCTTTTATACTTGTCGATTTGATTTCATGCCATATGTGTCCTAAATGATATAAGGATGGGATTTTTATAACTCTACTTACTTAAAATGATAGAAAGATAGAGTTTTTATGACATTCTTTGACTTAAATGATGGAAAGATTGAACATTTGTAACAATAATGTCCTAAGAGATGGAAAGATCGAACCTTTATTAATTTAATGTCCTTAATAATGTAAAGGTCGAGTCTTTATGACTAGGCTTACCTTAATATGTGAAAATGTTGAATGTTTCAGGATATATGTGCCCTAATTAATATAAAGATTGGATTTTGATAACCATAACGTGTTTCAATCGATGAAAATGTAGAATATTTGTGATTAATAAGTGTCAGAATCGGGGTAAGGATTGGATCATTATCGCTATACTTGTTTCAATTGGTTGAAAGGTAGCACCTTCGTGACTATACATGAAAGGTTATGAACTTTATGACTTGTTTAGTTGTAGATTCTTTACTAACATTGTCGGAATGCTTATAAACTGTAAATTTTAAGTAATAACAAAGAAAGAAAATGAGCAACGAGAGTACCAACCCTCGTCATTGCTATAGTTTAGGGCGGTCAACGACGATGGTGGGTATACGTGCTTCCTATACTTACTCTACACTTGCTGCACATTTTGTGTGCATGTTTAGATTCAAGCACGAGTGGAGCTCGAGGTTCAGGTGACCATTGAGGCGTGCTATCTCGGAGTCCAGGGCGAGCTGATGATGGTCCCACAACACTAGGCTTCTTCCTATATTTACTTTCTATTTTTTCCTTTTTCGCAAGACAGCTTTATGTAGTATTTCCAGACTTGTATTCGTATTAGCAAGCTCTTGCACTTATGACTTTCAAGTTTTAAGGAGTAATTGTCTTAGACCTATTTCTATTATGTTACTAAGATAAGTTAAGTACTTTCATGTGTTTTATTTCCATTTTTCGCATTTACATTTCTGTTTCGACTTATAAATGATTGGGTTCGCCTACGAGTTTAGGGTAGATGTTCTCATGGCACAAATGAAATTTTGGATCTTGACAGTTAAATAAAAAAAAACTAACAACAATTGTCAGTTTTTCATCTCCCTCCATGGAATGAAATCCCTAGTTCTCAAAACTAATCTACTATAGGCCCTCAACCTCAGGGTCCAATTACGGTAACTGAGTTCTTCGCTTCAAAGAAAAAGGTGGTAAAATATTACAATGCTAAAAAGAATGCAACTGAAAAATGAAAATAAGATAAGGAGCACTCTGAAGAAGATTTTTTACAGCATGACGACGATAGTGGCATGAAGTGGATACTGAACAAAGTTTTTCAAAAGATAAAGGTCCACTTTGCTAATCTGAACTTCAGAACATATGATAAAATCTTGGATGACATCTCCAAGGAAACTAGTGATTTTTCCATCCCGTCATTGGAGAAAAGTAGTTCACTTGATTTTAAGGACATGTGAATGGAGCTGCCTACTTCGTTCTATAGATATTTGAGAGATGACAATGTTAGCTGAGAATGGAGAATCAACAACTCCATAACAAGATGATGAGAGATAGGGGTGCACTTGCTCTACAATTGATGAGTCTGTTGAAATTCATGTTTATGACATCCGCCCCATGCACCTAGTTCTTACGATCCAAACCTAGCTTTCTGAACCTCATCTAGAAGTTAGGTTGTAATTAGTTTACTAGCCTGAAAAAGTATTTCTATGATGCTTTTAATTTCGGTCTTTATGATTTAATTGTTACTTTATAATATTAGACGCTCTTTTAGTTTCTATTATGGGACTCTGTAAGATGGCTAATATAACTAGATTAGTGTTAATTAACGTATTTTCTTTGTTCTTGCACGTAGCCCAAGCGACCATGTGTTTGTCATTGCTTATGCCATCTCTATCTAATATTTTCTAGTTTGCAGCTTCTTGATGATGCTAAAAGAGGATAGAATTTTAAGATGTATTTGTGCGAAAACGATTAGAAAATCATAAATGTTCTTACTGTTTTTTGAATAAGTGAAACCAACTTGTGTGTATCTTGAGTATTTCTGAAACGTGAACAACTTTTTCATGATATAAAGGGGAATGCAAGTACATGTGTTCGTCATCATCATAAAGAAAAAAATTGTTGAGATTATGTCTTTTGATGATTAACAAACACAATGTACTTTGTGAAAGAACTCTACAAATAACCAGGTCTTGACTACTTGTGTCTTACCGGCTGAAAAATGTATCAATGGTAAGATGTCGTGCCGATATATTTAGGAAAAATATATGTGTATATATCTTATATTATTTGTATAATATATTATGGGATATTTAAGATCTTTTCATAATATTTGAGTTGGAAAAGGATTTCGTGGAATTGGAGATATTTTCGAAAAGACATGGTTTAAATAATCCTTTCATTTAGTACTTTAATTTGGTTTTGATTTTCTTACTTAATAGGATCTCCAAAAATATATGATTTTCATTTTTATGTATATTATATACACTTTGCAGAAAATCATTATTCACACAAATTGAGAGATAGAGAAAAAGTCCTAGAGCTTTCAAGAATTGTGGTGTTTTCTTGGAAAGTATGAAGATTAACCAACTGAGAGTGTGAAGAAACAGGCTGAGGACTTTGGTCCTTGTGTAGTGGCTCTATGCATCAAGTCCAGTCCTAGTTCAACTATATTCGGCCTTGAGTTCTAATAATTTATTTTAGAGAAGTACTGTTAGATTGCTGAAAACTCTTGTTAAAAAAAACAGTTGGGGCGTCATTTTAATTTATTGCAGTGAAGAACAATTGTAGTCTTTGTAGGTTCTTGTTGAGAAGAATAATTATTTTTTAAAATTAGTGTGACTTGAGGGGACCATAGCAGTTGGGTGACTTTGTTGTTAAAGCTTAGAGTTAAGTCTGAGATGCGATAATTTTTTAATCTGAATTTTGACTCACTTGTATTAGTGGTGCTTGGAGTTAAGTTCTACTGGGATAGGCCATAGTTTTTGTAAGATACTGAAGGGCACCTGCAAGACTCCGATATAGAGTGGGATCAGAAACTGGCGCACCCTCATTGGCACTGAGCTTGGATTTCGAATCAACCGAAGTTGGCATAATTTTTACAATTTGCCATCTTAGCCCTGTACACTATCTCTTCCGCATATTTGTGCTGACACAAAAACATAGTAGCTGCGGATCTGGTCACGGATATACCCCAGAAATAATTCAGCTTGCCCAAGTCGGTCATAGCAAATTCAGTATATATATATTGTATTCCTAATACAATAAGAATCCTAACTTACGGTTGATTCCTAATACAATAAGAATTCTAAGTTATTTTAAATATACATCTATCATAATTACAAAATATACTGTGAATATTCGGAGAATATTCGCTAATACTTGGAGTTAAGTTCTACTGGGATAGGCCATACTTTTTGTACCTTTTGAGATGAGTGCTTGTCGTCTTAAAATTCTGGTGTTCTTATTATTTTTGCACTTTTACTGTTTTTGTTTGTTGAAGTGAACATAAATATCGAGTTAGGCAAATTTTAAGTAGTAACAAAAATTTGACACGACTGATTCACTTCCCTTCTTGAGTCGTTAAGGTGCATCGAAAACTAACACTTGAAACATAATATAAGAGATGACTCTGGCTATACATGCTCAAAATACTCTACGACAACTAGATTCAATTGAGCACAATGAATTATGTTTTCAATAGACCAATTTATGATATGACAGATGTACCTGAGATTATTCAATATTTTAGGACTTTAGATACATCTATTAAGTGACAATTTGCATTTGTTGCATATTGTTTCCGTCACTGTTGATTTACTAGAATGATAAGTTGTTTAGCTATAGGAGGGGTTTACTTTATTTAAATTTAAATTTATGTTAGATAGCTTAAGTTGCTGAGATATTTTAAATTCTGAGAATATTAATCTGTTGATTTTTTATTTTGAAGCTGGTTATTTAAAACCATCTATGCTTCATAACATTTACAATTTCAATCATTTTCCTACCTTCATGCTGCTTAACTTTTTATAAACTCAGCAATTGTATAAGAGCCTGAATGGTCTTATAAAATATGTAATTTCATTCTAAAGAATCAATCTCAATCCATTTTTAATCAACACCAATTTTTTAATTGTACTTTTCAAACAACACAAGCAACAATTACTCACTTTGAATGTCTTTCACTCATGAAACTATCAGATTTGGCAGAGAAGATGAAATCGTATCTTGAAGCGATCTATGGGAAGTTGTAATGGAAGACAGACCCTTAAAAACACTCCTTGCAAATTCTATCCTTACCCAAATTAGAGCTCTGTCACGCTCCGAACCTGGGCTGAACAGACCATCACTCGGTACCTGAACTTGATCGAGCGGACCACATACATGGCATAATACAAGACATAAATTGTGTGGAAATATTAATCATATGATATATTAAATGTTGAAAATAATATTAAGTTTCATAAATGAATAACTACATTAGTTTTTAAAGCATAAGACTTATAGATGAAAAACAGGCTAAAGACATCATCTGCAAAATTTACATGACATACTAGTCTATGAAGCCTCTGACATGAACATGAGAAGCCTCTGACATGAACATGAGTCTAAACATTTACGGGGACAAGGCCGGGGCACTACCCAAAACTGCTAAAATAACTGAGTGTAAGATAACTTCCCGGATAGCAAGTGGGCCTCACCAAATCTGATACGTGAAGATCCAAGTGTGGAATCCTGTCGTTCTAAGTATCTGTACCTGCATCGTGAAATGTAGGTCCTCGACAAAAGAGACGTACTTTATGTAAAGAAATTGAATGAAATAACGTGAGAGGTGCACAGGTGAATGAGCAGTCGAAATCAATAAACATAAGTCATGAAAGAATACTGAAACTAAAACATGAAAATAATTGAACATGAATATCATAATTATAAGTAAATCATTTTATTGGGAGATTCTTAAATAATCGGTATATAATTCACCATGTAAGCACATAGACTTTGATCTTTGCCCGATTAACTAATTCTTCTCATACCTTACTGGGATATGAGAAATACACCACATGGTCTGATCCATAAATAAAATCCTTAATGGGTCACATGTTAGAATCGCCTGAACCAACAGAACTATCCATATTCTGCGCTTGCATACGTAATTCAGGCGCGTGTCTCATGGACTGACACCTTCTAGGTAATCAATACTACTTCCAAAATATTAACTGATAAAAGTGGTTTATATGCCCATGATTTAATCTCATAGTTCATTATGTGACTCGTAGCATAGTTTCATAAATTCATGGAATCATTAAGAGTTCATCAATTTTGAACAGTTGTAGTTCATCATATAATTCGTATTTCATGTTGGAAACTCATGGAAATCAAAGTTATGAGTATTAATGAATCATGTAGAGAGTTCACGATCGGAATGATATAGCATGAAAAAATATGAGGATTTATAATCGAAAATATTATAACAATATTTAGAATTTTATAAGCTAGGGAATAATCCTTCTAATAAGAATAGTTCATGAAATTCGTAGATGAACGTGTCATGGGGAAGAACAATGATGTTTCTACTCATAGAGAGTAGCCTAACATATCTTTAATATCTCCTAATCATTGAAGAACTTGAGTTCCCAACAAAGAACGCTCGAAACACTTGCTTGAGCTTTTGGAATGATTCACCTTTAAAACCCTAAGATTGAATGGTGATTTCTTGTTAATAATTCATACATTGATGATGGTATCGTGTGAAAATAGTTAGAAAGGTCTTACCTTGATGTGGTAGGATGAGAGGACCGTGCTAGGGCTCTAAAAAATGAAGTCTAGAGTGAAAATTCGGAATAAAACGCATAAGGTTCGTATTAATAGACCAGAGGCTTGCGATGGACAATGCGATGAAGTTGTTGCGATGGTCCTCGCAACGCTTGTCTGCCACTTTCATACATAGACAATTTTTTCAGGTTTTCCTCCCCTATACTAGTTCTCCATGCAGGGACCCCCATCGCACCAAACTTCGATGTGATGGGCCACACGTCACATTGCTTACTGGGTCCAAGACTTAGAATATTTTCTTCATTTTTGGCAGAACGTGCATAATATTTTGTATAGAGTTCATATTTATGAACAGTCTAAAGCGTTAGAACCTATACATTAATACGTGTCCTCTTGGTTTGAGTTGAACCACTCATTTTCAATGAGTCATTCCTTAGCCCGGGAGTATGAGGTGTTACAAGCTCATTCAGAATAGAAAATAAAATACAAATCCTCAATTTCCTCTGAAATCATTGCATGTCAGACAGTAAAAGAAGCTTGGGAAAAGCTCAAAAAAGAGTACCAAGAAAGTGATCGAGTCAGACAAATGTAAACTTTGAATTAGAAAAAGGATTTTGATTCTCTTAAGATGCAAGAAATGAGATTATCACTAAGTATTTTGACAAGATTTCTTTGATTGTTAATAGAATTAGGTCTCTTGGCGAGTATTTCAAAGATGACAGAATAATTGAAAAAATCCTTCTGACAATTTCATAGAGATTCAAGTCTAAAGTCTCCTCTCTGGATGAGTCAAAGATCTCTCTACCATCTCTTTTTGCAGAATTAATAAGTGTTCTACAAGTATAAAAGTAAAGTAGATCTTTCAGACAAGATAAAGTTTCTGAGGATTCTTTCTATGCACAAAATAAAAAGGAACGGTTGATTATCCTCTTCGCAAATACTTCAAAAAGAAAACACACATAAAAATAGTTTGTTGTTACTATCTATTTGGTAAAAGAAAAAAATTGTTTAATGTGGGAGGAGTCAACGCTGTTTAAATTGAAATTATGTTAGATATTTTAGGTTGTTGAGATATTTTTACGTTTTTCTCTAATGTTGTTGCTCATAATTTCTGCTGTTTTATTGTTTTCAAGTTGATTATTTAAAGCCTTTTACAGTAGCAACAACAACATACCCACTATAGTCGAACAAGTGGAATCTTGAGAGGGTAGATGTACACATACCTTACCAACATTTGGAGCCTAGAGAGGTTATTTCCGGTAGATCCTATGCTCAAGAATATAGTTTTTTTGAGAAATGGTTTGAAAGAATGCAAGACTAAAATACTATTATGAAAATATTGAAGAAAGAAAGTACTAACAGTACAAATAGTAAAGGTAGCCAAAATAAAAGAAACAATAGTAATAATAAGATCGAAGAATAAGATAATGCTATCATAATAGTACTAATATTGGTAAGGGAACAAATAGATGTTACAAACTAGAACCCTGCACTATCACTGTTAAGAGAGAAAACATTCTACTATGTACTAACCATCTGCCCTAAACCTCGACCTTCATACTCTCCTATCTAGGGTTAATGTCCTCAGTGAACTAACGATATGTCATGACCTGTCTATTCACCTCTCGTCAATTAACTTAAAGCGCTCTTCTTAATACATTGGTCCAGTTTTATGGTCCGTATATTTTTGTACGGTCCGAAGAAATAGACCGTATAATCTGACTTGCAGCTAAAATTTAGCAGAAAAATTTACGGTTCACTTTCCAATTTGTACGGTTCGTACATCTTGGCCATCAAATCCAAAAGTTTGCCGATTTCGTTAAAACATATTTTATTCAATCCGTTTAACTTTTATAAACTCCGATAATTCCATAGACAACCTATAATTTCTAATTTCCTTCTGTAAGGTCACATATCTTCCCGGAATACCAATATCAATCGATGACACGACAAAACGTGAAACTATGGGGCATAACAATTTTAGCACTCTTCTTTAAATATATACTAGTCTTTTGGTACCTAGTTTCTTTCTATAAGGGTGTTTAGATTGACTTTTCAAAAATAGCTTATAAGCTAAAAGCTAAGTCATAAGTTGGTAATACCCAACTTCTTTCTTTTGACTTATTTTTTATACTTTTTTGGTCTAAAAATAAGTGCTTAAAAGCACTTTTTATCTTATCCAAACACCACAAAAAGTATAAAAGAGCTTAAAAGAAAATAATCACTTAAAATAAACCAATCGAAACACCCTCTATGTTGATTGCTTCTTCACCCTTACCTTGTAATATTGGAGGTAAGGTACAACTAGAACTGACAATTTCAGCCCATATTTATAAAATTAGTTCATTTAATTCATATTTTAATGGTATGGATCACTTAAATTTTAGTTAAATAACTATGGGCTTCAGTCTATTTTTAAATCATAAAAATCTGGACAAATATGGGTAAACTGTGTGTATCCATATATGAATTTGTTGCTCCTAATTGCACACGCAAGAGTATGTGGTCGTACAAGTAATATAGTGATTTTAGAAATCGGATGTCGAACCCACATGTACTTATGATTAAGCGTTAGCTAAATTAAACTATCTGAATTGTCTATATGAGCGGAGAAATATGTAGGTTGTAATTCTACACTAATTAAAATAAAAAGAAAATAAATAATAAACTTTGACCAAGAAAGAACGGGTTTTATTATTATTATCAACGATATGAAACCGATCTAGAGCTATGGGCTATCTAACAATCACGTTGTATTCCTCAATTGATTCAACTTCTTAATTTATCCAGTTTACTGATTGAGAGGGTTGATATTACGACTACAAATCTCTGGAGTCCTCTAGCTGACTATTCATATTACTTTCACGCCTATATCTCTAATCAAGTAGAGTGAACCTGATATATCTCTATCCTAGACGCAAATCTGGTCCCCGACGCACATGGATGAGATCCTGCTCTATTTAACCCTATTATTATCCTAGTATTCCTCTCTCGAGTTCAATCTAAGAATCAAAGATAGTATTCGATTGGTGATCAAGCAACCAAATAATTAAGCTCGGTATTAAATAAATAAATGAATATGATAAGCTAATTAATTAAAATCAATATAAATGACAACGCTCATGAAAGAACCATAACCCTAGAACGAGAAGTTTAGATCTACATAGATATGTAAGAAAAATAATAAATTATCCTAAGAAAATATAAAAACTAGTAGTATGGAGAAGAAAAGATGAAACCAATCAACTCCGGCCTCCACGGCGGATCCAAGCTCTCTAGGTCTAAAATTCATAACCACCCTTCAAAAATGAGTTTGCAATGTATTTATAATATGTACAAACGAGGCCGAACCATAATACTCTTAAAAATACGAAATAGAAAAATTGGCCGAAAATTAAGCCTGGCGTGGGGCACCCACGTTGGGCGGTGGCGCGGGGCGCAAGGCCGAAATTCCAGAATCTCAAATTTTTGGCCCTCCAACTCCGATCTTGATTCCAAATAATTTTTTTGGACTTCTACTCAGACTTCAAAGTACCAAAGTATCTATTTTAGCTCCAAATTTATTCATTAGCTCGGGAACACGTCACTGGAACTCATTTTGATCTCTTCGAAATAAAGCATTTGTAACATAAAATACCTAGATTTAACAATAAGGCACATATTAGCTTGACATCGTAAAGTCAATATATGTTAGGTGTATCTAATGCATTTAGCTCTCAAAATAAGGTAGAAACATGGGTAAAGTACAGCAAAAAGTCGTATAAATACACCTAACATCACCGCACCATACTTGAACGTTTGTTCGTCCTCGAACAAACAACTAAACACACCATTAATAAATCAAGCTAAGAACACCACCACTTTGGTTGATACCAATAATTATGCCCTATAGCAACTAAAACCATCAAATATACACTTCCTAATCATCATACAAGATATACAAATCAACTCAATCAAATAACAGGCTTCTAACTTCCTAACCTCAAAGACGGACTCTAAATCATCAAATTCAAGCTCGCTCACCTACTCTGTCAAAGAAAGCTAATAACCTCACCTATCTATCATGAAATAAGTTCCCTCACGAGAAGAAATAATCCACACATTCAAATCAAAGAATGAATAAAATTTAAGGACTTAGCATAAAAAACAACTCTCACACTCACAAAGGACTTCACATGTAATCACAAAGAATCATAGGCTTGCCCATTATGTCCATCTCTACTAATTAAGTGTGCTTGAATAGAATCAAATAGGACTTTAACAGGTTATAACATTGGCTAGGGGATGGGTAGGATAGCTATATGATAGTGATTTACACTTTCCTAAGCACTTAGTACTTTTAGAATTCATCAGCCATTATTCTCTTCTCATTATTATCAGCCCTCTCTTCATCAATTATTTCACAAGTATTTCCCTCAAATCAAGAACGTTTCAATCACACTTTTTTCTTAGCATTCTTTTCAGTCATTGTTTTCATGTCATATTCGTTCTAAGAGGGCATTTTCATCACTTTGTAGCTATCATTAATTATTATTTTTTTACGCGACCATCCCTTTTCTTTAGATTTCACAATTATAACACGGTCTAAGCAACAATGCTTAAAGAAGAAGGGTGCAAAAACTAGGGATTCAACAAATGGGTCAAGGCAAAAATACGGCTAACAAATGAAAAGCTACAAGCTCAAAGGGCTCACTAGTGGTAAAATATCTGAAAAGGCTAAAATTCACAAGACATATTAAAGAAAGTCTATCATCATCTCCTAAACAGAGCAACACTTTTAATTTAGCTTCAATAACACGCATGGAAAGTTCTAGACTAAGAATTCATTTTTTCATGTCATATTTGTTCTAAGAGGGCCTTTTCATCACTTTGTAGCTTCAATAACACTTTTTATGCAAGAAATCATCACCTCACATGGCACAAGTATCAATCAAGATGGATCAATTCAATTCTAACACAGACAGGTTCATGACAAACTATAAAATACGAAAGAGTTATATACAAAGTCACAAACTTGAGCCTAGGTGTTAGAGAATCTGCTATTTATATCAATTGTCAAACACTGACGGGAAAGTACTACTCAAGCTCAGGCCTAAATATACTAGTATCAAACAAGTAAAAAGGTTTTTATTCTCTCTCTTTTACTACTACTCAAAATAAATAAATAAACTAATCCTAAAAATTAAAAAAAATCATGTTCAAGTAGCATCCCTTGGAAAATAACCGAAAACAATAATCGAGAGAGATTATTAACTACTACTATGACTAAACATAAGGTATTTCCACCCCAAACTTAAATAGTTCTTTGTCCTCAATGCATAAACATAATGAAGAACAATAACAATATAAAGTAGAGATAAGAAAAACTCCCTGGTAGTCGATTGGGTTTCCTCCCAACAAGTGCTTGATTTAACGTCGTGGCATGACGCCATCATCTTTCCTTTCACTTTGAGGATATTAATTGTAGTCCCAGTTTTACATCAAATTTCCTGATCCGCTCTTGGGGTGGTGGTGTGAAAGACCCAAATTGTAGGTGTCGCATCTTGCACTTCTTGGTCCTTAAGTGAGGAATGTCATTTTCTCTTCGGCATGATAAATTTTAGGATGTAAGGGCCTTGTTCCTCATTTATACACTTCTCCAAATGTTTGGAAGGCTCCATTCCCTTGTCGCCAACTCAACATAATGTAGAAAAGTGTTTTGAATGATGTCCAACATGACCCAACTCTAAAACTACATTATTTTTGGCACCTTCACTTTTGTACACCTCTTCAACATCTGCATCATCAATAAAGTTTTGGTCGAATGGTTGGTATTCCTCTTTCTGCTCCTCAAATTGACCAGTATCAACAATAATTGGTGGTTCTACATCAGACACCTCAACCTTTTTATTTAATTTAGCCTACAGGTCATGGATATCTGAGCCAAATCGGTCTATCTCTTGTCTTAGCTCAGTACTGCCTTCTATTAGTTGTGTCGCCATATTCGTAAGACCATCACGAAGAAACCCATGAAATTTTATTTGGTGAGCTTGTTCCATTAGCCAAGATTGGCTCACTATCTCTGCTTCTTCAAAGCTATCTCTTTGCAGGAACTCACTCTCTTCTTCTGTTTGAAATTCTTCTTGGGTATCGGCTAAGCCTGTAACCTGCAGATCATTACAAGTTTCAATATCGGCCTGCACCTCTGTGAGTCTGGTACTAATCCTTTCTATTGCTTTATCTTGTTCTGCAGCGTGCTCTATCATTATTGCATTCCATTCTCTTATTGTTGCGCTCATCTAAAGCATCTGTTTAACCACTAACTCGAGAAAGACTTTTCGCATGATTCATTGCATTACTCCTGTCAACATTACAAACAATAGGAGAATCATAATAGGGGTTTGGGGATGGGGAATAAGAGTTAGGACAATCATTCCAATGATCGTCTTGACCACCACATATGCTACAAACATTTCACTCAAAGGATTAGAGAGGTGCACATAACCCATTCCAAGAAATAGTATGACAGTATTGCCATAGATGTAGTCCTCCACACTTAAGACAAGGATCACCAAAATAAAAACAACCAACATTCGACCACTTATCATTCCAAGATTTCATGTCAAGAAGAATACCAAAATATATAAATCAAAAAATAATAACTTGAATAGACAAAAAGAAAAGTCTAATCTAGATAAACAGTTAATTTCTAAATCCCTGGTAACGGCTCCAAAAACTTGTTGCTCTCAAACACACACGCAATGGTACGTGGCCATACAAGAAATATAGTGATTTTATAAATCGGATGTCAAACTCACAAGGATTTATGATTAACAGTTAGCTAAATTAAACTATCTGAATTATTTATATAAGAAAAGAAATTCGTAGGTTGTAATTCTACACTAATTAAAATAAAATGAAAATTAAATAATGAACTTTGACCAAGAAGAGCGGGTTTTATTATTATTATCAATGTTATGAAACCGATATAGAGGTATGGGCTATCCAACAATCATGTTGTATTCTTCAATTGATTCACCTTCTGAATTTATTCAATATACTGATTGACAGGGTTGATATGACTACGAATCTTTCGAGTCCTTTAGCCGCCTATTCATATTACTTTCATGCCTATATCTCTATGGTCATGAATCTTAACACAAATGCATTTATATTTCATGTATATCAATCAAGCAGGGCGAACTAGGTATATCTCTATCCTAGGCGCAAATCTGGTCCCCGATGCCCAGGGATGAGATCCTGCTCTATTTAACCCTATTGCTATCCTAGTATTCCTCTCTCGAGTTCAATCTAAGAATCAAAGCTAATATTCGTTTGGTGATCAAGCAACCAAATAATTAAGTTCGGGATTAAATAAATAAACCAATACGATAAGCTAATTAATTGAAATCAATATTCGAATAATGACGTTAATGAAAGAACCATAACCCTGGAATGAGAAGTTTAGCTCCACATAGACATGGAAGAAAAATAATAAATCATCTAAAGAAAATATAAAAACCAGTAGCATGGAGAAGAAAAGATGAAACCAATCAACTCTGGCCTCCATGACGGCTCCAAGCTCTCTCTAGGTCTAAAAGTTCATAACTCCCCTTCAAAAATGAGTATATAATGTATTTATAACATGTACAAACTAGTCCAGACCATAATACAATTAAAAATACGAAATAGAAAAATTGGCCAAATATTAAGCCTGGCGCGAGGCCAAAATTCCAGAACCTCAAATTTTCTGCCCTCCAACTCCGATCTTGATTCTAAATGAATTTCTTGGGCTTTTACTCAGACTTCAAAGTACCAAAGTATCTATTTTAGCTCCAAATTTATTCATTAGCTCGGGAACACGTCACTTGAACTCATTTTGATCTCTTCTTCTTCGAAACAAAGCATTTTCAACATAAAGTACCTAGATTTAACAATAAGGCACATATTAGCTTGACATCGCAAAATTAATATTTGTCAGGTGTATTTAATGCATTTAGCTCTCATAACAAGATAGAAGCATGGGTAAAGTACGGTGGAAAGTCGTATAAATACACCTAACATCATAACTCACTAGATCCAACATTTTCCTCAAAATAGGAGAAAACGTTTTCTTTAAGAAGTTGATGGAAAACATTTTCCAGATCAATAAAAATACACAACACACCCCAAACCACCCACCGCACCCACCACCCACCTCACTACCTACACCTACCCCCTTTCCCTCTACCTGCCTACTAACCCCACTCACACCCTACCCCTATCACCTACCTTTACGGCACCCCCATTCCCCCCTCCCCCATGGCATCTACCACCACATCCCCCACACCCTCCTACACCCTGCTCTAGGGTTGCTTGTCGGATGGACCGAGCAGATAATTACACTTAACGGTTCGGTTTATCAGTATCGACTTCTAAATATACTAATCTGCTAGTCAACCGATAAGATAACAGTTGGTTCGATATCAGGTTAACAATCATCGAACAGTGTATCTGTTATTAATCTGTATTCCAAAAAAAACCAGTAAATAATAAACACTGAAAATAAACAAAATCAGTGTTGAAAAATTAAGAATAATTTTTTCAGAATATAATCGAGCCCACTTAGTTCAAAGTGTGTCCTTAAGGAAATTATTCCCCTCACAGTACTCGAGGTTGATGGAATATCCCTCCCAGGATAGAACGATTATCTTACCAGAATAGTAGTACTCCAAACTCTGGTAGCGGCGAATCACTCAACAAAGAGTATATCACACGCACTGATTCAAGCCGGCCGGGCCGGCCGAGCCGAGCGAGCGACGACGACGGCGCGAGGGGTCCTTGCCCCCTCAACCCTTTTACTGAAAAGAAGGAGTAATTCTACTTATAAGTAGAAGAACTTTTCTTTCCACTACCGATGTGGGACAACTCCCACTTTTCTTTCCACTACCGATGTGAGACAAATGATTATTTTATAGAGCAAGAGGGAACTCCCTCCATTTTCCATTCAATCTATCATTTAAACCCAACAGTATCTGCTCGATCTAAGAGACAATAAAAATAAATGCAGTGACAATGAAAATATCGTAAGTAGAAACTGATTTCATTCTCCATGTACAAATCATACCCTTATCTGCAAGATCTCAGTAGAGCATCACTATTAGTCTTATTATTTATGCAAATTGATTATCAACTGACTGAGAGATAACATTCTAGGATTTACCAATGCACAATTGCTTGTGCCAACTGCCAAGTTTTTTTACACAACTCTAAAACATAGATATAACTTGTCTGAGCAACAGATAAAGAATAAGCATTTTCACTATGAATTTTGAACAAAACAAAGTTTCACAATGAACTGGATAATTGAATGTTGAAACTGGAAACTGAAAACAGCAACAAATGCAGTGGAGATTCAGTTGCAGTCTATTTCTCTTCTCAGCGTATGTATTTCACTTGTGTTTTTATTCTTTTTAGAATTTCACCTGCTTATGAATACAACATTTTCAAGATATACAAAATTTCCAGCTATTTATATACCTTGGGGTAAAAATATAACTTTGATAATATTTAACAGGTTAACGGTTTATCTGATAAAGAAATCGAATAATCCGCTCCCGCACCGATAAATCGTTAACTGTAAAAATTTAATTCGTTCACCGACCGTTAATCCAATAAGCCCATTTTGCGGTTGGATTATCGATTACATTTTGGTTTTGAACATCCCTACCCTGTCCTCCTGGATTTTTTATTTTACATTTTTAAGAAATAATAAATTATTCTTACCCCGCCACTTGTCCCTACTCCCCACCACTCCCTTGCATCACCACCGGCCGAAATTCTCTATTTCATATAATTAATTTTAATTTTATAAAAAATGAAAAAAAAATATATCTTACCTCCTAACCCTGTCTTCCCAGATTTTTTATTTCATATATTTTATTTTACTTTGATGAAGATGGAAAATTATTTCTTACGCCTCACTTCCCTACCCCCACCCTCTACCCGCCGCCCCCTTCCAAATATTCTGTTTCATATATTTATTTTATTATTATAAAAAATAAGAAATTTTTTCTTACCCCCATCCCAACCCCTATCCCTCTTCCTTCGAATTTTCTTTTTCATAAATTTCATTATAAAGTAAAAGAAAATTTTATAAATATTACATTTGAAATAATATTACACTTATGTAATATGGATTAACCCATAACCAACCCTCCCACTTATCACCTAACCCATTTTTACCCACATGGGTGGATTGAAACCCAAGTAACTTTTGTTCAACCCGTTTTAACCCACCCCAAATCCGATTCAACCCGCCATTTGCCATCACTAGATACCATGTTCCCCTCCTTTTGTAACTTTTGTAGTTATTTATAAATATGGTAGTGGTCTAAGCCAAACCCCCCAACACCACATGAGGTGAAAGTCTGTATGGCTTAACAAGAAAAAACGTAAATGTCATTTTATTTCTAGAAACACTTGTGTTGAATTAGAAGACAACAAAGGTTAAAGATAATATGGGAAGATTAGAACTCAATAATGATCAGTCTTGCATTTATATGAAGTTACACACTTAATCAAGTAAAGATTCAGAAACATATCAATTATTCAACCCATGTCAGATAATTTACACTTTGAAAATAGATAAATCTTAGAAGACAAACGAGGGGTAACCAGAACTTCCACTTGATTTACCTTAGGCAGGGTAATGCCTACACCTTCTGTCATGTCTATTGGTGCGTTTGATAATTTACTAAAATCAAAACCTTGAAGTAGGCGCGCAAAAGTCAAATGTGTCACTAAGTTCGCAAAAGTTATCCCTGGACAAGATCGTCTACCAGAACCAAATGGAATGAATTCAAAATGTTGACTGCGAGCATCTATGTTTGCTTTGCTTGTCAAAAATCTCTCAGGCATGAATTTTTCAGGTTCTGGCCAAATATCAGGATCGCGTTGTATTTTCCACGCATTGATATATAAACGAGTGCCTTTTGGAATGTCATAACCAACAACTTTACAATCTTGCACTGCTTCGTGTGGTAATAGTAATGGCACAGGTGGATATAAGCGTAACGTTTCTTTAACGATAGCTTGAAGGTACACTAAATTTTTAATGTCACTTTCTTCAACCCATCGATCTTTACCCACTTTTGCATCTATCTCTTCTTGGGCTTGTTTCATGGCATGTGGATTGTTCAGCAATAAGGACATTATCCATATCAAATGAACAGTTGTTGTGTCAGAGCCATCCAAGATCAAACTCTGCATATATACATGATTTTATTTGCTATAGTTAGAAAACAAATGGTAATTACAATGACCCTAAAGATCAAGATGGAGTGAAAAATATTGTAATGCGTTTATCATATTATGCAGTTTCGATGCACAAAAATTGTAAATATAATGGAAAATCGTAGTGGTTTAGACAGATGGTCTTTGGGAATATTTTCCTAAATGTGTATTAAATAGGTACTCTGCCTTTCTAATTTATTTGATCTTATTTCCTTTTTAGCCAATATCAAAACATTTTTTTAAATTTGAAAATATTTTAACTAAAGCCTTTAATTTTTACGGTTAATGGGAATTTTATACAATTGTCATGCGATAGCAAGTTTCAATAATTTTATAAATTCATTTCTAAGTTAAACAGATTCACATAACTTGAAACAATGGAGACATAAACATACCAAGACAGTTGACTTGATGACGGTGGCCTGAGAATAACCATAGGCTTTGAATTCATTAACATCTGTCGCCCTAAGCATGGCATCTATGGCATCTTGATCTTCAAATTTTACATCCTTTTTCTTCATATGGTCATCCAACCAACCTTGAAGAATAGAATCCAAGTCTTTGTAAATATTGTTCATCAATTTTATATGCCCTTGGAAATCAAAATATTTGAACAATGGGAATGGCACTGCATCATATAAAACAATTTGCCCAACAACATACATGATGCCCTTAAAGGCTTTCCTACAACGTTGTGCCTCCTCATCCTCCTCTATCTTGCTGTATCTTTTCCCACATATGGTCTTCACAATTATGTTTAAAGTCAATTGGTAAAACCATTCACTTATATTCACTTCATTCTTTGGCGCAACCTGCGTCAGAGAATATAAGTCTTTGATGCTATTTTCCACTTCGGAGACACGTATATGCCTCATTTTCTCGAGCTTTGTACTTGAGAGTACTTGTGTCAGGGCTAGTTTGCGCACTTGGCTATAATAAGGACCGAAATTAGAATAAGTGAACCTCGCGTACTTGTAACCAATGCTTTGGCCAGCCATGGATGTTGGACGGGCAGCAAAATCCTTGTCATGAGTTGTGAGACAATCTTTAGCTGCTTCCCAATTGCTGATTATCAAGTAGGGATACATCCCCATTCTCAAAGTGAAAATCGGTCCATATTTATCGGCCAACGCCCCTAAAGTCCGAGCAAATGGGACATTTTCACTGGTACCACTCAGCTGACAGAGATGGCCTATGATAGGCCATGCTCCGGGGACTTCAGGGGCTAATTTTTTGGAAGTCTTTCTTGATCTCCATAAGATTATATGCAAGAATACAAAGGCTAATAGCCCTAAAACAGCTTGCAAATGGCAAGTAAAATGATAATCCATTAGTTTTCTCATGAACTAAAAAGGGTGAGGCTCGAACTATAGGAGATATATTGCAAAAGATTCGGGCCCTCATAATCATGTTATTATACTGTGCTTGTGCAGAACGTGAGTACGACGTATTTGTCCGAGAGCATCTCATTTGATAATTACTTTCTCCATTTTAATTTATGTATCTTAATTTAATTCGGTATAAAAATTAATAAAAATTGAATTTTGTGATCTTTTAAGTTAAAATGAAGTTTGTAATCTAACTATTGGGTAAAGAATTTAAAAAAGATACATCTTTTTTTAAATAGATTTAAAAAGTAGGACAAACGACTTGAAAGGAAGGGAGTATGAAGTATCAATGTGGAATTGACTATTAGATTTTTTTCTTTAATAAGAACAATTTAAATGAAATTTTCTAAAAACAATTATACTAGAATCCCAATGAATGGTGTGCATGGAGAGGGTGAGGTAGCTACAGTGATATCGATCTTGTATAGAAAGGACACGTAGCAACTAATATTAATTTATGCTCCTATCAATTCAACTTATATTACACTGAAAATAAATTTAAATATATATATTCATAGCGTAAAAAAATAGTGGCCGCAAATTTAATTGAAAAATATCAACAAATCTTATGCGTGTACGTGAGTTTTGGCTACTCCATTTGTTTATCCGGAAAAACAAAAACGACAAATCGACAAGTCATGTCAAAGGCCACCAAATTAGAATCCCCATCAGCCATTTGTCTTTCTCAATAATGCACATCAATTTATCTTTATTATGACACCTAATTTTCGACTATAAGATGGAACACGTTATCCTACTTGTTCTATTCATAATTTTTACGGAATAATAAGAAACAATAATATAAGGACATAATATTTTTAAGTGAAAATCACTCGACTCACAAAGATAGATAAAACCACGACCTACATCTCTGTAGGATTTATCCCCAACTTCACTACAAAGTGAGCTTCTGCACATTCAAGTTACAAACTCTATAATCTAGGAACTATAAATTCTAATTCCTATCTCAAAAATCAGCCCAAACTGTCTAGCCCACTCAAAGTTGATTCCTAACTTGAAGTTGAATTAGACTAACTATTATACATATTACAATTGCTTCTAGGAAAGAGGATAAAGGTACAACTCAATGAAAAACATAATACAAAAGTCTAGACTTAAGAACTGAAAAGTATTATTCAATAGAACAACTCCAATCTTCTTCGTAGTATTAGGGTCACACTAATTAAATCAGAACTTTCTCAATTATGCTTGACAAGTTTGCTCAAGTTTCTGACTTTGTCTATTTGTGAGTGTGTAAGTTTCTTCACGGCAAGAGTTGATATATATAGTTTTTAGCTTCATCAACGTGGCTAACCTAAACCGTACATGATATGACCCATCCTGGTAGAACAGGGTTTGTGTTGGTTTAGGATTCTTACATCTTCACGTATATGTAGTTTTCTTGTATGGCTCTAAAGAATCTTGATAAGTATGGTGCTAAATCTGGATGCCTTGTACGCCAAGTCTTTACCATAAAAACACAAATCTTACTTGTGGTAGGACTTTGAGAAGGAACACGTTCCTGTACATGTTTCTTGCATTTGTTCTTGTCAACTCTATATCGCTGTTGTGAGTGGGACAGATCATGTTCTTGGATATGGTATATTCCACCTTTTGCTCTGAGCCTGATTCGTTCAGTTATGTATTATATCTGCCCTTTGATCGATCAAGTACACATACTTGGTTTATTAACCTTATGCATTCTCTTTGTCAATTATCAAAACTAACACTTATCATTCCTGCTAATTCCAACAATCAAGCCGCTCAACTCTTCATAAAATTATTGAAGTTATGAGATGCATATCTAATTGAGCCATTTGGTCAATTTACACATTTTTAATACCTCATTTTCCTACCAAATGCAATCTAATTGTAGTATGACCATCAAGTTAGTAAACAATCTCATATTTAAATCTTTCTAAAGAATATTTGATATGTTAATTGTTCACATGTTGGACCACTTGAAAGTGGAAGAGGGGGACATTATGCAGAATTTAGCGGATATAGAAGACAAGTGTATATTACCCAAAAGAGGAATGCTAAAAGTACTAAAAAGGGGAAGAAAAACAACAAGAATAGGGGAGAAGTTCAACATGCTAGAGCTATGTCTAAGAAGCCAACAACAACAGTTAAGAATGGAGGTGAAACGCTGCCTTCAAGAGTACTAACAAAGAGGGGGCATCATTCATATTACCATACTTATGCTTACAATATAATTTTCAGCCCACAACATCCTAATAATAGCACTCAAAATAGTCCACACGCCTAGACTTCAACCTTCACTTTCAATTCGTAGTTTTTACATGTTTTCTCCTCCATTTCACTTAATTAATGCATGGATAGCCTTAACAATAATAACTGCAACATAACCAGATTATATTCCATAATTTCCAGCCATTAGAAACTATGTTTATAATCTCAAAATAGTCCAACAAAACAGTAGTTGTATCTTAGGCTACTTCTATGCTATCTTGTAGTATTTTGCTTCAAACAACTTCACCAACATGGAATTGAGCTTAAGCACGACCAAAGGGATGTTAAACTTACTTTAAGCGGTAGATATGACTCAAAACCCACATCTGGTTCAGCTCACATAACCCTTAATCACATCACAATACCGTAGACTTGTTGTTCTTTGTGGTTTCCAACACTTTGATGAAAGATTGGATTGATTTCTCTTTAATTTGGCTTTAAAACCTTGGAGATATGTAGAGAAGGGTTTTGGGGAGTTTGTGGACGATGTTTTTGAAGAAAAATGATTAAATGGAAGTCTACAACTCAATTTAAAGAGCCTAAGGTCGGCCACCGCCTCAAGTGAGCCCCAAACTGGTTGTCTGCGTAGTCTCGCAAAAACGCGAATATCTCTCTACTCCGACGTCGTATTGACGAATTTTTAATGTGTTAGAAACTAGACTGGTAGACCTACAATTTCGTTAGTGGATCACCCCGTAATTACAAATATATTGTGAGAAATGCTCTGCAACATTTGACCCAAATTTTCAATTAATTTATGAACGTAACTTGTAAAAACTTTTGCCATCTTTTGTTTTACAACTTGCTTGACTTCAAAACTTAACACACGACTACGATACGATTAAAATACCTCATAATACTTTTAGTCTTACCCCAAAAGTAGGGGTTATAACATTCGCAACTTGCCGACTTTCGACGAAACTTATTTTTTTCGATTCGTTTAACTTCTAAACCTTTCAACATGTGCTATACATGGTTTTAAACACTCATGAACTTGAGAATGATCTTGATCTCCAAGCTTATGTCGACTAAATTACAACACACTTTAATGTATGAAAATAGAGGATGTAACATTTTTCTTCAAAATAAAAAAGAATGACTTCCTCCTTTATAGTATTTATTAGTGGGCAATTGCCCGTGCATATTCTATGTATTTTAAGCCATTTGGAATTTTTGTTCAATTTATATTCATACAATCTTTTCTTCAATTGGACAACTTTAACGTCTTTGATTTCCCCAAATCTCACTTGTATTCCTTCAGTTAATCTCCTAAATCTCTTTGGTATTGCGTCGTGTTCTGAGATCTTTATATCCATCCTCACGACGATGGCACCTGTTATACAAATTATTACACTTTTATGTATCATGTATGTTTAAATTACCACATTTAATTTGTATGAAGTTGTGATAAAAGTTGTGCCATGGTTTCTTTAAGCTGCTTGCAGGGTGTACTAACGTCACAATTTAAGTTGTATCTACATGATCTTTATATGACAAACTGGATTGTTAATGTTAAAGCAGACACAATTGTAGATCCTATAGCACCTAAAAACATATCAGCTGAATGTGGAACACTTGACATCATTTGATGAGCTTTAAAGCTGCAGATAGCAAATAGAAATCCCTACTGAGTTCTCAGACTATAACTTGTTGGATATGTAAAGCAGTACGGAAAGTAAATAAATATTACAAGTGTTTGAAAGGATGAACAAACAAGCCAATATTCAGAACTGCCGCAAGGTTGTTGAGTCTTGTATCTTGATAACCTGAAATCAAGAAACACTAAATCTGGATTGTTACAATTGTAGCTGAGTCGAGAGATGACTCTCTGTCTTTAAGACAAGATTTCCCCGTATATATGCTTTTACGTTAACGGGCAATAGTCTCCCAAGATAAAACAACAACTAATCAACACTACAAAGCAAATAGGTTGATTCTGACGAAGAAAAAAAACACGAAACGACTTGCTGAAGAATGGAAAAGGAAGGAAGAGTTTTCTGTTTTCGTCCACTGTTTCTGCTCACGTTTTGGACAGAATTTTTGTTTTCTCTCTTCTGTTTGTCTCTGTGTTGTATATAGTTTAGTCTCTTGCAGTCACAACAATTGAGCCAGAAGGCATCAATATATAGCATAAGGGGAGAGACTTCTCAACTACCAAGTAATGGTTGTTTATGGCCATTAGTGAAGGAGTTAATCAGCTAAGTAATGGTTATTTATGGTCATTAGTGAGGGAGTTAATCAGCCAAGTAATGGCTAATTTATTGTGCAACATAAATGAGCTTTTAGGGAGGAGATTAAGTGCAGATTAATGGAGTTTTAACGCTCCAAAAATCAACCCAAACAGTAGGCAGAAACTTTTTGTCTTCCGTCGTTCCCAATTTCATCTTTTCAGAAACTCTAGGGACCAAACTGTAAATATTAAACAATTTGGGGGGTCTATCAGAAGAAGCCCAAGACCCAAGGCGCGTGACCCGAGCCCGGACCGGACGGCGGCGGTGAGCGTGTGGGCTTAGCCTCAAACCAAAGCACATCTAGGTCCTCCCTCCTTCAAACACATGGGTTACCCCTTGGGGTCCCAAACCCGTAGCCAATTTTGAGACTCATAAAGAGAACAATTCTTCATTTTCCCACCGATGTGGTAGATTTGTCCCACACCATATTTTCATGCCCCAAACACCTTACTTCGTGGACCAATATCTCTTTCATTTCTCAACGGAAGTTGACGATCTTTGGCCCTACGGTCATCTACTCACTTAGTAGATTATGCACGTGTGAAGAGACAAAGCCTCCAACATGCGGAACCCTAGTGTTTAAGTCATTAAATATGGGTGAACGCACCTCCCCACCAAAGATAAATTTCCAACATAACTTTCACGAATTTGCTCCAAAATTAACTTTGCGAAAAAAAAATTATATTTTTTTAATAAGATGCTAAATTGAAGTCAATAATATTTGTGTTTATGACAAAATATTATGATCAAGTTATGTTCCCTCGAGGGTGTAATACAGCAAACTCAAATGGATCTAAGTTTTAAGGATCAAGTTTATCTAAAAAGAAAAAGAGTCGATAGAAATTCAAATATATTCAGATTAAAATAAGAGAATTGAATAATTGCATTTGACAAGATTCCAAGACAAATATGTATCCTAACGTGTCACTTTTCCTGATGTCATCTTTAATGTGCTTTTGTGGACACTCAAATGGCTCTCAATATTTGCTAATTCATCAAATTTCTCGAAGACAGTAAAATAATAAAGAACTATATCAGGTGTAAAAGAAACTCGAAGAAGTTGGCAATATAAGGCATGTGCAGGGACGTCGTAATTATCGGGATAGGCACAAGAGGGACGGTGGTACTTTAGTCAACTCAACCAAATATTCAATTTAGTCCAACTTATACAACGTAAAGTACAACATTACACAGCTCATTAAACAGAAATAGTTTATTAAAATTCCAAGCTTGCCCTTGAAGTGCCAAGCAGGCATGTTAACCTGCTGCTTGCTTATTCCCATTTACAGGATAGTAGAAAATCTTGGTCTACTTGTTAAAATAATGGTTCCAGATATTATGTGTTCAAAGAGCCATTTTCTTGCTCTCTGAGTGTGCACTATGCGTTATAGTCTTATAGACATATTACTGTAGGCAATAACATATTTGTTTTAAATCCGTACATTTTGATTTAAGCGATAAATTCAATTATATTAGTCCATAGTACTTGTGGATTTGAGTCCAACTAAATTTCAATGGCTGAGGTTACAATTAGTAGTTATTTTGTAAAAAATACTTCCTAATATATGATTATTTTAATTTTTTATAGACTTTTTCGATAGCGAAAAAATCTCAAATTGTTTTCACTTTCTTAAAATTTAGAGCATTTATTAGATTCAAATTCGCACAGTAATTTAAAAATATTCAATGTGATAATGACAAAAAATATGATAATGGGGTGTTTCGGAGTTTTGTGCTAATGATGGGATCCATTTTCGTTTTTCTTGCCCTCATACGTCTTCACAAAATGGAAAAGCCGAACGCAAAATTCGTATCATTAATAACATTGTCTGAACTTTATTGATTCATGCTTCCGTACCACCGTCTTTTTGGCATCATGTTCTACAAATGGCTACATGTCTTCTTAACATTCTTCCTTCCAAAGGTTTGACATATTCGTCCCCTCTTCAAATTTTATTTAATAAGACTCCTTCGTATTCACATTTTAGGATCTTTGGGTGCTTGTGTTATCCACTCTTTCCGTCCACCACAATTAACAAGCTGCAAGCCCGGTCTACCCCTTGTGTGTATTGGGTATCCCCTAAATCATCGTGGTTACAAATGTTTTGATTTATCATCTAATAAAATCATCATTAGTCGCCATGTAATTTTTGATGAATCCCAATTTCCGTTTACTAAGGTTAGTAATACCGTGCCTAGATCGTATAATTTTTTGGATGATGGTATATCCCCGTATATTTTTCACCATTTTTCGGATGTATCCTGCACCCCAAATCCGCCAGCGGGCCCACTGTCCATTAGCCCCACTACACCACTAATACCCACTTTTCCCGCCTCACATCGGGCGGTTTCAACAATTAGGCCGTCTGCACCAATATCAAACCGGTCCAGTTCTCTGCATCATCGATCGCTCCAGCTTTCTCTAGGCCAAAGCCCATCGCTCACGCCACCCGTCCCTTGTCCAGAAATTTCCCAAACTTCACCCAATTCTCCCCCGAGTCATAGACTAGTCACTCGAAGTCAGCGTGGAATTTTTAAACCAAAAAGACATTTTAATTTAAATTCTAATGTTCTTAAATTATCACTACCCCGTAATCTTGTGTCTGCGTTAAATGACCTGAATTGAAAAATTGCTATGACTGACGAATATAATGCTCTTATTGATAATAATACATGGGAGTTGGTGCCCCGTCCTTCTGGTGTTAATATTATTCGGTCTATGTAGATTTTTGCTCATAAGGACAATTCTGACGGTTCTTTTACGTGGCATAAGGCATGGCTTGTAGGTGATGGTAAGACTCAGCAGGTTGGTGTAGATTGTGGTGAGACATTTAGTCTGGTGGTCAAGCCGGCTACCATTCGCACTGTGCTCAGCTTGGCTCTTTCGAAAGCGTGGCTCATTCATCAGTTGGATGTAAAGAATGTTTTCTTACATGACGATCTAAAGGAGACAGTCTATATGCATCAGCCTTTGGGGTTTATGGATCCCAACTATCATCATCATGTCTGTTTATTGAAGAAGTCCTTGTATGAGCTTAAATAGTCTCCACGGGCTTGGTATAAGAGGTTTGTAGACTATGTTTCGACTATTGGGTTCTCTTACAGCAGGTTTGATAATTCATTGTTCATATATCGCCATGGTTCTTCCCTGGCTTATATATTATTATATGTGGATGATATTATCTTGATGGCCTCGTCTGATGCATTACGTCAGTCAATCATGACAATGCTTAGTTCTGAATTTGCTATGAAAGACTTGGGGCCCTTGAGCTACTTTTTGGGAATTGCAGTCACTCGTCATGCAGGTGGGTTGTTCTTATGGCTGGCCAGTGGGATGGGTCGGCCAGGTCCCGCCCCGACACCGCCCCGGTCCAGCCCCGAACCAAACCTTTTAAAAAAAATTGAGGTATTGGGACTCGAACCGGGATGGGACGTGGTCCCATCCCGACCCGTCCCGGCTAGCCCCAATACCGTCAGGCCTGACCCGGTCCCGGTCCCGGTCCCGCCCGAAACTTCCCCTTTTGCACAAATAACCGTTGCACCAACGACCATTTTACATTTTGGCCGTTGTGCAACGACCATTTTTGGCCTCCCCCTCCCCAACCCCCCTACCCCCATAATATTTATTTTTAACCCATAAGTTATTATATTTACACTTTAACCCAATTTCTCAACTATAAATACCTCATTTTCTCTTCATCTTTCTCACAAATCTTCCTACAATCTCTCTAATCTCTCAATCTATCTCTTTACAAGTCAACATTGTCTACTATATATTCAATTTTATTTATTCATTTGGGAGTGAAGTTGGCAACTAGCTTGAGGATCTTCCATCGAGCAAAGTTTTAATTTTCAACCTCTCGATTACACGTCGACGTTTAGTACATTCGTTCCTTCATTAAATTATTATTGTCTGTTTATTTTATTTAGCGCACTTAATTTCATTTACTTTAATTATTTATTAGTATAATTATAAATTTATAATAGAAAGATTTAAACGTATGCTTACGGGTAAGGGTCATGCTTCTTCTAGTAGGGGCAACAAGGGCAAGTGTACTTCTTCTAGTCATCCTATTTCTAGACAGAATCATATTCCTACACAGGATGATTTTGTTGATACTGAACATTTTTCTACAATACCATTAGATTTAGACGAGGAGCTATTTTCTGAAACTCAAGAAGACTTTAATTTAGACGATGATCTAGATGATATATCCACTAATGTAGATGACAACACACTCACTAGTGCACCTTCAACTGAAAAATTAATAAATAAATATTGTGTTTTATTATTATCACATCATTTTATTTTGTCTAGCATATAAGATGAATGCAAAAAACGTATAGGCATTACCAACAAGAAAGTGCTAGCAACCAACCGGCTTCCATACCATCTTCTTCTTTTTCAACACAACCTCAAAAAAGACATGTTATTTCTGCGGCTAGTATTGAAAGCCTTAGACATAGAATGTTTAGTGGTACCACTACTAATCAAGTTATCGAGTTTGATGGTTTTGTTTTGCAGGGTGTTGTACCGTACGAAGCAGTTCTCAATGAAAAAGAATGTGAAAACTTGATGAAATACTGGAGGGAGAATGAGACGTGGCATAGAGAACCAAACATTTGGCAAATAGTGAAATACACGTGTTGTCACGTGTAATTTCGTATTTTTTAAAAAAAAATTAAAAAATTGTTTTATTTTCTTTCTTTTTCTTTTCTTTTTAATCCCGAAATGTAATGGAAATATTATTTTATATTTAAAAAATGAAAAGGGCAATTATTTTTATATGAACTTGAAAAATTATTAGAGGTGTTAAGTATATTCGAATGTTGTTGAAGTTTTAAAGTTGAGATTCAAGTGCTAAATTCTTTCTAAGCCCTTAGTTGTTGATGAGATTCGAAAATGAAAAAAGAATTTTGAATTCACCATTGTTGAACCTTGAAAAAGCTTGAAGAACAAAAAATGAGTTTTGTCGAATTTCGTGGTTGTTGGCCAAATTGATTACTGGAGTATGGTGATGATGTTGTGAAGTTGTAGTTGAAATTTGAGTTTGATTTGTGTGAATTTATCTGAGTTTTTTGTTGAATTTTGACACCAAAAATTAGACTTGTAGCTCCTAAAAATGGATGATAAAATGGTGATGAAGAACTCTTGAAAATCAACTTTGGAAGTTAGAACTGACACACGTGCCCATTTCGTATAGGTTAGAGCCATTTTTTAAAGTTCTCACGCGCTTGAAGGAGATGTTCTCACGCAGTACTCCACATCAATAATAAAGGTGCAAATAATTACTTTAAAAAGGTTTAGAGGGGTAATAGGATCCCCGCAAAGATAAGGTGTGTCGCAACAACTTTAGGTATAATTCAGGGAGGTAATAGTGTCTTATCCCTATTTAAATTATTAATTATGGAACTTATAGTACTTTTTACGTAGTTTCTAAATATGTAAATTTTATTTTAAAATATTTAAAGATTTTATGTTCTAACACACTGTCAAAATTAGAAAATTTTATTCTCAAAAAGCGAAAAGTGTTAATCTTTTCGGGACGAAGGAAGTAATTTAATTTGTTAGTATACCAAGTTGCTTAACTTATTCAGTGAATAACACATAAACATGCCCTTTAACTTGGCGCGAGCTGGCAACTATGACCTCAAATTTTATCAGTGCACAAGTAGGCACTTAAACTTGCGAAAAATCGAACAAGCATACACACGCGTCTTATATGGCAAATTGAGTGAGATACACTCAAAAATAGGAGAGTTGATGCTCAATATCTCATGTATATACTTGTTCGACTTTTGGAAAGTTTAAGTGCCTACTTGTGCACTAGCAAATTTTGAGGTTAAAGTTGCCAGCTCACGCCAAGTTAAAGGACATGTTTATGTATTTTTCTTTAATTTACCTTTTTTCATTTTTTTATGTCCAATCTACGTGTAAATTAGTTGACAGTCTCTGATTGGGCATTAATCCACGTGGGAGCAATTGCACTTCACACTAGTGACCTGTCAGAAATTTGTGTATGCATGTTCGACTTTTGACAAGTTTAAGTGACTACTTGTGTACTAGCAAAGTTTGAGGTCATAGTTGTCGGGTCGCGCAAGTTAAAGGGCTTGTTTGTGTGTTCAAAAAATACTTTAAGTGATGGTATACGTAAAAATTGTTTTAAATGAATAGATTTAAAACCTCATATGCAACCAAAATATGATATCCTTAACTATAAAAAAAATACTTTCTCCATTTATTTTTACTTATTCATTAAGCTAAAAACAAATTTTTAATTTTACTTGTTCTATTTAATATATTTTGAAAAATTTATTTTGTTTTATTTTTATCATGGCAAAGGCTTACGACAGGGTATCATGGGCTTATACTTGCATTGTTCTTAGGAGGATGGGTTTCTGTGAGCTCATTATCGATATGATATAGAGGCCTATGGCGGATAATTGGTATTCTGTTATAATCAATGGCACTAGACATGATTTTTTCCACTTCACTAGAGGTTTGAAGCAAGATGATCCACTGGCCCCTGCCCTATTTATTTTAGGTGCATAGATACTTTCTAGGCTGATGAACAAGTTGAATAAAGACCAACTTTTCCATGGTTTCTATATGGAGAGGAAGAGGCCTAAGCTTAACCATCTCAGTTTTGCAGATAACATCATCATCTTAACTTTAGGCAGAAGGACATCACATGATCGGGTTATGGAAACTCTTAGTAACTATGAAGAATGCTCGAGTCAACTCATCAATAAAAACAAAAGTCACTTTATGGTCACTGAAGGTGTGTTTCCCATCTACTATTGATACTATCAAAGAGGTTACAAGCTTTTCTTAGAAAGATTCACCGATTACATACCCTGCTTATCCTTTCATCATTGGCAGACAAAAAATTGTTCACTTCTTGAATATGATATCTAAAGTGGTAGGAAGGATTAGAGGCTGGAAAACAAAGATGCTTAGTTGTGGGGGCAAGGATACTCTTATCAAATATGTTCTCCAGTCCCTTCCGATTCATCTCCTCAGTGTTGTCTCACCTCTCAAAACCCCTCTTGATAAAGTTGAGAAGCTGACAACTAACTTTTTCTGGGGCATGGCTGAAGACAGAAAGAAGTATCAATGGTCATCCTGATAGAATTTATGTTATCATTGTGACGAAGGCGGTGTTGGGTTTAGAAGGATACATGATGTTTTCAAATCCCTTTAATTCAAGCAATGGTGGAACTTCAAAATGAAAGATTCTCTTTGGATAGATTTTTTGTTGGCTAAGTATTTTCAAAGATCGCACCCGATCTTCAAGCAATGGGATTTAGGTCAGTCTCAAATCTGGAAGAATCTCTTGATTAACAAGAAGTAACCGTAACAAAATATCCTTTGAAAGATCTACTCGGGCACTTTTAGTTTTTGGTGGGATAATTGGTTGGGTATTAGCCCTCTTGCTCCCTACAGGACGGTGATTGGTAGACCTAGCAGAGCAATAGTTTCTGATTTCTTATATATCCATGGTCATTGGAGGGTTGATATTATTTAGCCGCAGCTGCCGCATCAATTGGTGGTTAAGATTCTTACCTTCCAGTTCCACTATCAACCGGGTAGGCCGGATCTGCCTTATTAGGATGTCAATCCTTCATGTTTATTCACATGTTCTTCAGCATGGGTTGTTTCCAGGAGTCCCAGACAAGTTTCTCTCATCAACAAGCACACTTGGCAAACCCATGTTCCTTTTAATTGTTCTTTCTTAGTTTTGAGGGCTTTAAGAAATAAGCTTCCTACCGCCAACAGAGTTCTTGTTTTAACCTCGATGGTGGTACTGACTGTGTATGTTTCTGAGCTTCTAGGTATAAGTATGTTCAACATCTATTTGTTACGAGTTTCTTTGTAAATACAGTTCAAAAGTTTTTCTCTCCGGCTATGGGTACCATGCACAATCCGAAACAACCCTAACATCTTATTTTACATTGGTGGACTGAAAAGTCCAAAACTGAGCCTCATAAGATTCTCATTTGCGCCCTTCATATTCTTATTTACTGGCATCTGCGGAAGAATCGTTGTGCAGTTAAGCATGGTTCTAAAAAGTCTAATTTGGCAAAGGTTAAATTCAACATACCAAGTGATGTTTACAAGATGATGACAATTGTTTTTCTCTATGTTCATTGGCCTTCTAGTTGGGTAGACATTTATTCTTGAGTGGAGGTATGTTCTCATGAGATCAATATCACTAGAGTTTTCTGGACTAGGCCTGATCTTGGGATTGCTAAACTCAACACTGACGAGAGCGCTCTTGGTAACCCGAGCAAGATATATGCGGGTGGTATTTTCAGAGATAGTTATGGGGAACTAATTTATGCTTTTGCTGGTCCATTGGATGATGGTACTAATAACCAAACTGAGTTAGAAGTTGCACACATTAGATTAGCTTGGTGTATAGATAATGGGTATTTAGGTGTTACTCTCGAGGTTAATTCTGAGATGTTAGTTTACTGGATTAAGGGCTCGGTTGCTCCACCTTGGCATCTTTACCATGATTTTACCAGACTTCACGACACCATACGACATTTTCACACCTTTTCTTGCACCCATATATTCAGAGAAGGCAATGTGGTGGCAGATGCATTGTCCAAACATAGTCATACTCTTGACGCTCAAGGTACTTACTTTGTATACTTGCCTGCTCACATTAGAGGACTTGTTCAGATAGACACACTTGGGTTGACTAGCTCCAGACGAAGGAAGACTAACAAGATTAAATAACCACATTGATCTCATATGGTGCCTGAGTTATGTGATGGGGAGAAAACCAAACTAGGTCAGGGTCGCGCTCATGTATCTTTTGACACATCTGTATCTCTCTTCATTGGGGTTATTTCTTGCTTGTGCGTCAAATATGTTTTGAAGACAGATCTTATATAGGGCATATGATTTTTCTTTTCATTGTTTCTTTACTTTGTAAAGAGAGAGTTTCCCTTATTTATTTTTCTAGTTTTCTATTGTATTGAGAGGAGTCTCTATCTAAAATGGTATTCGGTCCCCAACCACACTCCTTGGAAAATCCACTACCCGTAACTAAACCTTGTCCATATGTTTTTCCACCCCTATTTGAACCTTCTCCATTTGATTTTCCACCTATAGGATGTGATTCAATATCTCCAAAATTCAGAGGATCCTACTCTACTTCAATGTCTAGACGTCATTGGTGGACCTCTCCTAACCTATTGATCCATGTCGCACCCGCAATCTCCTCCCTCAATGCATCTATTTCCTCATCCTCCTCCTCCTCCTCGTTGTCATAAGGTATAAGATTTCTTATGTGGTCCTTCTCCATCTCACCAACAGTTGGGTAAAGAAATGAACGCATCCTTCTAAGTTCAACAAACAAGGGATAAAATCAGTTCATAAAATAAGTAGTTTATAATGTACCAATATTGACATTCTAATAGACTTAAGTTCAAATTGTTACCTCTTCAACATTTATTTCTTATTTTGAATGGATCACGTTCTTATTGGAAGTAAGTGTGTCATATCAACATCCTTGGATTTGGAAGCGGAACCCCTGATTCGGCGCAATTACGTCCAACAAAGGGGATTTCTTCATATTCCCATGCATGTAATTGAATGCAACACATAATAGGGTCAATCGAATATCAATGGTGTATAATAAAATATTATTACTATGGATAACTTATGATCAATACCCAGTGGAACCCGAAATGAAAGTAAAATGTTTTTGTAGTAGGGTTGTTCTTGAATTGTTTAAACAAGTTGAACATGTCCACCTTGTTCTTCAAATAATTCAATGTCAAATCAAAGCATATCTTTCCCCAAAGATATTTGGTAAAGCATGACAAAGAATCAACCAAGCTTATCAATTTCATCTCAATTAGTTTATGCTTGTTATGTGCCAATAAAATGCAGTGAACAAACCACATCAAGGACACCTTAAGCTTGTCTAATTTGTAGAATGTTTTGTTTTCCAAACTTCTCACGAGCACATTCTGTGTAACACCTGAATTACCTTTTTCTATAGAACTTGTCTCTTTTTCTATGGACCTTATTCGGCTCATTTCCACTAGAGAAGACCTCACAATTCAACCCAGTGACCACTGCAAACTCCCCTTGCCCAAAAAACATGGCATATCCTCAATCAAAAACCACATCTCATGTTTTTTCTTTAGATTCTTAATTTGTCGTAGAAAAAGTTAATGAACAAAATGTCCACTGAATTTATCCCACTCTAAGGGTAAGTCGAAGAAGTGTCCAAAATAAGTTCTACGAAACATTTTCAGAAGTTTATGCTTTCGCATTGAACTTTAAAGTCAAACCACGACTTCGTAGAAGACCTTACTATGATGTTAGCTGGGAAATTAACGCCTTCCAAAAGCCATGAGTTCAATCCGAGCCTTTCCATGGACTTGATATTTTCAGGAACATGTAGACGATCAATATTGTCCCCCTCATCTTCTGTAGCCTCGCATTGGCCAAATTCCTCTTCTCCAACACCACAATTGGCTTCTTCTTCAGATTCAAATGCGTCAATCTCCTTGAGATAATCATCAAGAGTTGGGGAGCCTACCTCTTCTTCATTTGGTCTATTAATTAACTCGTCTAATTTTTCATTGCGTCTATTATTTAACTCCTCTTGTTGTTTCTTTTGTCAATTAATTAACTCATTTGATTATTTTATTAGTCTATTATTTAATTTCCTTGGTTGTTTATTTTCTCTATTAATTAACTCATTTGGTTGTTTCTTCTTCGGGCTTCAACTTCGCCTACATCGGGATCTAGGTCAATAACCTATGTTCTTAACCTTTTTTTAGATAAAGAAGGCATGTAGTCAACTTTGCAAATTGATTCAAATTTTCCTTTAGTCCACACCATGACTATAAACTCAAAAGAATCAACAATAAGACATGCAAAATACAATGAAACTCAAGAAAAAAATCAATATAAAAATAAATAAGGGCTTCGCCATGACTGTAAAATCGAAATCAACAAATAATCAGAATCAACAAATTAGGGCTTCGCCATGACTATAAACTCAGAACATCACAAAATAAGACATTAAAATACTATTTTAAACTCGAAAGAAATCAAAATAGGAAAAAAAATTAGGGCTTCTGAAACCTGTAACTGTTTTTCAGCTGAAATCTTCAAATCTGAAACCTGTAACTGTTTTTCAGCTGAAATCTTCAAATCTTGGCTCTTTTAATAGCTTATTTCACTTTCAAGGCTTTCTTCAAATTTGTTTTTAGAGATGGAGTCGTGGGAGAAGAGGAAGCTCAACGATTGTTGGAGTTGGAGGAAAAAATAACGAAGAAAGAGTGAGGAAAGAAAAAATAGGTTGTTTTATTAGTTTAAAAATTAATGCCAAAGTTTTTAAAATTACAAACAGGCCCCCACGTGATTACTAATTCTATCATTAGTAATTTTTGAGGTAAAAAATAAAAGAGGGCCTGCCACTTAGAAAAAGAATTGAGGGTCCTCCCACCTCAATCTTCCGAATGACTAAACTTTGCATAACTAATACTTGCATAATGCTAATCAACAACCAAATAGACCTTAAACAACCAAATGGGACCAAACATACACTAAAGGGTCGTTTGATAACAAGTTAAAGTTATGCAGGTATTAATAATACATGTATTATAGTTATGAAAGAATCTATATATTAATTTATATATTAATTAATTATGTAAGATTTAATTATTCATTATTAGTTATTTCATCTTATATTTTATATAAAAAATATATAAATATTCTCATAATTTATATGTATATATTAGTTATATAAATTTCTAAAAATAATTACTTATATAAAATTTAATACATGAATAATGTTACTCGTAACCATCTATCAAATGACTAAGGACCATTTTGATCATTTTTTAATCTGAATCACGTGGCTGACTTATTTAGTAATTATTTTTAATCTTAAAGCGTCAGCTCAGTTTCCTAATAAGGTGTATTTGTGGACGAAGATGAGGAGAGAATCGGCAATTCAAATATGAGTGCTGGAGAATCTTCTTCGACATCGTCATGGTTTTCTCACTTCTGGTCATCGGCACTCCGGTCAAAACCACTATCTCCGCCGTCGGAGACTACAATCCGTGCTGCCTCCGGCGGAGGTCTTGTCCGGCGTCTCGGTCTCTTTGATCTTCTTGTTCTCGGTATTGGAGCTTCTATTGGCGCCGGTATCTTCGTCGTTACCGGCACCGTCGCCCATGATGCTGGTCCAGGTCAGCTTGCAATAGCATTTAGATTTCTATTCTATACTAATAAATTATATTGCTGGTTTTGTTGTTTGTCAACTCTAGTCCAAATATCTATAGAATAGATTAGATTGGTACTAGGATTTTGGTATGTATAGATATAGAATTCAACTTAATTTATTGATAGTTACATATAATTCAATTGATATTGTATGGAAATATGATTTTTTTTATTCTCCTTTGAGAAAAAGGAGGATTTTTTATTGGATGGGTTCAAAGAAAAAGAAGAAAGTCAATTTGAATAACTGTGGCAGCTAAAACAGACCAGATTAATTTGTTTTTTTAATTAAATATTAAGAAGTGGTCTATGATCTAATGAGGTTATAGAGGAAAGCTGATCTTTAATGAATATCAACTTTAACATTCAACAAATGTATTCAATTTCTCCTGCAGGAATCTGTAGAAAATTGGTTGTGCATAAAAACCACCCTGGGATATTCTACTAAATGAAAGGCATCTAAAATTCTAAATCTGATCTCAAATTTGGCTTGCTTTATTCCTGTCAAATACAATGTGAAGACTTCAATTGGGGTGCTTTAATCCTGTCAAATACCTTCTTTTAGACGTGATCTGACTATCCATTGAATCGTAAATTTTGGGCTCAATTAGATAACTAGTGCAAATTTCTTTTCAAGAGTCTTTTATAGCATTCTTCTTCTTGGTGTATCTACCAAAAATATTCTTATGGAGAAATATGCTTGCAGAATCTGCTTTCAAAAGTTTTCCTAGAAAGCTAGTTTAATAGCTTCCAATTTTTTCTTCAGAAAAGGTGCTTATAGGATCCCAAAGTATTTTCCTAAATTACTATAGTGACATTTATGTAAATTGATGATTGAGATAAAAAAAGAATGTAGACAACCAATGCTGGATATTTCTTCAGGTATTTTACTATCAGAATAAAAGGGCCATCATGCTTGCTATGTACCTGTATCTCAAATAGTTAATATAGGCCATTGCATGGTTAGATCATAGTTATTTTGCGAAAAATATTGTTTCAATATTTGACCTTCTCAAATTTTGTTGAAGAAAAAATTCCAACTTTAGGCTCTTGTAGTTGTGTGATAAGTTGCTTCATATCAAGTATGTGGCAATAATTATTGAAATTTTTCGAATCTTGTTTTGAATGGGAAGTTTAATTTCATGCTTGTGTGTGTATTTGTTCTTTCTTTCGATTTCTTTTGTGTAATCTAATAATATTTACATTTATGACATAGAACTTGTAGGTAAAGACTTTACTACTCCTTCTGTCCCATTTTATGTGATGGTGTTTGATTGAGTACGGGGTTTAAGAAAGAAAAAAAGATTGTTTTTTGGGACAATCTTGAGTAAGCTTATCTTAAATTAAGCTTCTTCGATGCAAGAGAAGCATATCACATCTCTTATATCCTTTCCATCTCAGTACACATATTATTATAGTAACAACAACTATGCCTCAATTCCAAGTAAGTTCGAGTCGAATATATGAATTCTTAGGCTATGTCATTCCATTTAAGCTTATCTTAGACCCAACTACTACTGCGACTACAACAACAGCTATGCATCAATTCCAAGTAAGTTCGAGTCGAGTATATGAATCCTCGACTATCTCGTTCCATTTAAGCTCATCTTAAACCCATATTATATAATAATATGTAAGGCTAAGAATTTTATTAGGAACAAAGGAGCACAAAGATTGTGCTGGTGAAAGAGCTTTACAGTTCGTGTGATGCACTAATGTTGATAAATGTTAGAAACGTCTTGTAAAAAGACCTGATTACACCAAAAATTAAGACGAAAAAAAGTAAGGTTACTTTCTTTCCATACTGTCCACCATATGACAAATGGAATAGAGTTCCAAAAGTTAGTTGCCCTTTTACAGAGGCCTTTCCTGCTCCAGCTTTGCAAAACATGTATCTTCATGATCAGCTTCCTCCTCTTCTTCTTCTTCTTCAAAATTTCAGGTGGTTTTTGGCATTATCCAGGTAGTTCTTAATGTGGAAAACCATGGTCCAAATTTGATGAGTGACTTTGCAACGAACCTATTACTGCTAGTGCCTTTTTTTTTTTTGCTAGTGCATATATTACTACTACTACTACTAACTAACTAGTAATAATAATGATAGTAAGTAGTAGATGTTTTTCTATTTTCCATCGGCATATAAATCTTAGATTGGGCTAAAAAGACTCTTAGAAAGCATAAGATTTGAAGTAAACGTACTAACATGACTAAAACATTGTCCTAACTAATAGGTATCGCCTATATAGATCCTTTTCTTCCATTGTGCCCTACTTTTCTTCTACGCATGTGTTATTAATTTTTCATTAATGAGGGTTTAATTTTTTTTCTAGTACAGGAGTCACTGTCAGCTTCATAATTGCAGGAGGATCTTGCGTTCTCAATGCTCTCTGTTATGCTGAGTTAGCTTCACGCTTTCCAGCCGTCGTTGGGGGAGCATACTTATATGCTTATACAGCTTTCAACGAGATTATTGCTTTCCTTGTGTTTTCACAGTTGATGCTTGACTATCATATTGGTGCAGCTAGCATAGCTCGCAGTTTAGCAAGCTATGTGATTACTGCACTAGAGCTCATTCCCTTCCTCAAGGACAACATCCCAAGTTGGGTTGGACATGGAAGTGAAGAAATATATGGAGCATTTTCTTTTAATTTATTAGCTCCAATTCTCCTATTGCTTCTGACAATTGTTCTATGTCGAGGTGTTGGAGAATCTTCTATATTAAATTCAGTGATGACAGTGACTAAGGTGATCTTGTCATCTACTCTTTGTCCTTCGTTATTTGGCATAATAGGCGAGCTTGTTCTTCTTGGTGATTGAATATCAGTTAGGGTAAAAGGTCCTTCTGATATCGAAGTGTAACTCCTTAAGTTAGTGTAAACTTTGCTAATGGAAGTTCAAAAATTTGTAAAGAAACTAGTTAACGTAAGGTAAGGACATTTAAGTTCTCCCGTAATCTGAGGAAGAGGATAACTACATATATTTGCTAATGCTTTATGTATAGATGCTTAGAGAAAGATGTGGATCACCTCTTATTATGTTGCCTAGTGCTACACGCCTGTGGCGGTTTGTTTTGAACTAGTTCAGAGTTTAGCCGGTGATGCCGCGTTCACTGAATGACGATTTGCATAGTTGGTCCTCTAAAAGAAGGAAAAGAAAACACAGGGCATGGGATGTTACCCCGCTAGCCATCATGTGGATCCTACGGGAAAGAAGAAATAGGAAGCGTAGTGGGGGAGGATAGAAATGATTCTTTATCAAAAAGAAAGAGCCTTTTATTCCTAGTTTTTTTTTTCCTGCCCCCATAAATTTTAATCTCTGTATAGAAGATTGAGTATCATTTGTAGAGGACCATGTTTTTGTGTACATCCTCTATCTTTATGTATACAGCTTGTATACGGGTGATTTTTTCACATTAATAAAGTTATTTACCTTATCTAGAAAAATTTAAATTCTACTACAATCATATAATCTGCTGCCATAAAGAAGGAAATGATATCAGCATTGATAGTCGATGTTTCAGTTGTAGTTCAAATTTGTTGAGTTCTAGAGTAGCAACCAGTTTACTTCTTCTTTTTGGAAGAGAACTGTAGTAGAATCGTATTGGCCACATGAAAATATGATTTTGGAAAGGGAGAGAAGGAGATGGGGAATCTGTTAGGAAGAAGAGTGGCAGTCTAAAATAGTCAACAATGATAGGAGGTAAGTCACCATTGATCTTCCAAAAGATTCTTCTTGACTAGTATTGTAGTTTAAAACAATTGGACTAGTTGTGTCTGATACTCTTTGAAGTTGATGAACATAAATGATTTCAAATGTGAGTATTACAATATACATGTAATTCCTCCTTGTCGATTGTCCATATATTCATGGTTTTCTTTTTCTTTTGGGATGTGGCACTAAAAATAAGACGAGAAAAATGATGAGGGAGAAAGTTGAGAGGGAGAGGTTATAACGAGGAAAGTGGAGAATTAGAGGAAGGCAAGAGGAAGAAATGAGAAAAGGGACAAGAATGAAATTTAAGAGCAATGGCAGGAAATGAGAAAAGGGAAAAGACAGAAATCAAGTCCTATCTGATTTAGGTACATATACCTATAGCATAAGTTTAACAAGTTAGAACTCTTCCCACAATTAAAATTAGCTCTAATAGAAAAGCAATTAAATATTAAACCAAATTGAAGTGATAATGATGGTATATAAATTTTTTATCTAAAAGATGCCAATGTAATCTAAAATTTGATAGAGATAAAATGAAAATATCACAACATAAAAGTAAAAGTTCTCAATTGTTTAAAAATATTTTCTGAAAATAAAAACATAAAGGTAAAAGTAATCTGAAAATACGGGAAGAAACTAGAGAATTGCCAGTAGCTCATCTTTTTCTACTGAAAAATCCCAATATCTGTTATGAACATCAGTATCAGGTCTCCCAAAATCCCAGAACTTTATAATAGATGTTAAGTAGGTGATGTTTCATTTGTTGTTTATCAGGCCATTCACGTGTGACGTAGTCATAATAAGAAGTGACGTAGTCATAATGTTGTTTTTACTTTGTTTTAAAATATTTGTGAAGCACAATAGTTGAATGATTCATTCTTTTAGGATTGACATTAAATGACATGGCTGATCTCTGACCGAGAGACAATTTCACTGCAGGTAGTGATTGTTATTTTCATCATCATTGTTGGAGCTTTTGAGATTGATGTTTCAAATTGGAGTCCATTTGCTCCTAATGGTTTTGAATCTGTACTGACGGGAGCAACTGTAGTATTCTTTGCGTATGTTGGGTTTGATGCAGTTGCAAATTCTGCGGAAGAGTGTAAGAGCCCACAGGTAAGACTGATTGATATGATGCCCTTTTCGCGACTTTTAACGGGTATTATGTTATTTTGATCATTCCCTTCTTTTTTCTGTACTACTAATATGTTTGATGATGAACCTGGTGATCAGAGAGACTTGCCGTTGGGCATAATCGGGAGCCTGCTTATTTGTGTTGCATTATATGTTGGAGTCTGCTTGGTGCTCACTGGGATGCTTCCATACAAGTCCCTTGGGGGGGATGCTCCTTTGGCTGAAGCTTTTACGTCAAAGGGCTTGTCGTATGTGTCTGTATTGATCAGCGTTGGTGCTATTGCTGGACTTACTACCACCCTCCTGGTTGGGCTGTATGTACAGGTATACTGCTTTTAAGTCGAGACGCTGATGTCATTAAACAAGTTACGAATTGGTTCATAAGAGATGATTTTTTTTATGAGCAGTCCCGACTATATCTTGGCCTTGGAAGAGACGGTTTGTTACCATCACTGTTTGGTGAAGTACATCAAACGCGACACACTCCTGTTCATTCACAAATTTGGGTTGGAATCGTTGCCAGTGTCTTGGCAGGATTTTTTAATGTGCATATTCTCTCGCACATTCTCTCAGTAGGAACCCTGGTATGTTCTTTTACTTTGTCTGAACATACTGGAGCTCTTCATGTGTATCTTAATGGTTATATGTTCTGAGGTGGATGAATCATATTAATGATTACTAAGTTTATACTTAACAAGTGAATCATTCCTGAAAATATGTTTTGGCACTCTTACTCAACAGTGCTTTCGAAAAGCAAATGTGCAAGAACATACATCCTTAACTGAAGAGGGTGCTATGCTAAATGTATAGAATATCTTTATATGTTGAGAAAGAGAAAGCAAACGCATAAAAAAGTGAGAAGGGTCCTAGGGCTTTTGGAAAGAAGCAAGAAATGAACATTATGAAAAAGATACCCAAAAATAACATTACACACATAAATAAATAGGAATCCTCGTAAATTTGATAACAATGCTAACTCAGAACAGGTCTCAGGTTTACAGTACTTTTTCCATAACTCGTGTAAATCATTCACAAAAATAAAAGCATGTAGACAGTTTGGAAGAAGACCTGGTTGCTGGGTCAATTCTTGTAATGAGATCTCATTCAACTTCCAAATTTTAGTGGCTATGTTTTTTTTCCTTTTTGTCTAACGGTAAATAGCAGAAGAAAAGGAAGCGACGGAGCCCTCTCTTTCCTCATCTCATCTTTTAAAACAAGGTACCATTTTGTCACGTCAAATGGTCTCTTGAAGTGATTCAGCAAGCACTTTCAAAACTCTGCTTGCATAGAGAGAGGAGGAGAGAGAAAACAAACTCAATTCGAAAAGACACATCTGTTTATCACTCAGCAAACCCAAAAATAACCCTTTCTATTTATAATGGGTGATATTTTTTTCCTTGTAGGTACTTTAGGATGAGTGACTATATTTAGTTTATACTTGATTTTAGAAGAAAAAGGGTAGTTGTATTAATAGATAGTTAACATGACCTGTTTCTTGAGTCTCTACATACTATATCTGGCTGATATAGGATTTCGTATAACTTACGAGGATGCTGGTCTGTTTCAGACAGGATATTCTGTTGTTTCAGCATGTGTTGTGACTCTTCGCTGGAAGGATAAGACTGCGCTTCAGGTGTTTGGCAAGTCTATTTCTAGCAGGGCAGAAGGTCTCTTATGCCTCATCACAGTTGTCTGTTGCGGGTTTGCTGCAGGAGCTTTTTACCGTTTCGGTGCTTCATTTATATTCTTGATCTTAGCTGTAGTCATTGCAATCTTCGCAGCTGCTGCTCTTCATTTCCGTCAAGTAAGTTGGTCCAGCTTTTTGTACCGAGTATTAGTCTAAGACCATATATCAGGACGTTTACTTGCACCCTAATTAAGGTATCCTTGAAGTAAGAAAACTGAAGGTGAACATTTTATAGCAGCATGAAATTATTCTCTGACGTAGATATCTCAGGATCTAATTAGTGGAATGTTATCTATACTCTAGATTAATTCTTGGGTAAAAGTAAATTTTTTACTGCTTGCTGCTTTTCATGATTTGGACCAACAATGAATTTTAAGTGGATAACAACATACATACCCAGTGAAATCCCACAACAATGTTCATATTTTGATTCGATCTTTTGTAAAAAATGGCCATCTGAAGCCTTTTTACGGAACTTGCAAGTGAGCAGCCAAACCTTTTTTTCACTATTGGAACGAGCAATGTTCAACTGCTGACTTCTGATCAGTAAATACATGTTGGTCAATCTGTTTAGGCGGAGCACTTTAGCTTATTCAGAACGATCTTAAATTTGTGAATTTTTGAATGAGCTAAAAAGTTGGTAGTCTATAGCTACTGTGTTTCTTTGTGTGGCATTTCAAAAATTTGATGCTTAACTCGTGTTTCTTAAATTTTGTTTTTGACTCTGGAGTCTAAAGGGTTCAGGCTGAGTAGGACCAAGACGGAATATTGGAGTGCAAGTTTAGTAACGGGAGAGACCTTGAGACACGCGTGGAGGTGAGGCTTGGTACTCAGGTCATTCCAAAGAAAGAAAGCTTCAAGTACCTCGGGTCTATTATCCAAGGGGATGGAGAGATTGATGACGATGTCACACATTGTATTGGGGCAGGGGATGTAATGGAGGCTCGCTTCTAGAGTCTTATGCGACAAAAAAGTACCACAAAAACTCAAAGGCAAGTTCTATAGGGTGGTGGTTTGACCGACTATGTTTTATGTGGCGGAGTGTTGGCCAGTCAAGACCTCGCACATTCAAAGGATGAAAGTTGCGGAGATGAGGATGCTGAGATGGATGTGTGGGCATACAAGGAGGGATATGATTATAAATGATGATATCCGGGACAGAGTGGGAGTGGCCTCGGTGGAGGATAAGATGCGGGAAGCGAGGTTGAGATGGTTTGGTCATATGCAGAGGAGAGACACAAATGCCCTAGTGTGGAGGTGTGAGAGGTTGGCTATGGACGGGTTCAGGAGGGGTAGAGGTAGGCCGAAGAAGTATTGTGGTTAGACCTACTATGTTTTATGTGGCGGAGTGTTGGCCAGTCAAGACCTCGCACATTCAAAGGATGAAAGTTGCGGAGATGAGGATGCTGAGATGGATGTGTGGGCATACAAGGAGGGATATGATTAGAAATGATGATATCTGGGACAGAGTGGGAGTGACCTCGTTGGAGGATAAGATGCGGGAAGCGAGGTTGAGATGGTTTGGTCATATGCAGAGGAGAGATACAAATGCCCCAGTGTGGAAGTGTGAGAGGTTGGCAATGGACGGGTTTAGGAGGGGTAGAGGTAGGCCGAAGAAGTATTGGGGAGAAGTGATTAGACGGGATATGGTGCAGGTGCAACTTACTGAGGACATGACCTTAGATAGGGGGTTGTGGAGGACACGGATTAGGGTAGTAGGTAGTCGAGCATAGTTCTACTTACGCTTGCAAACTGGTAGTTGTAGTGTTTTTAGTGTAGGTCCGCTTAGCCTATCATACTAATAATCGTAGTAGTGTTGTATAGTCCCCTGTAGTTTGATTTCTGTTGCTATGTGTTCTCTAGTGTACTTTGTCTATCTTATTTACATGCGTTAGTTACTGTTCCTTTTTTCAGAATGCGCTATCATGACTTATTCGCTTGTGATACCAGCATTTTCATACTGCTTTAAATTTTTTGCCCGGGCTTGACCGTTTCTCTTGTTTTGCTTGTGCTTATGCTTTGTCTTGAGCCGAGGGTCTCTCAGAAACATCCGCTCTACCTACCAAGGTAGAAGTAAGGTCTGCGTATACTCTACCCTCCCCAGACCCCACATTGTGGAATTCCACTGGGTATGTTCAATTCTCCCTCCCGAGTGTCAAAGTTACTTTAAAACAAGCTATCTCACCAAATTCTGATCATTAGAAATTCCTTGAAACAGAAATGGAAGGAAATGTATATGATTAAGCTCTCAGAAATGTGGGAGAGTTAGATGCTTTTATACATTACAAACTTCTAAGGAACGGCAAAGGTAGGACTTAGGTCACGGAGTTTTATCCATTTCAGGGCCCAATAGTAAAACGATATGGCAGCCTGAGTACATCATTTTGGATAGAGCAAAAGCCGCAACTTTAGCCCATCTTTTCAGTAGAAAATAGTTTACCTATATGCATTGTTTTCCAAATTTCTGGTTATATTTTTCCAAACGGTATGTAGCATTGTTTTCTAAATTTCAGGTTCTCCTTTGTTCTTCACAGGTTTATGCTGATACACCAGGATTTTCTTGCCCAGGAGTCCCCATTGTGCCTACTCTTTGCATCTTCGTCAATATTTTTCTTTTTGCCCAGGTTTGTTCAAAAAGCTTCATCCATTAGCATAAACATAGTTCAAATATCATGGGATATAATAAACTAAAAGATTGGTGCCCGAACTCATTTTTCCATTTCCTTTTCGTGCAGTTGCATTATGAAGCATGGGTGAGATTTGTTGTTGTCGGCATTGTTACAGTTGTAATTTATGCAGCATACGGGCAATATCATGCCAATCCTCTAAGTTCAAACACATTAATCATTTACCAAAAGGCACCTTCAGAAGCTGAATAATTGAGCCTCTCTAATGGTTTTTGCAATGGACCTTGATTGTCGGCATTGTTACAGTTGTAATTTATGCAGCATACGGGCAATATCATGCCAATCCTCTAAGTTCAAACACATTAATCATTTACCAAAAGGCACCTTCAGAAGCTGAATAATTGAGCCTCTCTAATGGTTTTTGCAATGGACCTTGATTATACTTTATCAACTGTAAGAATCTTGACGCAATATCAAGAACTCGATGTGCTATTCTTTCCGATTCAAGCCACATAAAATTGCATTTGTCAAGAGTTGTTGTACCATGGTGTGCATATTTGTAATCTATTAATTAAGTACACTTGATCTTAGTGCTGTAATTCGAATAACTACACTGTAATTGTACAGCACCATCTTCCTGGTGGATTTCAATAGAAATTTATTGCTTGCTGATAAAATCGTACATGTAGTCTTATTGCCGTGGAACGATCGCAACTTTATAGAATCTTTAACTTGTTTCTGGATTTCACATCACATTTCTAGATTAACAGCAACAGTTTTCTGGATTAATCGCTGACTTTGAGGACGATGGTTAGGGATTAGCTTATTTTATTCATTGATTGTGTAAAACCTCAATCTTAACATATGTGTATTTCTTTGATATTTTTTATTCCTTTAATCAAATGTTGACATCGATTCCTTCCCTGTCTGAGCTAAGTTGAAACTATAATATGAATCGGTAAATATTTATCCGTGCCTGATATTTATACCAAACCAAGCAATTAATATTAATAGTTAAACATTAAAGCGAGAATATGTATTTTTTAACCATAGTGAAGTGACAAACATGCGTATGAAGTAGCTTGTCTTGCATTTAACAGTCTGGTGTAAACACCAGATACGAGTAAGTCTTTACTATAGAGTCGTGGATATGTAAAGACCTTGAGTTTCAGATAGGACCTAATCTGCAGGTCTAGTTGCTGTCTAATTTCCTTCATGGCAGTGAGCTGTGAGCAAAGTTACTACGCTATTTCTTTAGGTGCAGTTGAGTGGCTGCCAGCAACGCTGAAGCCCCAGGAGTTTATGGTTTTGGTTTCAGCACCTCGTTCATAGGGTAGTATTTCTTCTTTTGAGTCCAAAATGAATCATTTAGAGCTCCGATTTCTAGTCCATTCTATCAATTTTCTTTTGTTGCGTGGGTAATTTTCCATCAATTGCATTGATTTTTCTTTTCCAAGCGTAATTGCTTATTGATCAAACTTAAATGTAGAACAGGGTATATTATCGTTTTAGATGCTTTATATAGGCCGGTCACCAAAAAGTACAACATTCCTTTGCGAAGATGAACCTATTTTCTTTTTATAAAAGGTGGTGTCCATGCCAACTCGCAAGCACCTTCACTATTTTACCGATACATGCCTACCCACCACCACGGCTTAGGCAGACAGGAGACTCGGATTCAGAAGATGAACCTTTGTCTATAAACTGTAGGATAGTCTCCTGTTACTTTCAGCAGAAATCTAACGATTCAGAACTACTTTATGATCTCTATACTGCAGTCATTTCTTTCATCCGTTTATTTATTTTCTGTAAAAAGAAATGAAAAGAAGACAAGAAAAAAAGTCTCTTCTCCTGATAACAATGATACAAGATGTGACCGAAATATTCACGAAACGAGCTTATGGTTCAATTGCAAACAACATCAGAATAGAAGCCTATCGTCCTACGCTGGCAGTCTTGGACGTCTAGCAATTCCACATCAAAAACTTCAAACTGTTTTGAGCTAAAAAATGTTGAAGGCCCAACCTGTGAGACATGGATATTGCAAAAACATCAAGATGCAGTTTTAGTTATGCAACTTCCAGACAGTATATCAAAAGGCTACATATTACTTGGAGCTATAACTATAATCAAAATCTATACAAATTTACATCCTAGTTTTTTGAAATACACTTGCTTAAGCGTGCTCTGAATGTGATTTTCAAGGTTGTCGTGATTTTCAAGGTGTTGACAACCTAATATTTTGCTCAAGTCAAGGGAGTTGCAATAACTGCCTCAAGGTGACTTTTGCCTAAATGTACTTTTAACGATTTAATACATTTCCTGAGAGAACAAATTAAGTAACTTCTGCAGAGAAGTCGTGCATTTCTTCTCATACTTTCGTGATCTATGTACATAATATCCTAACTTTGAAAATATCGTGCAAAAAGCAATGTGTTTATCAGTGAGTTGTATTACAGTAAGTTGGACGGGAAAAAAAGTCAATGACATGATTTAGCATTGAAGTTTATCAATTGCTTAATTGATTTAAAAGGTGTTTCCTTTGCTTAATGATCACTTAATTCTATGTACTAATGTGAAGTGTAGCCTTTATCAACCCAAATAACAATAATAATAATATTAAATGTGAAGTGTAGTAAATTAGCACTCATGAAATCTTCAACTTGGAACTCAAAACTTAGCTTTTAGAACATGAAAATTTCAAATGTCTAGATTCCTTATTTGAATGGGTCATTTGCATGTTTGGGTATTATGTGCACAAATTCAAAAGGTTAAACAAGTAAAGGACTGCATCTATAAACTAGGTACGAAAACTATTTGTTCTTCTTAAAGTAACTTCTTTATACCAAGACATACATACTTTCTAAGGATGTATTAGGCTGTCCAAACTCAGAATCATTTTGAACACTTAGGTTGTCAAACACATAAAGGCATATGTATAGAAGGGAAAAGGTTTAAATATACCCTAACATTTTCAATTTCTCTTATATATGTCCTCCAGATACCTTTCGGCTCATCGGAGACCCCACTGTTATATTTCATCTCAAATATACCCCTCACTAATCATTTTCCACCATGAAAAATTGTTGGCTGATATAGTGGAAGCTGTATAAGAGGGTATATTGTTCAAGAGCGTGCTATAAATTATTCATGGTTCAAGAGCATGAATATAAATTATTGCATTGATAGTTTAGTGGTAAATTTGGATTTTTTGTTAGTCTATGTGGCCTCACCATGAAAAATATCAGAGTCAAGCTGGACAGCCGTTGGAGGAGAAAATGAAGGGTAGCCGGGTGCGCAAAGCATCCCGCATTAGCAGGGTCCGGGGAAGGGTTGCACCCCAGCGAAGGGCTTTCATGGGCCGAAAGGTAAATGAAGGGAAAATATAAGACAAATCAAATACTTCAGGGGAAATTTTGAACTTTTCCCCTGCCACTCTCCGGATAGGATCACATGTATTACAAATTATTCTCAAAATTAATGTGTAATAGAATCTTGTTAAACCACTTGATTAGAACAGTAGCAGTACATCTAGCTTCGATTTGGTAGTTTTGAGTTCCTAATTATTCCAAGTTTATTAGGAGCTTATCTTTGAGGTGGCAAAACGTATATCTATTCTCTCATTGTGAACCTTGCAAGGAGTACTCCAAAACTTAAACCAAACCGTGCAAATGGCTAATGTAGACAAAAGAAATTACTAAAGCGAGAAAAAGGGGTATTATTGCAGGAAGAACTTCCTTGTCTTCTGTTGGTTAGCAGTATCAGAAATAGATTCTTATCAAATAAATAATATCAGAAGAATGCAACACATAACATAGCAGTCCAAATGCTTACTTTATTCCGTAACAAACTTTAGATGATGCTACTAATTATAAACGAATCCAATTAAGGAGGAGATTTAAGGACACTTACCGGAGGTCCTAGTTCTGGAGGTATGATTATCCTCCTTTTTCCCCCAGGTCTCATGTCTCTAATTCCTTCCTCAAAACCTGCAATCATCCGTTTCTGCTTATTGCAATATTTTTTTCTCATATCTGAGAGGTAAAAAGGTTACGATATTGTGTGTTTGCTTAGATCACCTGGGACCAATGCTTTACTGCCCATCCGAATCTTTGCAGGTTTACCTTGTAGGTATGTGCTGTCAATACGACGTCCAGACTCATTATAACCAATGTAGTGGAAAATCACCTGCCAATGGTAAAGGAAATTTGGGGATGAATGTGCCAATTCAAAGTATCAGCAACAAGTAATCTGTTTATCATTTCTTAATGGAATTAAACCTTCCTTTTTACCCTTTAATTTGTATCTGAATACCTATCAAGATGATAAAATCCGTATGTTGTTTGTTTTTGTGTAAATAAAGTGAAATATGAAAGGATCATCACTAGGCCCAGGCGCCAAGTTGAACTAAGCCCAACCGAGCTTAAAATAAGGGCAGCCCGGATCACCCCCAAGGGGTGTGATGTACCTACCCTAATGCAAACATTAATGGCTGCTTCCATGGCTCGAACCCGTGACCTATAGGTCACACGGAGACAACTTTATCGTTGCTCCAAGGGTCTCCTTCAAGCCCAACTGAGCTTAGTAACAATATAACCAGCCTAAGTCAGCTCTTTTTGCGTTCATCAACGATGCATATATCAGAATAACTATATAACACTTAACAACAGTCCCATCTCTGTGAAGAAAAATAGAATTTCACAATGATTGTCCCTAGTCAACTTCATAAAACTCAGGTGTGAAAGACCACAGTAACTTACCAAGCTTTCTGTTCAGTAATGGAAAAGGAACCCAGGTAGTTAAAACTGAATCATATCGAGTAAGTGAGATTTTGTTTCGGTACTCTAAAATCCATAAAAACAATCAGCAATTACATACTTTGCCCGTCACTGAAGTATGTCTAGCATAGGTCTACATTGGGCAGAGGAAAACCACTATCGGAAGAGTAAGATATGTTAATGAATAGACCACTGAAACAGTAAAAGCACATAAATGTCTTACACCAAGGGGACAGAATCAGCTTTTTAACACTACGAAAACCGAGAGGCTTTTAAAAAAGGTCCACCAGAGCCATAAAGAGATTTGACTATAGCATAACAGGTTCTAAAGAGAATAACACGAAGAAATTAAGGAAATATTTCCATATATTAATTCCTTCAAAGTTTGTCACAACGTCCAAGTTTTGCTTTCTTGATATTCGGCGTTGTTCCCATAATAAAGACGTCCAAGATTCATCTTATTACAAACTTAAAATAGTAAAAGGCTACAGTATTAGACACCATCACCTGTGCAGTGACAGTTTCGACAAGATCAAATGGAACTTTGAATAGAATAACATACCAAACAATTACATAAATCATATAAAAAAGGATTAGAAAAGGAAATGAATTTCTTCTTGCTTGTTTTACCGTGAATGTACAACATCGGTCCAAGACTCCGGTAGAGCAATGAATGAATATGAAAGACAACAGTATACTAGTTTCCCAATAGGATGTATTCAAGATAAATGACAATCTAATAAAAGTAAATCACATCTTTTCAGGAATAAAGAATGAAAGAAAACCTGTTGACCATCATTTGGGCAATCACCTTCACCAACAGCAAAATCCCACACTATAAGACCTGAATCACGCTTTACATAGTTATTGGATATTACTACTTTAACTTCAAAACCTGAAAAAGGATTCGAAGAGTCACTATCACATTTTAAAGTTTCATGGTATCAAAAGAAGGCAATGGATGTCAAACTAATGATGTCTTAAAAACTTGTTCTTTCCACACATACAGTCCATCATGGGTAGACAAACCTTCTCTGATAAAACTGGGGAACTCTTCAGGGGCATTATTTTCTCTCTGGATCCGTTTGTTCTGCTCTAGTAAGCGTCTTTCATCATACGGGTTTTTGTTCTTTGTTTTCCCAAAAGCTGGGAGAGCGGAAGGTATGCCGGATGTAATCAGAAGAAACAGGAGAGATCGTCGCTTCATATTGTCCTCATAATGCAATATATTTACTTTCTGTTCCCTAACCCTGTGAAAATATTCTGTATTTCAGCTACAAAAGATTGACAATTTGGTTAAAAGTTAGGTTACCTTTTATCTTGTAACGTGGCAGCTAAGCAGCACTGGAATGTTAACGTCTGTCTGGGAAAAGCTTGAGTTGTATGACAAGCTGAAAGAGTATCTGAATTGAGAATAAAGCAGTAGTTTAATAAAGGGATTTATGCATTACACACCATAAAGATTACCTAACAAAGGCTGTCAAATGTTGCTTAAAGGATCCTATATTGTATTATCAACAACAACAACATACCCAATGAAATCGTGGGGTCTGGGGAGGATAGAGTGTACGCAGACCTTACATCTACCTTGGTAGGTAGGGCGGCTGTTTTCGAGAGACCCTCGGCTCAAGACCAGGCACAAGCAAAGCAAGAGAAACGGTCAGACCCGGACAAGAGATTTAAAGCAGTATGAAAATGCTGGTAACAAAAGCGAATAAGCTATGATAGAGCAGTAACTAACGCAGGTAAATAAGATAAATAAAGTACACTAAAGAACACATAGCAGCAGAAATAAAACGACAGGGGACTATAAAGCAATACTGCGCTTACTAGTATGATAGGCTAAGCAGACCTACAATAATAACACTACAACGACCAATTTGTAAGCGTAAGTAGTGATACGCTCGATTAACTACTATCCTACTACCCTAATACATGTCCTCCGCAACCCCTATCTAAGGTCATGTCCTTAGTAAGTTGTACCTGCGCTATATACCATCCTGAACCCGTCCATAGCCAACCTCTCACACCTCCGTACTGGGCCATTTGTGTGTATCCTCTGCACATGCCCGAACCATCTCAACCTCACTTCCTACATCTTATCCTCCACCGAGGCCACTCCCCCTCTGTCCCGGATAACATCATTTCTAATTCTATCCCTCCTTGTATGCCCGCACATCCATCTCATCTCAGTATCATCATCCCCAAACTTTCATCTTTTGAATGTGCGAAGTCTTGACTGACACTCCGCCCCATACACCATAGTCGGTCTAACCACCAAAGCAAAACACAGCTCAATAAACCCAATAATTCGGCAAACATTTTCCAAAATTGAAAAGAACAAAGAAAAGGGTATGTGTCAAATAGAACCTTTCTTGAACCACACACAAAAAAAAATGAAAGAAAAAGAAAAGGGTCAAATCTTTCAGAGACAAGAAAGAGGAAAAATATAAAAAATTCCATAATTTTTTATTTCACATTTCTATACTAAGAAGCAGTAGCTTTAACAGGAAAGTAATGTAAGAAAGTGATGAATTACATGGAAAAGAAATGTTGGAGAGAAGAAATGAAGAGTTGAGAAGCATGGCTTTGTTGCAAAGATTAAACCTTTCAGAGCATTAGCAGACACTCAAGCTTTGCCGTGCAAAAATTGCTTATGCAGCTACTTTATCTTCAGTTTTGCTGATATAGAACTAGATATTATTAACAATAAAGACCCCTAAGATATTTTGATATTACACATTGTGCTTCTATATTTCATCTTTCTGTCGTTTTGCCTCCCCTTGGCCTTTCTCTTTGGACAACACCTGCTAGAACGTGGTTTTATACTCCTTCATTTTGATTTATTTATCTTACTTTTCATTTTAGTCTATTTCAAATTTCTTTCTATTTTTAGTAACTCTTTACATTCATTATCTTACCTGACATATTTAAGATTATAAAATTTAAATATTTTGATATATTAAATACATCTTTAATTTAAGACGATAAGATTCAAAAATATTTTTATTTTTTTTAAACTTCATGCCGAACCAAATTAAGACAAACAATTTAAAACGAACGGATACTTATTTTAAATATATATATATGTGTTAATTAATCTTTGTGTATACACACACATTATTGAAATAGTGGATATAGAGATACCCACGTTCACTGAATTGAAGTTCTAAATGTTTTAAGTTATTTTAACGAGTACAAATTATATTGTTTTGATTAGTGAAAGACGTAATGGACTATGTGGATAGAAAGGTAATGAAATATGCAATTGGTTAACCAACTTTGCATTTTAATGAGGTGAATTCAAAGGACACATGGCGATTTGAATAATTCATCAAATTATTTTGCAACTCAACTCTTTTAGTTAGAACAAAGGTTATTTTACAAATAGTGGTAGTAAATTCAACCTAACACTGATGACTATCTCAAAATCTTAGTGGAGTTTTGCAATTAGTAACCACTTTTTATCTGGTAGACATAGAGTACTGTGAGGTAGCTAATTAGCTTTTGCTACCTCATCCACAATAATTATATAGCCAAAAACAAATCACACTAAGATGAGCCCGAGATTGGTGTACCTCTTTTTCTTGGGATGGGTGGATAGAGAGTAATTAAAGGGAATATGCAAAATTATAAATTCATAAGTAACAATTTAAAATTTAGTAATAAGAAATTCAAGGTGATTATTACTCAATTATTTTTTAGTAGAACTAGATGTGATATGTCCCTTTTCTTGTTTTAACCCAGATAAGTATACATGCATGTTAAATTTCAAGATGTTCTTAATTAGGAGAAAGATGACAAAATCTATTGTCATCAAAATTAATTTACATAAGAAAATACTGCAGTTTTCTCTAATCCCTCTCCTTGTTGCTTCACCTGAAGAAGACAACAAGGCATAATCAGCTCGAAAGTATCTTTCAATTTGATTTATTTCCAAAATGAAGAAAATACAGTATTGCTATTGGATTGATAATTCCATACTCTTTTTAGTCAAATATTATAACTGAAATTTAATATCAATAACTGTATTATTTGTACCACATTATCGTGATGTTATAAAATATGCCTCTGCAAGAAAACCAACTTCAAAGAGTCTTTCCAGGCAACCGAAAGTAATTCAATTCTCAAGCTACGGCATAGGAGAGAGCAACTCATGTGCATGCCAAAAAAAGCGTTTGTGATGGATCCCTACTCCAAAAAAATATACTAAATAATATAAATCACATAGCCGATAAAGATTAGTGAGGAAAATCACATAACTTATTGTTGATTATATACCATATTGAAGTGTGTGACCATCTGATTTAAAAGCTTAAGCTATTAAATATAACACACTTTTAATATTTAATTATATCCTCAACACTTATAATATTGAATCATAATAGGATAAGTCACCCTTATATTCAGCAGGCCAGGGTTTTTGTATGATTTTTGTGTATTGTTCCAGGACCATTATGTATTCTTGATAAGAGTCACTCAACAATCTATACTCGTAAAATAGAGTTGTCTGGCTAATTATCAAGAACATTGTACACAAGAGCAAAGGATTTATTATTGGTGAACCCCCGTGAAGCCTAAAATTAGGTAATCGAGATAAAACCAAATTCGACAAGCTTTATTTTTCTGGCAGAGATAATGACTTTCAAACATTTTTGTTAGGAGCAAGATGTGATATTTTTGGATTGAAACATTTGATGATTGAATACTATCCAACAAACTTGTTTTAAACAAAATATGCACAAGAAGAACAATTAACCAACAAACATCCGCGGTGAAGAGACTACTTCATTAAGTTGTTGAGCTGCCAGAGGACACCTATCGTAATATATTTCTAAGTATCAATGTCTAAATAATTTATAAAAAGAAACTACATTGTAATGATAAATGAAATAGATCAATTCTTTGAAAATGAATCATCTTACTACTCTTGTTGGAACATTTGCTTATATCCATTTGGACGCCATTAATCATTAGACACAGAAAATAAAAAAGTTTTGTCAATTAAATTACCTAAGTGATCAGTACAACGATAAGACATATTACTCTTAAAAAGTTGCATCTATATCACATTTCCTCTAAAAGAAATGATCTCGTAAGTAATATAGACCACTTATAACTTGAGAAGCTCAAAAATTGATTAAATGATATATTTTTAGTTGTTCAAGATAATTCTATTAACGCGAAAAATAAAAATTAAATCAAACTCAAGTTAAAATGATACCGATTTATTGCTACTTACAAAGAGATAGGAACAATAGCTACAAATTCAAAGTGAAAATACCACACTTAATTGACAAATCTGGAAAACAAAATATTAACACATTAATAATAATAACTTAAACCCCGCACATCTTACCCAAATCAAGCAACGTAGATGAAAGAAACCAAAGTTTTAAAATGATCGAAATCAGTTAAGAATACGGTGGATATATAAAATAAAATAAAGCATAATGAAATTACAGAAGGAGAAAACACTGACAATCTCACACAAACTTATAAATCAAGAAAATCACAAATGGAGAGAGCGAAAATTGTCGAAAGGACTAACCAACTTCGGCACGGAGAACAAGCAGCACTTTTGCTAGCACCCTTGACACCAACATGTCGTGACTTCAGCAATGCTGTAAATTAAAGATGACACATGGAAAATAATTAAAACAACTCAAAATAAAAATACAAAAATTCTTCACAAGTGTCGCAACCGCATCAAAGAAGCACATACCAAAGAAAACAAAGGGAAGCCAATGTAGGCACATCAATGATCTAATTCACCTTCAAAATTCATTTCACCAAACCAAAACCAGCAAAGACTACATGTAGACGAGGCAAACCTCAGTGCTGAGTGTTGTTGGGCTAAACGATCCAAGAATACTCTTAATACGGTGTGATATTGTCCGCTTTGGTCTAAGCTCGTACGATTTTTTTCAAAAGGCCTCACACCATTAAGAGTTTCAACACCTTATAAGTAGGTCCTTTTTATTTTTAGCTACCAATGTGGGACATTGTTCGCACACCCAACAATCTCCCCCTCGAACTAAGTTCCACATGGCTCATTATAATGATTCACGGGTCAAAGATACAACATGTTTGGTGTGCGACCCACATTGTCAAAGAGTTTACGGTCACCGAAGCCCAAAGGTTGTATGTGCGTCTTCAAAGCTATGGGTAAATGTCGTAAACCGGTACATAGACGAGCAAAGACACTAAGACGGGCCCCACGCCACACTCCGCCATCTTCATACTCGTCCTGCCAAACAATTGGGCAAATCCCGGGTAGACAGGGCGCTGAGTCCATAAGAGGGCTGTATGTGACACCCTAACTTAGGAGCCCCACATCTGCAAAATACAAGAGAGATGTTGAGTATATAAGTAGACTTTAGACCATAGTGACACATTTTAAAGCTGGTGATTCTAGGCCTAAAGCGGACAATATCACTAGTGCACTGGGCTGTTACAATTATCATCAGTTACCGTCTACCAATGCATGAGATGATTGTCTGGTTCATGATGTGTTGTGTATGTTGTGGATGACGTCTGAGGCATTCACGATCGAAAGCTTGTTCGCACATCATTATGACTTCTTAGGCACAGTTCTCGGACCCCTATATTTGTTTCGATCTTACCCTCTTCTCCCACGTGTATCCATCTATGGGCTCAATGCATTTTTTCCAATACAAGGAGGTTGGTTCATGTGGAAGTCATAGCCTACCCTAATGTTAGCTTTATAATTGTATCTTAAAAAGGTGAAGCTAACATTTACACAATAAAATTAAACAACGTTAGTACATTTGCCTTTTAAGATTTTTTTATGTATAAATTTAAACAACTTAAAGTTTTTATTAAACAATTCAATCATAATTATGAGACAATTAATTATGTTAAATACTTTCTTATGGACTCAAATTATAGGGAGAAGAATTAAACGATCCATTTGGACTTAATCGCAAATTCCATGACATTCTGCACGAATGGCAATCTGAAACGAGAAGGCGTCCTAGTGGTCATTGTGTCGCAATACATTAGGATACCTTCTCGTTTCAGATTGTCATCCGTGCGGATGTCATGGTATTTGTGATTAAGTCCAAGTGGATCGTTCAATTCTTCTCCCTATAATTTGAATCCATAAGAAAATAATTAACATAATTAAGTATCTCATAATTATGATCATATTATTTAACAAAAAAACCTTGAATATTTAAATTTACACATAAATAAATCTTAAAAACGGAATGTACTAACTTTGTTTAATTTTACTGTGTAAATATAGCTTCACCTTCTAAAGATACAATTACAAAGCTAACAGTAATGTAGGCTATGACTTCGACATTAACCAACCTTCTCTTCCTCTAGTTGAGTTAATCGGGAGTTATTCCAGACATATTCTGCAATAACAGAAAGTTGTTATTTAAACTACCTTGTTATAGATTCATTGTACTTAAAACATATATTAACTTTACACTATCAAGCACATGTATATACATATTGTAACATGTTGTCTACCTTATTTTTAAGATAATAAATCTCATTTTTATGTAAAGGATATAAAACATGAAGTCTAAATATAAAACAGGTTGAAAATATTTCAAAGAATTCGAATTAAGAACAGATAATATAGGATATAGACAAATGAAACTAAATGAACCAAAAGAACTATTTGACAGGGATAGAAATATTTACCAACAAAATCAGTTAAGATTACTTAGTCATAGAATGCTATACAACATTGGAACCTTTTCTAGAAATATACAATTGTATAGACACTATAAAAAGCAACAAGTGTCCACGACAGGAAAAACTACTAAGATATTAAATTTAATAAAATTCATAATGAACATTGCAATTAAACTCCACCATAGGTTATCAGATTATCTGTTAGACTCTTATAATTTGGCACCAACATTGCTTAAAAGTCCACCACCATACAAATCTAGACGAGTAATATATTATGACCACTCTATAACCATGACAATACAAAAGAAAAAAAAAGACCCTCACTATAAATCAATCTTTTTATTATATTTATTTTTATTAGATAAAAAATTGAAATTACTATTTTTAGATTCCATAAGATGTGATTGTTCATAAATACTATCATTGAAAAAACAATATCTGTTCATTTTTATTTATAATGTAACCGCTCGTTGTCTTTGTAATAAAAAAATATAATCACAAAAACCCAAAAGAAGTTTTTGTATCAATATCTCATTGATGTTGGATTAGAAAGAGCATTCAAAAATATTTCAAAAATATAAAATAAATTCAATGAATTTATATAAAATCTTTTTCAAAATCACCAAGAGAGAAACCCCGAATTGAGGCATAAAGATTTTAACAAAATCTGTCAAAATAAAATTTTGATACACAATTTTTTCTTTAAATTATTTTCTACAAAATAAAATAAGCCGAGAAAGGGAGAAAGAAAAACACATTCAAATGCCGCCAAAGTATATAGAAATATGTACCTAGGATTTATGTAATTTTGCTTATGTGCAACATGATTCCACCTTTAAATAATGAGTTAAAATATATGCCAGAAATAATAAATTAAAGGGTTATGTAAAACACCAAACACAACAAAGAATTAAAGTTATATCATAATACTATTACTTTGTCGTCGAGACATTCTTCATTGGATGACTTGATACTCCACAGGGTATTAGCATCCATTTACTAATATCTTTTCTATAGATTTGTTATGTAAAATAATTATCAAAATTTTGAAGACATAATATGGTCATGTTTTTATATCAAGTTCTCTAGAATTTTGGCCTCTTTATATTTTATAATAACTAACTAACATACTCTTAAGTTTCTCCAAAGTGTGAATCGGCATTTCGTTATGCAATCATTTTTAAAAAAAAATACAACCATGAAAATCGTTTTGTTTTTTGTAAGAAAATTTTTCTATTTTTTTTAAAAAATACTTCTCTAAAATTGATTTCCAAAAATTAAACAAACAATCTTTGTACTTTTAAGGAGTGCAACTTAACTTTTTTTATACAAAATACTAAAAAGTAAAAATTTCATTATTGAAAGACAACATACCGTGATTTGAACAATGGGCTCATAAAGTATTATCTCACGGTAGCTATAATTTGAAAAGAAGAATTCATTTTTTCTATACAAGCAAGATAAAACAGAGAAACTCAAAAGAATATGAAGAAACATTGTGATTTGAAGGCTGAAACAGAGATGTATATATATAGCTAAATTGTAAAGAAAAAGTATCTTAACAGATATGTGTGCAATTATGACTATTAATTGACATATCTACTTCATTTTAGTAGGAAACTAATACCGTCATAATATTTGGATAATTTTTTACAAATATTTTGGCCAATATGGAACAGTATTTTTTGTACTGATATGGTTATCAATTAGATTCCTGTATTTTTTTTTTATAGATGAGATGTAATGTAATTATATTCTTGCAACTATTGACCATTACTAACATGATCTATGAATTAATTATTAGGAGTAAACTAATATGACTTTCTTACTTTTGTAAATAAGATCCTACCTATATTGCACATGATTATGATATTTAGACATTTACATCATAAATCTATATATATATTAGAAGCACTTATAAAAGAAATTATAATGTGAATGCTATAGTTATCAGTTTCAGAAAACACATAAAGAGGCAGTTTTAAAATAATTATTACATATACACGCGATATTAATTGAATATCAGTTATGGCATATAACATATTTATTTGTGCGTGAATCACCCAATCCTTTCTATTCATTTTTGCAGATTTTTAGGGGATACTCCTAAGATAAGCAAGTTAATTGTGCATGAATCACCCCCATCCTTTCCATTCATTTTTGCAGATTCTTAGTGTTAAAATTTTGAATACTAATCTTAAACTACTATAATAGCAAATGTGATATCCGGATAGTATAATTATATACAATATATAGTAATAGTATAATGTGTACTTAAGTGTCAACCAAAATAAGATAAATTTAAAACATGTGTTTTACAGTTAAAAGTACCATCTCATATAATGTAAAAAAATCATTGTATAGATATACTAGGAATATATATGGTATAATGTATAATACTAGAAAAATATATGGTATATATCATATATATATATATATATATATTCCTTGTATAAACTATGTGTTGTATAAATGATATACAAGACATTATAAATTAGGAGAAATTTCATAAAAGTACACTTCGCTAACAATTTGTAATGATACCACAGGAGTTAGAAGGGTGAATGAAAATAGAATCTCAAGCCAGCCAGCCACCACCTGTAGATACAAGTATTCCTGCTACAAGAGGAATAACCAGTCAACTACCTCCTAGAAGATAAATTGTTGGACAGAAGAGAGGAAGGGTTGCAACTAGAGAATGTTTATCATGTGGGAGATAATGTTGGATTTGGAATATACACAAGTACAAGTGGATCTCAAATACTAAATATATGTTAATTCTAACTTTGGTCTCTTAAAGACAACAATGTAAGAAAATTAACTATGATTCATTTTTTCAAACTTACAGCCAGGAACATCAAGCCAAATAATTCTACAAAGTGGTTTAGCTGACAAAAATGCAACTCCAATTAGAATTGACCTTGATTTTAAGGCTAGAGACTTGTGATGGAAAAACAAAGATGATGTGACAACCTCACAATTGCAGCAGGTGGCAAACAAGAAGAATAATAATAATAATTCAGGAACTTAGGATTGAATCTATTTGTTATTTTGGAATGTAATATGTAGCCGCAAACAATTAGTATTTTTGGATGTTTATTTTGACAATCTGCTACTTGTATGCAACAATAAACAATTACTTTTGGATCTTTGCTTTATGCATTTATAATGTAGCCTATTCCTAACTTTGAGCTCATTGTTGAGCATGTTAATATATTAGCTGTTGTTTGGTGTTAATTTGTCTGATATATAGTTGTTATTAGTGTTAAATCATGTCCAATATATAATTGTTGTTGGTGTTACTATATAGCTATTGTTGGTTATAACAGATACCATAATATACAGCCGAAACAACATTTCATTTCATCCAAAATTGTTGGTTATAGGTGCTTTTGGTTAAAACTGCTCTCACCAAACAACATTTCATTTCATTTAAGTTTTATATTATATTGTCTGACCACAAATCTGAGAATTATATACAGCCGAAATAATTTCATTTCATCCAAAATTTAAGTCTACATGATTGGATGTAAGCCAAAGTTTTCAGTCATGCCAAAATACAAAGGCTGAACCCATATTACAGTAGCAAAATGCAATCATTATAGCCGATAATCCTAAAAAGATTACTAGCAACAACAACTACTAAACTAAGCTAAACAAAATTACTTAAGGAACACAAATTGTACTGCTAAATCTAACAATTTGACTTGAATTTCCATATGTCAAACATCACCAAACCAGCAACAATGGCAGCTGCAATATACATTTTGTTATTAATCTGTATTCCAAAAAATCAGTAAATAATAATAACTGAAAATAAACAGAATCAGTATTGACAAATAAGAATAATTTTTCAGAATATAATCGAGCCCACTTAGTTCAAAGTGTGTCCTTAAGGAAATTATTCCCCTCACAGTACTCGAGGTTGATGGAATATCCCCTCCCAGGATAGAACGATTATCTTACCAGAATAGTAGTACTCCAAATTCAGGTAGCGGCGAACCACTCAACGACAGTATATCACACATAATTTATTTGTGCAGAAGAAGAAGAAGTTTGTGTTTTTTTTCAGAAAATTAGTGAGTAAAATTCTGAGGAAACAAACGAATTTATAACCATGGAAGTACTGTTTCTGAAGGTTTGCAACCCTTCTGAACAGGCACTAAAAACTGGTGGAAAATTTAAATATGGGAAAGAAATCGGGTCGCAGGTCAGACACACGGATCCGGGTCACTAACGGGTAGGATTGGATTAGTTAATTAATTTAATTAAATAATAATTAAAAATTAAAGAAAATTTGGTCCAAAAAGATTATCAATCAATCAGATCACCGAAGCCGAAGCCGAGCTGAGCGACGACGACGGCGCGAGGGGAGACCCTCTTCTTAATCCTTTAGCAACAAGAAGGAGTACTTCTACTTATAAGTAGAAGAACTTTTCTTTCCACTACAGATGTGGGACAAATGCTTATTTTATAAAGTAAGAGGGAACTCCCACTTTTCTTTCCACTACCGATGTGGGACAAAGCAAGAGGGAACTCCTTCCATTTCCCATTCAATCTATCATTTAAACCCAACAATCCCCCACATGAATGGGGAATGGCTATAAGATAAAGGAATGCGTGGACCGAGCGACGACGACGGCGTGAGGGGAGACCCTCTTCTTAACCCTTTAGCAACAAGAAGGAGTACTTCTACTTATAAGTAGAAGAACTTTTCTTTCCACTACCAATGTGGGACAAATGCTTATTTTATAAAGCAAGAGGGAACTCCTACTTTTCTTTCCACTACCGATGTGGGACAAAGCAAGAGGGAACTCCTTCCATTTCCCATTCAATCTATCATTTAAACCCAAAAATCCCCCACATCAATGGGGAATGACTATAAGATAAAGGAATGTGCGGACAAGTGTGATATACAAGCGAGAATTGACTGCATCTGGATAAGTAGGTTTCCCTTTGAACTTTCCGTAGTGAACTTATATCGGATATACTCGATCAATCGGTAGATTTGATATCTTTGAACCGTCGAACTTTGTTGTATACCTAGACAACATAAGTCACACAATCAACCCTCAACCGTTTATGGTTCTCACGGTTGTGTTTGTTTCAGCCATGAACACTTCCTGGTTTCATGAGTGCGTAGAGAATGGGCCTTCACTGTCATTCTCCTTTAAAGCGGCTTACACTTAACACTCACATAGGTGATTTCTAAACATGTGGTCCTATAGCCACATTATCTGGTCATACAATGCCAGATTTAGATAATCATTAAAGAACCTTAATGCTTTATTAACTCATTAACAAGCCATAAGGTTTTATCCTTATTTCTGAACATTGTCTTCATCCGAGAATGGGTTGAGTTATTTGACAATGTTGAACCATCAGTAACAACTTTGTTTGATCTCCTTGAACCTAGCTCTTGGGATCTCCAGTCTGCTAGGTAGAGTTACCGCCATGATGACTTGTCCTCGGCCTTAACCCCATTCCCATTGATGATCTACTAACTCCCTCTCTAGATAAGCCTTTTGTAAGCGGATCCGCCACGTTATCTCTTGACTTTACATAGTCAATCGTGATAACGCCACTAGAGAGGAGTTGTCTAACGGTATAGTGTCTTCGTCGTATGTGACGAGATTTTCCGTTGTACATTACGCTCCCTACCCTACCTATTGTTGCTTGATAGTTACAATGTATACATATAGGAGCCAAAGGTTTGGGCCAGAATGGAATATCTTCTAAGAAATTCCGGAGCCATTCAGCTTCTTCACCGGCCTTGTCTAAAGCTATAAATTCAGATTCCATTGTAGAGCGGGCGATGCATGTCTGTTTTGATGATTTCCAAGACACTACTCCTCCACCAACGATGAAAATATATCCACTCGTGGATTTAACTTCAGATGATCTGGTGATCCAGTTTGCATCACTATATCCCTCAATTACTGCTGGATATTTATTATAATACAAAGCATATGTTTGAGTGTGTTTTAAATATCCCAAGACTCGTTTCATTGCCATCCAATGAGTTTGATTGGGATTATTCGTGAATCGACTCAGCTTGCTTATAGCACATGCTATATCTGGTCGTGTACAATTCATAATATACATCAAACTTCCCAAAACTCGTGCATAGTTCAATTGTGAGTTACTTTCACCTTCATTCTTTTGAAGTGCAAAACTTACATCAATTGGAGTCTTTGCAACATTGAAATTTAAATACTTAAACTTGTCAAGTACTCTTTCAATATAATGAGACTGTGATAATACTAGACCTTGTGGAGTTTTATGAATTCTGATGCCTAAGATCAAATCAGCAACTCCTAAGTCCTTCATATCAAATTTGCTAGCCAGCATACGCTTCGTAGCATTTACATCGGTAATATCTCTACTTATTATCAACATGCCATCAACATATAAACAAATAATGACTTCATGATTTGGAGTATTTTTAATGTAGACACATTTGTCACACTCATTAATCTTAAATCCATTTGCCAACATTGTTTGGTCAAATTTCGCATGCCATTGTTTGGGTGCTTGTTTAAGTCCATAAAGTGACTTAACAAGTTTGCACACTTTCCTTTCTTTACCAAGAACCACAAAGCCCTCAGGTTGTTCCATGTAAATTTCTTCCTCCAATTCTCCATTTAAGAAAGCTGTCTTGACATCCATTTGATGGATTTCAAGACCATATACGGCCGCCAGCGCCACTAACACCCGAATAGATGTTATTCTTGTTACCGGCGAGTATGTGTCAAAGTAATCAAGGCCTTCTTTTTGTCTATAACCTTTGACCACAAGTCTTGCCTTATATTTGTCAATAGTGCCATCAGCTTTAATTTTCCTTTTTAAAAATCCATTTTGATCCTAAAGGTTTATTTCCAGGAGGAAGATCAACCAATTCCTATGTATGGTTGTTCAAAATTGATTCAATCTCACTATTGACTGCCTCTTTCCAAAATGCTGAATCAGAAGAAGACATCGCTGCCTTAAATGTTTGAGGCTCATTTTCAAGCAATAATGTCACAAAATCTGGTCCAAAGGAAGTATATGTCCTTTGACGTTTGCTACGCCTTGCATCATTTTTACTTGGTGTAATTTCCTTTGGTTCTTCCCACGGTCGTTTAGGTTTTTCACTTGACGACTCACATTCGGTTTTATACAGATAAATGTTTTCAAAGAATTTAGCATTATCTGATTCAATTACCGTATTAACATGAATTTCGGGATTGTCCGATTTTTGAACCAAAAACCGACAAGCTTTGCTGTTTGTAGCATAGCCAATAAAAACACAATTCACAATTTTTGATCCGATTTTTACCCTTTTGGGCAAAGGAACTTGGATCTTTGCTAAACACCCCCACACTTTGAAATATTTCAAGTTGGGTTTTCTTCCTTTCCATAGTTCATATGGAATAGATTGTGTTTTGTTGTGGGGCACCCTGTTGAGTATTCGGTTAGCTGTAAGGATAGCTTCCCCCCACAAGCTTTGCGGTAAACCGAAATTTATTAGTAAGACATTCATCATTTCCTTTAATGTTCGGTTTTTCCTTTCCGCAATTCCATTTGATTGTGGTGTGTAAGGGGCAGTAGTTTGATGAATAATTCCATATTCTAAACATATCTCTGCAAAAGGAGATTCGTACTCTCCACCCCTATCACTTCTAATCATTTTTGTCTTTTTATTCAATTGATTTTTCACTTCGTTCTTGTATTGCTTAAATGCATCAATTGCTTCATCCTTACTATTAAGCAAATACACATAACAATATCGAGTGCAATCGTCAATAAAAGTTATAAAATACTTTTTCCTACCGCGAGATGGTATTGACTTCATATCACATATATCTGTGTGAATTAAGTCTAAAGGATTTGAATTCCTATCAATAGACTTATATGGATGTTTAACAAACTTAGATTCAACACAGATTTCACATTTAGATTTATTACACTCGAATTTAGGCAATACTTCTAAATTAATCAATTTGCGCAAGGTTTTGTAGTTAACATGTCCTAAACGAACATGCCATAAATCATTTGACTCCAATAAGTAAGACGAAGCTGAATTTTCATTAATACTGTCAACAACCATTACATTGAGTTTGAAAAGGCACTCGGTGAGGTAGCCCTTTCCTATGAACAAATCATTCTTACTTATTACAATTTTCTCACTAACCAACACGCACTTAAACCCGTTTTTGACGAGTAGTCCGACTGAAACTAAATTCTTTCGAATTGTTGGAATGTGCATAACATTGTTGAGAGTTAGGACCTTGCCGGAAGTCATCTTCAGAAGTATCTTCCCATATCCTTCAATCTTGGCTGTTGTAGTATTTTCCATAAACAGTACCTCTTCGGGTCCAGCGGGAGCATAAGTTGCAAATGCTTCTTTTGTAGCGCAAACATGTCGAGTGGCACCAGAATCAAGCCACCACTCATTTGGGTTTCCAACCAAATTGCACTCCGATAGCATTGCACACAGATCATCCATATCATCATTCTTTTCCACCATATTGGCTTGTCCTTTTCCCTTGTTCTCTTTTGGGAGACGACAATCTGGGGCTTTGTGGCCAGCTTTCCCACAATTAAAGCAGTTGCCCTTGAATTTTTTCTTGTTGGAATCCTTCTCCTTTCCAGAAGGCCTTTTCCTTTTCTTGTTCTTTTTCAGAGCAGCATCTTCAACGATGTTTGCCCCTTCAATTGGTGAAGTCTTACGGTACTTCTTTTCAGCGATTTTGTTATCTTCCTCGATCTTGAGACGAATCATAAGATCTTCCAACTTCATTTCCTTTCTTTTGTGCTTAAGATAATTCTTGAAATATTTTCATGAGGGCGGCAACTTCTCAATCATTGCAGCCACTTGGAATGCTTCATTTACTACCATACCTTCAGCAATAAGGTCATGGAAGATAAGTTGAAGCTCTTGAACTTGGGTTCCAACAGTTTTTCCATCCACCATTTTGTAGTCTAGGAATTTGGCGACCACAAACTTCTTCAAGCAAGCATCTTCAGTTTTGTACTTCTTTTCAAGTGCACTCCATAGTTCTTTGGAAGTCTCTACTGCACTGTAGACGTTGTACAAGTCATATTCTAAGGCACTCAAAATGTAGCCTTTGCACAAAAAATCAGCCTGTTTCCAAGCCTCAGTAACCATGAACTGCTGGTTGTCAGGCATGTCAACGGCAGGCACGGGAGGGTCCTCACTGGTGAACTTTTGCATACCAAGGGTGGTAAGCCAAAAAAACATTCTTTGCTGCCATCCTTTAAAGTTGGCACCGGTGAACTTCGCAGGTTTCTCAGCCGATGGCACAGCGGTACGGGTTGTAGGAGTAACCGCTGGTGCAGTATTCGCAGAGGTAGTTCCAATCGCAATTGCCATTATTCGTTTGTCACTGTCAAATTGACAAATTATTTTAGTTAATAAAACCAGAATCGCAATTCAATCACAGACTTAAACGATGAAGATTTTATTTCTTCAAATCGTAGTATAATCATGAAACTTTAGTATTCCAATGAAGTTTTTATATCTTCGAGTCAGAATACTAATATTCATATGGAGTAGAAAACTACACAAGTTTTAATCTCCAAACCAGAATACAACAACGATGAAGTTTTTATGTTCTTCAAATCGTTGTACAAGCATGACCTTTAATATTCCAATGAAATTTTTATGTCTTCAAGTCAGAATATGAACTTTCATATGGAGTAGAAAACCACACAGGTTTTAGTCTCCAAAACAGAATAAAGATTAATCTAAAAATATAATTTCCTTAAGATTGAAAAATAAGAATAATTTTTCAGAATATAATCGAGCCCACTTAGTTTAAAGTGTGTCCTTAAGGAAATTATTCCCTCACAATACTCGAGGTTGATGGAATATCCCCTCTCAGGATAGAACGATTATCTTACCAGAATAGTAGTACTCCAAATTCAGGTAGCGGCGAACCACTCAACTGCAGTATATCACACAGAATTTATTTGTACAGAAGAAGAAGAAGTTTGTGTTTTTTTCAGAAAATTAGTGAGTAAAATTCTGAGAAAACAAACGAATTTATAGTCATGGAAGTACTGTTTCTGAAGGTTTGCAACCCTTCTGAACAGACACTAAAAACTAGTGAAAATTTTAAATATGGGAAAGAAATCGGGTCGCGGTTTAGACACACGGATCCGGGTCACTAACGGGTAGGATTGGATTAGTTAATTAATTTAATTAAATAATAATTAAAAATTAAAGAAAATTTGGTCCAAAAAGATTATCAATCAATCAATCAGATCACCGAAGCCGAAGCCGAGCCGAGCGACGATGACGGCGCGAGGGGAGACCCTCTTCTTAACCCTTTAGCAACAAAAAGGAGTACTTCTACTTATAAGTAGAAGAACTTTTATTTCCACTACCGATGTGGGACAAATGCTTATTTTATAAAGCAAGAGGAACTCCCACTTTTCTTTCCACTACCGATGTGGGACAAAGCAAGACTCCTTCCATTTTCCATTCAATCTATCATTTAACACACTTTTCTTGCTCGAATTCTTTTCTCCTCAAAAGCCTTCACTTTCTTCAACACATTAATAATAGAATGAATAAAGAAACAAGTATACCTTTGGAATTTTACAAGTTAAAAACCTATGACCTGAATTTAATTGGATCCAAGAAGTCTTCAATAATGCTTCATTACCACATCTACAATACCGGGGCATGTTCATCAAAAAACGCCATGGACGAGTAGAAAAAGCTCGACATTGACAACAATTGAGAAAGGAACGAGAAGAAGGAGAAAGTAAGAGCAAAAATACTATCTTGAATTAAAGAGAAAACGAGATGAAGGCGATAGTAGAAAAAAATTTGATCTTGAAATGGGGCTAAAATTAGGGCCAAGTTGGGTTCAGCCATTTGAATAGAAAAAGGGAAATATATAAATTAGATTTTGTAGCCATTAAACGCCACATCAGCAAGAAAAAACCCTTTAAATGCGCGTATTTTATGTGTAACACACGCGACATGTCAAAAGTGTAAAAAATGTCTATGTGGAACAGTAGTGGTCCACTAGAGGTGTCTAAATGGAACAAATGTTACTTAAGGTATTTAAGTGAAAGATTCGTTCGACCACAAAGGACAACGATGGATTCAGCCTTTATACAATATTGTATAAATGTGTATAGCCATAGATATGATTAAGAGAGATGATGTCATTGTTGTTGTTAAAAGTATATAATAATACAATATTATACACAAAAAATATATACTTATACACAATTATACAAATATTGTTAAGCTCCGGCCACATCACCCACTTCTAGTCTAGCACCACCAACACCTACTATCACTGCACCAACTAATTCTCCCTGTCAACTCACCACCTTCGACGACTTCCCAGTCATCGGTAACTTCATATCCACCACCTGCGACCAGCGGCTACTCCACTACCACTTTCTGCTACCCCACCTCTATCTCCACCTCCACCGGCTGCAGCACCTGCACATGTTGCAACTCTGCCAGTTTCAGAGAGGAGCGGTAGAAAGAAGAACAGGGCAGAGAGAGAGGAGGCGGAGGAAAAAGAAGAACGGGGCAAAGAGAGAACGAGAGCGAGAGAGAGAGAGAGGAGGGAGCGAGTCTTTTTGGTAAGATTTAAAAAGGTGGGTCAATTTTGATAGCATTGTTACCCTTATTAATATACATAGTACTTATTCCTATAAATTATACTAGGAATATATATATATATATATATATATATATATATATATATATATATATATAAATAATTTATCAAACATTATAAATTATACTAGGAATATATATGGTATATTATATATCTACTTTATGCTCCCTAAAAGTGTCTTATTATAGTTAATATATCCATTTTGTGTTCTAAAAAGTGTGTCTAATTATATATAATTATGCGTGGTTATTATTTGAGAAGTGCAATGGTTATTTAAATGTGTATGTCCGGCTATATTGGTAGGAAAATGATTAGTGTGGATGAATTTAGTTTATGGATGAGAGAGAGAAAGGGGATGTAGTAATAAAACTAAAAAACTAATTTCTGATTTCGTGGGATCGATTTAAAATTAAAGTAATTGCTATATTTGTTATAAAACCTACCACTTTTGAAATAAATGAAATGTTATGTTATTAATGCTAATAATCTTTAAAAAAAAAGATGTGTAAAACTCAAAATTATAATGTGAATGCTTGTGAAAGTAACCATAATGATTTTGGTAAGCTCTTCAATAAGGGAAATTGAAGCAAAAAAGAAAAGGTAAATTAAGACAAATGTTACAAAAAATGTATGTTGTCTCCGGAGACAACAAAATTTTGATTTAAAGCATGTTATTAAACGCTACCTTACTGCAAAAATAGGTATAGGAGTATGAATTTACGTGGTCTATAATGATGCAGATCAAATTATAATGCTACAATATCCTAGTCAATATGAACAAACGATGATTCTGGAACTAATTTTTCTCGACAAGAATAATGAGTGCGACATAACTCAACACAACAAATTCAGTAATACATGCATGCTTCACGCTTTTCCCTTTCAAAGACTACTCAACTGACTACAGTTATACCCTTTCGCAACACTTCATATTATTAAACTGTGCACACTTCTGGAATCCCTTCAGCCGAGGGTCTACGGAAACAGCCTCTCTACCCCCAACCCAAGGTAGAGGTAAGGTCTGCATACACTCTATCATTTCCAGACTTCACTTGTGAAACTATAATGGGTATGATGTTGATGTTATTGTTGTTGCACACTTCTTGAATCCTTGGCATTAGAAGCCTTAGTTTCTCACAACTTAGAGAGTTACATTTGCAACAATTTCGTTGCATCTCCCCAGAAGACATGGAAAAAGGGGGAGGAAACATCTAACATTACCACCATCAAAAAGGAGAAAAGAGAACATCTAGGCTTCCCGTAACCAACATATATGACATCTCAATAAACGTGGATGTCAACGCCAATACCTCCGAGCTTCTTGGTTGTCATTTTTTGAGTCGAATGATAGTGAAGCCAGAGGTATGAAGGCCGGGAAATTGCTGCCTGGCGAGCAACCTGAACTCCTCTACATGCAACGTTTAAATCCACTAACACTTTGTTACGTGCTAGACCTGACGACTCAACGCTTTCATCATACCCATCAAGGTCAGATTCAGAGACTAGGACAACTGAGTCATCATCAAAGGCAGCAACTTCTTTTTGTGCTGGAAAGTCAAATACTTTTGACGAATTATCATCTCCACAGACATCACTATCAGTATCTTTTACTCTTCCATAGTATTCTTGAACAGCCTGCATATGTATAAGCAATGAAAGTGACGATTTTAACTTCAGAAAAATAAGAATATAGAAAGGACAAGGAATTCTGAGCTATCAACAAAAGCATTCTAAATATAGTAAACAGTAATATATATATATATATATATATATATATATATATATATATATATATAAGCAATGAAAGTGACGATTTTAACTTCAGAAAAATAAGAATATAGAAAGGACAAGGAATTCTGAGCTATCAACAAAAGCATTCTAAATATAGTAAACAGTAATATATATATATATATATAATTATTTTTTGATAACCAAGAAATCCAATGTTTCCAGCTTTATAAGATGGTAGATTATGGGCCCTCCATCTACCCCTTCTGCACTTCAATACCAGTTTTGGTTCATCAGCCGGGATTCAACTCGTGATGGCACCTATACACATCCTGTGTTGTACTATCTTTTGTCGTTGAACTAAGGCCCTGAGGGCAGTAATATATACATATAATAAAAACACAAAAGCACACAAATCTAAAGTTATGGGGGACGGGCTGACATATTCTAACTCAGATGTGCAAAATCGAGCACACAAAAACAACAAGAACAACCTCAAGGTATCGTAGCTAAGAGCATACCTGCCATTGAGAGGAGGCCAACAACACCCTTGGTCTGATGGATCTGACGTAATCATAAGCAGCCTCAGGCGTCATGTGCTTGTGTTTGACCTGCTCAAGAGGCATTATTATTAGAATAGAAATATATACCCAAAGCAGATTATAAATATTGAACACTCTTAGCTGTGGTGCCCACCAGGTAGCAAAGGACAATGGTTGTACTACGGCCACGGCCAGCCTTACAGTGTACGTATGTTGTCTTACCACAACATGCATTACCTTCAAAGCCATGCATTAAAAATCAGAAATAACTCAATGAAACTGAACAGTCCATCAATGTATCTTTATACTTTTTATAAAGCTGGGTGAAAATATACTTACCGTGGATGAATTCTATAGCTCGGTCAATATCTCCGTCTGATGGTGCAAAAAGATAGTCTCTGGTGGGAATCACCAAGTGATTTATGCCATGATCCTACAAAAAGAAAGGGGGTATATATGGATTGAAAAATCGTTGCAAATCACCAAACAAACAGTGCTGGTGAAGTTCTCGCTCATGTGCACTACTAAATGACTATAGGCACAAACGTATAGGACCAAGTATGTTTTCTCTAGTTGTAATTGATCCTTTTACATATTACATGCTTTAACTAAAAGTAGCCAGATGGGCAATCTATTCATCTTCTTTTAATCCCGTTACTGACCTAGCATAGTAAATAACAGTCGCTCCTAACAAGCAATTTCAGTATAATGACTAACAGGATGGTGATAGTAAGAAAGTGGGCTTAGACGGTACAAGATATAATGATGTTGAGACCAAAGTCTCATACGGTTCATTCAAGGTAACCACTCCAGCCACACCTAGAGCCTTCAAGCGAGGGACATCAGCAGGAAATGGAACAGCTCCTAACAGTATGAACTGAAAAAATAGAAAATTAATCAATATAAATTAACAACACCTCAATCAACTTAAACTATAAAAGTGAAAGAAAATTTAAATGGTTAGACCCCAATGTATGATTCAATATATGCATTTTACTTTTGAGAGCCATTAGCTCAGAGATAGGATCCTTCCCTGATAAAGGACAGATAAGAAATGAATGAAACGGAGAAAACTATAAATTCCATAATATGGTAACAAATATTAACAACAGCTCGAACTCACACCGAGCCTGTATATAAATGAAAGTTATGCTGAAATCAGATTGCATCAGTGAACCAAAAGTGACAGGTCTGCAAGAACTGCAGATATTTGGATCAAGAATCGGGAGGAGAGAGAGAGAGAGATTGGATAGAGAATGAAAGGGAAACGGAAGGGACAAAATAAAAGGGACAGGATACTTGTGTAAATCACTTAATGTAAATCACTTAATGATTCTCCTCTCTTTTGTATTCACTAAGTTCCTTTTCCATTCAGTACAATCTGGCCATATATTAATATCACAAAAATTGGTGCCACCGTCAGGTAAAAGAATACTAATATTCTTGAACACCCAGTCATTTTAATATTGAAAAGTAAAAGCTTAGGAAATGACTTCTTCGGATATAACAATCTAATGAGACAACCAAGCCCGGGAAAGCCAAGGACAAGGGAGTAAACAGGAGGATGATATGATCACCTCCCACACCCAATAAGAGAATAAACAGCGAACACATTAATTTTACAGCTTTAAATTGATAGAAGAAAGGTAGAGGGAATAGGTACGGAATTAATCAAATTCACCAACCCAAAGCAGCTAAAAGTATAAGATAATCTGTGAAAAATGAATCACATCTGGACCTCCAACAATGCAGTTCAACAACACTGACATGGAAGAAGTATCTACTTCTTAGAAAATGTCATCTATTAAATACTCAGCACTAATTTACCCATGAAAAGCACAAATCAGAGCAATGAGAGGACATTAGCTAGAACACTTCAATCATACATGTTGCAACGCAATACTGAGATATCTCTGACAAACACTGAAGTTTCTCTTATTACAGAATTTGCATCTCATAATCTTGTACTTATCATGATAAATTTTGAGCCAAGCTACAAATTTCAGAGCCTAACAATCTAAAAACTGATTTATGAACACCTATTGAGAAACTAAAAGGATAAACATCCCATAAATATGTGGTCGAATTATTAGAAGCATATACTCTATCAAAAATCACCTCGGGACCATCCTGATGTAGAAGGGTGAGTTTGAGCCGGTATAGGTTAAAGAAACTTTTGAGAACTTTCCATACTAACTTGATTCTCCTTCAGTTCTTACCAAGTAATATTTTTCTTAATGGATAAAAATTTGAAGTTACTATCAAGAGAACACAGCGGAAACAGCCTCTCTGCCTCACAAAGGTAGATGTAAGGTCGGCGTGCATCCTAACCTCCCCAGACCCCACTTTGTGGGATTACACTAGGTATGTTGTTGTTGTTATCAAGAGATCACAACTGAAACAGTTGGTAATGGAGGTATAGTATCCTCGACGTCACCAAGAGGTTGGTGTGTGAGTCAAAGTGGAAAGAGCTACCGTTGTCACCTAGATGGAGCGTTGGGGTTGGGGACGGGGTTTACCATTAAAAAACAAAGAAAAATCACAAACGAAAGAGCAGTACTAAGAACTTGATCCTGGCTAAACTTGGACTAGTCAAACTAAGTGTCACATCTTAGAGTCAATAACTTTTACTTCTATCAAACATTCAAAAAGTCTAATTACCAATCCAGGAAATATTAGGGAAAAAAATGAACCATTTGACATTGACCAACTATTGGTCCAAAAGATAATCTGTATCATTATACATTGCAATATGAAATAGCAGAAATCAAATCATACAACAACAACAAACCCATGTAATTCCACAAGTAGGGTCTGGAGAGGGTAGAGTGTACGCAGACCTTATCCGTACCTTGGGAGGTAGAGAGGCCGTTTCAGATAGACCCTCAGCTCAGAAGCAGAAATCTAATCATAAAAGCTTAAAATCAATATATACATAACAAAAACATAACAAATGTAGTAAAAAGATGAACATAGATAGGTAGTACTTATACCTCATCAACCCTATCCCACCATCGGAACTCGGTCTGAATCTTATTTCTCACAACATTATACAGCAACGTCGGATAAAAAAGAGCGCGAGCACCCACTCCAACCAACGCCCTTTTCGTGTCCGAAACAGCCAATTGATCATCACAAAACTGTTCCTCCCTGTTTACTACTTCCCCCTCTGAATTCACTTCTTCAATATACATATTTTTGGACAAAACTAACCCTCAAAAATAGCTTGGATCCAATAAACCTTACTAAAAAAGATTTAAACTTTATTCTTATACAGTATGAAGACAACAGCCTAGAACCCTTCAAAGTCTGAAATTAATTTAAAAAAACATAATTATAAGAAATTAAAAAGCCAGAAAAAAGATTCAATTTATGCACCAAACTGAAATTAAATACAGAGGCTGCAACAAACAACTAAAGGGTTCAAGAAACAAAAATTGCATATAATTTTACAGCAAGATAAAACCCAAAAAGAATTGGAATCAAGATTGTGTTTTTCCCAAGCCATATTCAATAGAAATTAACAAGAAATAAGAGAAGAAAAATTGATCTAAAGGATTTTGTTGATCTAAAGAAAAATTGATGTAATTTTCTTGAAAATAAGAGAGGAAGTGGGTGAGTTTCTCTCTAAGAATTTTGAGTGTTTCTCTCAACAAACTCTAACGCACTCTGTCTTGTCAATGAGTGCGTGTAAAGGTCGCCTAATACAATTTTAGAAAATGCATTAATAAAGGTATTAAAATTATTTACATAATTAAATTACTTAAAAAATAAAATTTCATAAATAGCTATAGTTTAAAGCGTAATTATAAAATGTAGCTATAGTTTGCGTACTTACGAAACATAGTTATAGTAGCAGTATCAGGCGAAAGAGTTGTATAAACTAGTTATCAACTATAGTAGCAAAAGAGTTGTATCAGGTGGGCATCAAATGCATTAGCGAAAGAGTTGTAATAAGCGGATATGAGCATAGAATTTTAGAAAAGGCATATATTAATAATGTATTAAATTATTTATATAATCATATTACTTAAAAAATAAATTTCGTAAATAGCTATAGTTTAGAGCGTAATTACGAAAAATAGCTACAGTCTGTGAATTTGCGGAACGTAGCTACAGTTATTATATCAGGCGGAAGAGTTGTGTCACGCGAGAATCAAGAAAGAATTGTATCAGATGGTATCAACTGTATTAGCGAAATAATTGTATCACACGGTAGATATTAACTGTATCAAGAGGATATCAGATGTATCAGTCAGATATCAATTGTATCATCGCATATTGTATTAGTTGAGAATTGCACAAAAGAACTGTATCAGGACATAATGTGTCAGCGCATACATTTACACGTGTAGTTGCAACAAAACTCAAAATATAGCTATATTTTGTAATATTTTAAAATTGTAGCTATGTATAGTAGATATAGTCAAAATATTTTGTATCGTAGCGTAATAGGTTAACTAACCAGTTATTTAGGTTAAATTACATTAGTATGATAAAAAAAATTAAATTACCAATATGTAATATAATTTAAATCCTTAGAAATTTATTACATCCCATACATAGATAGTAGATAGATAGAGAGAGATGGTGAGTTATAACAGCTAACAACCAAGAAAGGAAGTTACCATATCGTTTGTAACGCCACATTTGATTTCTGGTTACCCGTGTTTGGAGGGAAACGTTACGGATAACGTTTGAGGTGTGCAGCTATTAATACTATACTTTTATTTGTGAATAACGTTTGATGATTATGTAATAAAAAAATTTCCCCCAATGAATAAAAGTAAATTTTGAAAAGAATAAAATGAGCTCTTTTTGGGATAATTAGTCCGATATACCTCTATATTGATAAGTACATATTTTTATAAAGTTACACAAATAATACGTTTGAATTATAGAATAAAATAAATTAAAAGATGTAAGTTCCTAAAATTAGTGAATATTAATCCAATTCAGTAGCTAAATAAGAAAGAAGTCTAAATTGACTAATGTTAAGTTCATAATTTATAATAAATAACTTCATAAAGAGAGTTGTTTTTTTGTTGGCAAGAATGCAAAAAAAGATTAATTACTTAATGGCAACTTTGTTAGATTATATTATGTCTTCTTCTGTTTTACCCTTATTGCTTTTATATTTGCTCTTTGACCAATTTGACTCTTAATACTATATATTTTATACTATAACAACAATAACAATAACAATAACATATTCAGTGTGATCCCACGAGTGAGATCTGGTGAGGGTAAAGTGTACGCAGACCTTACTCTTATCTTGACAGGTGGAGAGACTGTTTCCAATAGACCCTCAGCTTAAGTAAAGCAAAAACAACATCAGGATAGCAAGAAAATTAAAGTACAAGAAACAACCAGTAGTAATAGAAAACTAAGAAAGTCCCTGGGGCATAGCTGAATGGCAAATAAGGGGAACTTAAAATCCAACTGGAGGCCTGCAACGTGGATTCGAACCCTGGTGGAAGCAATTTGCTCTCTTCTGGTGTAGGACCTTGTAGGTGATATCAGTTGCTCTATTCTCAAACCCTGGTCATTCAGGCACATCCCGCGATTTACTGATAGTAGTGCTGAGGGACTGAGACTACTATCTCCAGGAATAGTCTGGCGTAAGCCGGAAAGTTGGATATAAAAAAAAAAACTAAGAATAAAAAAAAATGTGAATACTAATTGATTTTTACTATAAACTGATTTTTTACTTTTTCCTGATTTCGTTCACTGAGACAAGTTTATGTACTTTCAAGAAAACTTGTCAACTTGAAAAAAATTAGTTCACTTCTATGATGCATTTGGAAAATAATTGAATTAAATTCTTTTTCTAATTATTTAATTCAACATTTTAATTGTTTGTTCTCAACAATAAAGAAAATAATCTTTTTGTTGATATTAGTTTATCCCAACTATTAAATATTTAGCTATAATAATAATTTTATTCAATAAGGAATCTATATTTAAAGTTATCTATATTAAAAGTGTAAAAAAAGGATCAAATATTTCACTTTTCGATTTGTATTGTATGTGAATCATTATTGTTATCGACTCTTGCTGTATTAGGTAAAATATGTATACACCAAGTGGACGAATCATATGTTGACACATAGCAGCAGATGACAAGTCATGTGCACGTCAACAAGTGAACGGTACCATACAAGTCTCTATGGCCGATTGAGAGCTAGTATGAATTAATCTCTATGCTCATAAATTAAAATCACTAAGGGTCCGAGGAAGGTACAACGTTTCACCGGATAAGCAACAAAGCAAGCTCAACAGTCGTCCGTTACAAAAGATCCCGAGCTTTCCTCCAGCATTTATTATTTTTTATTGCTCATTATTATCGGCATTTATGTTAGGAATAAAGAGGCACGATTTATGGATAGTGTACCTCCATCACAAGTATAAATAAAAGCTTTCATACTCATTGTCGATCATCTGAAAAGATATACAAGAGAACAAACACTTACTGTTCATTTCTCTAAGATTGTAGCTAGGGCATAGCCTGGAGACTCAAAGCTCATATCCCTTTCGGGAAACATGATAATTTACTTCGATCAACATGTCGTACATGAGTTTCATGCTTTTATAGTATAGATGTATGGTGAAGATAAGAGGTCTTTGATTGTGTATATATTTATTTTAAAATTTCTTATTTATATATACTGACTATTGATTAAATTATAGTAACAGGTTACTTACCTCTTTTTTAGACTATCAATTTGTACTTACTATAAATGGTCACTTTGCAATTTGTCTTTTAAATGACTTGTTATGTAACAAAATTTTTTTACACTGTTAATGTACAGAAGTTGAGCTTTTCATGTAGTAGTTTTGGTCGGTTATCAAAATCAAATGACAAAATCCAATATATCACATTAAAATTCCTCGAATTGGTGACCGAATTTCATTTATTCTAATTAGCAAACTTTAAGTGTATTTGTTAGAAGTCTATCTATCATCCAATTTTCTTTGTGAAGAATGGTTTACATAAAACAATTTTAGGGGGTAATAATAATATGTGAATCCTGTTAGAATATCTCTTGGGATATGGCATCTCGACTCAAATAACTATTTTTCGGTAAGTAAATGAACATATCTTTAAAAGGAAGATGTAAACTTTATACTTTTGAAAAGATCCTTGGCAGAAAATAGAAAGTGCCAAGTCAGATCCCATCTTGTTATGTTTTTTTACTCCCCGTCTCAAATTATTTGTCATGGTTACTAAAAATAGTTGTCTCAAGTTATTTGTCGTTTTAAAAATTCAAGGCACAATTAATAATTTTTTCTTCATTTTACCCTAGTAGAATTTTGTAGATGACACATAAAAAGACTAAATATTTAATGGAGAGAAATTATAACTTAGATATAAATAAAGGTAAAGTAGGTCAAATACCTCTCCGGATTAATATTTTTTAAGAGATGTATAAAACAACAAAATGAAAAATAATTTGAAAGAGAGAGAGTGCAATATATTGTCTATTTTTTTTTTGTAGTTTCTTTTGATTCCATTAAAGTGTTATACTTAATTGCTGAATTTCCTTGGAGTAAATGAGCATGGAATTTGTAATTTCCACTTTTTTTTTTTGCTTTTCTGGAATTTTGCTTTCTATGTTCTTTAAGATTAGATTAGATTTAACAATTGATTAGATTTAGCAATTTAACCCTAAAAATTAATAGTGGATAGCCAAATCCTGATTTCCAACAATTCTTTTAAAGAAAATTCAATTCTTAACTCACCGGGTTCTGTTAAAAATCCCATTAAATTATAGTTCTCGAATGGTGAGAAGGGGTTAACCTAAAATCAATTTGTACGATCCTTTCAGAATAGATCACTAGATTTGCCGGATTCACAATACTGTACGTTCTTTATTCACGAATTCACGTGTGTATATCATGTATATCAATGTGTATTATATGTTGGTACTCTATTGTACTTTATAAAGCAGTACGAGAAGTAAATAACTATTACAAGTGTTCGAAAGGATAAATAAATGGTCAATCTTCAAAACTGCCGCAAGCGTGTTGTGTCTTGAATCTTGATAACCTTGCAAAACCAATGTTGAGAACTGTCGCAAGCTTGTTGTGTCTTGAATCTTGATATCCTGAAATCAAGAAAACAACTAAATCTGGATGGTTACAACGTTGTGTGTTGAGTCGAGTGATTGCACTCTGTCGTTAAGACAAGATTGCCCCGTATATATGCTTTTACGTTAGCGGGCAATAGTCTCCCAAGATAAAACAACACTTTAATCTCAACACTACAAAGCCAATAGGTTGAGCCTGCCGAATAAAACAAATATGAATCGACTTGCTGAAGATATGAAAAAGGAAGGAAGAGTTTTCATCTACTCTTCTCGTTTTGTCTCGGTGTATATAGTGTGTCTCTGTAGTGTATATCTTGTGTATATATGAGGGTTTACTCACTATTTTTCAGTCACGAATTGCACTGATTTTGGCCACTGTTTTGGACAGATTTCGACCACTGTTTTGTGCTCTTTTGTGACTGAAAAGTGTTGTTATTTTCGTGTGTTTTAAGTGCTATTTTGCTCACTGTTTCTCACTATTTTTCAGTGTCTTTCCAGTGCTGTTTTTCAGTATTTTTCAGTATTTTTCAGCCACTGAATTGAGCAAAGAGAGACTCAATATATAGCATGGAGGAGGGGCTATACAACTGCCCAAAACATGGCTGTTAATGGCCATTAGGAGGGCATTAAACAACCAAGTAATGGCTGTTAATGGCCATTGAAGAAGGCTGAAAAATGGACATAAAGGAGGGTGATAAAGGAGGAGTTAATCAGCCAAATAATGGCTGGTTTAATGCTCCAGAAACTGTCCAACGGTAAGGCAAAAAGTTTTCAGCCTTCCGTCACCCCAAAATCAACTTTTCAGAAACTCTGGGGACCAAACTGTAAAATATTAAACTTCAGGGACCAAACTGTACATAAGAAACTTTAGGGATCAAACTGTACATCTGGAAAAGTTCTCTGGTACAAAAAGATAATATCAGAAAGTCCCCACAGCCCACAGCCCGAGCCCGAGAACGAACCGGACGGGCGGTCGGCGAAGCGCGTGTGGGCTTAGCCTTGAACCTATGCACATCTAGGTCCTCCCTCCTTTAAACACATGGGACACCCCTTGGGGTCCCAAACCCTTTACCAATTAGAGACTTATATAGAGAGTAATTCTTCCTATTCCGACCGATATGGTAGATTTGTCCCACACCACATTTCCATGCCTCAAACACCTTACTTCGTGGACCAATATCTCTTTCATTTCTCAACGAAATTTGATGATTCTTGGCCCTACGGTCATCTACTCACTTCGTAGATCATGCATGTGTAAAGAGACAAAGCCTCTAATATGCGGAACACTAGTGTTTAATTCATCAAAGATGGGTGGACGCATCTCCCCGCCAAAGACAAATTTCCAACAATCCCCTCTATGAAAGAGAGATTGTGGTGCACGCACAAGGTGTCTACATTTCAGCAATCTTTCAGCGAAAAGATATTGCATCAGGAGAGGTAGCTTTCGCTTTGAACCTTCCCTAGTTGAAACCATCGGACTTACTTACTGCGCGGTGAACGTGATGTCTTGAACCGTCAGTGTTTAGTGTAAGCCAAGACAATGATAACAACACAATACCTCTTCTTATTCGTTTTCATTCTTACATTTTTGTCCATTGTGGCCGTGGACACACTTGGATTCTTAAGTGCGTTCATTTGAGGAGGCCATCCTCGCACTTAAATAGGTGATCTCCTGCAAGGTATCCTGCTATACCCCACTTCACAAGTGTTAGGAACCATTAAAAATTTCCCCAGCCTTAACCTCAACCGTTTGAGGATTGTTTAAAGGTTTGGAAGCTTAACCTTTACCCACCATGCAGGTAGCACTTTAATGTCTATCGCGGGAACAACTTTGAATTCATGTTTCCGTACAGAAATCATCATCCGAAGTGCTTCTTGCTTCCACCGAAGCGCTCAACTGAACCTTTTGCCGCTTAGTTTTCCCATTGAACCAAATTCTTGGGATCTCCAATCAGTATGGTTGGGTTTCCACCGCAAAGGTTCGTATTGTTTGGGTTTTCAGCCCATTCCCCTAGACAGGCAGAACACTTGATCTCCGGGTAGTCCCTTAGTTAGTAAATAAGGAAGTGATACCCGTGATGATCAACTGCCATAAAGTCTTATGTCTCTGACAGATATGTCCAGATGCCGTCATCCGTGTCCTTTCTGAAGCCGACCGGCTAGCCACAGTGTATAACTGCTGAAGGCGCGGGTTTCTCCCAATAAGGGAAGTCCTCTAAGGAGTCATGAAGTTATTCAACTTCTTTCATGCTTTGTATAAAGCGATAAACTCCGATACCATCATGAATCGATCGATGCAAGTTTGCTTAGAGGATTTTCCAAGACCCACCATACACATTTACTTGTGGCTTTGGTGTTCTTCAGATCTGATGTCCAGTTTGCATCACTGTGTTATCCCAGAACCGCTGGACATCCAGAATACTATAATCCGTAGATAAGCGAATAATTCAGAGATCGTCATATCCGACTTAACGCCTTCTATTGATCATGTATTAAGATCATCAGTGAACCTTAGTTCAACTGATCTGTTTGTAGGACGATACCAGGTCGGTTGTAGTGTGTACAATACATTGAACTACACATGACCTGTGCATATCGCTCTTTGTCTATGGGTGCACCATGATTCCAATTAGTTCTATGATTCATATCCATTGGTGGCTTCAACGAGACTGTCAACTATCGACCAGTCCGTTAGATGTCTTAGAAATCCAATTCTTAAGATGTCATCTGTGATACTCATATCTTTCATATCGAGACTTTGTTTCAATATGACTTTTACTTTCAGACTGTTGATTCTCCAACTGTTGGCTTTCTAATTTCAGAGTCAATGTTTCTGTGGTCAGATTTATTGTTCCTGTTTTATTTGAAACTTTCAGGACCAAAATGTAAACATTTCATGGACCAAAATGAAAGTTCAGGAAGAAGCCCAACAGTCCGACAAACCAACTCTGACTCTCTTCTTCCAACTCTCAGGTTGGGAAGGTTGTTTCAACATTCATGCCACGCAAGACTGCAATGACCCAGGATGTTAAGCTACTCCCAAGGAAGCACATATACAAGTAGCCGAGGCTTTGAACTCGTCAGTAAATCCATCCACTTTGTACTCACTTTTGAGTATCCTTTTTCACAACCCAAAGGTTCTTTTCCCGGAGGAAGATCAACCATTACGCAAGTATGGTTCTATATGAGAGAATCTATTTTCTCTCTTTGTAGCTTCTTTCCAAAGCAACGCTTTTGGAGATGGCAATTATTTGTTAATTGTCCATGGTTCATTCTCAACCATACAAGCTAGAAGGACTGGAACAAGTCTTTGTCCCATTCTTTCCTCTGTCTCGGTTCAACATCTAGAATCCCTGAGTTCTGCAGATCTGGAATATTAAGTTCCGGATAGCCAACAACTTTCGAGTCCTGTAGATACGGAAATCCTAGTTCCGGACAGTCAGGCCCTCGCGGGTTCTTGTTAACCTTGAGCAATTACTCATTTTTCCTTTTTCCTTTTTCAAGGAAAGTTATCTTCAAAGAATTCAGCATTCTTGGACTCCAAGAGGCGATCAACACTACTGTTATTTGTAGATCCAGTGGATATACAATCTACAGTCTTAGGTACAACTTGACCTGTTTCAGTATTCCAACTTTTACCAAGCCATCCCACATAATTTGGGCGTATGACTTTGCACTTGGCTAACACCGTTGGACTGAGGTGAGAAATGAACAGTCGTTTAACGAACGATGCTTCACATTCTCCCCCTCTATCGCTACGAATTCCTCAATCCGTAGGCTAGTTGATTTTCAACTTCTGCTTTGTAGCGCTTATTCGCTTCAACAACTTCATCTTTGCTTTTCAACAAACAAAGGATTACATACGTTGTACCATCATCAATGAAGGTCACAAAGTACTTGTCTCCCCCCTCTATTTTGTATAAACTTTAAATCACCCATAAAGGTGTGACTAAGTTCTAGAGGAACGGTGCTTCTTTCGCTATTCCCTTGACGGAATTTGAAAAGGTGATTTTGCCTCTTCGCCTACCTCACATTCATTTTGAGGGTTTATGTCGAAAGAAGGCAACAATCTCAACTTCGTTAGCTTTTGAATGACTTGCTATTTAACGTGTCTTAATCTATGATGGCATAGATGCACTGATTACAAATATATCATTCATTTGGCTATAGACATATTGTACCATTCTTAGTTATTACAGACCTGTTGGACTAGTCTCAAACCAGCTTGACCAACATCATCCCTTAACCAAGTTTGGAACATGTATCACATCTTTTTAGAGTGATCCCATTCCTTGAAGTCCTATTGAGGACAACCTCTCCAGCCCCTTTGATTTTTAGAGGTGGCGTTGCTTCACATGAACAACCTCTTGCCCGTGGTTAGGGCGTAATCGGATCATATTTGATCTGGATACTCTGGCTTACTCCAGTTGCTTTGGATACTGAGTGTCCAATTTCTTTTCTGCCTTTCTTTAGGCCTTCAGATCATTTAAGACCTGAAAACTCTGGCCCACCACATTAGGTGTCCATTACTTTTCCTATGAAATGAATTCTGGCCCCACTCCAGTTGCCCGTAGGCTTTGTATGACTGAGTGTCCAATACCATCATATCAAAGGAATTTTGGCCCACTCCAGTCGCCCGGAGGCATTTTATGACTGAGTGTCCAATATCATCCTATGAAGGATCTTCTGCCAAATAGTATGACAGGTTCAACGTCTTTAGCTTTTAGTCTTCTTTCGTTATGATTGGTGCCCAGATAATTCTTGGCGCTTACTTAAGAGTGGTAACAGTTTTCGCACAGTTAGTGGATCTTTCTCCATCGTATGTGCGAACATACTTTACACACTTTAATAATTACACTTAAAAGAACGAATCTTTTTAAGTCGTTTACAAAATCCAATCTTTAAATGGAAATGAAGATGAGATTAAACTTCTGATTTTTAAAGCGTAAGGAATATAAATTATTTTCATATTCCTCCTTACTTTAATCCATTTTTAATCAGATATCATTTAATCTTTATTCTTGACAAGTAAGAAAAACTACTTATCCCAATTTCGGATTCTAGCCCACTTCATCAAACTGAGTGTCCATTTCCTTCTTACCATTATTCGGATCTTTTGTCTGGGACAGATACGGGCCTTCTGCTGCAAGATAGAAGCACATTTTCAGATTTCTCCTCTTGTCCCAGTTGACATCTTCAGTATCTCGTGAGCGCTTATTCCCACCAGTCTTGGTAGCGGTGACATCATGAACACGTTCATCATCATCACTCTCTTCTACCAGAAAACCATTGTCATATCCAGATTTGGTCATACAACTTTTGATCGACATCTTTCGAACACTAATAGTAATACAATACGATCTTGTCTTAAGTTGTTGGTACTCTATTGTACTTTATAAAACAGTACGGGAAGTAAATAACTATTACACGTGTTCGAAAGGATAAATAAATGGTCAATTTTCAAAACTGCCGTAAGCGTGTTGTGTCTTGAATCTTGATAACCTTGCAAAGCCAATGTTGAGAACTGTCGCAAGCTTGTTATGTCTTGAATCTTGATATCCTGAAATCAAGAAAATAACTAAATCTGGATGGTTACAACGTTGTGTGTTGAGTCGAGTGATTGCACTCTGTCCTTAAGACAAGATTGCCCCGTATATATGCTTTTACGTTAGCGGGCAATAGTCTCCCAAGATAAAACAACACTTTAATCTCAACACTACAAAATCAATAGGTTGAGCCTGCCGAATAAAACAAATATGAATCGACTTGCTGAAGATATGGAAAAGGAAGGAAGAGTTTTCATCTACTCTTCTCATTTTGTCTATGTGTATATAGTGTGTCTCTGTAGTGTATATCTTGTGTATATATGAGGGTTTACTCACTGTTTTTCAGTCACGAATTGCATTGATTTTGGCCACTGTTTTGGACAGATTTCGGCCACTGTTTTGTGTTATTTTGTGACTGAAAAGTGCTGCTATTTTCGTGTGTTTTCAGTGCTATATTGCTCACTGTTTCTCACTGTTTTTCAGTGTCTTTCCAGTGCTGTTTTTCAGTATTTTTCAGCCACTGAATTGAGCCAAGAGAGACTCAATGTATAGCATAGAGGAGGGGCTATACAACTGCCCAAAACATGACTGTTAATGGCCATTAGGAGGGCATTAAACAGCCAAGTAATGGCTGTTAATGGCCATTGAAGAAGGCTGAAAAATGGACATGAAGGAGGGTGATAAATAAGGAGTTAATCAGCCAAATAATGGCTGGTTTAATGCTCCAGAAACTGTCCAACGGGAAGGCAGAAAGCTTTCTGCCTTCCGTCACCCCAAAATCAACTTTCCAGAAACTCTGGGGACCAAACTGTACATAAGAAACTTTAGGGATCAAACTGTACATCTGGCAAGACCCGTGACCCGTGACCCCGTGACCCGTGACCCGTGACCCGTGACCCGTGCGGGACTCGTGACCGAGCCCGGACGGGACCCGTGACCTAGCCCGGACGGGACGGGCGGCGGCGCGCGTGTGGGCTTAGCCTTGAACCCATGCACATCTATGTCCTCCCTCATTTAAATACATGGGATATCCCTTGGGGTCCCAAACCCTTTACCAATTAGAGACTTATATAGAGAGCAATTCTTCCTATTCCCACCGATGTGGTAGATTTGTTCCACACCACATTTGCATGTCTCAAACACCTTACTTCGTAGACCAATATCTCTTTCATTTCTCAACGAAATTTGACGATTCTTGGCCCTACGGTCATCTACTCACTTCGTAGATCATGCATGTGTAAAGAGACAAAGCCTCTAATATGCGGAACACTAGTGTTTAATTCATCAAAGATGGGTGGACGCATCTCCCCGCCAAAGACAAATTTCCAACATTATATACATAATTTCGCAGATATACACTGAGGTACATGACATACATGAGACACACGTAGACATGGAGGATATACAAGGAGATATACACTAATTTACAGTGTATATATATATATGTAAGAAAGAGTCGTCTTCAATCAGCTCAAACCGGCTACCTCAAAGAGTCTCGAAACACCTTCAAAATTGATATACAAACTCATACGATGCTTCCAACAAAACCCAAAATCACCCAATCAAAACAAATCACAATTATAAGATTAAAAATATGATGAAGCTTCAATGGTCTTTAACTTTGTGTCAACTCGTGCAATATATGAGAGAATTTTGGATCTGCAAAGCCCGACACCCCAGATTACAATTGACTATGCATTACTTTTTGACGTATCCATTTGACTTGTAATGACTATTTAGTTTCATTCTCATCTTAACCTACTGCTTCTTTCTCGTCCCCAAGGCTCTACATGAAGAAGGTGGATGTGCATCTTAACAATACAAAGGAAGGAGATGGTACAACGGTCTTGTTGTGGTTTTGTGAAGGACAATGATGCTGGCTGGTGGAATGAACAGTTTTTTGGCTAGAGGATGTAATTTTAAAAAACAATTAAATTGACAAATGTTGATAAAATGTGATGTGATGAAGGATATCCATTACTCTAGAAATAAATCCAAACTATGGCATATTATCTCCCATCTAACATCTTCATTATGTACGATAACTCCCACTCAGGCCGTCTCAAATATTTTGGGGCCCTGTTCTAATTTATAAAAGTGAGCCCTTAATATAAATAAATGTACGATTTCAATAATTAAAAATTATAAATAATAACCCAAAATCTAAGCTTTTCAATTATTTTAAAAAGTGTCTAGGCCTAATAGGTTTGATTTGAAATTTGAATTTGGGCCTCCACATGCGCGCGCCATTGAAACTGAATCACTTTACTTAGATTGGGCTAAGACCTGCGAATTATGTATTTTACAGTAAATTTTGGTTAATACTATTCAATAAAAAATGAAAAAAATCTAATTTTTTTCATTTTTCGGGGCTTGTGCGGCAGCAGCAAGGGCCCAAAGACAGCCCTGCCCACACCTTATCCATGATTTCGTGGGTTAAATGTCATGTTCACGGTAACCCCTCGTATTCCACAATGTCATCCTATAAATAGTGATATTGGCTATCACTTTGATACACTAAAATACATTTGGAAGAAAGAAGAATGTTTCTGTTGCTCTCTATATTTCTTGTTTGATATTGTTACTTTTAGATTTATTTTGTACCATTTAGTCGGCCGATCGGACAGAAGGTACCAATTTCTCTTATTAGTTGAATTTTTGAGGTTGAGTTTTAGTAGTCAAGCTTCCAAAATTTTATTATTAAAAAAATATTTTTTGTCTGAAATATTTTTTTGAAAAAGTATTTTTGGAGAGTAGTCTTTGTATTTGACAATTTTTTTTATTAATATCAGAGCAACTATTTATGTTTGGCCAGATTTTCAAAAGTGCTTATGTAGAAAAATTATTTTTTCAGCTTTTATTATTACTACTACGACTATTCATGAGCATTTATTTTTTTTCTAAAAGTTTGACCAAACATTCCAACTCTCTGAAGTAAACACTTTTTAAAAGAAAAATTTGGTTAAATAAGCTATAAGTGCATGTTTGTCCAAGCTACAAGAAACTGCTTATCTTGAAAAACATTTTTATCAAAAGAACTTGTCAAAAAAATATTTTTGGAGAAAATGAGTTTGTATTTGACCAATTCGATAGAAAAGTGCCTTTTCAATAATTGATAAGGAAATTGTGTTTGGTCAATCATTTTAATTGTGCTTATGAGTATCAAATTAAGAAAAAAAGATAAGTATCAATCCATATTTTAAAAATAGGAGTATTTAAATAGAGAAATCATTTATTTATTAGGGATAAAACACTATTATCCCTTAACTGTACTCAAAATTTTAGCGACACATTTTATCTTTACGGGGTCTTATTATCACCCTAAACTTCTTTTCTTGTATTTCTTTACACCTTATGTGCCGACGTTGACCCACCAATTACATTAGATGCGATGTATACACGTGCCGGACACATCATTTTATTACTTTAATTTGTTTTCTTCATTTTTTTCTCATTTCTTCTTCTTTCTTTTTTCTCTCCTTTGTCTAGTAGCAAAAATGAAGGTGGTTTTATAAAATTGGTAGCGGCTATGGAGTTTTTCGGTGTTGAGCGATGACTGAGTTTTGATGATTAGAGGAGGTCTGGTGGTGTTTTGGGTGAAATGAGGTGGTTAGATGAGCGGAATAGGAATGTTAGGGTTAGAGTAGAGGCTGAAATTCAAAAATGCAGAAAGAATTTCGAATTCACCATTGTTGAACCTTGAAAAACCTTGAAGAAAAAAATGTGTTCGTCGAAATTTTTAGTTGTTGGCTGAATTGATTACATGAATTTGGTGATAGTGTTGTTGTGAAGTTGTAGTTGAAATTTGAGCTTGATTGATGTGAATTTGACTGAATTTTTATCAGATTTGGAGACCTCAAAATGAAGAAGATGAATAAAATTTAATCAAATCAGCTCCATTTTAAAACAAATATTTTATTGGTGTCTTGGAGAATAAAATTTGACTGAGTTTTTTGAGTAGAACAAAGCTTCCATGGAGTTTTTTAATTTCTATTTTTTTAAAAAATAATAAAATTTGACTCTTATCTCACAAATAAAGAAAGGAAATTAATTAAAAAAATATCATTTTAAATTTTAGTTGTAACACCCGACATTTCTATCTTAGGTGCATTGTAAGTTAGTTGACGTAAATTCGTGGAAGCTAGATCATTCATAAGGTAATTGATGTTCAAAACAGTGTCACGTGTGTGAGAGAAGGATTAGATGTTACACAAATTAAAAAGATTGAGTTTTACCGAAGTTTGATATTCAGGAATGTTTACGTATCGTTTTTATTTCGGACTTTAAAGTGAAACAAGGATGATTGCAAATAATATTTTTTATGTGTCTCAAAAAGAGGCTACAAACTAATGCTAAATCACATAATTATATTTATGAGTATATAAAATGTGTTTAAAGTGATTAATATTAAGAATATTGAGTGCAAAATTTATTAGGTAGATAAGTGGTTAAAGATTGAATTTTAGTGAGAGATTTAAAAAGAATTAATTAATTAAGTGTAGATAAATATTAAAATCGACAATTTCCACGTGGAAGAGCGGCAAGTAATGACTTTTCCAGCTTCTTTACCAGCTTCCGATCCAGCAATGTACTTAGCTTCTGTTGTCGAATCAGCAGTTGTAGCTTGTTTGGAATTTTTCCAGCTTACTGCTCCACCATTGAAAATGAACGTGTACCCAGATTGAGATTTGTAGTCATGAACATCCGTCTGGAAGCTAGCATCAGTGTACCCAGTAGCAGCTAGCTTTTCTTCCCCACCATAGACTAAGAAGTAATCTTCAGTTCGTCTAAGATACTTAAGAATACTCTTGACTGCCTTCCAGTGTTCTTCCCCAGGATTCTGCTGGAATTTGCAAGTCATACTAAGTGCAAAGGCCACATCTGGCCTAGTACAGGTCATGGTATACATGATCGATCCTATAGCCGAAGCATATGGGATCATTTTCATGCGTTCAAGGTCTATAGTATTAGAATGACTATCCTTCTTAGATAACTTGATGCCTTGTCCCATAGGTAGACCGCCTTTCTTGGAATTTTCCATAGAAAAACGTCTAAGCACTTTGTCTATGTAGACTGACTGTGACAACCCCAACAATCTGTTAGGTCTATCTCTATAGATCCTAATCCCCAGAATGTAGTAGGCTTCACCTAAATCCTTAATCATGAAGGTACTGGACAACCACTTATTGACTGACTGCATGAGAGTCTTATTGTCTCCCATTATTAATATGTCATTTACATATATTATAATGAAGGCAATACTCCCATCCTTGCGTTAACTATAAACATGGATCCTCTTTGCTTTTGACGAAATCAAATGACTTGATAGCCTTGCCGAAGCAAATGTTTCAACTCCTTGAGGCTTGCTTAAGCCCATAAATGAACTTTTGTAGCGTGCATACATCATTTGATTTGGACTCAATTGAAAATCCCTTAGGTTATTTCATATACACCTCCTTAACTAGATTACCATTGAGGAAAGCCTTTTTGACGTCCATCTGCCAAATGTCATAGTCATAATATGCAGCTATTGCAAGAAAAATCCGAATGGACTTAATCTTAGCAACATGTGAAAAAGTTTCATCATAATAGACCCCAGGCCGTTGATTATAACCTTTAGCCACCAGTCTTGCTTTATAAGTCTGTACTTTGTCATATGCATCAATCTTCTTCTTGAAGACCCATTTGCATCCTATGGGTCTAACCTTTGTTGGCAAATCAACCAAGTTCCAAACTTGATTTATGTACATCGAGTCCATCTCAGATTTCATGGCTTCTTGCCATCTCTGCGAATCAATGTCTAACATAGCTTCGCTGTAGGTTATATGTTCATCATCATCAGAAATATCTATCTCACTGTGTGTTTCAACAAGGAGATTAAGTCTTTCAGGTGGACGATGAGTCCTAGTGGTCTTATGGTGTTGATTATTCTGCATTTCAGTGTTTGTTGCATTCTGATTGTGAGAAGGTCTCTGTGTGTTGGACAATCCATCACCTTGAGAGCTTTTAGGAATTCCATTTTCATGTATTTTCTGAATGAAACGATGTACAACCATTATATCATCTTCCATTGGTTGTGAATGAGAGTCTTGCATTTCTGCATATATCTCACAGCACTTCCACTGGATGAAGGGCATACTCTAAGTACCCAATCTTCACCAGATACTCCCACTGAATCCTTGTTTAGGTCATTCGACAAGGGTTCAATTTCTGTGTTATCTTGTGGTTCTTGAATTTCTTCAAGTTCTATCTCTGTGCAGCTATGTTCCTTGTAGACATATTCTTCTTCAAGGAAAGTTGCATTCCTGGAAACAATGACCTTATGTTCTCCAGGAAGATAGAAGTTGTATCCATTAGTTTCCTTTGGATACCCCACGAAGTAACATTTCTCACTTTTAGATTCCAACTTGCCAGTGAGCATCTTTTTCACATATACAGGGCACCCCCAGGGTCTCATATGTTTAAGAGCTGGCTTCTTGCCACACCATATCTCATAGGGTGTCTTTTCTACTGACTTAGAAGGAACCCAGTTCAGAATATATATCGAGGTTTGTATAACATGTCCCCAAAGGTATGTAGGTAGAGCTGATGAGCTCATCATGAATCGAACCATATTCAATAAGGTTCGGTTTCTCATTTCGGCAACACCATTCATCTGTGGCTTTAGTGGAGGTGTCCATTCTGATTGGACTCCATGTAGCTTTAAGTAATCTAGAAAATCCTTGCTCAAGTACTCACCTCCTCGATCCGATCGAAGGGTCTTGATACTTGTTGCAAGTTGCTTCTCTACTTCCGACTTGTACTCCTTGAACTTCTCAAAAGCCTCGGATTTGTGTCTCATAAGATACACATATCCATACATTGTGAAGTCGTCAGTAAAAGTGATGAAGTATGGGAAGCCTCCTTTAGCTTGAGTCGAGAATGACCCACATATATCAGTATGGACCAAATCAAGCACCTTCTTGGCTCGCACACCTTTCCCAGAAAGTGGTTTATTGGTCATCTTTCCTCTCAAGCAAGATTCGCAGTTACCACAGGACTCCAAGTCAAATGGTTCGAGGTAGTCTAACTTCTTCAACCTTGCTATCCTTGATTTGTTGATATGACCAAGTCTGTAGTGCCATAGGTAGGTGGAGTTTCTATCACTTATCTTGACTCGATTATTTTGTACATTGAATATCTCTCGACTACAATTTAGTGTATACAATCCATCCACAAGAGGAGCAGTTCCATATATAATATTATCAAAAGACAATACTTGACTGCTATTATAAATATACGAGGAAAAACCCTCCATGTCCAAAACTGGGATAGAAATGATATTCCTCGTTAACGAGGGTACATAAAAGCAATCATTCAACACTAAACAATAGACAGAAGGTAAATTTAATCTATAAGTCCCAACGCGCTCAGCATCCACTCGTGCTCCGTTTCCAACGCGTATGTCTACCTTCATTGGTCCAACCTTCATGCTATCAGTTAGCCCCTGCACATTTTTACAAATGTGTGAGCCACAAGTGGTATCCAATATCCAGGAATGAGAGTTATTTATAGAAATATTTATTTCAATGATGTACATACCTTGTCCACCAAAGGCAGGAGCACCTGGTGCCGTGCAGTCCTTTTTCCAATGCCCCTTCCTATGGCAGTTGAGGCATTCATCCTTAGCCGGATTCACCTTCTTCTTCACACCTCTTCTGGGCTTCATTGCTGAGGGCGCAACGACTGCTTTGCCCTTCTTCTTCTGCCATTCCTTGCCTTTCGGCTTGGGTCGGCTAGAAGAGCTCACCATGATCACAACTTTGCCTTTGGAAGTGGAAGACTCAAAGGTCTTGAGCATGTTGTGCAGCTCTGGTAGAGTCGCCTTCGTTCCATTCATATTGAAATTCACTATGAAGTTCTCAAAAGAACGAGGGAGAGAGTTTAGGATGAGGGTGGTAGCGACATTCTTTTCAAGCTTCATTCCAATTGAAGCAAGCATCTCTATTAGCCCTATCATTTTCAACACATGCTGCGAGACCTGGCCCCCTTTATTGAGCTTACATTTAAAGAGCTCTATTAGTAACTCGTATTCCATAGTCTGGGATTGTGAGTCATAGAGACTCTTTAAGTGTTTGAGCATCTCATTGGGCCCCATGTTCTCATGTTGTCTCTGAAGTTCTATAGACATGGAAGACAACATTACACACTGCGCTGAAGTGGCATCATCTAGGTGTTTCTGGTAAGCATCCTTATGAAAAGATGCATATTCAGCAGAGTCTATTGCCGGGACTATTGGAAACACCGTGTCCAACACGTATTCTATTTTCTCTTGTCTCAGTACTATTCGCAAATTCCTTAGCCAGTCAAGGTAGTTCGGTCCAGAAAGTTTGTTCATCTCAATCAACATTCTCAATGATAAGCTGTCACGACCCAAACCGGAGGGCCGCGACGGGCACCCGGACCCTACCCGTCGGGCACCACATATACATTCTACCCTTAATCATGTCTAAACACGGATTGAGCCATGGTAGACAATATGAGGTTTCAACCCAAAAGCCCCAATTTACATATTTATATACCAAGGTCGACAAGGCCATACACGACAACTAACCACATGACACCTAACTACAAGCCTCTACAGAGAAGAACATACCACGACCAAATCGCGACTCTGAAACAAATAGAGTGCTCTGAATACCAGCTGAACCAGCAACCTACTAGTATGAACCGTCACCCTCTCAATATGAACCTGCGGGCAAAAAACTCAGCGTCCCCGACAAAAGGAACGTTAGTACGACTGATGTACTGAGTATGTTAGACATAAGAAATAATATAGCAGAGACATATCATAGTCTTAAACGAAAACAACTGAACATCAGTAAATGCCTCTATGAGCCCTAATACACATGCCTAAATGTTATGCACAATGCAGTATACATATACATCAGCCTCTTCGGGCATCTTCCTTACCATAACAGACTCCGCGGGCATCATACCATATAATGGTTAATGAATGTATGCACAATGCAAGTGTGGTATACTAATGTCCATACAGGAATCCTACCTATAACCGCCTCTGTGGGCATCAGGTTATATCGCCACACAAGGGCATCACATCATATTGGCCTCTTCGGGCTCTTTTTGTGATAGTCTGTACCAGTTGCAGGTGGTGTGCGTATATAACGCGTTTTCCCTTTTCCCAATTCCCATACATATATATATATATACACAATATTTACCATATAGTAGTGTTCATAGCACAAGTGATCCAGGATAACATATGAATGCGATGCAAATGAAATGCATGAATAACAATAAAACATCCGGAGTGACATAATATCCTTTACTCCTTTGGTTAATATTGGGGACATCAACATCTTTTCCGATTTGCCTTATCAAGGTCTTAGAAACATGCTTGGATATTCTTTCAACATAAGAGTCGATGACTTCATCATCCTTAACTACTAAGAGTAGAGTAATTTATGTAGCAATACGATATTTATGTTTCACACATAGAATTATGCCAAAAAGAATGAAATAGCCTTACATACCTTGTTGTCGAAATTATCTAAGTTTTGCGGGTCCTTGTAAGCTCTATGAACGATTATCTACATCACACAGATGATTTAAATCATAATCGACTCAAAATATTAGAAACAAATTCTTAGAGACATTCTAGCGAATACCTTGAACACATAGAACCTATATTCCTTCTATATCGAAATCTATACATGTAGCGAAACACCCAACCCTCTTAATCCTTCTTTTTACTGCTACAATCTCCAAAACAGTATAAGGATTTCACATGCAAACCCAGTAACCTACAATTACAGAAGTCTCAACAACACCCAACCCAAACATAGCATTTTCGACAATCGTCCTAGAACTAGTGGCAAGAATTAAATTCTGAAATTGTACAAACTTTAAGAACAAGGAAGGTTACCACTTTTAAGCGTAGTGACGAGCGTCGTCGGAAAATCTTCACCCCAAACAACTTTTGATAAACAGAAACAGAACCCAAAATCCATTCGCGCCAGAATGCTTTTGCATTGAAGGTTCTTGTTTAGCTTCTGAGTTTCTAGGCTTGTTTAAGGCTTCGGTTTTACTGGAATTAAAGGCCATAACACCTTGAATTTCCCCCCTTTTTGTCTATGCGAAAGCTTACGAAAATCCCCAAATTCGACTGAGAATTTCAGAGAGTTATCGATGAGAATTTTTTTACCCCTTCTGATTAAAGTGTAGAGGCCTCTTCTTTAACAAAAGGTTTCACAAGAGAAATTGAAAGAGATGAAGTTTTTTTTTGAGAATAGAGAAGAGAATGAAGGTATGGAGCTTTACATAGCTTCCATCGGTCGACTGCCTTGGGCTTAGTCATCCCACAGTGACTTATAAGCGTATACGTGATGTTTCACTAAGTGTTGTCCCCCTTTTAATTAATTACTCCCACAATTAATTAATTATACACACAATTAAATTCTCGATCCCAATTCACTTAAATCCCGACGACTTATAAAATTCTCTTATACCTAATGTCATAATTCCTGTAATATAATACTAGTCTATAATCTCTTCGGGGATACACAATTATTATTATTAATCCACGTTGTCACACTTATTAAATCCAAAATTATTTCGAGATCATGTCCTTTTATAAACTATATTTCATATTAGCCTACGAAGTACAACATAAACTTCCCGGAGCCCGGTCCACTTGCCTACGTTTATGTGTTCAACCGTTATCCGAAAATATGAGATGTTACATCCTTCCCCCCTTAGAATCATTCATCCTCGAATGTTGGGATGATAGGTCTAATTCAAATTCTTTTATATATATATATATATCAAATGATGGATACAACTCAGGCTATTATTACAGTTTAGCACTTAATATAAAAGAAAGTGAAAATTCTAAGTTAACCATGATGCAAATAATTTAAGCAAGACTAGCTTGATTGTTACTACAATCATCCTTTAGAAAAGCAAATATGATGTTCTGAACAAGTCACAGGAGTACAAGATAACCTTGAAGAGAAAAGGAAGATTAATTCACACATATGTCCACACTCCCTTTTACCAGATCACTATCCTACCATTATGCTTTCTTTGGTCAGCCTTATGATTACATCTAGGAAATTTAGCTATTTATCACAAGAGTTTCAAGTTCATTTCATTATTGAAACACATGCCATTGAGGTGACAATTGAACACAACCTATAGGTCTTAATTAATTTTAACTATATTGGTTTATGCACAACAGAAGAATGGTATCTGGTGTTTCTATTAGAGCACAATGTAATGTAATAATAATATTGTTAGATAGAACATAAATATTCCTAGTACTTAGAAAACAAGAAATGAGCAGGACCCAAGTTTTAAGCCTAGGATCCTTATCCTTATTTCACAAAGTAAGTAAGAGTAATCAGATTTAAGCCTCTTGCAACTTTCATTCTAAATGTGCAGACATGATCTAACTCATTTGCTTTTTAAACAAGACCACTGAACATAGCTTTTAAGAATGGCAATTCAAAATTTTCAGTTTTAACTAAGTAGAGATTAACTAAGGTGATTTAAATAGTAACCTAGTTACCAAAACTCAATCCATGGGACTATCTAGCTGATAGTAATAGGTTGACATATGAATTCAATACATACCCTTTTCTGGCCAAACAGTACATACCAGAAAAGATTTGAATCAAGACAAAACAGAAACACATAGACTCAAGTTAATGGGTTGATGGATTCTTGCCTAGGTTTGTAGTTTATCTCATTCACTCTTCATACTCAACTAAGAAGCATGTTTAGTTAAAAGCCCTATATGTATCCTAGTTATTTGAAACAATAAACAAATCAGTATAATTAATCATGTTTCAGCTATATTATCATCCCATGATAGGTTCCTTTGAACAGTTCTATAGCTAGTGTTTGAACCATTTCAGGAGATCATTTTTCAAATGAGTGAGACATCATGTAACAACATGGCACTGGTTTAAGTTGCTATGTAGCAACTACAAGTTTGTCATAACCTGAGGGCATCAATATGTGGTTAAACATGGGCACAATCCTTATCAAGTACAACCGTGATAACAATAGCCAGTGACAGCAAAAACAGCAGCCCAACAACAGTAGCAAGTAACTTCAAACAACAGCCAGAACATGGTAGCTAAATGCATTAGAAAAATAATAGATATACACAACAACCAGCTCAATATAACAGTGTCAATAACCAAGTGTAGCAGTTAATGGGAATAATCATCAGTATTCAGAAAAATGGAACACAGACAGCAACAACCAGCCCCCTCACCAGCAGTAGCCACTCCCCTTTTGAAACAACAATCACATAGCCTTAAAGCATAACTAAACAACCTTAACATCAACCATAAATGAACCAGAAATACAGTAATTATTTGTACTAAAGCATAGTAGATCATCAGGCCATTTAACACAACAGAGCAGCTCACCAAGTGCAATGTTTGCAGCAAAACCACAGTAGTAAATAGCAACCATTTATCTCAAGTTACAGTAGCTCAGGGAAACATAACAACATATAACAGGAAATAATAGTAAAACAACAACCATAACTCAAAGGGTATAGGATCATTTCTCAAAGTGTAATTTTTTTGAGGACCTCACAAGTGCACGTATGCATAGCATGAATATCATGTCTTAAAGAAGGAGCTGTAATACACAACCTATACAAAGTAGCATTTTAACATATAAAAGCCTATTCTTATCATGGTTCTTATACAATTATACACAGATCACACACTTTAATCAACATGTTATCATGTTTTAATTTGACAAATATCAGGCCAAACCTAACATAATTTTTAAACATAAACTAAGATTTCTTAAAACTCTCTACACTGGAGACATACCCAAAGGCAGGACAATTAGTTGACATAGCTGGCATATAATGAACACAATCAATCTTCCTATTCAAGTTCACTAGTTATATAAGTACTTCACAATTCAAATCACATTTCAACACATTTTGTTTTTAGCTTCAGAATCTGATCCAAGATCACACATCTCATTGTTTGTATTCAACTCTAAGTGAGGATATAAACAAATCGCTAAACACATGTTCCAATCCCCATAGCCTTCATGGCCCCAGTCCATACTTGACATGCCTTTAGACAGTTTATAACTGGATACAACCACATGTTATGGACTGATTTAGGGGTGACATGACGAGGATGGTCATAAGGTAAGTTGTAAGTCAACCATTTAATAATTTATACCCCCATACACACCAACAATTTCCAAAAAGACAAGCAGAAACTAGCCAAAGAATACATATATATACTAGACTCAATTTAATCCTAGGATTACAAAAATACAGATTTCATATACACATCAGACCAAGCAACATATATCATAGTACTTCCTAGCTAATCAATGTCCTAAAACATATCAATAATTCCACATCATTGCATACAAGCTTACTGAATATCTTAACCAACTAGATTACTTAAACAAATTAATCAAACACCTAGCCTAAACATGTTTGGTCTGCAATAAAACTTAACTACAACACTTCAATCAAGCATAAAGTACCCTTAAAGGCTACATACTAACAATCCATCCAACAAACCAATCAGACACACATGAGGTTTCTATTAACTTCTCAAGTCATAAACACATATTCCTTTCATGTAAGTATAAACATACCAGTGCACAATCTCAACTAACATACTTCCCATCCATTTTTTATCACATGAAAACAGATCTATATTTAGTCGAAATTATCTCTAACGAACATTAATTACTCCAAAATTAGTTTAATCAAAATTATTATTGCCTAACTTATGTATACAAACAGTTTTAAAGCCATTTCATGACTTAACTAAAATCACACCAAACTACACAACAACCTTATCAATTCACATACAAAATTCATACATTCCTTTGATTAATCCAAACATATAACCTTATACTGGTTACACACAATACATCATTTATTTAAAGGGAGCTACTTTAGAGACCTTATGGATTATCGGGAGAGGTACTAGGACAGCCTTATGCTCTTGTTGGTGAATCTGCACAATCCTATCTTGGTCCTATATATGAGCCTCGATCCGACACACTTCTGAGTGGAACTCTCTTATCCTTACTACCCACTTGCCTTCTCTTTGCCTGTCTCCTGTCTTCCCCTAGAGTGTATCCCATAACATAGACCGGCGAGCCCTGGTTAACGGATCCCCAAAATTAAGGACTATCCGGAATCTCGGAAGGGTCGGGGTCATTAAGCAACATGCATACTCGGTCATGGCGTGATGTTTGAGGAAAATTTGGTTGTATCCTGTACCTGGGTTGTTCCCCCTACCCCATGGTCAGTGGGGCCCGACACTGATACTAAAGTCCTTAGTGACGTCGGAACTCCCCTCACTCCACTTCCTGCTGGAGGAACCGAGGGTGTTTGAGCGGGTGACTCATAGGGATCTTCAGATGGATCCTCCTCCATATACTACATGATTTTTGATGGATCTGAGTCCATAGTATAACTCACCTCTCTTCTTTCAACTTCTGTAACCCTCCGGCCCGTGCCAGCGGGTGGTATCTGTCTAATATCTTATCTTGCGACAGTAATCGCATTCTTATTATCCGAGGTGCTTCTCATTGTGGATGTTACTGTAGTTCAAATGAGAAAATTTGATTAGGAACCATCAGCTCTATCGAACGATCTAGATTATAAAAGAATGAAAACAATTCTAAATGCCCTGTAGTCTCTTGTTTATAAGTGTGGAGCGAAATACACCCATAACCAAGACTCTACTATACACGGCTTATAGACTCCCTAGGATAGACAAGCTTTGATACCAAATTTGTCACGACCCAAATCGGAGGGCCGCGACGGGCACCCGGACCCTACCCGCCGAGCACCACAGATACATCCTACCCTTAATCATGTCTAAACACGGACTGAGCCATGGTAGATAATATGAGGTTTTAACCCAAAAGCCCTAATTTGCACATTTATATACCAGGGCCGACAAGGCCATACACGACAACTAACCACAGTACACCTATATACAAGCCTCTATAGAGAAGAATATACCACGACCAAATCGTGACACCGAAACAAATAGAGTGCTCTGGACACCAGATGAACTATCAACCTACTAGTGTGAACGATCACCCTCTCAATATGAACCTGCGGGCATAAAATGCAGCATCCCCCGACAAAAGAGACATCAGTACAACTGATGTACTGAGTATGTCAGGCATAAGAAATAACATAGCAGAGACATATCATAGTTTGAAATGGAAACAACTGAACATTAGTAAATGCCTCTGACGTCCCTAATACACATGCCTAAATGTTATGCACAATGCAGTATACATATACATCAGCCTCTTCGGGCATCTTCCTTACCATAACAGCCTCTGCGGACATCATACCATATAATGGTTAATGAATGTATGCACAATGTAAGTGCGGTATACTAATGTCCACACAGGAATCCTACCCATAACCGCCTATGTGGGCATCAAGTTATATCGCCACACAAGGGTATCACATCATCACATCATATTGGCCTCTTCGGGCTCTTTTTTTGATAGTTTGTACAAGGTGCAGGTGGTGTGCGTATATAACGCCTTTTTTCCTTTTCCCAATTCCCATACATAAATATATATATATATATAATATTTACCATATAGTAGTGTGCATAGCACAAGTAGTCCAGGATAACATATTAATGCGATGCAAATGAAATACATGAATAACAATAAAACATTCGGAGTGACGTAATATCCTTTACGCCTTTGGTTAATATTGGGGACATCAACATTTTTTCCAGTTTGCCTTATCAAGGTCTTAGAAACATGCTTGGATATTCTTTCAACATAAGAGTCGATGACTTCATCATCCTTAACTACTAAGAGTAGAGTAATTTATGTAGCAATACAATAGTTATGTTTCACACATAGAATTATGCCAAAAAGAATGAAAGAGCCTTACATACCTTGTTGTCGAAATTATTTAAGTTTTGCGGGTCCTTGTAAGCTCTATGAACGATTATCTACATCACATGGATGATTTAAATCATAATCGACTCAAAATATTAGAAACAGATTCTTAGAGACATTCTAGCGAATACCTTGAACGCATAGAACCTATATTCCTTCTATATCAAAATCTATACATGTAGCAAAACACCCAACCCTCTTAAGCCTTCTTTTTACAGCTACAATCTCCAAAACAGTATAATGATTTCACATGCAAACCAGTAACTTACAATTACAGCAGTCCTGACAACACCCAACCCAAACTTAGCATTTTCGAAAATAGTCCTAGAATTAGTGGCAAGAATCAAATTCTGAAATTGTACAAACTTTAAGAACAAGGAAGGTTACCTCTTTTAAGTGTAGTGACGAGCGTCGTCGGAAAATATTTCACCCCAAACAACTTCCGATAAACTGAAACAGAACCCAAAATCGATTCGCACTAGAATCCTTTCGCATTCAAGGTTCTTGTTTAGCTTCTGAGTTTCTAGGCTTGTTTAAGGATTCGGTTCTACTGGAATTAAAGACATAACACCTTGAATTTCTTCCCTTTTTGTCTATGCGAAAGCTTACGAAAATCCCCAAATTCGACTGAGAATTTCAGAGAGTTATCACTGAGAATTGTTTTACCCCTTCTGATTAAAGTGTAGAGGCCTCTTCTTTAAGAAAAGGTTTCACAAGAGAAATTGAAAGAGATGAAGTTTTTTTAGAATAGAGAAGAGAATGAAGGTATGGAGCTTTACATAGCTTCCATCGGTCGACTGCCTTGGGCTTAGTCATCCCACAGTGACTTATAAGCTTACACGTGATGTTTCACTAAGTGTTGTCCCCCTTTTAATTAATTAATTCCACAATTAATTAATTATACACACAATTAAATTCCCGATCCCAATTCACTTAAATCCCGACGACTTATAAAATCCTCTTATACCTAATGTCATAATTCCTGTAATATAATACTAGTCTATAATCTATTCGGGGATACACAATTATTATTATTAATCCCCGTCGTCACACTTATTAAATCCAAAATTATTTCAGGATCATGTCCTTTTATAAACTAATTTTCTTATTAGCCTACAAAGTACAACATAAACTTCCCGGAGCCCGGTCCACTTACCTACGTTTATGTGTTCAACTGTTGCGCGAAAATACGGGATGTTACATAAGCTCGACATCTTTAATAATCTGAAGAATTAGATAAATTGAAAATCAAACTCAAAATCTATTTCCTATTATACACGTTCGTTTGGGCTAATCAACATGACCTTTTGTTTAATTAACTCCCACTATTTTAACATACTTCTATTACCCCATGGTAGAATACGTACCTATTTTAATTGAGGTCATAATGGGCTAAGATCCAAGCCTATGCAATCTCCGCGTTTGCTTTGGTTGATAACTTCAATAACATATCTTGGTAGGTTGTAAACCAATTGTAAAACTTATTTGCAACTCTTGGTTGATCAAATTTTACATTTCATCTAGCGTCCTTAGATTAGTCTGACACTTTGGCGCCAAGATTTGTGTAAGCAAGTTAACCCATTACACGAATGCGTTTATGTATCTAAGCAAATTTGTCCTTTGTGAGCAAACACTTTGATGTAAATACCCACAAAAGTTTATCGTTTACCTTTACATTAAAACACATCTATGAAAGAATCTGGGTCCTCGTACACTTAGAGCAAATGCTTTGGCTTAAATACTCGTATCGCTGAAAAGGATTTTGCACTTAACAATTATAATGGACAACACGCTTGTAATTTAGACTTGTATTTAAAAATTTGGGGAACATTCTAATTTAGGATTTTAACCAAGATCAACTCTTTTACGCCATATCCAATATGACATCTTAACATCATGCAAAACTAATGACACATAGTTGGAAACCGTCAATCCAATATGCATGACATAAGATGGTTTAATCAAATACTGAGCGCTGCCTACCCAGACAGTTATAGCGGACGCTATTCTAGAAATGTAAATGACAAATATTTTGACATTTAGCACATAAATAGTATATTTATAAATTATACTATATAATAATAATAATCTTGGATTAAACATTCTGAAATCTAATTTTTTTTTGTTTTTGGACAGGTGGGGGCCGCGACACTGCAGAGGCAGAAACATTTGTGCTTCTGTAAATGCATTAGCACCGTGACGCTCCACCATGGAGCCGCGACGCCTATTGTCCAGTGAGTCCAAGTTTTGAAACGAGGCATTAGCGCCGCAACGCTCCACCATAGAGCCACGACGCTCCCTTGAAACCCTAGCAAGTGTCGTGGTACCCTACCATAGGGCAGCGGTGCTGATGTCCTGACAAACGTTTTTGTGTTGATTTTTCAAAATCGTTCAACCCCTAAATACAATTTAGGGATCAATTTACAGGTCCTTTATCATCCCCCACCATTATCAATAACGCCCATATCGACCATCATCCGTTCTTACCCATTCTTAGCCGTGTTCCGTGCAATGAGACGAACAACACAATTTGGCTTAGTTTGAGTTAGAGCGGAATGACTTCCTTGAGTTAGCGTAGGAGATGATTTCGGGTGATATCAAAGGTCAATATTCGTTCAAGACATGTAGGATTTCAAGAAACCCCGTTTTAATCCAATTTTATGTTTAACCCATATTATTACTATATTTAATTGTGATATATCCATTGAACCAGCCTGACTCTGATACCACTGTAGGGTTTTGTTGGGTTCAAAACATATAAGTAAGGCACAATAGAAGTTTAAAATTTTATTTCTTACTTACCCCAACAATATTTCTGGTATGGTTATACAACAATCAAACCTGTAATATAAAGCATAAACTTACAGGTTTAGAATATCTGGAGTCTATTTCTACTATGGGGTGGACACGCGGTTGCCCTTCCGATTGCAAGCTCCAAGCTTCAATGTATTTCTCATTCGAAAAGCTAGGAAATCAGGCAGATGTTCAAGAGAGTTTTAATTTTAAGTCTCTAAGGCTTAGAATGATAATATGAAATTGGTGTATGAATAATGAAGAGAATGCCTCAATTTATAGTTGAAAATAGGTCAAAACCGGATTAGGGTTTAACCTTGGGCCTGGCCCAAAAATTGATGCAGAGGTGCCGTGGCCCTAGGGTATGGGCGCCACGGTGCTTGATGAGTTTCTGCACTGTCTTGATTTATTTTCCGTGCATTCTTAATTAAATTCAAAATCTAATTTTAACTTAATTAAAATATTCATTATTCATTTAAATGTCTCGATTCTAAATCGAACATTTAATTACTCTCTCAATACATCCTTAGATCGAAACGGACAATCGACATAGTGTGACCCTACATGACTTCTCATATCGACATTAATCAAATTAAGGTCTACGCGGATCTCCTAGACGGCGCCGCAAGACGAACTCAATATGTGAAGTACGTTTATGCTAATTCAGTAAACTTAACCTTTATGTGGTAAGATAAAATCCTTTCATTCACGACACACCCGATCAAGCTTAGGATTTGTCAAGTGTCTATCAAAATGTCTTAATAATTGTATCTCATCTATATTAGTTGACAACTAGACCATATTCCAAATATGTCTATTGCGTTGGCCAACGACTTAGTCAACTTAATATTACTGAGAATCCTAGTGTTCTCTCGAATATACATTTGAGGAATGAATCCTAATCTTGGCTCAACTACCACCTTTAATCCACATCGTAATGTACCCAATACAAGCCGTATCTCAACCTATAAGGCATTTGAGCTTAGGACGGGATCAAAGTACATTACTTTGTAGACAAGGCGCGTATTGACCTCAAGTCTAAGGACTTCTATCTCCCACACGCTGATCATACTTTAGACAAGTATAACAAAAATTATATCAACAGGGTATACCAATACTTCCAAAGTATCCATGTGTCCATCACGAGTAGCCATTACTCGTAGCAGGTGAGACATACTACATCCTCTAAGGATGTGATGCAGACCACATGTCGACTTATCACATATCATCGATACCCCATTCTCGATGATCATTAGTCGAGGCTATTTAAGAGTTACGTTATAATATTAATATCTCACACTATTAATAACAGCATGACCTCCAGGGATGCATATTATAGAATATTACAAACAATTAATTAATAATTCAATAATTGCAAATGCCAAAATATTAATCTCTATTAATAATAATACGAATGTGTATAAAGTACATTTATTCTAATATAGACTGTCTCTAGGACATAAATATACTTTCACACTCATGACATGAAAAGGTATTTGGTTTGTTGAGATAGTGGTCTTTCCTTCACATGCTCTATATGTGCATATTACTTCATATGAAGTATTTGTGCATAAAATACTGTGCTATTTGATTAATTTACTTATACTGTTATGTTTCTTTATATGTTGAGATCATATTAACTGTCAGGTTAAGTAAGTATTTTTAAAGTTAACCCTCGTCACTATCTTTTTAGGGTAGGTCAATAATACTTACTAGGTACGCGTTGATTTTGTACTCATGCTACCGTTACTGCATCCTTGTGTGAAGATTTGGTTTAAACCATTTCGGTGTTCGTGGGAGATCATCATAGATCATACCAACGTCCATATTTGGCTGTCATCTAGTTCTCGGTAGCCTGGAGTAATTTATTTTGTTGTTTCACAAACAAATGTTGTAGCTTTTATATTCAAAGTTATATATTTCATTTTTAGTAGTTCATGACTTTACTTAATTTCTCTTTTACTAGTTATTGTTAGGGGTGAGCGGGTCCGGGTACCCTAACATTTTTGAACTACCCGGACCCTACCCGGTAAAAGATCGGTTCCTAAATTTACTACCCGGAACCTACCCGGACCCTGCGGGTCCTGGTAGGTTCCCGGGTACCCTGTAAATAAAAAAACACAAATTAAGCAATAATTTTTAAGCCTATGAGAATAAAAAAGAGTTCTAAAATAATTTCATCAAGTAGTTTTTTAGCCTGCAATCGGAGTTTTTAGTACCCTTATAAGAAGTTTTAGAAAACTTATTCATTGTAGAAAAGCTAATTCTGTAACCAAAACCTAAAATTGCAAGCCAAATTTGACACTCAATTAATTGAACGTGTTGATTTCAAAATAAATTTGAAAATATCTGAATTAAACTTATTTTCGTGTTCATAAGCTCTTCGATACAAAAGAAAAGCTTTATTATACTAGTAAATCCCTAAATTTCATCTTCACAACTACAAAAATATACACAAATTTTAAAAATAGATTTACATTTGAAATAAAAAAGTAATACAAATTGAAGATTAGTATCGCCTGAAATAGAACAGAAGCATATGATATTAAAAAGAAATTGAAGAGTTAGATATGAACCCATATGCATTTTAGGAATGGCGTGAACACAACCAAGGGAGAGAAAGAGGCAAAGGTGAAGCTTCAATGACGACAACGATAAAAGTACCTGAGAGAAAGCTTCAACAATGACGACGATGAAGCTCGGTGGTGTAGCTAAAACGCCATTGTTATTGAGAGAGTTTTGGGTGTTTTCTCTTAAGGCACAAAGAGCATTCTAGAATAAAGGGGTGAAAAAACTAAAATATTTACGTCTTGGGGTGGGGGAAATCAATGTGCAGGTGTGCAACAAACAATTTTAGAGAAAGTTAAAAGTGGTCCAAATGTTTCTAAAAAAAGTAAAAATATTTATTATTTTATAGGTTTCGGGTATCGGTTCCGGGTCCGGGTACCCTGTCTCTATTTGCCGGAATCGGAACCGGACCCGACATTGATCGATTTCTAATTTTACTACTCGGACCCTACCCGTTATTATAATATATCTACCCGGAACCTACCCGTTAGTATCGGTTCCGGTCGGGTATCTGGGTACCTTGTACCCGTGCTCACCCCTAGTTATTGTGGCTTATGTCGTCACATAAAATAGTTATAAAAAATTGTTCTGATTAGTTTCATGTTCCCATTTTAGAAATGGTTGGACGGAGAGGGGTTCGAAGTACTCCAAGTGCGAGCAGTACTGAAGATAAAGCAAGAATACAACGTAGAAGAGTTCATCGGCGAAGGATTATCAGTAACAATTAAAATTCTGATTCTGAAATCATCAGAATGATGTTCCCATTGTTGGAAATTAGCCTTTGGCAGGAGATGCGTCCACCCATCTTTGATGAATTAAACACTAGTGTTCCGTATGTTGGAGACCTCGTCTCTTTACACATGCATGATCTACGAAGTGAGTAGATGACCGTAGGGCCAAGAATCGTCTAATTTCGTTAAGAAATGAAAGAGATATTGGTCCACGAAGTAAGGTGTTTGAGACATGGAAATGTGGTGTGGGACAAATCTACCACATCGGTGGGAATAGGAAGAATTGCTCTCTATATAAGTCTCTAATTGGTAAAGGGTTTGGGACCCCAAGGGGTATCCCATGTGTTTAAAGAAGGGAAGACCTAGATGTGCTTGGGTTCAAGGCTAAGCCCACACGCGCGCCGCCACCGCCCGCCCGTCCCGTCCGGTTCCGGTTCCAGGTTCCGGGTTCTCGGGTTCTCGGGTTCTCGGGTTCTCGGGTTCTCGGGTTCTCGGGTTCTCGGGTTCTCGGGTTCTCGGGTTCTCGGGTTCTCGGGTTCTCGGGTTCTCGGGTTCTCGGGTCGTGGGCTGTGGGGCTGTGGGGCTGTCTAATATTATCTTTTTGGGTGGTAAAATGTGCTCCCATGTGAGTAGCTTCACATCCAGGGCCATTGTAGTCTTACATGGCATGGATGTTGAAACAGCCTTTCCAACCGGAGAGTTGGAAGAAGAGGATCAGAATTGGTTTGCTGAACTGTTGGGCTTCTTCCTGAACTTTCATTTTGGTCCCTGAAATGTTTACATTTTGGTCCTGAAAGTTTCAGATAAAACAGAAACAATGAATCTGACCACAGAAACATTGACTCTAGAAAGCCAACAGTTGGAGAATCAACAGTCTGAAAGTAAAAGTCATATTGAAACAAAGTCTCGATATGAAAGATATGGGTATCACAGATGACATCTTAGGAATTGGATTTCTAAGACATCTAACGGACTGGTCGATAGTTGACAGTCTCGTTGAAGCCACCAATGGATATGAATCATAGAACTGATTGGAATCATGGTGCACCCATAGACAAGGAGCGATATGCTCAGGTCATGTGTAGTTCAATGTATTGTACACACTACAACCGACCTGGTATCGGCCTACAAAGCGGTCGCTTAAACTAAGGTTCACTGGTGATTTTAATACATGATCGGTAGAAGGCGTTAAGTCGGATATGACGATATCTGAATTATTCGCTTATCTACGGATTATAGTATTCTGGATGTCCAGCGGTTCTGGGAGAACACAGTGATGCAAACTGGACATCAGATCTGAAGAACACCAAAGCCACAAGCAAATGTGTATGGTGGGTCTTGGAAAATCCTCTAAGCAAACTTGCATCGGCCGATTCATGATGGAATCGGAGTTTATCGCTTTATACAAAGCATGAAAGAAGTTGAGTAACTTCACGGCTCCTTAGAGGACGTCCCTTATTGGGAGATACCCGTGTCTTCAGCAGTTATACACTGTGGCTAGCCGGTCGGCTTCTGGAAGGACACAGATGACGGCGTCTGGACATATCTTTTAGGATCTGTCGGAGACACAAGACCGTATGGCAGTTGATCATCACGGGTGTCACATCCTTGTTTACTAACTAAGGGACTACCCGTAGATCAAGTGTTCTGCCTGTCTAGGGGAATTGGCTTAAAACCCAAACAATACGAACCTTTGGGTGAAAACCCAACCATACTGATTGGAGATCCCAAGAATTTGGTTCAATGGAAAAACTAAGCGGCAAAAGGTTCAGTTGAGCGCTTCGGTGGAAGCAAGAAGCACTTCGGATGATGATTTCTGTACGGAAACATGAATCCAAAGCTATTCCCGCGATAGACACTAAAGTGCTGCCTGCATGGTGGGTAAAGGTTAAGCTTCCAAACCTTTTAAAAGATCCTCAAACGGTTGAGGTTAAGGTTGTGGAACTTTTAATGATTCCTAACACTTGTGAAGTGGGGTATAGCAGGATACCTTGTAGGAGATCACCTATTTAAGTGCGAGGATGGCCGACTCAAATGAACGCACTTAAGAATCCAAGTGTGTCCATGGCCACAACGGACAGAAACGTAAGAAGGAAAATGAATAAGAAGAGTTATTGTGTTGATATCGTTGTCTTGGCTTACACTAAACACTGACGGTTCAAGACATCACGTTCACCGCGCAGTAAGTAAGTCCGATGGTATTCAACTAGGGAAGGTTCAAAGCGTAAGCTACCTCTCCTGATGCAATATCTTTTCGCTGAAAGATTGCTGAAATGTAGGCACCTTGTGTGTGCGCCACAATCTCTCTTTCATAGAGGGGATTGTTGGAAATTAGCCTTTGGCGGGGAGATGCGTCCACCCATCTTTGATGAATTAAACACTAGTGTTCCGTATGTTGGAGACCTCGTCTCTTTACACATGCATGATCTACGAAGTGAGTAGATGACCGTAGGGCCAAGAATCGTCTAATTTCGTTAAGAAATGAAAGAGATATTGGTCCACGAAGTAAGGTGTTTGAGACATGGAAATGTGGTGTGGGACAAATCTACCACATCGGTGGGAATAGGAAGAATTACTCTCTATATAAGTCTCTAATTGGTAAAGGGTTTGGGACCCCAAGGGGTATCCCATGTGTTTAAAGGAGGGAATACCTAGATGTGCTTGGGTTCAAGGTTAAGACCACACGCATGCCGCCACCGCCCGCCCGTCCCGTCCGGTTCCGGTTTCGGGTTCACGGGTTCACGGGTTCACGGGTTCACGGGTCGTGGGCTGTGGGCTGTGGGGCTATCTAATATTATCTTTTTGGACCATAAAACTCTGCCAGATATACAGTTTGATCCCTGAAGTTTCATATGTACAGTTTGGACCAGAATTCTTTCATATGTATAGTTTGGTCCATGAAGTTTCAATATTTACAGTTTGGTCCCCAGAATTTCTGGAGACTTTTTCTGCCTACTGTTGGACTGCGTTTTGGAGCATTAACCAGCCATTACTTGGCTGATTAACTCTCCATTAACTGCCCATTACTTGGGCATTTGGGCAGCCTCTTTCAATGGTCTTAATAGCCATTACTTGGCTGTTTTAATGGCCTCCCTCAATGGCCATTACAGCCTTGTTTGTGGCTGTTGGACAGCCTCTCCTCATGCTATATATTGAGCTTCATTTGGCTCAAAACAGGAGGAAGAAACAGGCCAGAAAATAGATGAAAATACGCTGCACAACAGGCAGAAAACGCACTGCAAAACACCACTGAAAACACACGAAAACAGCAACGTTTTTCAGTCACAAAAGGGCACAAAACAGTGGCCGAAATCTGTCCAAAACAGTGGCAAAAATCTGTACAATTCGTGACTGGAAAACAATGAGTAAACCCTCACATATACACAAGATATACACAACAGAGACACTATATACACAGAGACAAACGAGAAGAGAAGATAGAATCTCTTCCTTCCTTTTCCATATCTTCAGCAAGTCGAGTCATATTTGTTTTCTTCGCCAGGCTCAACCTATTGGCTTTGTAGTGTTGAGATTAAAGTGGTGTTTTATCTTGGGAGACTATTGCCCGCTAACGTAAAAGCATATATACGGGGCAATCTTGTCTTAAGGATAGAGGGCTATCCTCGACTCAACATACAACGTTGTAACCATCCAGATTTAGTTGTTTCTTGATTTCAGGTTATCAAGATTCAAGACACAACAAACTTGCGACAGTTCTCAACATTGGCTTTGCAAGGTGATCAAGATTCAAGACACAACACACATGCGGCAGTTTTGAAGATTGACCATTTATTTATCCTTTCGAATATTTGTAATAGTTATTACTTTCCGTACTGCTTTATAAAGTACCATAGAAATCCCAACACCCATTTCGATCCAAATTTTTTCCAGGGATCTAAGAGCTAGGATTAGGGAAGGGAGAAGAAAATATGAGGAATTTAAAGCTATCCAAATGGACCTTTCTTCTTTCATCTATTTAAGATGAAACGAGAAGAATTAGCTTCTCATTTGGATGGAGAAGCTTTATTTACATTTTTTTGCTCTCTCCCAGATTATTGGTTAGAGGTAATGACTAGCATTTATCACCATCTTGGTCTAAATAAGGACTTTTTGACATATATGGATGCAGTTAAAGACAAGTGGGAGCAGAAAAGGGATGTAGAAGCTAAAATAAGAAAAGCTTGGCCTCTAAGGACGTGTCCTAAGGCCTCATTTTTATCAACCTTCTCCTATAGTTAATCTAGCTAAGACTTTGGCCGATAGTGTTGCAAATCCTTATCACCACCGTAATAATATAATAAGAATTGATTTTCGTACAACTTATGAAACCAAGACATGGATGAATTCAAACAATTGAAAGTGGGAACCACTTTTATATATAGAACACATCAAAAAACATTAGAGCTTGACCATATCCACATAGATAGACATCTAGATTGATTTGAGAGTCAACACTAGATTCTCAAGAGAGTAGTCTAGAGCATCAACAAAGAATCTGTTCCTATAAAGATTTATCATTATGTTCTTGAGTTGTATTAGTTAGGTTTTTAATGTGGTTCCATCTATTTACTTTTCTAAGTAATTATAATAGATGTTTATCGAGTTGTAAGGGACTTCTCTGACCGGGTAGAGTCATTGAAAATTGTGTAGAGAGAGACAACAATTTGGAAATACTGAAGAAGAGAGAGTTGTGAATGTGATTGTTTGGAACAATTCCTAGGTGTACAAGTCGTTGTAATATGAGATAAGTTGATCGTGTTTTGTGGAAGTTTTGGCAAATCCTATAGTGGTAGATTGTAGTTTTTCCTCCCCTGAGCAAAGAGAATTTCCATACTAATTTTTTTTGTTGATTTTACTTATTCTGCACTTTACCTTCTTGAGTAGCTACTCAAAAAATCTGGTTCTTTGAGTGCATAGGGAGGGAGAACCTGATTTAACAATTGGTATCAGAGATAAATCTTTCAACAAAGGCTAACACAGTGACAAATGGCTGCACCTCCTGGATTTGAAAAAGGTCAATTAATAAAGACCACCACACTTTAAAAGAAAATATTATGGATGGTGGAGAGCTAGTATGCAAGACTTCTTAATGGAAGAAGATCTCAAGCTGTGAAACAACACTATTTAGAAAGGCCCATTGGAAAAGGACCATCAAGAAGCAAGCTATCAAATAGATGCTAAATCAAAAAATCTTCTTCTTTTTAGTATGGTCCCTAATGAGCATAGAAATATCTCCACTTGGGTTACCGCAAAGCAAATATAGGACACACTATGAAGCGATTATAAAGTTGTAGAGACAGAGTCAAGCTTGAAAAACACTGTGGGAGTAACCTCTTCAGAATTAGAAGATAAGAGTGATGAAGAAAACCTCTCTGAGAAAGAAATATCCTCCACACCTGATCAAGAGAAAGGTTGATCTTATGGCTCACATTGTAATGGAATCGCTTGAAAATGTGTATGTTAAAAGAAAAATATGATAAATGATAATTCTATCAAGGAAGTGAAGATTGAATCCTAAGAAGGATAATTGCCTTAGTTAATAGAAGTCTAGCACAAATGAATACCGTGCTTGGTGGTATAAGTTTCATCACGTGTGAGTTGGATATGTTAAGTTAATCCTAAAACAATGAGGTTCATGACTGTATTAACCTATTCAGAATAACAGGACTAAATAAGAGTTTGTATGCATCAATTCCATAGGGTATAGATAGTAACAAGTTGTGTGGGTTAGAGGAAAGATAATAATAATGGATCTTATATGTGTCAAATATGTGCTTACGTGAAGGGTATGTGATATAGTCTCTTTCCTTAAGTGCGCAATTGTCCATACTAGGGACCCAATAATGTTATGTGATTAGATTAAGTGTAACTCATATCGTGAATATAGTGTAGTAGACTTCTGTGTTTGAGATGACCTAGGTGTTACACCATAATTGTTTTGTTCTGGTGTGGTTATGTGTTAGTAATACTGCGTAGTATCTAGGATACCTATGAGTCTACTTGATTTTTATATCTATTACATTTTATTCATCGTTATCGGCCTATGATACCTACGGGGGTACGTTGTGTGCTCATACTACACTTGCTGCATCTTTTACGTGGATGCATGTTCAATGATTGGTTCATGTTATATATTTCGGAGTACGTGGAGGCTTAGGACGAGCGACCTATCCTATAAGTGGCCCTGATCTTCATCTATGGTTGTGCTGTCCTTATTACTTCAAGGAAGTTACTAGCATTATTTCTTCTTTTCATTTGTACTCATAGTAACTCTTGTACAAGTCAGACCAAGTTTTGGGAAAATATTTTATAATAAAGGATTTTCACATTTATAAGTTTTTCAATGAAACACCTTTATTCTTTATAACTCGTATTATTATTCCGTAATGTTAAATTATTGTTAAATGGATTTTAGGGATGGTTCGCCTACATACGTGATAGTGTAGGTGCCATCATGATTGTGATTTGAGTCGTGAACCCCATTATATCCATTTGATATTAAAATTGAGTTTTGATTATTGTGATATATTCATATCTAAATTTGTGAGCCGTAGAAACTTGAATCATCAAATTTCAACGTCAAATGACGGAGTTATGATCATTTTAGTGCGAACAACTGTTGCTGTGTCTAGTGTGGCCGTAAAAGCAAAAATCTGGCTGTAGAAGCGCGCTCGCAGAATTAGATTTCGGGCTGCAAAAGTGACCCTACAGGTGGGAAAAAGGTGCGCAAGTGCAGAAGCATAGATACGGAAGCACAGATGCGAAGTTTTGGGTCGTGAAAGCGGAAATCGTTTGAGTTAAAAAATCAGACTTCGTCCATTTAGTATTTTAAGCATTTCTTGAGTTTTAGAGATTTGTTTGAGGTGATTTTTCGGTGTTGTTCTTGTCTCAACGAGAGGGTAAGTATCTAACCATTATTTTTTTGTTTTGCCATAATTATTTCTGTTGGTTTTCATTTTTATCCATGTTTGGTTATAGAAGTTGGAGTTTTGAGCCCTAGGGTTAAGAGAATGAAAAATCTCAATTTGGGGATCGATTCATGAATGGAATTAGGTTATTTTCTGGATCTAGATTATATAAGTTATGGGTAAACTAATTTTTAAACAAACTTCCAGTTTTTCCCTTAGGGGCTACCTTTTAGGGGTCATTTTTGGGCTCTGAACTAAAGTATAACAATATGGGTATTAATGGACTCATTTATCCTCGTAGACTACTATTTTGACTATATTGAATCTAATTTTGTAATGAAATTATAGTTTTTACCTACGGTGCTCGGGATTTACTTTTTGGGTGACATTTTTTACCCGAATTATTATCATAGTGATATGGATGTATATGTTCTCGTATACTTATGTAGATTATATATTTGAACAGTTTGGGATAGTTCGGAGGCTTTGCAAGGGAAAGGCCATGTGGTGATCGCTTGAGCTTAGGATATCAAATCAGGCAAGTTGAGAGTTATGACTTTATTTACATCGTTGTGGTTGGTGTAATGAATTGAGTAAGAGGGTGTAATGAGAATAATAAGGGGTACCGATACTTGTGAGATGACGAACACTTGTATCGGATATCATTTCCATTTTAAGGGTATTTTGTGCTATTTAAATTATATAGTTGGTCTGAATGCCATATTTTGGGCACTAACTGATAGATAGTATGATTATTTTGATCTGTGATTTGGGTATGAAGCTTGTACTTTCTATCTCGTGATTATATGACTGTCTTATTTGTAATTATGTGTTCCCATCAATTTTATATGATCGTTGAAAAGTAGAAAAGAAGCTAAAGATCAAGTCTTTCTTGTATAAATGGTTAAAGGTCTGATATTTATGACCTATGTTGATTAAAGATTGAATATTTATTGCATATATTGAATTCTTATTATTGCGTATGTCATATTTATGCTTCATATGGCATCTTATTCATGCATATTTACTGATACATATGTGGGTTAGAGGGGAAATGTTTCCGGATGAAGTGATGCGTTATATATGAGTCCGATTGGCTAGAGACATGTATTGTGAGCCTAGTATTGGCTAGAGACATGTATTATGAGCCAAATTTGGCTAAGTGATGTGATTGAGAGCCTAATATTGGCTAAAGAACCCTAAGGAAAATGATTCTGGGTGATATATGGACCTCTCGAGTCCCCATGGGTCACGATTCGTAGTATTTGAACGTGTGTGTACCGGGGATGTAAAAGAAAGGCCTTGTATTGCATTACACTTGTATCTCATATCATTCCATTTATATTTTATTTGTTTGATGCCTAAATTATTGATTAAGCTCTATTGGTTTGGCTGTGTGAATACCTTATCAGATTTGAGAAACTAGATGCTATAACCTTGGCTCAGACTCATGATTTAAGTGATCATGTAAATATCGTTGTTATGGCAACTTAGTGGCAGTTAGTCTGGGAGTAGTTATCGAAAGTCCAACCCTAATTTTTGTTTAAGATAGGGTCGGTCGACGATGCTGCTGCGTACAAGTTATTTTCCGTACTCACGCAACACTTGATGTACCCTATTGTGCGCATGTTCGGTTCCTAGTACTAGCGGTTCTCGTGACTATCCAGCATGTTGAGGATTTGACTTGGAGCATTTCTATATAATAAGACTTATTAAATACTTAAAGTTGATTGCTTTACTTTTTTCGCATTGATTTTTTAGAATATTAGGTTTTAATGGTTGTGGTTGACTTACTGATTTGTGGGAGTTAGTTCCTTCACGACTTAGTAAATTGGGTCCTGAAATATTGGTATCGGAGCTTTAGGTTCACCGGTCTCACAAGTACAAGAATAATGTCTAATAGAGTCTTGCGGATCGGTACGATGAGCTCCATACTTATCTTCGAGAGTCTATAGGACATTTAAGATACTTTCATTCTTTCATTCCATATCATGTGTATGTGATTTGGTTTAAGGTATAAACTTCTTTGTTTCACTCCCTCACTGATGGTGAGAACACGTTCTCAGGTTCGCATGAGTTATTTGATTGGATTGCTATGGTAGGGTTTTGGCTTGCCTAGTAATGGGAAAGTTAGGTGCCATCATAGCAACCGATTTTGGATCATGACAGTTATATATGGTTTCAAGCTTATGACTCTCAAAATCTTGATATACTCCATTTATTTTTTGTTAATAAGATATTTTTTTTCAAAACATAGAAGATATATGACCTTACACTGCTTACTAATTATAGACTTGTGCACATGAAAAACTACAACAATATTGAAATATTTAAGCTATCATTTACTATGAAAGTGAACAAACACGGGTGAATCTATCATTTAATAGTACAATAATAACATAACATGTGTGATCCCACAAGTGAATTCTTGGGGGTGGGGTGTAAGCAGATCTTAACCCCAACTTTGTGGGGTAGGAAGACTATTTTAGAAAGACCATCAACTCAAGAAAAATTATTTTTCAGAATATGTTTGACAAAAATGCAAGAGTAAATAAGCAATGATGAAAATAGCCAAGAAAGAAAAGTACCAACAACAGATAAAGTAAATATAATCAAAGTAAAAGTAACAACCGTAGTAATAAAACTAAAGGAAGTTGAACAAAAATTGTTGTGCTTTTCTTTGTTAATTAGTTGATGTTTTAGTAAATATCTAGATATAAATATTTATGTGGTGGAAAAATTATAAATCAGTCAGGTTCAATCCAACTACAAATTAAATTCTAGTTCTAGTTATATCTAGTACCTCTAGCAGACATTTTGATGGCTAATATTTGATTAAACTGTAATTTATCTGTTTTATAAAAAGATTATGTGATGCATAGAATTATAGAATTATGGAATTAATGGTATCAATGTATCACACTAGATTGAACATGATTCATGAGTTCTTGATAGCCACGAAAATTTTGGTGACATTAAGGACAATGGAGAAGCAATGAACGAGTTGACATTCTGAAGAATTTATATACCAGTGACTGCTCACCTTTAGATTTCTAGATTTTATATATCTTGTAATGATAAATTTGTCAAAGTGACAGCTCTGCAACCAAAACTTGAAAGTTATTGTTTTTTCCATTTTAGAGATTCTATTATCCTTTTATGCTTATATTTCTCAGATTTATATATCTTAGTCAATTTATTAAATTTTTTCTAAACACAACGAGAAAAGTATTTTTTCTTTTTTTGAATTTTTGTTTATTTTTATTTATTTGAGGGTGGGGGTGGGGATATTATGAGAAACGTGGTGCTAATAGTATTTTTAGATAGCTAATTGTAATTGCTTAAGGTGTCAACAATTGGATCAACTTCAGCCCAATTAATATATGATGTAAATTTTCAAAAAAAATGCTAATGATTAACTAGTTGTATCATTATTTACATTGCAATTTTTGTCATTGTCATGACTATTCAAGAACACTTTAGTTTGCAAGTTAAATAGTATAATAGACAAAGAGTCAACAAATATAAAGATCGATAAGAAATATTAAAGCATTAATAAGTAGGGAAAAAGAGGGAAAACGAGCAAATTAGTACTAACAAACTAAAATTATTTTTATATAAATAACAACAACAACGATAACATACCCAGTGTAATCCAACGAGTGGGGTCTGAGAGGGTAGAATGTATGCAGATCTTACCCCTGCCTTGACAGGAAAGAGGATGTTTATGATAGATCATCGACTCAAATAAAGCGGAAACAACATCAGGATAGCAAGAAAATTAAAGCAGAAGAGACAACAAGTAGTAATTGAAAACTAAGGATAAGAAATATGTGAATACTAAAAAAATACAAGAAAATGACGGAAATAATACTGATCCAACAAGAAAAGACAATAATATTAATCCTACTACTAGCCTTATATCCTAATCCTCGACCTCCACACCCTCCAATCTAAGGTCATGTCCTCGGTAAGCTGAAGGCTTTCCATATCCTGCCAGATCACCTCTCTCCAATACGTCTTTGGCCTACCACTACATCTATTCTAACACTCCATCATCAACCTCTCACACCTCATCACTGGAGCGTCTGTGCCTCTCCTATGGACATGTTCGAATCATCTCAGCCTCGTCTCCCGCATCTTGTCCGCCACGGAGGTCACTCCCACTCAGTCTCAAATTTCTACATTTCTAACTATATCACTCCTAGTCAGTCCACACATCTATCTCAACATCCTCATTTCCACAACTTTTATCTTCTGGACATGAGAGATCTTGATTGGTTAACACTCTGCCCCATACAACAACGCCGGTCTAACCACTACTTAGTAAAACTTACCTTTAAGTCTTGGTGACACCTTCTTATCACATAGGACACCAGAAGTGAGCCTCCATCTCAACGAGTCATGCTCCAATACGTTGTGTGAAATCCTCGTCAATCTCCCCATTACCTTGATTATAGCTTTTAGGTACTTGAAACTCTCGCTTCTTGGGACAACTTGTGAGTTCAGCCTCACTTCCATGTCAGTGTCACTCATCATCCTACTGAACTGGCACTCTATGTACTAAGTCTTAGTCCTACAATTGGACTTTACTTGCTCTTGATTTACCCTTATTTCGATGGATATTGGATTATTGATTGCAATTTAAACTTGAATGACTAAAATATGGGTTTTTCTTAAAATCCTTTCACTAATTCTTCGTTGTCAGTCTATGAGATATATAGTGGGTACATATGGTTTAATACTCATACTACACTTGCTGCACTTTATTTAGTTGCAGATTTGATTCCGAGCATGATCGCATCTCGTGGAGCCTTTTGGGTCTGAGCTTGGGTGATTCAGAGTTGTAGTGAGCTGCTTGGCTATTCCACCGGCCACATCTCCTTCTATCTCTTTATTTATTCTTTCATTTTAGTATTCATATAATTTATTTCTTACATTCATACATTGTATTTTCAGTTTCCGACTTGTATCGTATTGTAGTAGATCTTGTACTCGTGACACCAATCTTGGGTGATAATTCAGTTATTCCGCATTTTATATCATAAAAGACTTAGTATTTTTATATTCTATTTTTCTATTTAATTTCCTCTTTAAGTTATTTTATTGGATTACAATTGTAGGGATTTGTCTTTCCCAATGGCGGAAAAGTTAGGGGCCACCACGACAACCGATTTTGGGTCATGACAGTTAATATATGCTGTCAAGCTTATGACTCTCAAAATCTTGATATACTCCATTTATTTTTGTTAATAAGATATTTTTCAATAAAGACATATGAACTTAAAATGCTTACTAATTATCACGACCCTTTTAAAGGGTTATGGTGGCACCTACATTATCCATCCGGTAGGCGAACCACTTCCAAAACCAACAATATATTTAAAACTTAAACGAGACAAATGAAATAATTCAATACTAAATGGTCTTGACATATATATAATAAGTCGTAAAATACTGAGAGTATCTAGTTATTACACTTTTCAAAATCTTTTCTAAACAGTACAAGAGCGACTAAATCATAAGGAATACAATGTCTAGAATATTGTCTCGAAAATAAACCAGAATAGGAGTGAAAGAGTAGAGAATCCAGGGTTGCTGGAAGACGACAAGATCACCCTGAAATCTCTAAGCCAGCAGCCTCGGACGTCATCCACGAGGTCCGACACTGGTAGACGGCGCTATATCTGCATCCAAATAAGAATGCAATAAGTGTAGTATGAGTACATAACGTACCCTTGCAAGCATCATATGCCGAAAATGATGGACGACATGTAATATGTATAAAGATTAAGTTGACTGACAATTATCCTAAAGACCACACAGTTATTACCCAAGCACATAAGTCATCTCAAAACATAGCAGTTAGTGTCCAAACACATAATCACCTCAGAACATATAAGATTCAAATAGGCACAATTCACATAAGCAGTATGAACGTTAATGTATGATATGTATGTATGCAAGGTGCCACCCACAATCTGGTAAACACATGCTACTATACGTCGCCACATAGCTATGATCAATAGAGGACTCCACGAGTCTATATACCGCTCACAACAAATAGAAATGATTTATTGGACCGGAAGAGCATCAAATCACATACTCATTTGTCGAGTCATTTCATACCGTATAATATCAATATCCATATCATCTCATAGCAAATTCATTTATCTTTATTTCCCAGTCTCATTGGATAAAATAATATTCCATAACCATTCCATCTTAATATTGATGATAATATGAGTGTATGAATGCAAAGGTAAATAAGACAATTAATCATGTAGATGAGATGAAAGTCATATTTCAAGAGATGAGTAAACACATGCCTTAATATCATCAATAACACAGTTCTAGATAATCAGTCTTTCTATATTAAGAGGCATAGAGTGATGAGTTAAATCTAATCAACAATCACAAGTACGAGAAAATATGGCAACAAGCCCACATAACAGCTGACGGAATCAACCTAAGTTTGATCACCCAAACACAATACATCAATACCCACCCGAATGCTCATCACAGTCACTAAGGTCGGACCCCCATCACGCCCAATAACTTTCAATATTTATAAATATTACATACATCTATTAGAGTCTAAAAAAGTAAATCATAACCTACCTCATGGCCGAGCAGGTGCCACAAACTTAATCCCACGCCAAGGCCTTGCTTTTTCATAGTGCGTCCGAACGATCGTAGTCTAATATCATATATTCTACGTTAACACATAATTCTAAACAGAAATATAAAGATAAGATCTTTCAAGGAAACCGAATACCGACCCCCAAAGCGACCCCAGACCCACAAGGGAAAATCCGAACTTTAGTTTAGAAATACGCTACTCACGACCTAAATAGTCATATCCTTAGGGTCTTGTTAATATTTCCGAACTAGCGATCTAACTTCTCCAGAATTTCCTCACAAAAGCGGCCTCAGTTCTGCGGAGATAAGATCGCAGAAGCGGCCCCAACTTAAATAGATGAAGTACGCAGAGACGGAAGGAAACTGCAGAAGCGGGTCATGCATGCACACAAAACTTCGCAGATGTGGCCTTCCCAAACCATCAATATCTCACTTCTGCGGACTAGCATCCGCAGTAGCAGCTCCGCAGATGCGGCATAATTCTGCAATAGCAGTTACACCTGCAAACAACAGTCACCAAAATCATAAAATCTTCATCCAACACCCGAATCTCACCCGAGACCTTCCAAACACAAATGATATATACTACCTGAGTGTAAACGATGCTACAAACTTACTCGCGCACTTGAAATACTCATTCGACAATGCTAAGACTCATTTTTCTACAAAATTCCCACAGATTTCCCAAACTTCACAATTTAGCAAATAATGACTCAAAACATAACAGAACGCCTCAGGAAGTGAAATAATGACTCGACTAAGTCATAAATGACGCTTTGGACCTACAAGAAGCGAGGAAACTCAGAAACGAACCTGTTCACCAATAATCCAACTTTGAGTCAACTCTTTCCATTTCAAGAACTTCAAATTTAGGTTTTTTTCTTCCCAAAACATATCTAACTCACCTTGGGAATCGTGTCACCCATCCCCCGAGTCACAAACCCCAAAAATAGTCTACTAGAAGGGTAATTTTGTCATTATAGAGTGTTAAGCCAAAACTGACCTAACGGGTCATTACATCAGATACCGATTAAACCAACATTCGTCCTCAAACGGAAAGACAAAAGGGAAAAACATACTAAAATAAGTAAAGAGATGAGGATATCTACTTCACATATCCACCTTGGTATCCCAAGTAGCCTGCTCAACTGGACGGTGCTTCTATTGCACCTTCACAGAAGCAATCTCATTTGACCTTAACTTCCTAACCTGCTTGTCCAAAATGGCCAAATGCTCTTCTTTAAATTCAAGCTTTTGATCAAATAACATTGATTCCCATTGAATGATGTAGGACCTATCAGCGTGGTACTTCTTCAACATGGAAAGATGAAATATCGGATGAACACTTGAAAGACCCGGTAGTAGAGCTAACTCATAAGCCACCTCACTAACTCTCCGAAGAATCTCAAATGACTCGATATATCTCAGACTCAACTTCCCTTTCTTTCCAAACTTCATCATGCCTTTCATAGGAGATACCTTCAATAGAACCCGATCACCAACCATGAACTCTCCATATCACAAACAATTCAGTCCACATACTTTTTTTGTCTACACTGAGCCTCTAGGAGCTTGTCATGAATCAACTTTACCTTTTCCAGTGAGTCTCTCAACAAATTCGTACCCCATGGCCTCACCTCGAATACATCAAACCAACCGATTAGAAAACAACATCTCCAACCATATAAAGCCTGAAATGGCGTCATCTCAATATTGGAGTGGTAACTATTGTTGTAAGAAAACTCTGCAAAAGGTAATAACTGGTCCTAAAGACCACCAAAATCAATCACACAAGCTCGTAACATATCCTTCAAAACCTGAATAGTCCGCTCGGACTGACCGTATGTCTAAGGATAAAATGTTGTGTTGAGATCTAAATATGTCCCTAACTCCTTTTGCAAAGTCCTTCAGAAATGAGAAGTAAACTGAGTTTCCCGATCTGAAATGATAGAAATGGGCACTCTATGAAACTGAACAAGCTCTCTAATATAGATCTTTGCCAACTTCTCAAAATTGTAGGTCATCTGAATCGAAATAAATTGCACGAACTTGGTCAACCTATCCATAATAACCCAAATGCCGTCAAACATGCCTAAAAATTTTCGTAGTCCAACTACGAAGTCCATAGCTATCCTCTCCCATTTCCACTCTGGTATGAGCATCCTCTGAGTCACACCACCCGGTCGCTGGAGCTCATACTTAACTTACGGGCAATTCGATCACTGAGACACAAACTCTACAATATCGATCTTCATCCTACTCTACCAATAATGCTACTTCAAATCATGATACATCATTGTTGCACCCAGATAGATAGAATACCTAGAACTACGAGCCTCCAGAACCAATCTAGTCAACCCTCCAATACAAGGAACACAAACACACCCCTTAATCCTCAAGACTCCTTTACTATCAAGAATAGCCTCCTTATCTACTCCTCGCAATACCTTATCTCTAATTTTACACAACTTTACATCATCAAACTGTTGGACCTTGATTTGGTCCAAAAGAGACGACCTCAGTTCAACACAAGTCAAAATTCTGCTCGATTCTGAAATATCAAGTCTCACCATTCTATTGGCTAAGGACTGAACCTTAATAACCAAAGGACGCTCGTCCACAATCTATCGTGTCAATCGATCGATACTCACTGCCTTTCAGCTCAATATATCTACTACCACATTAGCCTTGTCCAGATGATAAAGAATGGTAATATGATAATCTTTGAGAAACTCTATCCATCTACGCTGCCTCGAATTCAGGTCCCTCTGTCTAAACATATGCCGATGACTGCGATGATCCGTGAATACCTCACAATTGACCCCATACAAGTAGTGCCTCCAATTCTTCAAAGCAAAGACTACCGCCGCCAATTCCAAATCATGAGTGGGGTAGTTATTCTCATGCACCTTCAACTGCCTCAATACATATGCTATCACTCTGCCATCCTGCATCAATACCCAACCAAATCAATATACTATACATCACAATACACATTGAAATCCTTCCTCTCCACAGGTAAGGCTAAAATCGGGAATGAGGTCAATAATGAATTGAGCCTTGGAATCTCTCTTCACATTCTTTCGACCACTGAAAAAGTGCATATTTATGAGTCAATCAGGTCAAATGGGAAGCAGTCGATGAGTAACCCTTCACAAAGTGACGATAATAACTTGCAAGACCCAAAAAAACTTCAAATCTCCATCACTGTAGTAGGCCTAGCCCAATCTTTGACTGCCTCAATCTTCTTAGGAACTATCATAATACCCTTTTTCAACACTACATGCCCCAGAAATGCCATTGAACTAAGCCAAAACTTACACTTAGAAAATTTACCATAAAGCTTCTTCTTATTCAACAACCCAAGAACAACCCTCAAATGCTTCTCATGATCTTCATTGCTCTGAGAATACACCAAGATGTCATTGATGAAGACAATGATGAAAGAATCAAAATAACGCTTGAAAATCTCATCATCAAATCCATAAAGGCTATGAGGGCATTGGTAAGCGCAAAATAACATAACCAAGAACTTATAGTGGTCGTAACGAGTCTGGAAGGCCATCTTCAGAATATCCTCCACTCTAATCTTCAACTGATGGTATAATGACCTCAAATCAATCTTTGAAAACACTGATGCACCCTGAGGCTGATCAAATAAATCATCAATGCGGGGTATCAGATACTTATTTTTAATGGTGAACTTGTTCAATAACTGATAACCGATACACATCTGCATGGTAACATCTTTTGTTTTCACAAATAGAACATGAGCACCCATAGAGACACACTAGGTCAGATAAAACCTTTGCTCAACAAACCCTGCAACTGATCATTCAATTTTCCCAACTCATCTAGAGCCATCCGATACGGTGGAATAGAAATCAGATGAGCTCCCGACTCTAAATCAATACATAAGTCAATGTCCCGGTTTGGCGGAATACTAGGAAAATCCATCGGAAAGACCTCCAAAAACTCACTCACCACTAGAATACACTCAAGTGGAGGAGTATCCACACTAGTATCCCTAATATGAGTCAAATACTCCAAACATCCCTTACCAACCAACTTCCTCAACTGAAGGAAAGATATCATCCTCTTTGGTGCAAGGTTCAGAGTACCCTTCCATTTAACCTCAGAATACCTAACATAGCTAACGTGACTCTTTTGGTGTGACTAGGATCACATGAAATGGTGATAACCAATCCATACCTAAGATAATATCAAAGTCTACTATGTCTAGAATAACCAAACATACCAAATTGTCATACCCCATAAATGTAACCACACAAGACTGATAGACTCAATCAACTATCACAGAATCACCAACAAGAGTAGAAACACGAATAGGTACATCAAGTATATCACATAACATATCCGAACCAGTAGAAAAATATGTGGAAACATATGAGAATGTAGAACCCGGATAAAATAATATGGAGGCAGACCGATGATGAGTTGAGATGATCCCTGTGATAACTGTATCAGAAGCCTTGGCCTCTGGTCTACCCGAGAAAGCACAAAAGTAGGCACGCCCACCCTCAGACTATGTACCACCATGACCATCTGATCCACTTCTAACTGACAAAGGCCACCTCTGCTCGACTGCAAGCCTCCTCTACTGGACTATGCTGGAGTCTTGGATGTCTAAGCTCGAGATTCATACTGTGCCCCACCCGATCTAAGTCTGGAACAATCTCTCCAAAAATGTCCAAGGCCACCACACTCATAGAAAGTCTTGCCCGACATGGGCTATTGAATTGTCATGGATGAACCATAATGCCCTCCATGATCTAAAAATTATGATGGAGAACTCCTAGATATCTACACTACGCTATAACCACTCTGCTAAGGACCACCTACTGAAGTCAGGAGTACTTACTGAATAGTACGACTAGACTGAGATTGGTGGGGCCTGTCATACTGCCTCCACCTCCTGGAATAAGAACCACCAAATCTGAGAGCCTTTTTCTTGGTACCACTCTTCTTAGACCCACCCCTCACTGACTCAACCATCTTAGCGTGATCCGCCATAATCTGGAATGATGCCCTAGAAGATACAAACTGCAAAGTTGCCAACTGAATTAGGATAATCAAACCCCTCATAAAGCATCTAACTCTCTCTGTCTTAATAGGAAGTAATGTTACTGCATTACGAGATAAGACATTGAATCGGGACTCATAATCGGTGATAGACATACCTTCCCGCTCCAACATGGAGAACTCATCTCTCTTGCTGGCTCTCAAACTGAGGGGAACATACTTCTCTAAGAAAACCCGATTGAATTGGGTCCAATTTAACTAATGAGACCTAGCTAGCCGACACTTAATATAGGACCTAAAATACTATTTTGTATCCCCCATAATCTGAAGAGCAACGTAACCCACCCCACGTGACTAAAAAGATACCCAGCGTATGAAGTCTCTCATATCAACTCACAATGAACTCATACGCATCCTCCTCTGGTGTACTATAGAAATAGGGAGGCTTCATGTTGGGGAACTGCTCAAAAGTCTTTCGCTCCTCACGATTCATAATAGGTACATGAACTGGCCAAGTACCAAACTCCGATGCCAGAATCTCATAAATACGGGGTGCCATAGTAGCTGCAGGCTGCGTCCCTGGAGTACGGTGGTGATTTGGAGTTTAACCTCCCACTTAGGTCTGTGACCATCTGGAGTAGCTGGAAGAACACCAACCTGGGTCAATCCCTTAAGAAGTCTCATAATATGAACCATGGCATCCTGAAGCACTGGCATGACAATCATCTCTGGGAGAGCCTGGGCTGGTCCTAGCTCATCCTACTCAAAAGGCACATCATGAAGCTCAACCTCTGACGTAGGGGATAATGATCTAGAACGGGCATGACTAGCCACGTGTGCTCCACCCCTAGTCGGTGCCGCTCCACGGGGTATACCCCTACCACAACATCTGCCTCTACCGTGTGCCACAGTCACAGGCGCTGGTGCATCATCTCTAGCCGATTTTGCACGTGTCTTCACCATTTATGAGAGAACAGAAAATACAAGACCAGATACCAATTTAATCAAAGTAGCACGAAATGAGTGAAAAAAGGGAAGTTTTCATAATGTCCCATAACTTCTCGATTATAAGTGCATACATCTTCATACCAATCCGTAAAAACTTTACTAGACATTAATCTTATACTCGTGAGATCAGTGAACCTAGAGCTCTGATACTTATTTATCACGACCCTTTTCAAGGGTCATGGTGGCACCCACACTATTCCCCAGGTAGGCGAACCACTTTCAAAACCAACAATATATTTAATAGTTGTCTTGACATATATATAATAAGTCATAATTATTACACTTCCCAAAATATGGTCTAATTATTACAAAAGTGACTAAATCATAAGGAATACAATGTCTGGAATACTGTCTCGAAAATAAAAAACCAGAACAAGATTGAAAGATTGGAGAATCCAGGGTTACTAGAAGACGACAAGCTCATCCTGAAATCTCTAAGTCAGTAGCCTCGAACGTCAGCCATGAGGTCTGGCATTGGTAGACGGCGCTATATCTGCATCCAAATAAAAATGCAATAAGTATAGTATGAGTATACAATGTACCCCCGCAAACATCATAGGCCGACAATGACAGACACCATGTAACATGGATAAAGATTAAATTGACTCACAAGTATCCTAAAGACCACATAGTTATTCCCCAAGCACACAAGTCACCTTAGAACATAACAGTTATTGTCCATAAACATATCACCTCGGAACATAGAAGATTCAAATAGGAACAATTCACATAAATAGTATGAATGTTAATGTATGGTATGCAAGGTACCATTCACAACCTGGTATATACATGTTATTGTACATTGCCACATAGCTATGACCCATGGGGGACTCCGCCAGTCCATATACCACTCACAACCAACCGGAATGATCTATCGGACTGGTAGAGCATCAAATCATGGACTCATTTGTCAAGTGTATCCATATCATCTCATAGCAAATTCATTTTCCTTTATTTCCCAGTGTCATTGGACCAAACATCATTCCATAACAAATCCATCTTAGTATGGATGATAATATGAGTGTATGATTGCAACGGTAAATAACACAATTAATCATGTAATATGAGATAAAAAGTCATGTTTGAAGAGATGAGTAAACACGTCCCTCAATATCATCAATAACACACAGTTCCAGATAATCAATCTTTCCATATTAAGAAGCATAGAGTGATGAGTTAAATCCAATCAACAATCACAAGTAAGAGCAAATATGACAACAACCCCACATAACAGCTGACAGAACCAACCTAAGTTTGATCACCCAAATAAAATACATTAGTACCCACCCGAATACTCATCACATTCACTAAGGTGGGACTCCCATCATGCCCAATAACATTTAATAATTATAAACATTACATGCATCTATCAGAGTCTAAAGAAAGTAAATCATAGCCTACTTCACAGCCGAGCAGGTGTCACAAACTCAATCCCATGCTAAGGCCTTGCCTTTTCATAGAGCCTCTGAACGGTCGTAGTCTAATATAATAGATCCTACATTAACACATAATGCGAAACACAACCATAAGATAAAACCTTTCAAATAATCTGAATATCCGACCCCAAAGCGACCCCAGGCTCACAAGGTCAAAATCATAACTTTAGTTTAGAAATACGCTACGCACAGTCTAAATACTCATATCCTTAATTTTAATAAAAAAAACTAGTCACATTTAGGCCTACAATTGCCCTAAGTATAAAAAAGCCGCAAATTGAAAGAACTCTAAATCTTTCACTTAGGAATCATTGAATTTAAATAGGAATTAAAGCTTAGAATTAGATTCTCCAATAATTAACAAGCCTAAATCTGAAATATCAATCATTAAAGACTAAATCGTAGCATCTAATTTCATCAATTTAGCTTTCTTAATCTAGAATGTAAACCCTAGGTTTTCCACCCCCAAATCATGACACAAACCATAAATTAATGAAGAAAAATATGGATAAATTATGGAAAGAAGGTCAGAGTCTTACCCCAAGAATGGAATGATTGAAAACCCCTTGAATTCTCTCCAAATTTATCTTGGACTTGAAAGAAGTGAGAAATGAATAATGGTTTCGGACTTGGGGTTTTTTTAATGTTTTGGAACCTGCGATCCTGCTTCGGTGGAATTTCCTCGCAGAAGCGACCTCACTTCTACAGAGATATGATCGTAGAAGCGACCTAACTTAAATAGAAAAAGTGCACAGAGGCGGAAGGAAACCACAGAAGCAGCTCGCGCCTGCACACAAAAATCCGTAGATGCAGCCTTTCCCAAATCTCCGGTCTCTCACATCTGCAGACCAACTTCCATAAGAGCGGCTCCGCAAATGCAGCATATTTCTGCAAAAGCTTACACCAGCAAACAATAGTCACCAAAATCATAAAATCTTCATCCAACACCCGAAACTCACCCGAGATCTCCCGGAAACAAATAAAATATGCTACCTAAGTGTAAACGACTCTACAAACTTGCTCGCTCACTTGAAATACTCATTCGACAATACTAAGACTCGTTTTTCTACAAAATTCTCCCAAATTTCCCAAACTTTCAATTTAGTAAATAAGGACTTAAAACATAACTGAACGCCTCCGGAAGTGAAACAACAACTCGACTAAGTCATAAATGATACTCTGGATCTATAAGAAGTGGTGAAACTCAGAAACGAACCCGTTTATCTAAAATTCAACTTTGAGTCAACTCATTCAGTTTCAAAAATATCAAATTTAGGTTTTTGTTTCTTCCCAAAACCTATATAACTCACCGTGAGAATTGTACCACCCATCCTCGCGAGTCACAAACCCCGAAAAGAGTCTACGAGAAGGGTAATTTGTTCAAGATAGAGTGTTAAATCAAAATAGACAGAATGTGTCGTTACATTATGGACTTGTGCACATGAAAGTGCAACAATATTGAAATATTTAAGCTATAATTTACTATGGAAGTGATCAAATATGGGGGAATCAGTTATTTAATAATAAAACAATAATATAGCCAGGGTGACCCCACAAGTGAACTCTTGGAAGGGTGGGGGTGTACGCAGAACTTACCCCTAGCTTTGAGGGGTAGAGAGGTTATTTTGGAAAGACCATCAGCTCAAGCTAAATCACTTTTTAGAATATGTTTGGCAAAACTGCAAGACTAAATAAGCAATGATGAAAATATTAAAGAAAGAAAAGTACCGAGAACAGAAAAAGTAAATATAATCAAAGTAAAAGTAACAATGTTAGTAATAAAAATAAAGGATATTGAACAAAAACTGTTGTGTTTTATTTATTAATTGGTTGATGTTTTAGTAAATATCTTGATATAAACATTTACGTGGTGGAGAAATTACAAGTCAGTCACGTTCAGTCCAACTACAAACTAAATTCTAGTTCCGATTTTATCTAGTACCTCTAACAGAGATTCTGAAGGCTAATATTTGATTAAACTGTAATTTATCTCTTTTAGAAAAAAATTATGTGAGGCATAGAATTATGGAATTAATGGTATCAACAACGTCATTCCAACCACTACTCTGTATAACTTACCTTTAAGTCTTGATTGCACATTCTTATCACATAGGACACTAGAAGCGAGCCTCAATCTCAACCACTCATGCTCCAATACATTGTGTGAAATCCTCGTCAATCTCCCTACCTTGGATTATAGGCCTCAGGTACTTAAGGCTCTCTCTTGGGACGACTTGTGAGTCCAGCCTCACTTTCATGTCAACGTCACTCGTCACTCGTCACAACACTGAACTGACACTCCATGTACTCAGTCTTAGTCCTACAATTGGAAATTACTTGCTCTTGATTACCCTTATTTCGATGGATATTGGATCATTGATTGCAATGTAAACTTGAACGACTAAAAGATAGTTTTTCTTAAAATCCTTTCACTAATTCTTCATTTTCGGTCTATGAGATATTTACTGGATACACGTGGTTTAGTACACATATTACACTTACTGCATTCTTTTGTGTTGCAGATTCGATTCTGAGCACGATCACATCTCGTGGAGTCTTCTAGGTCTGAGCTTGGGTGATTCAGAGTTTGGTGAGCTACTTGGCTATTCCACCGCCCACATCTCCTTCTATCTCTTTATTTAGTCTGTCATTTTAGTATTCATACAATGTATTTCTTACATTCAGACCTTGTATTTTCAGTTTCCGACTTGTATCATATTGTAGTAGATCTTGTACTCATGACACCAATCTTGGGTTGTACTTCAGTTATTCCGTATTTTATATTATAAAAGATTTAGTATTTGTATATTCACTTTTCTCTTTAATTTCTGCTTTAAGTTATTTGATTGGATTGCTATTGTAGGGTTTTGGCTTGCCTAATGGTGGGAAAGTTAGGCGCCATCACGATAATCAATTTTGGATCGTGACAGTTAATATATGCTTTCAAGCTTATGACTCTCAAAATCTTGATATACTCCATTTATTTTTGTTAATAAGATATTTTTTCAGTAAAAGACATATGACCTTACACTGCTTACTAATTATGGAGTCGTGCACATGAAACTACAATGATATTGAAATATATAAGCAGTCATTTACTATGAAAGTGAACAAACACGGGGAATCAATCATTTAATAATACAATAATAACATAACCAGTGTGATACCATAAGTGAATTCTTGGATAGATGGGTGTAGGCCGACCTACCTCTAGCTTTGTGAGGTAGAGGTTATTTTGGAAAGACCATTAACTCAAGCAAAATCGTTTTTCAGAATATGTTTGACATAAATGCAAGACTAAATAGTCAATGATGAAAATATCGAAGAAAGAAAATTACCGACAACAAAAAAGTAAATATAATCAAAGTAAAAGTAACAACGGTAGTAATATAACTAATGGATATTGAACAACACAGTTTTGATTTTTTTTAATTAATTGGTTGATGTTTTAGTAAATATCTAGATATAAATATTTATGTCATGGATAAATTACAAATCATTCACGTTCAGTCCAACTATAATTTAAATGCTAGTTTCGATTATATCTAGTACCTCTAGCAGACATTCTGATGGCTAATATTTGATTAAATTATAATTTATCTGTTTTAGAAAAAAATTATGTGATGCATAGAACTATGGAATGAATGGTAACAATGTATCACTCTAGATTTTAATTTATAATGATAGCACAAATATTTCAATGACCGAAAGAAATGCATATTAAAATCTTTAGGAGAGTACAACTCTATAAAAAAGGAAAAACTTAAGAAAGAATATCCAAACAATTGGTGGTTCGGACAATTTACTATAATAAAGGCGCAAATTCTTTAGGCATGAATACTCTTGGCTTTAAAGCCTTAGGCTTAGATCCACTCGACTAGTTTCATTATCACAAATGAACTGGGGTTTGAATTTCAACTGAGATGGATCAGATCTATCTAAAATTGGAAAATCTATCTCCTTTATACATGGTCTCTCACACTCATAAGCAATTTCATTCAGGTCAATAGCTATTGAATTGGAACCTCGAACATGGGTCCTTCTTGTTGATTGAAGCATTTGTTGTAGTTGGTTTCCATTCATACCTCTTCCATAACAATATGGTGATGGTGATAGATGCTGGTTTGTATGCACACCTCTGCCATCGTCGTTACCTCTAACCAAGCTGACACAGTATGAGAGTGATGGTGATGGTGGTGGTAGTTGTTGATTTGTATGCACACCACTTCCATAGTCATTACCTCTAGCCGAGTGGACATGATATGAGGATGGTGACGATGGTGACAGTAGTGGCTGCTGGTTGACATGCACGATTTTATCGCTATCGTTACCTCTAACCCGGCGAGTACGAAATGACGGTAGTGGTGGTGGTAATTGTGACTTAACTCTTCTGTTTCTCATGGTTCTTACATGTTGTACAGGTCTTGGTAATGGTACACTAAGTCTTCTTGAACATTCTTCATCGGTTATCTCGTTTGGTTGGTGTGGATGAGATTGAACATGATTCATGAATTCTTGATAGCCACTAATAATTTGGTCACATAAAGGACAATGGAGCAGTGATGGAGGAGTTGACATTCTGAAGAACAACATAGAAAAGAAATAACGTTAAAAATATTAATATTTAAGGCCAGACAACTTAAATTTTTTACCTAAAAAGAGGTGAACTTCACCTATTTGATTTGCTTAGTATGAGAAGCTGAAATTGAAATGTGCAAGTTAATTCTGGAGACTACATGAAGAATTTATAGACCAGTGACTGCTCAGCTTTAGATTTCTAGATTTTATATATCTTGTAATGATAAATTTGTCAAAGTGACAGCTCTGCAACAAAAACTTGAAAGTTATTAATGTTCTTTCCATATTAAAGATTCTATTGTCCTTTTATGGTTATATTTCTCAGATTTATATATCTTAGTCAATTTATTAATTTTTTTCTAAACACAACGAGAAAAATATTTTTCCTTTTTTTCAATTTTTGTTTTTCTATTTATTTGGGGGGGTGGGGGTGGGGGGGGGGATATTATGGGAAATGTGATGCTAATAGTACTTTTAGATAATTGCTTAAAGGTGTCAACAATCTGATCAACTTCAACCCAATTAATTTGTTATGTAAATTTTCAAACAAAAACGGTAATGATATTTTTATTTAAAGAACTAAAACACCTCTTAATACAAAGAAGAAACCAAAATGAAATACTGTTAAAATATTATAGTGATATATTAGAATTAAGGAAAAAAGAATTAGCAATAAAAAGACTGGAAGATTATGAAATGATAGATGAAGAGACTGAACTAGCAGAAATAATAACAAATTTGGATGATGTTATAAGAATATACAGAGAGTTAATAGATCTCAACACTGAAATAATTAGACAAAATTAGGTAATAACAGATTTGAACGCAGACCTATGAATGACAATAGAACATTATGGATGAAAATAAACTAATAGAACAACAAAATAAGTTAAGAGAACTTAGGATGATAGCCAAAAAACCCCTTACATTTAATAGAAATATAAACCAACATATAGTAAGTTGTAGAATAAGCATAGATCTTATAAAAGATAAAGATCAACGTCTGCAAGAATATTCCCAACAAGTAAGTGAACAAGAAAATACTATTACAATATGGTATACAACCTAGATCTTACCAATAATGTCAGGACAAACTAGTGTTATACAACCTAGAATAATAGATTTAATAAGTATAAACTTGTATACCATATTGTAATAGTATTTTCTTGTTCACTTACTTGTTGGGAATATTCTTGTAGACGTTGATCTTTATCTTTTATAAGATCTATGCTTATTCTACAACTTACTATATGTTGGTTTATATTTCTATTAAATGTAAGGGGTTTTTCGGCTATCATCCTAAGTTCTCTTAACTTATTTTGTTGTTCTATTAGTTTATTTTCATCCATAATGTTCTATTGTCATTCATAGGTCTGCGTTCAAATCTGTTATTACCTAGTTTTGTCTAATTATTTCAGTGTTGAGATCTATTAACTCTCGGTATATTCTTATAACATCATCCACATTTGTTATTATTTCTGCTAGTTCAGTCTCTTCATCTATCATTTCATAATCTTCCAGTCTTTTTATTGCTAATTCTTTTTTCCTTAATTCTAATAGATCACTATAATATTTTAACAGTATTTCATTTTGGTTTTTTCTCTGTATTGAGAGGTGTTTTAGTTCTTTAAATAAAAATTTTATTTTATTTAACATTCTAGTTTGGCTAAATTCTAGACGTTTCTTCATTGTTTATAACCTATTCCTTTTACAAGCTCTGATACCATTTTATACGGCCGGATCTTTTCATCATCTAACAACCCTGAAGAGAGTAAGAATATAAATGGTATATTAACATAGTTACATGGAAGTTTATAGCATGTAGTACGAAAGCAAGTATTATCAACTCTAATGCTAGCAAATTAGTGTTTTCTTCCTTGCCACAATCATGTGGTGACAGACATATTTTATTTATCTTCAAAAAAAAAACTCAAAAAAGAGTCATCTTGAGGTACAGTAATAAGCTATTTCAATCCAATTGCTAACATGAATTTTACCAATCATCAACTCCACTTTCTCTATCTTTTTAGCTTCCCAAATTAAGATTTTCAAAAAGAAAATCTCCAAAAAATAAAAGGCAAATACATACCCAACAGAATTTCATAAAACAAATTTTGGTCATAGTCATGACTATTCCATCAATATTTTAATTTGGAAGTTAAATAGTATAATAGACGAAAAGCCAACAATTATAAAGATCGATAAAAAAAATTTAAAGCTTTAATAAGTAGGAAAAATGTCACACCCCAACCTTTGGGGGTGTGGCCGGCACCCAGTTCCGTAAGGTCCGAGCGTACCGATCGTGGTACCGATAGCATACTTAACAATACTTGGGCCGACAAGGCCTCTTACCAAAACTATATGACTAGATGACACATCAACTTGCATATAGAAGAGGCCTAACAACATATATATATATAATACTAAAGACAACAAGATCAACATAAGTACAATAGATCAACGGAAAGGCCGGCAAGGCCATACATGACTACTATGAACAAGACAACTGTCTATAAGCATCTAAGGAGTACATTGACATCATCAGGTGGGGCAAGGGCCCCTCCATACCCAAAATATATACATATATGCAACAACCATTACCTATCAACTCACTAGACAACTCTAGAAGAAAAGAGCGTGATAATCAGTAGTTTGATCAAGGCACCTACTGTGAGGGATCATCAGAACGTTTATCTGTTCCTACGGGCATGAAGCGCAGCGCCCCCAACAAAGGGAAGCCAATACGAAGTAATGTACTAAATATGTAAGGATGGTAAAGCATGCAAATAAATGATGTAATACCAAAGAAGGGTATAGAAATCAACCTGAAACTCAGAAAGGCCCCTAAGGTCATACAACCGACATAATCATGAATATATGCATATAAGTAAAATCGGGCCACTCTATGGGGCCATATAGTATAGTATAAAACCTCTCTGTGGGGAAATCTCGTTATAACGTACTCGGCCATAAAGGACTCGGTAATGTCATACCCAATTGCAGTGGTGTGCACATATAAGTGTCTGCCCGACCGACTATAGCGTGGCTCGGTAAGAAAATAGATACATATATATAAGTGAAATATAGAACATATCTCAAGAGACACCAAGAATAGAGTCGGAGTGACCTATGGTCATTATCCCCCAACTATCGTTATTGTCGCTACATTTATCAACTCTCAACCAATTTATAAGTGACATATAGAATATAGAAATTCCTCCCGATCATGGACAATCATGGGACAAAGGTTACATCAATAACAAAGGAGTTATGAAAAATTTAATTCAACAAGAAGGTGTCATCTTTTAGAAAACTATTGTATCAAAATCATGCTAAAGAAGGAAGCTAGACCTATATGCCTCTGTTGTCTGGTCAATAATAGCTTGCACGTCATTGTACGTTCTACTAATGATAATCTATATAATCGAGATGATTTGAATTAAGTTGGATTTGAGAATTTAAGAATCAACTCATTAGTTGCAAGATCTCCTTATTGTGATATTTTATCGAACACTTACTATGCACAATCATTCTTATCTTGTTTTCATAGCAACAAAGATAGAATAATCCTTCCATCATCACTTAACATAATTCCAAGAGTACACTAATTATTTTTCACAAGATCTAATCCATACTCCTTTAAAGAACTCAACTAAGTCAACTTGACAACCAACACATCAACTATCATGTTCAACTATAGAGTTTATTTTAACTTTCCATGGATTACTTTTACCAAATGATCACTCTAAGCTAGGAGAGTTTAAGAACATAAAAGGTAGAAAGAACCATGCCTCAAACAAGCCAAGAATTCTATCTACCAAGTTCTTCTTCAATTTCCAAGAACTTCCAAGCTCCTTTCAATAACCAAGATGGGATTACAAGCTAATATATTATTTATAATGGAATATTTACATCATAAGCTTGGAGGAATGTCCTTTAATGGTGTGGGAACCTTGGCAGAGGGTATCACAGCTCAAGGGGTCGGAGGAGTGAGAAATAGAGGTATGGAAATGAACCCATTGCTTCCTCCTATTTAAATAGAGGTGGCACTGCCCTTGGTTTGTGCCAAGGTTTGTGATGCAGAATCCATCTGCCATAGATCCAAGGGTAGACTGAGGTAGATTTCCCCTCTACGCCCAGCTTGGATATGCGTGCAACTTTTGTGAGGTGGATCCCATCTGCGATGTGAAACACTTAGCGTATCGACCTATCTTCATCTAACTTCGTCGAGGAATGTCTCTTTTAACCCAAATAACTTCTAACCTCCATTAACCCTTCTTGACCTCCATCTAAGTCGTAATTTGACCTTCATATAGGGTGTCACGACCCGACCCGATGGGCCGCGACTAACCGCCCTAATGATGTCATTATCCTGACCTGTCACACATAATCCAACTAACACCTAATGAGTCTGAAATCCAGCAGCATAACGCTGCAATAACAACATATGCCAGGGTAGGCAAGCCGAGCAAAGTGCCTTTACCCCGAATGTACCTGCCTCCTGAGGAGTCACAACTAGCCAACACAATACAACAGGCAAGCCGACAAGGCTGCCACTAGATAATATCATATATACACGGGGACACCCCGACACAGAGTACAATAGCATGACTGACCAAAACAGAGTTATACCCCTTACATAAGTACAACCCACAACTGTCTACATACATCTATAAGAAGGACAACGACATATGACGGGACAGGGCCACGTCGTGCCCCTAAATATACATAAATCAAAATAATGGGGTTCTGTACCAAAATGGTAAAGCTCTGGATCAAAGGAGCTTTTCAAACAGCTGCGCAGGAACCTAAACCGGAGGGTCACCAAACTGAGCACCTGTACCTGCGATGAACGCAGCCCCCCGAGGAAAGGGGGTCAGTACGAAATAATGTACTGAGTATGTAAACATGAAATACTGCAAATGAGATCATAAGTAGCCAATGGATAACAAGAGGTCAGTAAAAAATCAGGATACAAATCCAACTGTGCCATAAACAACAAAAATCAGTTGTGTCTTATAAAATGAGAGTCAAGTCAAGAAAACATGAATGCTTGTCCATATACATATATATACCTGTAACGTAACCCGACCCACTAATGTGGGACTCGGTGGAATCATATCATAACCTGACCCATATTGAGACTCGGTGAAGTCATATCATAACCCGGCCCATATTGGGACTCCGTGAAGTCATATCATAACCCGGCCCATATTGGGACTCGGTGAAGTCATATCATAACCCGGCCCATACTGGGACTCGGTGAAGTCATATCATAACCCGACCCATACTGGGACTCGGTAAAGTCATATCTCATCTATGGATCCATCCTACGTAACCCAGCCCTCTAGTGAGGGACTCGGTGAAAATGCAAGGCTGTGCACGAACATAACCCGGCCCATATTGGGACTCGGTGAAGTGAAGTAATAACACTTAGCATGAGTAGATTTCATGAGTAACCATATGCAATCAAAATTTTCATTTGACTCCTAATAAAATCATTATAAAAATGTCATGATAAACTCTTTACTGAAAAATCATAGGCACTTCTCATAACTAACATCTTTAGGAATTAAACTGTATAAGAATCATGTACGTCTGCCGTACCTTCATTAAATAAAAATCGTGCCAAAGAAAGAAGGAATAGTTCACATAACTCTTAGACGAACTAATCAACTCAATATTAGAGTACGTCTCGTTTTAGAACTTCAACCTATAATAATGGTAATACGTTAGTCAATTCTATGATCACTGGCATACTTTATATCGAATAACGACTTCCTATTTTATAAAAATTCGGGCAGCACTTCCCTTGTTTATACATGTTTCCATAACTTCCAAACGAGGCTAATAACATCAATAGCCAAGCACCAATTAAGGGCACAACCAAAATAGCAACAAAAGGGATTTACACACCCACTTCTCATGTAAATTTAGCCTCTTAATCCACATTAAAATAGCCCACAAAAACAGTCCATGTTTCAACAACAACGAGGGTAGAATGTGAAGCCTTTCTACCCCCTTATTCCTTTAGGACTTACATTAGCAAGTACCACACTTAAACATGCATAATGGTAACTAAATTTTCAGCATTATAACACCACAAAACAGTCCCTAAAACAGTCCATATCTATCTCAACATGTCCAACGATTTCATGCAAGTTCTTGGCCACGACATGTCATAATTCCATAACTCTTCTCTTAACTCCTAAAATCCAATTCCATATTTCAATACTTCCATATAACTAATTTTAAACTTTAATATCAATGTTTCCTTTCAATTTCATCATGTAATTAGTGATAATAACAACAACAATAACCAACGAATCCAACAATCACCAAAATCTGTCCCAAATTGGCAACTAGCCCAAAATTGTCATATGCATTATTTAAATTCCAAACTTTTCCTTAACACAAATTCATATCCTTAATTCTAACAACATACATTCCAATTAGATTATAGAAAGAAGAATTTTATACCTCAAATTTTGTCCAAAACTGTCCGCACAGTTTGCTCACTGCCCGGGTCCGAAAATCCCCACTGTTTTCATATTTCTTTCCCTTTTTTGTTCACTTCTTCAACTCCAATTGACATGCAAGTGCTCTACCATGTTAAGCCATCATCCCTACACGTTTTTCTTCAAAAATTCATCCCAAAAATCTCGAATTTTCTGGGCAAGTTCTCGGCAAGCAGTGGCTGGCTGTTTTGCCATTGTTTTTGGTGTTGTTTTGGCTTCTAATTTGGTTATGGGTTGGGGGGGGGGAGGTTTCTCGGCTGGCTTGGAGGAGAGAAGAGAGGAGAGTTTTTGGTTAAGTTAGAATGAAGATGAAGAGGTGAGTGTAGGTTATAAAAAATCTGAATTTTTCTTCTTACACTTTGGCCCCCCAAGTTCTTCAATTAAAAAAAATCTCAAACCCACTTCTTTTAATTTCCGAGAATTTCATAAGCCTCGTATCCTCTTGTATACTAATTTCCGGTATTTGAATCCTATTTCCTTAATCTTACGAGGTGTAACATAGGGTCTCGAGTCATGGGAACTTAAGTTGACTAGTTGTTCTTTCAATCGCGCATGAGATGACGGGATGTAACACGAAGCCTTTTGGTGTACTTTCAATACTTGCCCAAATCTTTCCTTAGCTTTCCATAGGCATCATAACCTCATTTCAACTATTATTAGTTCGTCACGACTTTCTTGAGCTAAGGAATATAAGCACATACGGCATAGCAACACTTAAACTTTAGAGGACTCTCATTGATTTAAGTTAATATCTTTGATTATCTTCTTTAGGAACAACCTCTCCCTTGACTTATGTCTACTAACTTACAACCATTCAATGTACGAAGGCACGACGTGTAACATCCTTCCACTCTTAGAAACATTCATCCTCGAATGATGGGGTATCATAGCTTTGAGGATTCAGCACCTAGGTTCTCCGAGCTTCCCTTACAAAGAATTTATCTCAATCCTTTAAGCTTTCCAACGAATATAGTTATTGTCTCACATGGGCACAAACCAATTTACCATTTTGGTTTCACATGGCTGAACATTTTCCTACCTTCCCCACGTAGTAAATCATAGTCCACCTTCTGCGTTATATCCCAACATCTGAATGACACCCTTACTCCTTTGTTATAACCACCCCTTAGGTGGGGGTAAATAAGATGAAGCGATTGATAGCAGGTCTAAAATTTGTGAAAGATTCTCTTCCGACAGTATTAAATCACTTAGTTAGATATAGATAGGAAGGTAGTCATCGTACGATTGTAAGGAAAATAATGGGGATACTTAGATTTCATATCTTCTTTTGTCTCTCGTATCACCTCATCTATTCTCTTTACATTACTCCTTTATTTCACTAAACAAGTTCCACGAAACTTGTTTGTTAATCTATAATCATCAACACTTATCTAGTCGACTTGTTGGTCTTGAAACCTCTCCATACGGTAAGCTTTCCTTTAATCTGCATTTTTACCAAAGGTAGGGTTTGAGAATGATTTAACATAAGAAGTAGATAGGTGAGTTCTAAGGGTAGGTCTTGTGCGGTACAATTGATTATGTTCAGTATAAATTTTCCACCCCTTTCGGATCTCATCACGCTCCTTATAGGAAAGATCTTCAGGGATTCCCCATGTCACAACCCCTTTTCAGAAATCATGGCAGCACCTACATAATCACACCAGTATGTGAACCACTCCCAATCATTAACATGATATAACATAAATAAAAGCAGAAGATAACACAATACTACATAAGTTGTCTGATGATATAAATGATGAATATAATAATAAGTCTGATACATCCAAAAACAACCCCTAAGCGATCTAGTATGTGAATATAAGAGCACTAAAATACGGAACAAGTATGAAATGGGAAACCAAGTGCCAAAACTTAATACATAATCTGAACATGTCTCTCAATACAAACAAAAGACATTAAATAGAGAAGGAGCACCCAAGAGTATGCTGGTAGGTAGCATCCTCACCCTGAACACAGAAGGTCAACTGCTCTGACTCAGCCACGTGATCCTACGGAGGTCGAAGGTACTAAATTTGCATCCAAAAAGAATAGAATAAGTGTATCATAAGTACACAATGTACCCCCATTGACATCATATGCCGACACCAAGTAACCCTAAGCTAACAGTTCAGTAATTCAAGTAGTTCATATAGTATCATGCAGTTTACAGAATCCAATAATAGTCCAAGTATCACGTAGTATGTATAATCCTTCCAAATCCAGAATCCAGCCAAGTTATTGACAATCACTCAAATACTTGTCCAACCACAGTTTAAAAATAAATGACATAAGTATGTATGATATGAATGTTATGCATATGTAAGGTACCTTTCTAAACATGGTATATAGTACGCCAAGTTTTATTATGATCCGTACACCTATGGAGGACCCGTGAAGTCCATATACAACTCCTAGCCAGCCAGAACTCAACACATGAATCTGACTAGAGCCCAAGACTCATTTGTGGAGCCTTACCAATCATTTTCCTGATCTCAATGTAGCCATAATCTCATAGTATTTTTACCTTTTCGGCCTCTTGGACCAACAATATATCCATACCACTCTCATAACAATATCATAGAATCATGAGTGTATGAATGCAAATGATAATATACGGAAAGATATCATGCTATAATAAGATGCAGACAAGTATAGAGATGAGATGTCACATGCTTTCACGATTCAACAACACATTTATATAATCCAATTCAGAATTAAGATATCATATCAAAAACATATGTAATGAATAAACAAACAATAGGAAATATGGCGACAAGCCCAAATAAGCAGTAGTCGGAACCAACACAATGTTGATTAACTAAATCACCCATCATCACAGTTCAACACTGGTACCCACTCAAACGTTCATCACAACTGTCTTAGTGGGACCTCCAAACAAGCCTAATACCCCTCAATATTAATAACTAATTACGCACTTCTATTGAAGTCTCAAAAATCTAAATCGTAGCCTACCTTTGGGCCGAACAGGAGCGCTACACGATCAAGCCTCGATGATAGCCTTGCCCTTCCTCTGTGCCTCGTGATAATTAAAGTGTATTCACACATATTATATCGTTAATAAAAAATAAACACACATAAAGCAAGACTTTAAATACTAATCCCAGGCCCACACAACCAAGACTCAAATTTTAATACTCAATTACCGTGAATACATACTAGGTAGTCACATCCTTAAGTTAATTGGATATCTATACACATTTGAACCCTCAATTGAATAATAATAGAAAATCCCCAATTTGAAAACCTAGAAATTTCTCCCAATTCGAATAGGTTTCTATAACTAAATTAAGCCTTAAAACATACCATCTATCAATATCCATCACTAATTCACAATAAAATAAGTAAACTAATCCATAAACTCTTCATTAATCATTGATTTAACCCTCTTATTCTCACAAGAATGCATAACTCATCTTCTCCAAGGATGAAATTTCTCTTAGACCTCTGGAAATGCTCTAGGACGGCTCTGGTTTTGAGACTTGCTATTTGGGGAAAAGCTTTCTGACCTAAGGGAATAAATAGGACACCTAAACAATGACTCAGCCCAGTATAATCGACTAAGCTGGAACAAAATCGATCCAGCAAACAAAACCCCGTTGAGGCGGTGTCACTTGACCCCAGGCCTTAGCGCCACAGTGAACTCGTCTCCATGGCGGCGGACAAACCCTTCGCTACGGCAAAAACTCACCATCTCTCAACTCCCACTTCGGCGAGAGAATCTCTCCCCCAGGAGGTCCTTCAGAAGCAGACATCGGTGCCACTGAGGCAGACACTAATTCCGTTGAGGCAGTCACCAGAAACCAGCAATGAGAAAAACATCCATATCTCTAATCCAACACCCAAAACACTCCCGAGACCCCCAGATACAAACCATACATACTCTTCTATGGTAAACAGTACCACGAACTCGCTCGTACCCTTGAATTTCCCATTTAACTAAGCTAAGACATACTTTTCTAAAGAATCATCCAGGAGAAATTAAAATCCAAACTTTACAAATAAGGCCACAAAATACCTCTGATTGCCTTCGGAAGCAAACCAATTACTTGAGTAAGTCCTAAACGACCCTCGGAGCTATCGGAAGGGACGGAAACCAAAAACAAATCCGTTTAGCCAAAAGGAAACTTTGAGTCAAACTATCCAACTCTAAGTTTCTAGTTTTTGGTTTTTCCTTTCGAAATGCATATATAGCACCTCTATAATCAATCTGGTCAAATCTCCCACACAAGGCACATATACTCTACCCTTGATCCTCATTATCAATCACAACTTCATTGACCTCACCACTCATCTAATTATCTCTAATTTTGTACCACTTCACATCATCATACTGGTAAGTCCAAATCTGATCCAAAAGAGATGACCTCGCCTTCACACAAACTAGAATTCTACCCGGATTTGAAATATCAAGTCTCACAAAATGATTAGCTAGAGACTGGACCTCCAATGCCAAAAGACGCTCACAAATAGCCAAACAAGCTAAAATCCCCATGTTGACTGCCTTTTGGCTCAAGGCATCCGTCACCATATTGACCTTTCCTAGATGGTACAAATTGGTCATGTCATAATCCTTCAACAACCACACCCACTAATGCTACCTAGAATTCAAATCCCTCTAATTAAACATGTGTTGAAGACTGCGGTGGTCAGTATACACCTTACAATGAATGCCTACAAGTAATGCCTCTAAATCTTCAAGGCAAACACAACAGCAACCAACTCCAAATCATGAACATTGGTAAGCACCTTCATCTGCCTTGATACATAAGCGATAACCTTACACTCTTGCATTAACGCACAGCCCAACCCAATCATAGAAGAATCACAGTACAAATTGAAATCCTTCCCCTCCACCAGAAGGGATATAATCGGGGTTGTGGTCAAAAGAGTCTTGAGCTTTGGAAAGCTCTCCTCACACTAATCGGACCACTGAAATGGCACTTCGTTATGATTCAAGCACATCAGATGCGAAGTGATATAAGAGAAACCATTGAAGAACCGAAAGCTTGGTGTATAGATTAGACACCACGTGTCCCAAGAATTCTACAGAACTCAACCAGAACTCACACATTGAAAACTTGGCATATAGCTTCTTCTCTTTCAAAATCACAAGGACCACTCTCAGATGACGCTCATGGTCCTTCTGGCTCTTCGAATATATCAGGATGTCATCAATGAACATAATCAAGTCCATGAACATTGCAGGGGCATTGGTAAGCCCAAATGACATCTACATGAACTCATAATGCCCAAAACAAATTCGGAAAGCCATCTTGGGAACATCCTCAGCCCGGATCTTTAGCTGATGATACCCAGACCTTAAGTTAATCTTCAAAAAAACAGAAGCACTCTGAAGTTGATTGAACAGGTCATCAATACGCGAAATCAGATATTTGTTTCTGATAGCGATCTTGTTTAACTGCCTGTAATCAAATGCATATACATATACACATAGCGCTATCCTTTTTCTTCACGAATAAGACAGAAGCACCCCATGGAGATACACTTAGTCGAATGAAGCCCTTACTAAAAAAAATCTTGAAGCTGCTCCTTCAACTCTCTCAACTAAGTTGCGTCATATGGTACGGAGGAATAGAAATAGGTAGAGTACCCGACACAAGATCAATACAGAAGTCAATATCTCTAATTGGAGGCATACCCGGTAAGTCTGAAAGAAAGACCTCGGTGAACTCACTAACTATCGAAACTAACTCAAGAAAAGGAGTCTCCACACCCGTATCCCAAATGTGAGCAAGAAAAGCCAGACAACCCCGATCCACTAACTTCCTAGCCTGGATATGTGAAATCACTTTCCTAGTAGCAAGGCTAGGAGTGCCTCTCCACTCTTAACATCGGAAGACCAGGCACAGCTAGCGTGACCGTCTTGAAATAATAGTCCAGAATCACGTGATATGGTGATAGCCAATCCATACCCAATATAACATCGAAATCCACCATATCTAAGATGACCAGATCTACCCAAGTGTCATAACCCATGGTATATAAACACGAATAGGAACATCAAACTTATGACACCATATCTCCAATTTAGCAAAAAAGTAGGCAGACACATAGGAAAATATATACCCCAGATCAAATAACACAGTAGCAGACCGATGATCGACTGAGATGATACCTATGATGACTGCATCTGTTGCCTTAGCCTTAACCCTACCAGGGAATGCATAGTAATGTGTATGCCCTACCTCAGACTGAGTACCTTACTGGCCACATCCGTCTGAATGAGCTCCATATCTCCCCAACTAGGATCCACCATGACCATATTGATGGCCATCATGGACCGACTAAGATCCTCCTCGGCTAGTCTAACTACCACCTCTAGATGTCTATGCTGGGGTCCTATGTGCACGAGAGGCACTCAAAAACTGTTTGGGGCAATCTCTCCTGAAGTGCGCAACCTTTCCATAACTATAACAAGTCGTGGCCGCTGAGGGCTACTAAATGGAGATAGAAGAACCTGAACCACCATGGTCTGAATATCTAATCCTTCAAAGACTGGCCCCCACCATCAGTACTATGGAAAGCTGCCTAAACTGGCCGATTGGGCTGCGACTGCTGATAATTACCCTGATACCCATAAGTATGGAAAGTAAAATAACTGAACTGTCCTTGTCGCCTTGCCCTCTTATTAGACTCCACCATCCTATCATGCTTAGCTACAGTCTCAAAAGAAGCTCCAGCACCCACCAACTACAACATAGCCAACTAAAATGGAATAATCAATCCTCAAACAAAACATCTCAATCACTCCACCATAATAGGTAGCATAGGTATTGCATAATAGAATAAGGCATGAAAGCGAGTATCATACTATGCAACTATAGAATTGCCCTGTGTAATCTTCTGAAACTCATCACGCTTTCCCAAATGGAAGCTCAAAAACACATACTTCTCAAAGAATACTCTATAGAACCTAACCCATGTCAATGGAGGTGTCCCCGTGGGAAAACAATCAACATACGCCCTCTACCACTATTTCTCATCCCTCAAAAGTTGAAGGGCCATTAAACTAACTCTATGCAACTCAACAATACCAACAGTATGCAACCTCTCATGGTTGCTTATGATGAACTCATACACATCCTCCTCAAGCTGTATATAAAATACTGGAGACTTCATGTTTGAAAAGTGCTACCAAATCTTATGCTCATTGTAGGTCATAGATGTCCCTCAAATAGGTTAGAGACCAAACTTTGCAGCATGAACCTCATCAATATGAGGTGCTGACATTTCTTCTTGCTGATCCTCGGGAGTATGAAACTTAGGGGTATGAGTCTGTCCTTCTCCCATACGAGTCTGAAAACCACCCGGAGTAGTAGAATGTACGCATGTCTGAGCAAAACCATAAAGAACATTCAACAACCTGACCAGTGTGTCCTATAGAACTAGAGTAGCAATAAATCCAGGTTAATCTTGGGCTGGCCCCATATCCTTCTCTAGCATATTATCTTGAGGCTAAATAACCGACTCAGGTAAAATAAATCTCGCATGCGCCTGACCTGTTCTTTGTGCTCCGCCCTGATCTAGTGCTGTCGCTCTGTCTCTACCTTAGCCTCGAGAACGCTTCTACCGTGACCTCATACCACCGGAGTCGTTGCTGGTGTATCTTCCCTCGTGGCGTAGACACTAGTCCTCACCATCTGTGAGAGGATAGAAACAGAGGTCATATACCAATTTGATTCAACTTAGCACAAAAGGAATGCAGAAAATAAAATTTCCTAAATGTCCCATAGTCTCTCAAAGATAAGTACAGACGTCTTCGCACTGATCCGCAAGACTCTACTAGACATTGCTATTGTATTTAAGATCACTTAACCTAGGGCTCTAATACTAACTTTGTCATGACCTCTTTTCAGAAATCATGGTGGCACTTACATAATGCCACCAGTAGGGGAACCACTCCCAATCATTAATATGATATAACATAAATAAAAGTGAAAGATAACATAATACTACATAAGCTGTCATATAAATGTGAAAGATAATATTAAGTCTGATACATCTAAAAACAATCCCCAAGCAATCTAGTCTATGAGTACAAGAGCACTAAAATATGGTACAAGTATGAAACGGGAAACCAAGTGCCAAAACTGAATACATAGTATGAACATGTCTCTCAAATACGAACAAAGGACAATAAATAGAGAAGGAGAATCCAAAGGTATGGTGGAGGTAGCATTCTCACCGTGAATACTGAAGGTCAACTACTCTGACTCGGCCACGTGGTCCTGGGATGTGGAAGGTACTGAATTTTCATAAAAAAAGAATACAACAAGTGTAGCATAAGTACACAAGTACCCTTGTAGACATCATAGGCTGACAACGACAAAAGATACATAATAAGAGATAAATACCAAGTTGACACCCAAGTAACCCTAAGCTAATAGTTCAGTAATTGAAGTAGGTCATATAGAATCATGCAGTTTACATAATCCAATAACAGTCCAAATATCACGTAGCATGTATAATCCTTCCAAATCCAGAACCTAGCCAAGTTATCGTCAATAACTCGAATACATGTCCAACCATAATTTATCAATGAAATGGCATAAACATGTATGATATGAATGATATGCATATGCAAGGTACCTTTATCAACCTGGTATAAAGTACGTCAAGGTTTTATTATGATCTGTACACCTATTGGGGACTTGCGAAGTCCATATACCGCTCCTAGTCAGCAGGAATTTAACACACCTAGAGCCTAAGACTCATTTGTCGAGCCTTACCAATCATTTTCCTCATCTCAATGTTGCCATAATCTCATAGTACTCTTACCTTTCTGGCCTCTTAGACCTACAACATATCCATACCACTCTCATACCAATATCATAGAATCATGAGTATATGAATGCAAATGATAATACAAGGCAAGATATCATGATATAATGAGATGCAAACAAGTATAGAGATGACATGTCACATGATTTCATGATTCAACACCATATTTATATAATCCAAGTCAGAATCAAGATATCATATCGAAAGCATGTGTGATGAGTAAATAAATAATAGCAAATATGGTGACAAGCCCACATATGGAGACAAACCCAAATAAGCAGCAGTTAGAACCAGCACAAGGCTAATTCCCCAAATCACCTATCATCATAATTGAACACCGGTAAGCAGTCAAATGCTCATCACAACTGGCTGAGTGGGACCCCCAAACACACCCAATACCCTTCAATATTTATTATTAATTACGCACTTCTACACGATCAAGCCTCTATGATAGCCTTGCCATTCTCTGCGCCTCGTGATAATTGAAGTCTATTCACACATAGTATATCATTAATATAAAACTTACACACATAAAGCAAGACTTTAAATACTAATCCCGGACCTACATTACCAAGACTCAAACTTTAATACTCAATTACCAAGAATACATACTAGGTAGTCACATCCTTAAGTTAATTGGAAATCTATACACATTTGAACCCTCAATTGAACAATAATCGAAAAGCCCCAATTTGATACCCTAGAAATTTCTCCCAATTCGAATAGATTTCTATAACCAACTTAAGCCTTAAAACATGATCATGTATCAATATCCATCACTAATTCACAATAAAACAAGCAAACTAATCCATAAACTCTTCATTATTCATTAATTTAAACATTTTATTCTCACAAGAATGCATAACTCATATTCTCCAAGTTATAATCATGTTAGACTATCATTATTAAGGAACTTAGAAGCATAAAATTAACTCACAAAGGAACAATCACTTACTCCAAGGATGAAATAGCTCTTAGACCTATGGAAATGCTCTAGTGCGGCTCTGGTTTCGAGACTTGCTATTTGGGGAAAATATTTCTGACTTAAGGGAATAAATAGGACACCTGAACAGTGATTTCGCCTTGAAGGAATTGACTCCGCTGGAGCGGACTCACTCCCAAATAAAACCCCGCTGAGGCGGTATCACTTGACACCTTGCCTCAATTCCATGGAGAACGCATCTCTGTGGTGGCGGACAAACCCTCTACCATGACAGAAACTCACCATCTCTCAACTCCCGATTTGGCAAGCGAACCTCTCACTGAGGCAGTCGTGCCAGAGCGGACACCAGACACCAGCAATGGGAAAATTGCCAAATCTCCTATGCAACACCCGAAACACTCTTGAGACCCCCAAAACACAAACCAGACATGCTCGTCTAAGGTAAACAGTACCACAAACTCGCTCGTACCCTCACATATCTCATTTAACCAAGATAAGGTATACTTTTCTATTGAATCATCTGGGAGAAATCAAAATCCAAACTTTACAAATAAGGCCATAAAATAATTCTGATTGCATCAGAAAGCAAACCAGTGACTCAACTAAGTCATAAATGACCCTTCGGGGCTACCATAAGCAACAACACCGAAAAATGATCCCATTTAGCTAAAAGTCAACTTTGAGTCAAACTATCCAACTCTAAGTTTCTAATTTTGGGTTTCCATCTGAAATGCATATAAATAGACCTATACCCATCCCTGTATATCACAAATCCCACACAATGTCTACAAGAAGGGTCAAATAAGAAAACAAGGGTCTTTAGCTTAAAACAATCGGATCAGTCATTACACTCCGACATTTCCTAGAATTCTAAATGTTACTTTTACACAGCTACATATAATTCCTTAACGATCCTAAATGATTGGTATGTATCTTTGATATGTCTGGGGCTTGATACATTATGATAAATCCTATCATCTTGGGTTATTTTCTACTAGTTATTCAATAAGGGTTCCACCATATTTCTAATAGAGAACCATATATTTCTTATTCATAATACTTTGCGCGATAATTGTCAGTATATTCAACTTTCAGGTGATTTCCCAAATTTCTCCTTCCAAGTCCAGCACGCCTGCCCGTAACATTTCCTTGACATTTAGAATTTATTTACCCACTTGAGGGTGGGGATAACCTGGTGTTCAACATATCCAGTGTAATTCCACGAGTGGGGTTTGAGGAGATCAGAGTGTATGCAAATCTTACCCCTATGATGGCAGGTAGAGAAGCTATTTTTGATAGACCATTTAATCAAGTAAAGTAGAAACAATATTAGGATAGCAAAAAAATTAGAGCAAAAGAGACAATAAGTAGTAATAAAAAACTAAGGATAAGAAATATGTGAATACTAAAATAAAAATACAAGAAAATGACAGAAATAATACTGATCCAACAAGAAAGGAAAATAATACTGATCCTACTACTAGCCTTCTATCCTAATCCTCGACCTGCACACCCTCCTTGGTAAGCTGAAGGATTGCCATATCCTACCTGATCACCTCTCTCCAATACTTCTTTGGCCTACCTCTACCTCTATTTCATCCCTCAATCAACAGCCTCTCACACTTCCTCACCGGAGCGTCTGTGCCTTTCCCATCTCGTCCCGAATTTCTAATAATATCACTCCTAGCTTGCCCTTACATCGATCTCAACATTCTTATTTCTATAACTTTCATCTTCTGAATATAAGAGTTCTTGACTAGCTAACACTCTACACCCATACAACATCGTTGATCTAACCACTACTATAAAAACCATACCTTTAAGTCTCCGTGGCACCTTCTTATCACATAGAACACCAGAAGTAAGCCCTCATATCAACCACATATGATCCTATACATTGTGAGAATTCCTCATGAATCTCCCCATTACACCTTGGATTATTACCCTTGGTACTTAGAACCCTCTCTTCTTGGGATGACTTGTGAGTCCAGCCTCACTTCCACATCAGCATTGTTGACACCCAATTTTGTCCCGTCTTTTCCAAATTATTTGCAATTTTAAATATTTTTAACACCTCTAAATAATTTTAATCTATATACATACATGTGTATATATATATATATTATTATTATTCTCTTATTATTATTATTATTCGCATTTTTACTATCATTTGCATTTTTATCATAATCATAAGTTTTATCCGAAAATTCTATGTTATTTTATTTTCGCAAAATTGCATAGCATTTACATTTTTTATTTTTACATTTTTTCGCAAATATATTTTATTATTATCACATCGTTATGTTATTTTAAATAATTCACATCTTTTACAAAAATAATATTTTTAATGTTAAACCCCTTTTATATTTTTTAAACCCAAAACAATTTCTAACCCATTTTATTTCACAACACAAAAATAATCTCAACACAACAACTCCCCCTCTTTATTTTTGGCCCACCTGCAATGACCCAAACTCCCCTTTCTTCATTTTCTAACCAACTCCCCATTTATTCCCCTCTATTTCCATTCTCCCCCAACCCGCCGACCCGAGCCCAATCCCAAATTAAAGCCCCCTATCACCCTTAACCTAACTAGATCATCCCAAACAAAAAAAAACCAGCGACCCTCTCGAAAATCCGGCGGTCCTCCGCCGGTTCCACCTCCAAACCGCCGGATAAACACCAACACCACTGCCACCATCGACCCTTCACATCACATAGTCTTCTTTTCCCCTTTTCTGCGAACAACAGAACTTTGAACAGCTCGTCCGGGTCAAATCGACCATGCATGAGTCATCGATCCTCAGAGCACCTTCAAGAACTCGTTGGGTAAGAACATGAACTCGTACCCCTCATTATCGTCTCGGTCTTCGATGAAAATAAACCGTCACTTTTTTCAATCTTTGTTTTGAATTCGAAATTCAAATCTCAGCCTTTAGGTTTTCAATGGTGATTATAAATAGAACCCTTTGTGGGTTATAGAAAGGGGGTTCGAATTTTCGCGAGCAAAAAGCCCTCTGTTCTTCTTAGCCTTTCCAAAGAAAAAAGAATCGACCTATTTTGGGGTTTCACCAAAAGAGTTTTCATTTTCAGAACCAAAAATCATTTCTTGAACAAAATTTGATATAAAAGTCTGCTCCTTTACTCTCGTTTCTGGCTCGACGAAACACTCAACTTATATTCTTTTCACTCACATAAACACACTCCTCCGAGCGGACTCGACGACTCGAGATGACGCCTCGGTTCGCTGCCCGGAGAAGGTCCGTAAACTCACTTTATTATTTTTATTTAATGTGAAGTGGTCCATATGGCTTGATTATGTATTTGTTAGATGTATTTATCTTAACATTAGTTGTTTATTTATGCTTGTTAGTGTGGGTCTAAAATAATGTCTAGATAATGTTAAGTGTCGCTTGAATCTATTAGGTTAATTTTCAGGTATAATGTTTAATTTACTACTGTTCTGAGTCAGTAAGTTCAGTATCCTCTCAGTTTTAATTTCCTTTTGTGTTTCTGCACATGTTTGAATTACTGTTCGGTATAGTATGCTCTTAGTTTAATTTCGTTTAGTTCTTGTTAGTTAGATTACTAAACTAGGTTATAAGGTGCATTAAGTCTGGTTATTAATACTATTTTAAAATTTGGTTTGATTTAGTCAAGGAATTTAACGATGTTTGAGTAAAATGTGATCATGCTTCATATGGGTGAATAGGATGGTATATGTCTAAGTTAGTTTCCGTACCCCTACATAATTGAGGTTTTGTCTTTAAATGATTCCTCAAGCTGTCTGTTTGTCATTCATATCTGATTTGAGTTGGTTATACATTCTTATTTGTTTGTCTTGGTATAATTTTATGATGGTATGAAGTTCTTTAAGTCATATGGCAAGTGTGCATTGTCTACCTGAGTAGGGTTTGTGTGCTTAGTCCAATTTAGATAATTTCGTACCAAAATATCTCATTAAAAATAAGCCAACTCTATGGATACATTTATGTCAATCTGTTCATATACCTGCCATGTTTGCCTAAGCTTCATTCACACTCAATAGGTAGTTTAAATCTGACTTGTATTGATCCATTTCTAGTTACAGCAAGTCTGTTTTCCTGGAATGTGTTATGTAATTCAGTTTATTATGTTTTTTCTTTTAGAAGTCTGGTACATACACCAAGACAGTCATATTGTGATTTATCTACCTGATAGCAATATTCATAACTTGTGGTACCAGTACAATCTTGCACATTTAAGATAATATCTCTGAAAATGATAACTCAACCATTTTAGTTTGCCTCCTATATCTGAACTGGTTAGGTAAGTTATCTTCACTTTGTCCTAGTGTCGAACTGTCTATGTGTTAGTATATGAATTCCATTAAGCTATTTCATTTCATATTTTACCTACATTAATCAGATGTGCATGCTTAGTGTAGCCCATACAGTGCTGTATCTGTAGAATGCTGTCTTGAGCTGGTCAAATTTGAGTCTCTGTGCCTATCAGTTAATTATATGACTGCTTTCCTTACTTGAGTGTTATCATGTTGGATAATGTGGCATGAATAGGACTATGTATGCTTTTGCTAGTTGAAAATACCATGCATCCTTGAAAATGCTTCCTTCTAATGATTACTTATTTATTTTTCCAAGTCTATATGTTTGTCAAAGCTGACTACACATTCTGAATAAGTGCTGAAACACATATGACAGAAGTGTAATGTCTCTGAAATTATATTTAGTGCCCTGCCCATCTGGCAAATGGTCCAAATGGTAATTGGGCCCTTATGCATCTGGGTTGTTTCTTTAAATTCAAAAGTCATTACATTGGGTTTGCTTTTATATGCGCACTGTTTGATTTACCAAAGCCCAGTTTGAAGTAACATTGTTTAGCCTGCTTCATATCTGGGCCTGGTAACTTTTTTTCGTGTATAAACTGTTAGATATAAATTGTGTATATTTGTGTTTAACTTTATATCAGTGCTCACTTTTACTTTTATTATTGATGAATTTAGGGTACGTTCTAATCCCCCTTTTGTTTTCCACCTTCCTTGCATACCCTTCGGCCTGGTGGGTCCACCTCTCCGCGATCAAGTAAATCGCTGGGCCTGAGGCCCAACAACATATTAATAATCATGAATTATTTATTTACATTTTTTTCTTATGCATATGTTTTCATGTTCCGTTTACTAATCCTTTTCTTTTCTTTTATTTACATGAAATGCATCGGGAGCAACTAAGAGTCTCTTTATGAGACTCATCATGGCTAGTGTCAAACGAAGACCCGCATCCACATTCCTTGCATTCTCCAACCTCGGGATTTCAAAACAAATAGGGCTAGATGACATCGTTATCCGCCTTAGTTCCTCTTTTATTATTATTCTTTAATTTCGTTATTTCTATTCTTGGGCATGTAATAATTATTTTAATGCTTGTGTGATTGTTAGGGTATTTAGAATAATTAGGCCATGAATGGATAAGTAATAAGGTAGTAGCAAAATTAGAAATCCCCCGCTAGTTTATTTATTTTTTAGGCTCGTCGTGCATATTTTAAATTTTCAAAACAAATTTTGATCATCTTTTGTTCACTTTAGTAATGGTACAACTCAAAATGATTTCCAAAAAAAAAATTACTTCTTTGGCATATAAGTAACTCATTTTTCTCCTTGCTATTAATTGTTCCAAATGCATATTTTTCAACTTTACATGCATATTTTTTTAAATACCATGCAAATGCATACTTGTACAAAATGCATCATTTACTAAATATTTGCAAAACTTTTGCTTAACTTTATATACTTTAAACATGCATTTTCCTTGGTATAATATTAACCTGAGTTTGACCGGATAATCGCAAGTTAGCGGATCTTAAAGGATGCCTAACCCCTTCCCTTTAGGATAATAAAGAACCCTTACCTAGAATCTCAATAGTTTCGCAGGCCTCAAAATTGGAGTTTACATTGCAGCTTTTAGTTAATATTTAGGTGTCCTAATTCACCATAAAATAATTAGGTGGCGACTCCTTAAATCTTGTTACCCAGGAATCACCTAAATACGTCATGATCCGCTTTTGACCCGGAGAAGGTCGAAAATTGGTCGCGACAAGCATCACTCATCACCACACTAAAATAGCACTACATATACCAAGTCTTAGTCCTACAATTGGTCATTACTTACTCTTGATTACCTTTATTTCGGTGGATATTAGTGTTATACCCCATATTCCATGCATTTTCATTACTGTAATGTTAGGCAACCTAGGCTTGGAGATGGAACGATCTCTCCAAGTGACTAATAAAGGTTTATTGATGTGTTTAGTAAGTTTTAAGAAGGTTTAAGACTAATTGAATCAACAGAAGTAAGTTTTACTGAAAGTTCAACAAAATGTTATTGCCTAGGGTGATCTGCGCATCGTAGAGCATGATCTGCAAATTGTAGACCATGTCTGTGAAACATAGATAAAGCGCAAAGTATGCCTGATATTTAAGGATTTTTGACAAGGTCTGCAACACCACATATGGTTCGCAAGAAGTGTCTGTGATTCGCAGACCTCACCACAGACTAGGTCAGTGCAAACTTATCCAATCTTCTATATGAAGACCCAACTCAGTCCTTATTCCATTTCTCAATATTTTTAGACCAAAATAGTTCCTAAGTCCTCTCTAAAATCTCTCTTATAATCGAAGGTCAAAATCAAAGGCAAACTATGTGAATCCAATGTTAGCTTGTTCTTCTCCTCAATGTGCTGAGTTGGGAGAATTATTTGAAGTGAGGTAATATCTGATTTGGAGTAATTCTTATGGTTTGAGGTAAGTTTAATCAGCTTCTTCTTGTTTTTTATCTTATACAAGTCATTGAGAAGGATCTTGCTACAAAATTGCTAAGCGATTATCAGAATTGTTGAATCTTATTTGTTATTTTGTTGAGCTATTTGTACGAGGTTAAGAGTATAGTATGAAGTTTCTAGATTTTGGTGGTGTTATGGAGACAGAGGAGAGTGATTTAACGAGGTGGTTGTGTTTCTATATCAACAGGTTTTGACATAGAAGATTATATGAATTATGTACACGCTAGGTTCTCGATGAACTGTCTAACTGAATTATGTTATGGTATATTGATCTATTGTTCAGACACGTCATTCGTATAATGTAGATAATTATTCATAGAGCATGAAAGGACTCGTGCGATCCTTGCAGCTAAGGCGACAAGGTATGTAGGGCTTATTCTTTCTTTCATTGGAATGATCTTGCTAGAACATAAAAACAAAATGAAACATCTTTCAAACGACTCCTTTCCTGATAAGTTTGAGCTGCCATGTCTCCTTATTTTGTTGAAGTATTGTGACGCTTGTTTGTCCCTTGCCGGGAGTACTTTTCACACTATTGTTTCTATTATTTATTGAAAAAATCTGATATACATAATTACATAACGACAGTCGGACGATACCGACCTTCAGTCACTTTGACCATCTTCTATGATGTCTCTTGGGGTCCTTCATGTATTGTATATATAAATATATATGTATCTATTTTCTACTGAGCCACACTATAGTTGCAGGTACGACACTTATATGTGCACACCACTGTAGTTGGGTATGTTATGATCAATCACCCCACAGAAAGACTTGATATGACATGATATAACCCCTTAGAGTGGCCCAATAATTACTATTATGCATATGATCACAAGTATGTCTATTGTACGCCATTAGTAGTAGTTATGAGTTTCAGGTTGACTTTTTGACCATTCACTTGGATTATATTATTATATACATATTTTACATGACTTATCTATTCAATACATTATTTCGTACTGACTTCCCTTTACAACGGTACTGCATTTCATCCCCGCATGTACAGGTACATAGATAGACGCACCTCTATAGTAGGCTGCCCGGTTCAGTAGTTCGTCATTGTAGTCCTCTTTTTTAGGAGTTGTTGTATAGAGAATGGTAGGCTATGTTGTATATGTTTATATCTATTTTGGGTATGGCGAGGCCCTGTCCCAACCTGATGACATGTTGTATTAGTCCTAGAGGCTTGTAGACTAGTGGTTGATGAATAGTTGTTTTGTACGGCCTTGCCAGCCTTCTTGTCAGTCCATTAGTACCTTTGTTATGGCCTTGTCGGCCTTATACACATATGTTGGTTTAGCTATCACTTGTTTTACTCAGATTTCCATTGTAATTGTCATTTGAGGTCTTGTCGGCTCAAACAATTATATGTTTATGTTATGATATATAGGTGTTATGCTCAGGTCATTTAGGAGTTGGGTGCTGGCCACACCCCCTAAGGTTGGGGTATGATAAACTTGGTATCAAAGAAGGTCTATCCTAGAGAGTCTACAATTAATGTCTAGTAGAGTCTTGTTTATGGATGTGTTGTGCACCACACTTATAAACAGAAGGCCACATGGCCTTTAGGATGGTTACCTCCCTTCTTATCTTAGATCGTGCATTAGAGCTAAGTCGTAATGCATGCTACAGATATAGAGTCAGTAGAGTTGGCTTCTTATAGATTGCGGGATGTCAATGTGGTATAGTACGAGTTGTAGGAGCAGTCTAGAGGCTCACGTGCTCCACTAGCAACATGGATAAATTTGTTTTAGGCCTTCTTACAACATTATTTGCTGGTAGAGCTCTGAAGGGCTAAGTAAGACCAGTTTTTACAACTTCAACAAGGTAACATGAATGTACGAGAATATAGCCTTTAGTTTAACTCTTTGGCCAGATATGCCTCTACATTTGTAACTGAGATGAGTGATCGGGTGCATCGATTTATGAATAGTTTGGGACTGCATTTTGTCAATGAATGTACTATAGATTCATTGAATCCATGCATCGATACTTCTCGTACTCAAGATTATGCATGGAACATAGAGGATTGTAAGAGGCAGCAACGGGCTGACCAAGAGCATAATAGGAGCCAACATAAGAGGGTGCGGTCTGCAGGTGTTACTTAGCAGCCCATCCTATTTGGCAGCCAGTGTACCACCATAGTTTTAGAGCTCACATCATGATCAATTTTCTTATTTCGGTGCAGGTCAGAGTTCACGAGCATCAGGCCCGCAGCATAGAAGAGATTCTAGACAAATGAGTCCTCTTTTACCCTATTGTGATCTATGTGGTAGATCATATTTTTGGCAGTGTCATCAGGGTTTATACTAGTGTTATTCTTATGGACATTCTAGCCATATTATGCGGAACTGTTCAATGAGAGGTGTAGGTTGTATGGAACAACCAACTGGATCTGTAGTTGCTTCTTCTTTATCTATACGACATCCTGGCAGGATACTCAAACATCGGCTGGTAGAGACAGAGGTAGAGGTGGAGCGTCTAGCTCAAGCGGTCATCTGATGTGTATCTATGCGTTGATGGTTCGACAGGACCTAGAGCTATCTCCTGATTTTGTTATAGGTATATTATACAGTTCTTTTCTTAAAGTGTATGCATTGATTGACCCAGGCTCCACTTTATCGTATATTACTCCTTTCGTTGCTGACAAGTTTGGTAGAAAACTTGAGTTATTAACTAAGTTATTTGCATTATCTACGCCTGTTGGTGAGTCAGTGATAGTTAGATGGATGTATCGGGCCTATGAGGTGGTGATCCTTAATCGTCATACTCTAGCTGGCTTGAATGAATTAGAAATGGTTGATTTTGATGTCAGTATGGGAATTGAAGACTCTTGTTATGCTAATGTGGATTGTTGGATGAAGGTTGTTCATTTTAATTTTCCAGGAAAACCCATTATAGAATGGAAGGGTAACTCCACATCACCTAAGGGGAGGTTTATTTCCTACCTTAACGCACGAAAGATGATTTCAAAAGGTTATATCTATTTTTAGTACAAGTACAAAATGCAGAGGCAGAACCTCCAACCCATCAGTTTGTTCATGTTGTTAATGAGTTTGAAGATGTTTTCCCTGATGAGCTTCCGGGTATTCCTCCCGAAAGGGAAATTGACTTCGCCATCGATGTACTTCTAGGCACTGAGCTTATATCTATCCCTCCTTATAAATTGGCCGCTACTGAATTGAAAGAGTTGAAGGGGCAGTTGAAGGATTTGTTGGAGAAGGGCTTCATTAGGCTCAATATTATTCTTCTCCATTGAAATACTACTAGGCATGTCAGTGTTATTTATTCGTATGAAAGACGGTTCACTGAGAATATATATTGATTATAGTCGGCTAAATAAGGTTACTATCAAGAATAACTATTCAATCCCAATGATTGATGAATTGTTTGATCAGTTATAGGGCGCTAAATATTTATCGAGGATGGATCTTAGGTCTAGATAGCATTAATTAAGGGTTAAGGAGAGAGATATTCTGTAGACCGCTTTCAGGACCAAATATAGTCACTTTGTGTTTCTTATTATGACATTCGGTCTCACTAATACACCGGTGGCTTTCACGGACTTGATGAATCGGGTGTTCAAGCCATTTTTGGAAATTTTTGTGATTGTGTTTATAAACGACATTCAGGTGTATTAGCGATCAGAGGTAGAGCATGTAGACCATTTGCAAACGGTGTTACAAATGCTCCAGGATCGTAATTTATATACCATTTTTACAAATGTGAGTTCTCGCTGAATTCAGTGTCCTTCATTGGTCCTATAGTTTCAGATGAGGGTATTAAAGTTGATAGACAGAAATTGAGGCTGTAAAGATTTGGCTGAGGCCAAAAAATCCTACTGAGGTACGTAGTTTCTTGGGCTTGGCAGGTTATTATCGGATATTCATAGAGAATTTTTCATCTATTGTTGCCCCATTGATGAAGCTAACTCATATGAAAGCTAAGTTTCAATGGTTAGATGCTTGTGAAAGGAGTTTCCAAAAATTGATAGACAAGTTGACATCAACACTTGTCCTGGCACATCTAGAATGTTTAGAGGGCTTTGTTTTTTATTGTGATGCCTCCAGAGATGGCCTGGGATATGTTATGATGCAGCATAACAAGGTTATTGCATATGTTTCAAGACAGTTGAGAAAGCACGAGCAGAATTACCTGACTCGTGATCTTGAGTTGGCAGCTATTATTATTTCCTTGAAGATATGTAGTCATTATCTATATTGGGTTCATGTTGACTTGTTCACTGATCATAAGAGCTTACAATATATATTCAAGCAGCTAGAGTTGAACCTGAGGTAGAGAAGGTGGCTTGAGTTGATGAAGGACTATGATGTTGATATCATGTACCATCTTGGCAAAGCTAATGTTGTAGCCAACACTTTGAGCCATACTTCTATGTAGGGGTTGATAAATTAGAGATGACCAAATATTTGTGTCAATTGGCTAGCTTGAGTGTACGACTACTTAATACAGATGATGGAGGTATTATAGTTCGGAATACTGTAGAATCATCTTTGGTAGCAGAAGTAAAAGAAAGAGATTTTGTTGATCTAGAGTTGATCAGAATGAGAGAAGAGATTCCCTTTCAGAAGAAGCAGATGTTTGAGCTATCAAATGACGGGATTCTTAGACACAGAGGCCGATTATATATGCCTGATGTTGGAGGGATCTGAGGGTGGATTATGGCAAAGATTTATCAGTCCAGATACTCTATTCATCATTGTTATACTAAGATGTACCATGATCTTCAACAGGTTTACTGATGGAACAATATGAAGAGGAATATTGCAGAGTTTGTAGCTTAATGTCCAAATTGCAAGAAGGTCAAGGTTGACCATCAGAATCCTAGGGGTTTTCTTCAGAGTATAGAGGTTCCGATGTGGAAATAGGAGATAGTCAATATGGATTTCATTATAGGTTTGCCTCATTCTTATCAGAAGTTCGACTCCATGTCAGTTATTATTGACAGGATTACAAAGTCAGTTCATTTTTACCGGTTAGAACTACTTATTCGGTTGAAGATTATGCCAAGTTATATGTCAAGGAGATAGTTTGGCTTCATGGGGTCCCAGTTTCCATTCTATCTGACAGAGATGCCCAATTTACAGCTAACTTCTGGAGTCTTTCCAGAAAGGTTTGGGTACTCAGGTTAACCTTAATACAACTTTCCATGTGTAGACAGAATGGCAAGTCGAACGCACTATTCAGACGCTCGAGGATATGTTATGAGCTTGTGTCTTAGACTTTAAAGGGAGCTAGGAAGATCATTTGCCACTTATTGACTTTTCTTATAATAACAGTTATCATTCCAACATTAAGATGGCTCCGTATATGGCCTTGTATGGGCAAAAGTGTAGGTCTCCTATCGGCTGGTTTAAAGTGGGTGAAGCAATGTTATTAGGGCCTGACTTGGTACATCAAGTGGTAGAAAAGGTAAAGTTTAACCAGGAGCAATTGTTGACAGCCTAGAGTTGGCAGAAGTCCTAATCAGATATTTGTCGCTGAGATCTAGAGTTTTATGTTTATGATAGGGTGTTCTTGAAAGTATCGCCTATGAAGGAATGAGATTTGGCAAGAAGGTCAAGCTTAGCCCCATGTACGTCAGACTATATAAGATTGTTCAGAAGATCGGCCAGGTGGCCTATAGGCTCGAACTACCCCCAAAGCTGGAAACAGTCTATCCAGTGTTACATGTATCAATGCTTCTGAAAGTGCATAAGAGATCCCTCCTGTATTACTGTGTAGAGGATGTTCAGATTACAGAAGACTTGTTAGATAAGGAGATTCCAGTTGCTATCTTAGATTGTCAGGTACACAAGCTACGAACCAAAGAGGTAGCCTCTGTTAAAGTGTTAGGAGATCAATAATATAGAAGAAATGGTGTGGGAAGCTGAGGAGTACATGAAGTTCAGATATCCTCACTTGTTACAAACTACATGTTTATATTAACACTCGTGCAATATAATTTCCCAATTCCTATCTTATATATGAAGCTTACCTTGTATGCCTTGTATATGAAATATTGTTGATACAGATATGACGGACGCAGACCAGACTATGACACTTGATAGTTGATGTGATTTATGGTTAACCTTCTTGATTTCTGGATAGGTAGACGATCGTGTGAGACCAATATTATTGTACTATGCTATTGTGTAGACCTGTGTGGCATTGCTATGTTTTCGGGCTGTTTGGCAGGTTTTCGATAGTAATGTTTATAGAGGAAACTCTGCCAAAATTTTTAAGAATCTAAAGAGTTAGAATTCTAAGTTATGCTACCTCTATATTTGAGGATGTTCTTAAGGGGAGACGGATGTTACACCTCATATTTCATGTATCGTAGTTACCTTAATGTTAGCCGACATAGGCTCGGAGATGGAAGATCCCTCCAAGTGACAAATAAAATTTTACAGATGTGTTGAATAAATTTTGTGAAGGTTTAAGACTAATCTAATCAACATAAGTAAGTTTCGATGAAAGTTTGACAAAACGTCATTGCCCGGGGTGATCTATAAATTGTAGAGTATGATCTGCGAATCGCGGACCTTGTCTGCAAAATGCAGATGAAGCGCAAATTGAATCATCCATTTTAGGATTTCTGGCAAGGTCTGTAACACCACCTGCGATTTGCAGGCAATGTTTGTGATTCACAGACCTCGCCATAGATTAGGTCGGTGCAAACTTATCCAATCTACTATATAAAGACCCAACTCGACCCTTATTCCATTTCTCACTGTTTTTAGAACTAAATAGCTCCTAAATCCTCTCCAAAAGCTCTCTTATGATCCAAAGTCAAAATCAAAGGCAGACTAAGTAAATCCAACCTAAAGAATTTCGTGGCTATCGTTAGATTATTCTTCTCCTCATTGTGCTGAGTTGGGAGAATCCTTTAAAGTGAAGTAATCATTGATTTGGATTTATTCTTATGGTTTGAAGTAAGTTTCATCTTCATCTTCTTGTTCTTGATCTTATACAAGTCATAGAGAAGGAGCTTGCTAAGAAATTGCTAAGCGATTATGGGAATTGTTGAAACATGTTTGTTGTGTTGTTGATCTTCTTGTATGGGGTTGAGAGTATAGTATGAAGTTTCTAGGTTGTTGTTGGTGTTATGGATATGAAAGAGAGTGATTGAAGGAGGTTGTTGTGTTACTATATCTATAGGTTTTAAAGTAGAAGATTATATGAATTCTATACACATTAGGTGCTCAATGAACTGTCTAAGTGAAATATCTTATGGTCTATTGATATGTCATTCATACACGTCATTCTTATAATGTAGATAATCTTTTGTAGAAATAAAAAAATTAATAAATTTACTAAGATATATAAATCTGAGAAATACAAGCATAAAAGGATAATAGAATTTTTAACATGGAAAGAATATTAATAACTTTCAAGTTTTGGTTGCAAAGATGTTACTTTGACAAATTTATCATTACAAGACATATAAAATCTAGAAGTCTAAAGGTGAGTAGTAACTGGTCTATAAATTCTTCATATAGTCTCCATAATTAACTCACATTTCAATTTCATTTGCTCGTACTAAGCGGAGCAAATAGGTGAAGTTGATCTCCTTTTAGGTAAAATGTTTATTTTGTCTAACCTTAAATATTAATCTATTTAACGTTTCCTTTTCTATGTTGTTCTCAAGAATGTCAACTCGCCCATTACTGCTCCAATGTCCTTTATGTCACCAAATTATTTGTGGCTATCAAGAACTCATGTATCATTTTCAATCTAATCCACACCAACAAAACGTGATAACCGATGAAGAATGTTCAAAATGATTTAGTGTACCATTACCAAGAGCTTCACAATCGGTGCAACATGTAAAAACCATGAGAAACAGAAGAACTAATTCACACTCACCACCATCACCATCGTCATTTTGTACCTTTTGTGTTAGAGGTAACGATAGTGATAAAATCGTGTATGTCAGAGAACAACCACCACCGTCGCCATCATCACCGTCCTCATATTATGTCCACTCGGTTAGAGTTTGCGACTATGAAAGTGGTGCGCATACAAAAAAAATAACTATCACCATCATCACCATCACTCTCATACCGTGCCAGCTTGGTTAGAGGTAACACCGATAGTAGAGATGTGAGTACAAACAAACATCTACTACTACCACCACCACCATATCGTTATGGAAGAGGTGCGACTGCAAACCAGCGACAACAAATGCTTCAATAAACAAGAAGGACCCATGTTCGAGGTTCCAATTCAATAGCTTTTGACCTAAATGAAATCGCTTCTGCGTTTGAGAGACCATGTATAAATGAGATAGATTTTTCAATTATAGATTGATCTTATCCATCTCAGTTGAAATTCAAACCCTAGTTTATTTGTGATAATGAAACTAGTCGAGTGGATCTAAGCTTAAGGCTTTAAAGCCAAGATTATTCATGCCTAAAGCATTTGCGTCTTTATTATCGTAAATTGTCCGAACCACCAATTTTTTGGATATTCTTTCTTTAGTTTTTCCTTATCTTATAGAGTTGTATTCCCCTAAAAAATTTAATATGCATTTCTTTCAGTCATTGAAATGTTTTGTGCGCTATCACTATAAATTAAAATCTAGCGTGATACATTGATACCATTCATTCTATAATTCTATGCATCATATAATTTTTCTAAAACAGATAATATACAGTTTAATCAAATATTAGCCATCAGAATATCCGCTAGAGGTACTAGATATAACCGGAACTAGCATTTAATTTATAGTTGGACTGATATGACTCACTTGTAATATCTCTACCACATAAATATTTATACCTAGATATTTACTAAAATATCAACCAATTAATAAAAAAAATCAAAACAGTTTTTTTCAATATCTTTTTGTTTTATTACTGCCGTTGTTACTTTATTTGATTATATTTACTTTTTCTGTTATCGGTAGTTTTCTTTCTTTGATATTTCATCATTGCTTATTTATTCTTGCATTTTTGTCAAACTTATTATGAAAAAAATGATTTTGCTTGAGCTGATGGTCTTTCCAAAATAACCTCTACCCCACAAAACTAGGGATAAGGTGTGCGTAAACTCCCATCCACCCAAGAATTTGTTGGGATACAATTATTGTAGGGAAGTAAGTAACTATTACAATAGTAAGAAAGGATAAACTAATTATTACAATAAACTGGAAATCAAGAACTTAACTGATTGATAATCCAAGGTAATAGGGAGATTGACGAGTATTTCACACAATGTATTGAAGCATGGGTGGTTGATATGGAGGCTCGCTTCTGGTGTCCTATGTGATAAGAAGGTATCATCAAGACTTAAAGGTAAATATACAGAGTAGTGGTTAGACCAGCACTGTTGTATTGGATAGAGTATTGCCTAGTCACAAATTCTCATGTCCAGAAGATAAAAGTTGCGGAAATGAGGATGTTGAGATGGATGTGTGAGCTGACTAGAAGTGATATGGTTAGAAATGAAGAAATTTAGAATAAAGTGGGAGTGGCCTCCATTGCGGACAAGATGCGGGAAGCGAGGTTGCGATGGTTTTGACATGTCTAGAGGAGAGGCACAGATGCTCCGTTGAGGAAGCGTGAGAGGCTGGAGCTGGAGGGATGAAAGAGAGGTAGAGGTAAGCGAAAGAAGTATTGGAGAGAGGTGATGAGGTAGGATATGGCAAGCCTTCAGCTTACCAAGGACATGAATCTAGATAGGAGGGTTTGGAGGTCGAGGATTAGGATAGAAGACTAGTAGTAGGATTAATATTAATTTTTTTTCTTTTTGGATCAATATTATTTCCATCATTTTCTTGTATTTTTATTTTAGTATTCACATATTTCTTATCCTTAGTTTTTTATTAATACTTGTTGTCTCTTCTACATTAATTTTCTTGCTATCCTGATGTTTCTGCTTTACATGAGCCGAGGGTCTATCAGAAACAATCTCTCTATCTGCCAAGACAGGGATAAGATTTGCGTACTCTCTACCCTCCCCAGACCCACTCTTGAAATTACACTAGGTATTTTTTTTTTGTTGTTGTTATTTATATAAAAATGATTTTAATTTTCTAGTGCTAATTAGTTATTTTTCCCTACTTATTAATGCTTAAATTTTTTTTTATCGATCTTTATAATTGTTGACTTTTTGCTATTGTATTATTTAACTTGCAAATTAAAATAATGCTTGAATTGTCATGAAAATGACCAAAATTGTAATATAAATAATGATAATTCCATCTGAGACAACTAGTTAATCATCAGCATTTTTGTTTGAAAATTTACTAAACATATAAATTGGGATGAAGTTGATCAAATTGTTAACACCTTTAAGAAATTAAAATTAGCTATATAAATATACTATTAGCACCACTTTTCCCATAATATCTCCCCCCTGAAATAAAAAAAAAAGAAAAATTCAAAAAAATAAAAAAATACTTTTTTCATTGTGTTTAGAAAACAATTATTAAATTGACTAAGATATATAAATCTGAGAAATATAAGCATAAATGGACAATAGAATCTTTAATATGGAAAGAACATTAATAACTTTCAAGTTTTGGTTGCAGAGCTGTCACTTTGACAAATTTATCATTACTAGATATATAGAATCTAGAATCTAGAAGTAACAGTCACTGGTCTATTATTTTTTCATGTAGTCTCCAGAATTAACTTGCACATTTTAATGTCATCTTCTCATACTAAATAAATCAAATAGATGAAGTTGACCTCTCTTTAGGTAAAATATTTATGTTTTCTGACCTTAAATATTTATCTGTTAAACATTATTGCCTTTTCTATGTTGTTCTTAAGAACGTCAACTCGTCCATCACAGTTCCATTGTCCTTTATGTCACCAAATTATTCGTGGCTATCAAGAACTTATGAATCATGTTCAATCTTATTCACACCAACAAAATGAGATAACCGATGAAGAATGTTCAAGAAGACTTAGTGTACCCTTATCAAGACCTTTAGAATCGGTGCAACATATAAGAACCATGAGAAATAGAAGAGCTAAGTCACAGTCACTACCACCACCATTCCATACCCGCTGGGTTAGAGGTAACGATAGTGATAAAATCGTGCATGTCAACTAACAACCACTGCCATCACTATCATCAAGATCCTCATATCATGTCTACTCGGTTAGAGGTAACGACTATGAAAGTGGTGTGCATACAAATCAGCAACTACCACAATCACAACCACTCTTGTACTGTGCCAGCTTGGTTAGAGGTAACAACGATGGCGGAGGTGTGCATACAAACTAGCATCTACCCCACCACCACCATCATATCGTTATGGAAGATGTATGAATGAAAATCAGCGACAACAAATACTTCAATCAACAAGAAGGACCCGTGTTTAAGGTTCCAATTCAATAGCTATTGATCTAAATGAAATCGCTTATGAGTTTGAGAGACCATGTATAAAGGAGATAGATTTTTCAATTTTAGATAGATTTGATCCATCTGAGTTGAAATTCAAACCCCAGTTCATTTGTGATAATGAAACTAGTCGGGTGGATCTAAGTGAAGATAACAAGGATAGTCGGAAGGTGGTTTACTGAGTCGACCAGATCCGTCAGTGACTACACTATTTAGTGGTTCGAAAGAGGGAAAAATATGAGAAGAAGAGGGGTTACCTAGATCCGGAGATGACGAAGGATGAGAAGCAGCCAAGGGAACTCTCCCATAAGGATCAGGCTCATTATCAAAGTAGGACGATAGGGGAGTCGAGTGACCAACGACATCTGACGGTTTTATAGTCGAGTGAATGTAGAACGAGTCCTCAAAGAAGAGAACATTGCCTGAGATCCTCATCTGTTTGGATTCCAATCATAGCAGTGATAGCCCTTTTGAGTACCAGAATATCCCAAAAATATGCATTTGGCAGACTTGGCATAAATTTTGTAATACTCAAATTTTGGAAGAAGCATATAGTTCATACATCCAAATACACGGAGTGTTGTACGAATGCTTAGTACCAACAAGTTTATGTAGAGGAGATTGACTTTAGAGAACCGTAGTGGGCATCCGATAAATAAGGTAGACCGCCATGTGGACACTGTCAGCCTAAAATAACTGTGGCAAATTGGCATGGAGTCGAAGTGTACGGGCAATTTCAATAATATGACGATGTTTTCGCTCGGCAACACCATTCTGATGTGACTGGCGAGGATAGGTTTTTTGATGAATAACACCTTCAGTAGCCAAGAAATGCTCAAAAACCTCAGAGATGTATTCACTGCCAGACTCTATGCAAATAATCTTTATGCTTTTCTCAAATTGAGTACAGAACATGGCATAAAAATACTTAAAGGCCCTGAACACCTCAGACTTGTGTGGAAGAAAGTAGACCTATGTAGGTCAAGATACATCATCCAAAAATATAACATAATAAGAATTGCTAGAAAGCGACTTAGAGCTCGCAGGACCCCAACCATCAGAATGAATAAGTTCAAATGGAGAGGTTATTTGATGAATACTTATACTAAATGGTAACAAATGTGACTTTGCAAGAGCACATGATTCACAATCAATACTAACATTATTCTTAAAATCAATCATAGACAGAAAATTGCCTGAGGAAAACAAAGACTTGAGATTTTGATTATGAGGATGTCCCAAGCGCCTGTGCCACAATTTCCAAAGAGCATTATTACGACCTCGACAATTCACCTTCCCGGTTCACAGGTCCTGAATAAGACAACCATTAAGTGAGAAGGAAATAAAGCAATGTTGCTTAACAAGCTGATTAACAGAAATAAAACTAGCAGATAATTTAGGAACATAAAGGGCATTAGATTAGACTAAAGGAGGAGAATCGAGGAAGTTAAATTGTAAAATGTCACTTCTCAGAATGTCGAGGTTCATTCCGTTGGCAACGGTAATAGTGTCAGAAAGGGAAAAAGGCCGGGAGGAAGCAAAGGGTGTCAAGTCACAAGTCATGTGATGAGTGGAACCCAAATCTATAATCTAAGGAGTACTCAACTTAGGCTTACCAAAACTTGTAGCATAAAGACCTTGGATAAGTTGTTTAACAAGATTGATAGGTAAAGAAGAGAAGGAACCATCAGCAGGAGGATCAACAGTAGAGGTAAATGGAGTGGGAGTGGTTGAATGACTGGGACGTAGTGGACGAATCTAGCAATCGTTGATCAAATGACCATCTTTCTTACAATAACGACAAAAAAGTTTGGTGGTTGACCCTCTTTGGTTTCAGCAATGAGAAGCATAGTGACCCTTCTCATGACAGTTAAAGCACTCGCTAGTAGACAAGTCAGAATATTTCCCTTTATAAGCACTAAAGGAATCAAGAGAGAGATTCTGAGAAGAGAGAGCTCCAAGGCGACTCTCATCGGCAAGAAGATCTGCAAGGACACTTTTGAGCGATGAGGCTGAAATGCAGTTGAGAATGGAGGCCTGAATATGTTCAAACTAAGGCCATAACTTCATAAGGAATGTACGACAGCGAGATTTGTATCATAGGGGAAGGATCGTTTCTAGCCGTTTTGGGAATGCTTGTTTCATCAATAATATCCATCTCATTCCAAATCAGCATGATGGATGAATAAAATTCTTGAATGTTTTTGGTCTCTTGAGAAAGAGCGGTAAGAGACTGTTCTAGTTGATAAATTTGTGCATCATTACTATGTTGATAGATCCGTTGAAGATACTCCCTATCAAACTGAAATTGAGAGCAATGGTGTTGTCGACGGACTCCATGATCTAGGTATGTGCCTTTGCATAAGATACACACCATTTGGAGATGACTGGAGAATTGTCAGTCGTGGCTTCTGGTTTAGACGAGGTAACATGAACCCAAAGCTCTTTTCCCTCAAGAAAATTGCAAAAATACGAAGCCCACAAAAAAAGTTATTTCCATCAAGTTTCATAATCGGCCATTGATGATGTGAATCCATTGGAATGGACTAAAAATACACTCGAGACGGAGGAGAAAAAAAGTTACAGCCGCTGATACCATATGAACCAGAAAAAAAACCTTGATTTTCTGTATATTAAATATAAAAGAGTTCATCTCCTTATAAGCTTCAAATAAAGTTATACATGGTAAATATAATTAAAGCAGATTCTAGGCTAATTATATGCAACAAATTCTAGGCTAATTATATGAACAGATTCTAGGCTAATTATATGCAATCTACCTCCTAATCAATCTATACATGGAAGGCATATATTCTAATTGATGGTGATTAACAAATTCTAATCAATCTATACATGGAATGTATATATTCTAATTAATAGTGATTAGCACATCTAACTTTCTCACCAATAGGCAAGCCAAAACCTAACCAAATCCAATCAAATAACTTAGAGCGAAAATTAAAGTGAAAAGCTGAATATCCAAATACTAAGTCTTTTATAATATAAAATGCGGAATAACTGAATTACCAGCGAATATTGGTGTCATGAGTACAAGAACTACTACAATACGATACAAGTCTAAAACTGAAAATACAAGATCCGAATCTAAGAATTACACTATTAGAATACTAAAATGACAAAATAATGGCGGAACAGTCAAGCAGCTCACCACAACTCCGAATCACCCAAGCTCAGACTCAGAAGGCTCCACGACATGCGCTCGTGCTCGAAATCAAATCTGCACTAGAAAAGAATGCAACAAGTATCATATGAGTATGAAACAACGTGTACCCAATATATATCATAGTCCGACAATGAAGAAGTAGTGAAAGGTTTTTTTAGAAAAAAACATCTTTAGTCATTCAAGTTTACATTGCAATCAATAATCCAACTGTCACACCCCAACCTTGGGGGGTGTGGGCGACAACTAGTGCCTGAACGGCTCGAGCGTACCACTTGTATATCATAACATGAACATATAATCGTCTGGGCCAAGAAGGCCTCAATATGACAATTACAATGGAAATCTGAGTAAAACAAGTGTATAACTAAAGCAACATATATGTCTAAGAAGGCCGACAAGGCCGTAACAAAGGTACCATTAGACTGACAAGAAGGACGATAAGTCCGTACAAAACAAACATACATCAACCACTAGTCTACAAGCCTCTAAGAGTAATACAATATGTCATCAGGTTGGGACAGGGCCCTCGCCATACCTAAAATATATATAAACATATGCAACATAGCCTACAACTCTCTATATAGCAACCCCGGAAGAAGAGGAGTGCAACAACCAACTGTTGAACCAGGAAACCTACAATGGAGGTGCGCTTGTCTATCTACCTACACCTGTGGGCATAAAACACAACACCTAGCAAAGGGACGTCAGTACGAAAGAATGTACTGAAAGGCATGTAAAAAATATTTATAAGAATGTAATACAAGTGAAATGTACAGACTTCAACCTGAAACTCAGAAATACCACTAATGGCGTACAACAGACATACTCTTTATCATATGCTTAATAGTAAAAAAACTGGCCACTCTAAAGGGCCATGTCATGTCATATCAAGCCTCTATGTGCGGTGAATCATCTTAACGTACCCAACTACAGTGGTGTGTACATATAAGTGTCATACATGACCGACTATAGCGAGGCTCAGTATAAAATAGATACATATATGTTTATATATAAAATGCATGAAGTACCCCAAGAGACATCATAGAAGATGGTCAAAGTAAATGAAGGTCGGTATCCTCCGACTGTCGTTATGTAATTACGTATATCAGCGTTGATTAATCAATAATAGAAACAATATTGTGAAAAGTACTCCCGACAAGGGACAAACAAAAGTCAAAATACTTCAACAGAATAGGGAGACATGACAACTCAAACTTATCAAGAATGGAGTTGTTTGAAAGATGTTTCATTTCATTTTTAAGTTCTAGCAAGATCATGCCAAGGAAAGAAAGAATAAGCCCTACATACCTTGTCGTCTTAGCTGCACAGATAACACAGTGGAAAAAATATTTTTCTCTTTTTTTTCTTTTTTATTTCTTTTATTTTTGGGAGATATCATGGAAAAAGTGCTGCTAATAGTATATTTATATAGCTAATTGTAATTTCTTAAAGGTGTCAACAATTTGATCAACTTCATTCCAATTTATATGTTAAGTAAATTTTCAAACAAAAATGCTAATGATTAACTAGTTGTCTTATATGGAATTATCATTATTTATATTGCAATTTTGGTCATTGTCATGACAATTCAAGCATTATTTTAATTTGCAAGTTAAATAATATAATAGCAAAAAGTGAACAATTATAAAGATTGATAAAAAAAATTTAAAGCATTAATAAGTAGGGGAAAATAACTAATTAGCACTAGAAAATGAAAATCATTTTTATATAAATAACAACAACAACATACCTAGTGTAATCCCACGAGTTGGCCAAGGCATTGTCCTTGCGAAGTGTCTCCAATTGCTCGTAGTCTAATATTATAGAATCTATGTCAACAAGTATTCTAATACATATACAAAGGCATATCCTTTCAAAAAAAACCGAATACCCAACCCCCAAATCAACCCCGGACCCATAAGGGTAAAAATTAGAACTTTAATGTTCTAGAATCATATAGCGATCTAATAAGTCAATAACTTATGTTTAATAAGAAACTAGTCACATTTAGCCATTCAATTGCCTTAATTACAAACTTCTCAATTAGAAAAAAAACATAGGTTTACCCTCCAAAATTTATGGATTCGAAAACAACAAATTGAACATTGCAATAGGTTATTCTATTATTACCCAACCTGTATATACAATATCATAACATAAAGATTCAATCTCGATCCCCAATTAAATGATTTTAGCCTCTTATTCTTAGACATAAACCCTAGGTTCATTCTATCCAAAACATGGAAATAAACCTAGATATAACGATATAATCATGGGTAAATAAAGTAAATGGGTTAGAATAATTACCCCAAAGATAAAGTTGACGAAGGATATTGAAATTTCTCTCCCAAACGAGCTTAAGTCTCAAATGATAAAATATAAAAAAGAGATTCGAAATGGGTTTTTTAGTCTAGGTATGATACATCGATTCCGCTTCTGCAGAATCATCCTCACATAAGCAACTCGCTTATGCAGAAATATAACCACAAAAGCAGCCCAACTTAACGTACCACGTGATAGAAAAAGCGGAGAAAACTCAACAGAGGCAGATCGCCCCTGCGCATAATATGCTGCATAAGTGGACTTCCCCAACCTTCTCATGGCTCGCATCTCCGGACCAACTTTCATAGAATATCACGACATATGCCTCCCGCTATCGCACCCGCATTTGGCCCATATTTTGAGATTCATCGTCTTCTCTTACAAATGAATCTAAGTATGGAAATACCTCTTAAGGCTTACGATAAAATTTAACATGATCTTCTTTATATGATTAGTCGGATTATTGGATGATTATTGATTTGTAGAGGGTTAACGTCAAGTTTGTTGCCATAACAAGAAATGTCATTGAACCTTAAATCGTAATTGTACAGGGCCTTTAGTTTAAAATGATTGTTGGTGCTTCCTTTCCCCCTTACCCCCTTTCCCTTTCTAGTCTTTCTATAAGACCCCTCTACGAATTTATCATCCAATAGCAATAGAAGTCTCTTAAGAGGGTAGGTGCGTTGTGACTTACGTATCATCATTAGGTAGGATCCAAGAAGTATTCCCTACTTGGTTCAGTGTTGAAAACTAATAATCTTTGACTTTGGAGGTAGGTCCAACTTGTAAGCCCCTTGTATACCCATTTAGTTATGCGATATGCCCCCATACTCCATGGGTTAGAGTATCTTTTTCTTTCAAAATCTTATTCTCCTTTGCTAAATGGATTTTCGAAAGTTGTCCTTTCTTAACTGGTAAATTCTAAGTCCTTTGTTACACATCAGGATACAATCTTCTACTAATTCTAAGTCATTCACAATCTGGTGCCTTATGGAATTTTGCCATCCTCGAAACCTCACATGATCGCTCATTTCTACAGTGATACTGGGGAGGTTATTTATACATCTAAGTTACTTGAGAGTAGTCTAGTTACCATCGAGCTATCCGTCGGTGCCCCAAAGGGGACCAGATACGTCATGCTAACAATAACTTCTATAATACTCTTCTTCCTGGTTTCCATAACGTGCCTACTATATGGTGTATCAACTCGTTGGGCCTCTGACATTTATCTCATCTATTTTAAAGCTACAATATCACATAACGCATCCTACAATCTTTCTTCTCATATTTCCTTCCTAATACACTTCCTTAACACCGTAACCTATTTTCACTGCCTAAAAAAAATAGGATGGAATGGATAATATACCTCTGTCATTCCTAGGATTATCGATCTTGCTACCCTTTGCACATGACCTTAACCTTGCTATCCCATACCTCTCCTTCATCAGCCATAGAGGTAAAGTTCCTTCCTTAAGTCAATCCCTAAGGTTTATCTTCCATGTTAACTCTTATCGTTTTCATGCTAACGGAATACCATACTAATTCTTTTGTCATCACTACCATCTTGTTTATCCCTCGAGGCTTCCACTTCATAATGATAACACTATAAAAAATTCCTCCAAATCTATATTACGGTCAACTTGCAGTCGTATTTAGATTTTGCTCCAATTCCCCTTGCTCATTCGACTGTTCTTTCTTTATATTTTAGCTTTAGCCAGATTCTTTTGATGTAGGACTTTCACTTTAACTCCGTTTTTGGATTAACATACCCTTGTATGAAGCATTCAACTATATTTGCCCTTCCGATTATAGATTTTAATCCCCTCGCCAAAACAACTACTTCCGTAAGCTACTTTGAAATTGTTCCTTCTTCTCACTGCCACCATCCTCCTACTACTTTCGGTGGTTAAGAAATGACGTATCATTTGCTTCGTACTTTACCCCCATCTTCCCCTTTTAGGAAACCAACTCAGTTCTTTTATGGTTAAACTTTATCTGTTTATCCTTCTATCCTTTCTAGTCTATAGTATCCTAACAACTTATGGTTGGTCTGTAAGTAATCACACCTCACTCGAGAGGATTTTAGGAAACTTACATTCATAGAGCCTCATACACTCTTACCATCGTATCCTCTCTCAGCCAACTTCGCCTTGGTTCACTCGACACTTCATCCCCCTTTACTATATTGATATTTATGTCTAAGTATCAGACACACCCGCATCTTGGGGTCCTCCTCATCATACCAATTACAAATTCCCATTATCACCTAACGTTTGTTGGCATACACCTAACCGCATTGCTAGCACCATGCTCGGGTCATCTTCACTTTTCCAGACTAGCACTACTTTGACATACTTACGCTGCTGGTTTAGCCTGGGTCTTACCTGAAAACTCCTAATCACGCTCAAGTCACTACACCATCCTAGTATGTTGTATCCTACTGCCACCCAACAGTCTTCTGTAATCCATAACTGTTCTAGCCTTCTTAGTCCCTCTCATAACTTCACCTACATCATTCCCACACATGTAAAAAATTGTAGCCCCTTAGACTCTTTAAACTACAAATTCCTTAACCCTCTAAGACTTTTTACCATACATCTAGAGCCTTTAATAATACAATCTTGTAAAGAAACTAATTGAGTCAACACTTACACTATTTTCTAGTATCCCAAATCAGCTGAAGTTGGTAGATCTGGTGATTTTGAAGATGTTATAGCTTTCTTCAATTCTTCTAGTACTGATTGTGGCCTTGGATGGGTCAATCTTTGATAAGGGGTACATATTCCACAACCTCCAACTAACCATTTCTTAATATTTTGACCAGCTATAATCCTTCTTTATACATACGTTTCCGCATGACCTATGTTAACGCATACATTATACTTGATTTCCTACGGCTAAGCCCTATCACACGATCTAGATTATGAAAAGAAGATAATCATCCTAAATGTCTTGTAGCCTCTCATTTATAAGTGTGGCGCACTACATACCCATAAAAAAGACTCTACTAGAAACGGCTTGTAGACATCCCTAGGGTTGACCTGCTCTGATACCAAGTTTGTCACACTCCAACCTTAGGGGGTGTGGCAGGCACCCGGGGCTCTAAGGCTCGAGCGTACCACTCATGATACATGTAGTATACTAAATAATACATGGGCCGACAAGGCCTCTAATGAATGATTACCTGATCAAACGACACGACCACCTGCACGTAGAAAGGCCCAACATACATATATACACCAAGGTCGACAAGTCCACATAAGACTACTATATATATATAACGAATGTCTACAAGCCTCTAAGAAGTATGTCAACAATATTCGGTTTGGACAGGGCCCCGCCATACCCAACTATGTACATATATGTAGCTACCATACTTATCAACTCACTACATAGCTCCAGAAAAAAGGAGCAAGACACTCTTCAGCTGAGTCGAGACACCTACTATGAGGGATTGTTTGAATCTCTATATGTACCTGTGGGCATGAAACGCAGAGCCTCATGAGGGGATGTCAATATGAAATAATGTACTAAATATGTAAGGCATAAGTAAATGTAAGTAAGAGCATCAATGAGTAAAGGAAACTGAAAGCAACAACTTGTAACTCAGAAGTGTCACTGAGGACCATACTGTACATACATGAAATGTAATCGCATATATATAACGTTGTAGGCCTCTGAGGGCAATACCATCAGTATTATATCTGTATAAGTCGCGTATATAACGACATAGGCCTCTGTGGGCAATATAATCAATATCATATTTGTATAGTTGTGTATATAGCGTCATATGCCTCTGTGAGCAATATAATCAATATCATATTTGTATAAGTTGTGTATATAGCGCCATATTCCTCTGTGGGCAATATAAATATGTAATACATATACATAAAGACCATTTAAAGACCATGTAATAACCTCTAAATCTCATCGGAGTGACGTAAGGTAGTTACACCTCCGATTATCATTATGGAACTTACATCATCAACATACGTTTCAGCAAGACCAAGAATCAGTATCATGAATCAGAGAATACCCTTGTAGGATCAATGAAAGTGAGCTTCTTACTTTCACTAAGAATAGATTCATCTTGAATATCATTCATTCATTTACATTTCGTTATAATCATGCCAAAAAATGAAAGAAAGTGCCTTAACATACCTTATTGTGGACCAAATTTACTATGATGTCATCTCGTTGTTTCTACCATCGTCAACCTAGCAATAGAGGCAAGTTGGATCAAAATCAAGTCCAGGGCTTCCTAATTACTTCATTGCAACATTCTATCGAGCACCTAGGGATACAAGTAAGGAGGGGTGTTGTTGTGTAAGTGGTTTAGATGTTGGTGATATTTGGGTTGACCCAATAATGGATGTCAAATAGGGGTCTCGGGTTCTCGATTCAGCTGGACAACGGGGTGTTTGGTGGCTATTTCGAGTAGATTTAAAGAGAGTTAGGTCAAAGAATTTTATGGGGTTGTTGTTGTAGACATACTGAGGGTTGTTTTGACGGTTGGTCTTTGGTGGTTGGATGACGGAAGGACGGCGAAACAGAACTGGGACAGTAAGGTTCTTGGAAAAGTGTGTTATGCAGACTATTTGGTGTTATCAGGATTGGATCGGTATTTGTGGATTGTTTCGGATGGTGACCTTAGGTGGGGATGTTTATAAAGTACTGTTAGAGGTAAGGATGGTAGGTATATAGTAGGTTGGGTGAAAATTGAAAATGAATTACAAACTTGGGTGAATGATGGACCATTTGGTTAAGTGTTGGTTCGATTGATATGGTTTAAGTGTTTAGTTTTTGTTGTTGTAGTAAAGTACGGTCGATGAGCCCAATGATACAGACACAGGGGTTTTACTGCCCGATTCGACATTAATGATAAGGTGACCAATTACACAAGGTCAAGACTGGGGTATTCTAAGTGCAATGCCCGTGAACTAGTCAAGTGAGGGTGATCGAAAACCCTTTTAGTAACCCGAAGCTTAGGCTAGGTTGGTCCACACAGTTCCAATGTTCGCTTACTACCAAGTGAGTTCCTCGAGCTTGGGTATTGATTAGGTCACACAGTCCTAAGCAAGACTTACACTAAAGGGAGGGGTGACCCATGATGTGAAAGAGTTTGGCCTTTCTTGGATACAAGGGTAAACTCAATCTTCTTCACTATTCCATTGTTGTAACCGAGTAGAAGGGGGAATGAACTTGGCTTCTCTAGACTTCATCTTCTTGGGATCATTTTAGAAGCTTCCATTCCTTGCACAATAGTGTTTCTCGGTCAACTCTTCCACTTCCCTAGGTAGTGCATGACCTTCCTTATTTGGCTCTTGAATGATCTTCTTGGAAAGCTTCTTGTCTCCGCCACTTCGTCGTCCAAGTCACTTTTTGTTTGTGCCATCTTGGCATTCTTGATCATGTCACCTTCTCGTCTTAACCATTTCCTTACAACCAATTAATGTGTCCCAAGGAAAGCTAAGAATTACTACATGATTTTAATATGTCCTATGATGACTAATATCTAGGCTATAAATTAAAGACAACAAACTAAAATGCAAGGTCTCGGCCAAGACCAACACATAAGGCCGGATAAAACTTATCACTATAAGGCCATTAAGTTATGGCTCCTAATCATCACCACAATCCATGCCATTCTCGTCCCTTAACCACGGGTTGATGGCCAATCCTTGATCCCCTCGATCCTTCGGTCAATAACTCAAATTGAGAAGCTATGTTCGGACCCTTTATTTCACCAATCTCCCCTTCTTGGAGAGAATTTGTTCTCAAATTCGGATGGTTCATGTATGAAGGCAACTTAGGAACATAAAATGTTGGACCTATTCCATTGCTCAAAATTTTCGTTTCACAGAAGCCACTTCGAAACTTAGCCAAAAATTTGAAGGGACCATCTCTCAAGTATTCTCCCCATTCAAGCAAGTCATCATAAGACCACAGTTTGTGGTGCGGGATCACTAACCTTTTATCACAAGGAGTCACAATTTGGGGTTCCTTCATTTGGTTGGCACCAAGCTCTTGTGTTGTCATGGTCGTGATAGGGGCAACATAAGACTCATTTCTCTTGATGTCAAAAACCACAAGACTTTCATATCTACCATGTAAGTCCTTAAAGCCTCTCTCACGCTCAATTTCCACTCGGACCTTCATCGATGGAAAGCTATCTTACAAGTCGAGCTTCGATGGCATTCCACATAAATTATATAAATGAGCATTAGACATTGGCCACAGAGACTGGTACCTCATGGTGAGGTTGTAGGCCAATTGGTTATTGATGTACATATTCCATTCCTTATCTTACCCTGGTACCAATAAAACATATGCCATGTCGGAGCTAAGATACTTTTAGTCACTTTCTTCGACTAGCACTTCTTGCTTTCCATATCCATAGGCTTGGTGAGTAGATAACGAACTTCTTTAAAATAAATCAAGAGTGAGTTCATTACCTTCGTTTGACAAGATTCCAGACGTATTGTTATTTGAAAATCCCATGTTGATTCCTTCTTCCATCCTTGTTTGTTCACATAAGTGGTTGACGAAGATATTATCCATCCCTTTGACTTGGTACAATGGATTGGCAAAGAAGGTCCAACCTTGTGTTGTTTCTTTATTGTCATGTCTAGAGGTTTGGTATGGAATAAGGTCTTCTTGAAAATTTATCTCGGTTGTTGCCTTCGGATCATTATATGGAGGGAGGGATCTTCCGAGAGCTACCTTACAAATAGCATCAACATTATTGTTAGGTGGTAGCTCGGTTGTTGGTCCATGTGGCTTGTCTATTTCCGAAACCTCTAAGGTTTCCTTCGAATCGGCTTTTTCTCTACATGCCAAAACATTCATGGAACTCCCCTACTTAGATTCGTCCTCCTCCTTCCGTACCTCAGACTTGGCTTGGCATTTTTACGCTTGTTTGATTTTCATTTCCCTTACTTTATTTGGTGGCAAAGGTAAGAGCCGGAAGTCCCTACCGTCCTTGTGAAAGGAGTAGGTGTTATGTTCTCCATCGTGCATGGTTTGCTAATCATATTGCCATGGCCTACCCAATAAGATATGGCATGTGTCCATTGGAAGGACATCGCACCAAATTTCATCAACGTATCCTCAAATCCGAAAATTGATAAGGGATTGGGTGGAAACCTTGAGCCCATTCGCCTTGTTTACCTATCAGAAGTTGTAGGGTTTAAGGTGCTCACGAACTAGTAGTTGTAATTTGCCTACCACTCTGATGGACACCATATTTGAACAACTCCCTCCGTTAATAATCAAACTACACACTTTATCTTTCACTTTGCATCGTGTGTAGAAAATATGCTCCCTCTGATTTTCGTCAAGATCCTCCAATTGTGCACTTAGCACGTGTTGAAGGACTAGACTCACAACATCCTCCGCAATAGCCTCATCTTCCTTTTGTCTCTCATCTACCTCGGTCTCTTCTACCACAAAGGCATCACCACTTTCTTTATACTCTTCCAGTGTCATGGTCCTCGGGTTGGGACATTCCCGGGAAAAATGTCTGAGTCCTTGGCACTTGTAACATCTCTTGCCGCCTTTCTTAACACCTTTGGTAATTTCCATTTTCCCTTTGTCCTTGTTTACATCATCTTGTTTGTACAAGGGATTAGAATAGGACGTGCCAACCTTCTCCTTAGCACTTGCGGGTCTTAGTTTAAGGTCTTGTGACAACCTTCTTTTGTTGCCGCTTGAACCTTAGTGCCAAATGGCACACATCCTCAAATTTTTTGTAAGTGGACACTTTCACTTTTTCTTGAATTTCCGTACTTATTCTACTAATGAACCGTGCAATGCGTTGCAACTCTTTTTCTTCTAAGTCACACAACATTGTGACCTTTTTGAATTCCCAAATGTATTCTTCAACCGTAAGAACACCTTCCCGAAGCTTAGTGAGTTTAAGGTACAAATCTTGTTCATACTCTCTAGGCAAGAAATTTCTTTTGAAGTGTTTCTTCAACCTTTCCCAAGAATCGATCTTGGACTTGCCATGCCTCTTTCGGCTTGCCTTTAAATTTTCATACCACACGGAGGCAAAAGATTTATGCTTTAACGTGGCAATCTTAAAGCATTGGTGATCATCATAGTTTTTGAATTCAAAGAGTCTTTCTATGGCCCTTATCCATTCGAGAAACTCCTCGGGATCCATGTTTCCTTCAAATGTTGGAAGGTCGAACCGTAACGTCCGGTCACCTACTCTTTCAATTTTTGGTTCATTTTTTGCATCATCTTCAACATGAATGGGGTTGGTTTGAGAAACATCCTCCCCTGATTCAACATCATTGATGACTGCACGATTGGCAAATTCTCTCCTTACTTGGTCCGCAACCATTTCGGATAAGGCCCTCCGAAGTTCAACACTTACTTGAGCCATAGCGTCAAAGCTTGGGACGGGATGAACTCGCTCTGATACAAATCTAATACAAGTTAGGAGGTGTTTTTATGTAAGTGGGTCGGGTCTTGGTGATATTCTAGTTGACGCGAAAATGGATGCCAAAATAGGTGTCTCGGGTTCTCGGTTTGGCTAGACTATAGGATGTTTGGTGGCTATTTCGGGTAGATTTAAAGAGAGATGGGTCAAGGCATTATATGGGGTTGTTGTAGACCCGGTGAGGGTTGTTTTGACGATCAGGCTTTGGTGGTTCGATGAAGGCGGGATAGCGGAACAAAATTGGGACAGTAAGGTTCTCGGAAAAGTGTGTTATGCGGACTGTTTGGTGTTATTGGGATTGGACGGTTACTTGTGGACTATTTTGGATGGTGACCTTTGGTGGGGATGTTTATAAATTACTGTGGGAAGTAAAGGTGCATGATTCGACTTAGCCCTATGATCCGCTAATTCATCTCTTTTTCAAGTATTTCGCAGAGGTTGGGTGAAGATTGAACACGAATTGCAAACTCGGGTGAATAATGGTTCATTTGGTTAAGTGTTGGTTCGGTTGATATGGTTTAAGTGTTTAGTTGTTGTGGTTGTAGTAAAGTACGGTCGATGAGCCCAAGGATAGAGACACGGGGTTTTACTGCCCGATTCGACACCAAGGATAAGGTGACCAATTTCGCAAGGTCATGACCGGAGTTTGCTAACTACAATGCCCGTGAACTAGACAAGTAAGGGTGATCGAAAGCCCTTTTAGTAACCCGAAGTATAGGCTAGGTTGGTCTACATAGTTACAATGTTCGCTTACCACTAAGGGGGTTCATCGAGCTTGGGTATTGATTAGGTCACACAGTCCTAATCAAGACTTACACTAAAGGGAGGGGTGACCCACACTGGATCGATATGTTTCAACACACAAATTGAAAACACTTTAGATTTAATCTCAAACTGATTATTTACAATATCCTAAGGCCCTATTTATAGTACCATAGAGACTATTCTAGAAGTAAAACAAAAGGGCAAAAACACAAGGCCATTTGACCTAAATGGGAACAAGGGAAGAGGATGGGTTTGCTTGGGAACCAAGTCGCCCTTCGGTCATTGTGAGCATGGTGTGAAAGAGTTTGGCCTTTCTTAGAGACAAGGGTAAACTCAATCTTCTTCACACTTCCATTGTAGTAACCGAGTAGAATGGGGAACGAACTTGGCTTCTCTAGACTTCATCTTCTTGGGATCATTTTAGAAGCTTTCATTCCTTGCACAATAGAGTGGTTCTCAGCCAACTCTTCCACTTTCCTAGGCCGAGCTTGACCTTCCTTATTTGGATCTTGAATGATCTTCTTGGAAAGCTTCTTGTCTCCGCCACTTCATCGGCCAAGTCACTTCTTTTCCGTGCCATCTTGGCATTTTTTACCATGTCACCTTCTCGGATTAACCATTTCCTTACAAGCAATTAATGTGTCCCAAGGCAAGATAAGAACTACTACATGATTTTAAAATGTCGTAGAATGAAAAATAGCTAGGCTAGAAATTAAAGACAACAAAATAAAATGCAAGGTCTCGGCCAAGACCAACACATAAGGCTGAATAAATCTTATCAGTATAAGGCCAAAAAGTTATGGCTTATAATCCTCCCCACAATTCGTGCCATTTTCGGCCCTTAACCGCAGGTTGATTGCCAATTTTTGATCATATCGATCCTTTGGTCAATAACTCAAATTGAGAAGCTAAGTTCGGACCCTTTCTTTCATCAATCTCCCCTTCTTGGAGAGAATTTGTCCTCAAATTCGTATGGTTCAAGTATGAAGGAAACTTAGGAACATAAAATGTTGGACCTAGTCCATTGCTCAAAATTTTTGTTTCACAAAAGCCGCTTTGAAACTTAGCCAATAACTTAAAGGGACCATCTCTCAAGTAGCCTCCCCATTCAAGCAAGTAGTCATAAGACCACGGTTTGTGGTGTCGGATCACCAACCTTTTATCACAAGGAGTCACGATTTGGGGTTCCTTCATTAGGTTGGCACCAAACTCTTGTGTTGTCATGGTCATGATAGGGGTAGCATAAGACTCACTTCTCTGGATATCACAAACCACAAGACTTCCGTATCTACCATGTTAGTCCTTGAAGCCTCTCTCACGCTCAATTTCCTCTCGGACCTTCATCGATAGAAAGCTTTCTTGCAAGTCGAGCTTCAATGACATTCCACAAAAATTATATAAAGGGGCATTCGACATTGGCCACAGAGACTAGTACCTCATGGTGAGGTTGTAGGCCAATTGGTTGTTGATGTACACATTCCATTCCTCATATTGCCCTAGTACCAATAAAACATATGACATGTCAAATCTAAGATACATTTGGTCACTTTCTTCGACTAACGTTTCTTGCTTCTATATCCATAGGCTTGGTGAGTAGATAACGAACTTCTTAAAAATAAATCAAGAGTGAGTTCATTACCTTTCTTTGACAAGATTTCAGACGTATTGTTATTTGAAAATCCCATGTCGATTCCTTCTTCCATCCTTGTTTGTTCACATAAGGGGTTGACGAAGATATTATCCATCCCTTCGACTTGGTATAATGGATTGGCAAAGAAGGTCTAACTTTGTGTTGTTTCTTTATTGTCATGGCTAGAGGCTTGGCATGGAATAAGTTCTTCTTGAACATTTGGCTCGGTTGTTGCATTCGGATCATTATATGGAGGGAGGGATCTTCCGAGAGCTACCTTACAAATAGCATCAACATGAACATTCGGTCACCTTCTCTTTCAATTCTTGGCTCATTTTGTGCATCATATTCAACATGAAGGGGGTTGTTTTGAGAAAATTCCTCCCCTGATTCAACATCTTTGATGACTGCACGATTGGCAAATTCTCTCCTTACTTAGTCTAACACCATTTCAGATAAGTCCCTCCGATGTTCATCACTTAGACATAGCATCAAAGCGTGGGACGAGATGACCTCGCTCTGATACCAATCTGATGCAAGTAAGGAGGGGTGTTGTTGTGTAAGTGGGTCGGGTGTTGGTGATATTCGGGTTGACCCGAAAATGGATGCCAAAATGGGGGTCTTGGTTCGGCTGGACAGTAGGGTATTTGGTGGCTATTTCAGGTAGATTTAAATAGAGTTGGGTTAAGACGTTATATTAGGTTGTTGTAGACATGCTGAGGGTTGTTTTGACGATTGGGATTTGGTGGTTGGATGACGGCAGGACGGCGGAATAGAACTGGGACAGTAAGGTTCTCAAAAAAGTGTGTTATGTGGACTGTTTGGTGTTATCGAGATTGGACGGGTATTTTTTGACTATTTCAGAGGGTGACCTTTGGTGGGGATGTTTATGAAGTAGTGTGGGAGGTAAGGGGGTCGGTATATAGTAGGTTGAGTGAAGATTGAACATGAATTGCAAACTCGGGTGAAGGATGGTTCATTTGGTTAAGTGTTGGTTCGGTTGATGTGGTTTAAGTGTTTAGTTGTTGTGGTTGTAATGAAGTACGGTCGATGAGTCCAACAATAGAGACATGGGGGTTTTACTTCCCAATTCGAAACCAATGATTAGGTGACCAATTCCATAAGGTCATGACATGGGTTTGCTAACTGCAATGCCCGTGAACTAGCCAAGTGAGGGTGATCGAAAGCCCCTTTAGTAACCCAAAGCTTAGGCTCTGTTGGTCCACACCATTCCAACGTTCACTTACCACCAAGGGGGTTCCTCGAGCTTGCGTATTGATTAGGTCACAAAGTCCTAACCAAGACTTACACTAAAGGGAGGGGTGACCCACACTGGATCGATATGCTTCAACATACAAATTGAAAACACACTTTAGTTTTAATCTCAAACTTAAACTAATTATTTACAATATCTTAAGGCCCTATTTATAGTACCATAGAGACCATTCTAGAAGTAAAACAAAAGGACACAAACACAAGGCCATTTGACCTAAATGGGAACAAGGGAAGGGGATAGGTTGGCTTGGGAACCAAGTCGCCCTTCGGTCATTGTGATCATAGTGTAAAAAACTTTGGCCTTTCTTGGAGACAAGGGTAAACTCAATCTTCTTCACACCTTCCTTATTTGGATCTTGAATGATCTTCTTGGAAAGATTCTTGTCTCCGTCACTTCGTCGGTCACGTCACTTCTTGTCCGTGCCATCTTGGCATTCTTAACCATGTCACATTCTCGTCTTAACTATTTCCTTACAAACACTTAAACACAACAAAATAAAATGCAATGTCTCGGCCAAGAGCAACACATAAGACCGAATAAAACTTGTCACTATAAGGCCATTAAGTTATGGCTCATAATCCTCCCCACAATCCATGCCATTCTCGACCCTTAACTGCGGGTCGATGGCCTATCTTTGATCCCCTCGATCCTTCGGTCAATAACTCAAATTGAGAAACTAAGTTAGGACCCTTTCTTTCATCACCTAGTGTGCGTAACTTCCATACATTATTTTTTATGGAGACTCAAGATACCCTCATGGCTTCTTCAATAACCACAATAATCCCAATATTACCACTTCCATTCTCTATAAGATCTAGCTTTAACTACCTCAAGAGTTTCAATCAAATTAACTCAATACTTAATATATCTCCATCTTGGAAATTTAACCAAATTCTCATATGCTATCCTTACTAATTGATCCATCTAGTATAGGAGAAGATTAAAAGCACTTAGGAGTAGTAAAACTTACCTTTAATCAGCCAGGGATCCCTCTACACCAAGACTTCTTCCAACTCCAAGAAATTACAAACTTAATCCACTCAACTAGGTGCATTTTGAGATGATTTAGCTTCCCCAAGGGAGAATTGGCTTCATAAGCTTTAGGAATAACTTTTAGATGACACACAAGCTCTTGGAGAGTGTTTGGGGTCACCTAGGAGGAGGGAGGGTCGAAAATGAAATAAAACAAATGAAGTTTCGAGATCAACATATATACAGCCATCCCACGCCTCCAATCCGTAGGAGGATCTACGCCGCATATCACTATATGTGGCTACATTTCCCACCGCAGATGGTGGCAGGTAGGTGGCAGAATAGTGGCTCTGATCTGCAGCCTGATTCTCGAAGTGGATTGGGTATTGCAACGTGAAATGCTTAGTGTATCGTCCTATCTTCATCAATTTTCACCCATATATGGTTCCTCTAATCCGAATGACTTCTAACCTTCCGTAAACCTTCTTAACACCTTTGTAAGTCATAGGAGACCCTAAAAAGGTCCTCGAGTCCTCGGGGTTCAATTCAGCTAACTACGTTCACACTAGCACACAAAACTACGATGTGTAACATATTTCATGCATTATATATATATATATGTGTGTGTGTGTGTGTGTGTGTGTGTGTGTGTGTCTATTTTTTACCGACGCGCGCTATAGTCGACTGGGCACGACACTTATATATTCACACCATTGCAGTTAGGTACGATATTACCAAGTCATACTATGGTCGGGTATGTTAAGATGAGATTGCCCCACAAAAAGGCTTGATACTATATTATATAGCCACATAGAGTGGCTCGATTTTACTATTATGCATATGATCATGATTATGTCTGTTGTACGCCTCCATTTGCCTCTCAAGTTTCAGGTTGACTTTTGTATCTTATTTCTTGTATTCCATTTTTTATTCATATGTTTTATCTGCCTTACATTTTCAGTATATTCTTTCGTATTGACGTCCTTTGCTGGGGCACTACGTTTCATTCCCACAGGTTCAGGTAGATGATTTAATGAGCCTCCTCAGTAGAATCATTGTTCAGCTTGAGTTAGGGCACTCCTATTCTTTCGGAGTTGCTGATTGAGTTTTGGAAATGTTTATATGTTGATATGCATTTTGGGTATAGTGGGGCCTTATCCCTGGATGTTATGAAGTACTACTCTTAGAGGCTTGTAGACTAGTGGATGATGTGTACAGTCATTTTATATGGCCTTGTCGACATCTCGTTAGTCTGTTGGTAAAGTTTTATCGCCTTGTTGGCCTTCTGTTGTTATTTGTGGCCTTATCGGCCTTGTAAGATATGTATATATGTTGATTTTGATGTTTGTTCTTATGGTTCATCTCATTCAATATCTATTATTGTTGTCACTATGAGGCCTTGTCGACCCAAATAGTTATGTGCTATACGATGATATACATGTGGTACGCTCAGGTCATCCAAATGTCAGGTGCCGGCCACACCCCTCGAAGTTGGGGTGTGACACCGAACATATGCCAAACATCCCTTCTCAACTAGTCATCTAGCCTTAAGGTAAGATACCACCCTCTTCAGTGCATGACTAGTAGCACTCTTTCACTCCAACCTAGGAATATCTGGCATAGATAACTTAACTGTCTTGGCATGACAGTCCAAGATCGCATGATAAGGAGACAACCAATTCATGCCTAGAATAATGTCGAAATCTACCCTATCTAGAATCATCAAGTCAGCCCAAGTGTCATACACCATCAAAGTCACAACACAAGACTGATACACTCAATCCACCACTATAGAATCCCAAAAAGAGTAGAAACACTAACAGGGAAGTCAAGCGACTCACAAATCATACCCAGACCTGAACCAAAATAAGTAGACACGTAAGAGTATGTAGATTCTGGGTCAAATAATGTTATAGCTGGCCGACGGCAAACTGAAATAATACTTGTAATGACTGCATCAGAAGCCTCTACCTCTAGTCTACCTGGAAATACCTAGCATGACCACCCTCAGTCTGAGAACCTCTGCAACCACCACCATAGCCTGCCTGAGAACCACCTCTATCTAAGTGAGAACCACATTTTCCACTATATGCACTACCTTTAGCCGGCTATGTTGCTTCTCTAGATGCAGAATCTTGAGAACCGGAGTGTTGACCACTCTGTCCATGTCTGGTGTAGTCCCTCACAAAGTGTCCCATGTCGCCACTCTTATAACATCCACAACGGGACATAGGCTGCTGAGAAGAGCTAGAATAACTGGAATGACCACGTCGAGCTCAAGGTCAAGAATAAAAACCCTAGGAACCCTATCCAAAATATGAGCACCATGACCCACAGAACCACCGATTGAAGTCTGCTTTGCTTCCTAAACTGGACTACTAAGCTAGGGCTGATGACCCCTGCCATGATTACTCCTACCTCCAAACAAGGCACCTCCATAATTGCCCGAGCTCAAATGCTTCTTTCCCAACCTATCACCAAAATCATGGTGCCTAATAAACTCAAAACTCCTAGCAGCATCCACCACTGCCTGTAAAGTACCTTCTGAAGATGCCACATATGTCGCTCCAACTCAAAGGCGATAAGACAATGCCCTAACAAACTTCCTAATCAACTCTGCCTCATTTGGAAAATATCAAAGGATAGCAAGACAAGGAGTGAAACCTTATCTCATACTCAATCACAGACATCCCAACCTGATCCAACCTGTCAAACTGCTCACGCCTCTCCTCCCTCAAGCTACGGGGAACCCACTTCTCCAGAAATACCTGAGTAAACTCGGCCCAAATAAGTGGAGGCGACCTAGTTGTCCTAGTCTCAACAAATATCCACCACCATTGTATGGCATGGACAATCATTTGAAACATAGTGAAATCAAAATCGTTGGACTCAACCAACCCAAATTGTGCAATTTCTCATGGAAGCTCACCAAAAACTCATAAACATCATCGATAGGATACCCGTCAAACTGTGTTTGCTTCATTTTTTCAAACTTATATCAACTCTCCTGCTCCTATACAGTCATAGTAGGTTGAGAAAATGGTCGAATAGAAACACCTTGAGCTGGAAAACCCAAAATATGAGGAGCTACAGTAGTAGCTGGTTGTGCCCCTAGGGTCCTATACCTTGTAACAGCCATCTGATCGGGAGTTTGACCTCCAACTCTGGTCTGAGAACCCTCAGGAGTAATCGATAGTGTGCCCGTGTGGGCCACACCCTCAAAGATGCACAAAATACGCACCAAAGTGTCCTAAAGAAGAAAAGTAGAAATCAATCCCTCTAGTGCCTAGGTCTAATCTCCCTCGCCTAAACTAGATCCTCCTCCAGAACATCTTCTGGGTCCAGACTCAAATCCCTAGCACAGTCTTGAGCAAGAGCTGGTGCTCGACCTCTGGCTGGTGTAGCAATACGGGCTCTAGCCCTGTCTCAACCTCTACATCGTCCCCTGCCTCCTCCTCAAGAAACAGTCCTAGCAGCAGGTATCGGCATGGGTGTGGGCTCCTAATCTCCAACTGCAATCGAACGTGTCCTCACCATATGTGAGAGAATGAAGAAAAGAAACTCTTTGAAACTATTAGAATCAAGTATGCACAATAAGGAATGAAGTATCAGAGTTTTGTCTAGATGTCCTATATCATCTAGAAGATAGATACGAAGCTCATCGTACCTATCTGCATGACTCTACTTGATATTGTTCTTATACTTGTGAGACTAGTGAACCTAAAGCTTTAATATCAATTGTCATGACCCAATTTAATAAGTCGTGATGGATCTAACTCCCACCAAGTCAGTAAGTCAACCACAACCCACTTAAATAATTAATTAAGGAAAATCAATGCGAAATAATTAAACAAGTAAGTTTTAAGTCTTAAATAAGTTTCATAATATAGAAAATACAGAAATAGTATGACAAATCCCGAAATCTGGTGTCACTAGTATAAGAACGAACTAAATAAAAGTACAAGTCTGGGATACAACCTGAATATGTACACTGTCTAGGCATAGAAAAGAAAAAAATGAAGGTAGATGAACAATCTGGTGCCACAGATCATGCTAGTAGGTCACCCCAAATCCTCCGGATGGTCCCCTCAACGACCGGCATAGTCTCGAGATCCACTTGTGCTAGGACTAGAATCTGCACATAAAAAGGTGCAACAAGTATACGTAGCGTGAGTACGGGAAAACAACTTATACTGAATAGCATCGTCAACCGACCCTAGTTAAAACAGAGATGAGGGTTAGACTTCTGAATACCATTTTCATACTTAACTGCTATTAGTCTGATACAATAATACAGCCAATAATCAAAAGTTTCAAGATTAGATTTAAGAATACTCTAAGTTCATGAATTTGTTCAAGTAATCCAATAGGCATGAAAATGTGATTCAACAAGCATTTTAGACAAGTCAACCAAACAAGGATTCAATGAGATGGTATGATATGAAAATTCTAAGTAAATACAAGGCCTTTTTGTCATTGTCGGTACACACACATTTAAATACTATGAATTGTGACCCATGGGGGACTCGTGAGGTCTATATACCACCTGGAATCGTTTCACTTCAGGTTCCTTAGCCAATATTAGGCTTTCAATCACATCACTTAGCCAATTTTAGGCTCACGTTACATCTCTCTAGACAATAGGGCTCATATCCAATGCATCACTCCTTTCAGAAATATTTCCCCTCGGATCCACATATGTATCCGACAAAAAAAACATGTATGAAATATCATATGAAACATGAATAGGACAATTGCAACAATAAGAAGCCAAGTTATACAATAAAGATTCAATCTTTAATCAAACTAAGCCATAAAGATTCGACCTTTAGCTTCTTTTCCACTTTTAAATAAGTATTTAGGAGTGATGACTACATTTAAACATAGAGAAGACATGTAATAAGCATATAATCAACACTTAAAGAGTATCATGCCCAAAGACGAAGCAGAATATAAATCGATGCTATCAGCTAGTGCCCAAAGCATGGAATTCAGACCAGACAATACAATTATAACTACGCAAACACCCATAACATGGCAACAGTACTCGATACAAGTTCTTGTCACCTCACAAGTATCGGGACCCCATTAGTGTCCTCATTACACCCTCTTAATTAGTTCATTAAACCAACTACGACGCTTTAATTAAGGTCAAGAAAGTCTCAACTTGACTGATTTAGTAGTCCGACTGTCACAATGAAGCCTTGCCTCTCCGTAGAACCTTTGAATGGTCCAAATCTATTCAAATACGGATTATACGTTAGCACTTGATTCCGTAGACACCCATATCACTATATGATAATTTTGGACCCAAAACGTCACCAAAAAGGAATTCCGAGCCTCAAAAGGTAAAACGGGAAATCAATCCAAAAATTAGTTTACTCATTGTTTATGGAGTCTAAATACCAAATCCAACATCAATTCCACGATTAATTAAAGAATCTTCATTTTCCATCCTAGGGTTCATAAACCCAATTTCTCAACTCAAATCATGATTTCTAGCATAAAATTCCTTAATAATCAATGATATAATCGTAAAAAGGTGATTAGAAACTTGCCCACTTGAAGAATCTTGAAAAACCCTTCCAGAATCTCTCAAATCCGAGGTCCCAAGCTCTAAGTATGAGAATGAAAATTTGACATCGTTTTGGGCATTTTAAAATCATTGAAAGAGTATACTTTTCGCGATCGTGGGCCCCATCCTCGCGATCATGGATCATTGCCCGTCTTGGCTCAGTATTGGCCCTTCATGATCGTTGCTATGGTCCACGCGATTTCGAGGCTTGACCACAAGACTCATCGCGATCGCGAGACGTGGCCTCGCGGTCGGGATAGAGGTAACCAGAACTGGACACCATATTTTTCTAGTGTCCTCCGAACGTGGAATTGACATCCGAAACTCATCTGGGACCTCCCAGACACAAATTAAATATGCAAATCAGTCCTAAAATATGCAACAAACCTACACACACTCAAAACCATCATACGAGGTCGTCTTAAAGTCAACTCTAATTCTCTTAAAACTTAGATTTCCAATCAAGAGTACAAAATACCCCTCGAGTCCCATGAGAACCAAACTAAGGACTCGAATAAGTCATAAATGACATTTCGGACCTAATAAAATTGACAACTTTGAAAAAGAATTGTTTACCCTTAATGTTGCTTTTAGTCAATCCAAGTTCTTTCTTTAACTTAAGAACCTCCTAAAATTCACTTCCTAGTCTGAAGCTCATCTAAATTACTCGGGACTCGTTTCGACCATCCATCTAAGTCAAAAATTACGTTCCAAATCTAACAGTACCATCCGAATTTTATTCCAGTCACATTTACTCTAAAGTCAACTCATAGTCAAACTTCCCAAACTTAGAACTTCCAAATTTCAAAATATAGGTTTTCTTCCACTATTTCCACCTGATTGCCTCGAGAATCATATCACACATATCGGTAAGTTATATAAACCGAAACGAAGCTAGGGGAAGGGTAATGTAGAAGAAATTAGGCAAAATATCCAAAACAACCTAACGAGTCATCACATCATCCACCATTTAAACACATATTCGTCCTCGAACATAAAAGAGAAAGGAAGTACCTAAATCACTGAAAAGCTGGGGATATCTACTTTGCATGTCCGACTCGGTCTCCCAAGTAGCCTCCTCGATCGGACGATGCCTCCATTGGACCTTTACCGATGAAATCTCCTTGGATCTCAACTTCTGAATCTGTCTATCTAGAATAGCAACTGGCTCTTCCTCAAAATTCAAATTCTGATCAAGCAACATTGAATCACATGAGAACCATCTGAATGGTACTTCTTTATCGTAGAAATATGAAATACAGGGTGAACACTCGACAAATCAGGAAGCAAAGACAATTCATAGGCTACCTCACCAATACGTTGAAAAATATCAAAAGGTATACCTAGGGCTCAATTGCCCTTTTTTCCAAACCTTTTCATACCCTTCATGGGTGAAACCTTCAACAGAACCCGCTCACCAACCATGAACTCCAAGTCACGAACCTCCCGATCTGCATAACTCTTTTGCCTACTCTGAGCCATGAGAAGTCTCTCCTAAATCAACTTGACCTTGTCCAAAGAATCCCTCAACAATTTTGTACCCCAAGGCCTAACCTCAAAAGAATCGAACCAACCAATAGGAGAACGACACCTCGTACAATACAGTTCCTCAAACGACGCCATCTGAAGGCTCAAATGATAACTATTGGTGTAAGCAAACTCAGCCAAATGCAGGAATTCATCCCAATGACCACCAAAATCAATCACACGGGCCCACAACATATCCTCAAGGACCTGAATAGTCCGCTCAAACTCACCATCTATCTGATGGTGAAATGTTGTACTAAGCTCCACCCGAGTATCCAACTCCTTCTACATAGATCTCAAGAAGTAGGATGTAAATTGCGTGCCTCAGTCTAAAATAATAGAAATGTACACCTATGCAATCAAACTATCTCTCGAATGTAGATTCTTGCCAACTTCTCTTAATTGTAAGAAAGAGAAAACAATGGTTATTCTAATTAAATGTCAACTCGCGTATTCTAATTCACTTTACCCAATAAAGGGCTATGCGAAATAGGGATTGTTGCTTCCACTACGCTACTTTCCTAAGCCCTTACTCCTTTTTATTTTGCACCTGCCTTATAATTCCAGCCTGAAGTATTATGTGAGCCTAATATGTTTAACGTGGACCCTTCGTTATGAGACTTAAGTAAGAAAAGAAAGCGGGTAAAAGTATACATCCACTTGTAGTCTGAACCGGTACAAAGTGAGTCAACTTCGTCAACCGATCCACAGTCACCCATATAGCATCAAACATTCCCAAAGTCTGTGATAACCCTATCACAAAGTCCACAGCGATCCGCTCCCATTTTCACTTGGGTATAAGCATCATTTAAGTAATCACACCAGGCATTTGGTGCTCATACTTCACTTGTAGATAATTTAAACACCGAGATACAAATCTCGCAATGCCCCTCTTCATACTACACTACCAATAATGTTTTTTTCAAATCTCGGTACATCTTCGTAACCCTCGAATGAATAGAGTATCTCGGCCTATGAGCCCCTTCCATGATCAATCTAGTCAAATCCCCTACTTAGGGAACACATATTCTACCTTTGATCCCGAACACTCCCTCATTATCAAGAATTGCTTCTCTTGTATTTATTTTCAACACTTTGTCCCGAATCTTACACAACTTGGCATCATCAAACTGTTGATCCCTAATTTGTTCCAATAAGGAAGATCATGCCTCCACATAAGCTAGAACCTTGTCAGATTTGAAAATATAAAGTCTCACCATACTATTTGCCAAGGACTGTACATCCATAGCCAAAGGTCACTCCCCTACCTGCAACAATGCTAGGCTACCCATGCTTACCGCTTTCCGACTCAAAGCATCTGACATTACATTGGCCTTGCTCGGGTAATAGAGAATACTCATGTCATAATCCTTGAGCATATCTAACCATTTTCTTTGCCTCAAATTGAGATTCCTCTAATTGAAAATATGTTAAAGACTGATGAGCAGTAAACACCTCACAATGCACAATATAGAGGTAATGCCTCCAAATCTTCGTTGCAAATACTACTACCACCAACTCCAAGTCATGAGTAGGGTAGTTATTCTCGTGCACCTTCAACTGTCTCAAAGTATAAGCTATAACTTTCCCTTTCTGCATCAAAACATAGTGAAGACCGCTCCCCGAAGCATCACAATATACAGTTAAGCCCTCTCCCTCCATGGGAAGAGTCAAAATCGGGACTGAAGTCAACAAAGTCTTGAACTCTTGAAAGCTCATCCAAGCACTAGAAAGGTACATTCTTCTGAGTCAATCTGGTCAAGGGAGATGCAATAGATGAAAACCCTTTCTACAAAACGCCGATAGTAACTAGCAGGTCAACAAAATTAGTATTTTTGGTCAAGAATGTTCTTGACCTCTTCCATTCCTTCAAAATTTTAAATTCACTAATATTGTTGGGGGTCGTTTGGTAGGGTATATAAGAATACCGCTAAATAGGGTGTATTAGTAATGTTGCGATTAGTTATGCTGAATTATTTCTTATCCACAGATTGGTTTGGTATATTAAAGCATTGCATAATTTTTAAAGGAATTGTTTCTTTATAAAAATACAATCCACATTCTTTAGTTTTGTACACTATTTTATAGAAGCAGTTTAATTCATGAAGTTTGCACTGATAAGAATTGGAACTCCATTAATTTTTCGTGGAGTTTGAACCTGGTTTGTTCTAACTCCAGGAACATTTCTTAGAATCTCATTATTTCAAGTTGCAGTGTATATCGAAAGTTGTAAAGGTTTTTATGTTTTACTAGAGGAAATGATGTTCCTTTATTAAAAAGTGGCTAAAGTCTAATTGAGTTTGAAACGCTGATTAAAACTTTGATTAGAAGTTCATAAAGTAATATTTGCCTATTTCTCCTTAAATATTCCAATATGAAGCGTTGCTTCCTTTGACATGTTTTATGCCACACGAAACATGATTAATTGTAAAAATTATCTATTTGTAACTTACTATTTTCTCTATCCCAAAAAGATTGTCCTACTTTCTTTATTAGTTTGTCCCAAAAAGATTGACACACTTCTATATTTAGAAACAATTTAACTTTATGAGATGTTTTACAGCCACACAAATATCTAAGGCTTGTTTTGGACCACACATTTCAAAAGTCATCCTTTATTTCTTAAATTCCGTATCAAGTCAAATTAGGTCAATATTTTTACGACGGAGAGAGTATTTAATTTGTACCCATAAAAAAATTGCATGTTTACAATTCAAAAAATCTTTAGGCATGCCGCATCGGAACATGTCTGAAGTTAGATTATGTTAAGCCTAATTTCAGACATTTTAATAAAAAAAATGCATGAAATTACATATGATTGTACTGCAGCCATATGTGTATGAACTTCAAGCAAAAATATGTGAACTTCGCAAAAATGTCTAACCTTCAGCCATATGTTTATGAAATTCAACTATATGTGTTTGAAATTAAGTCATATAAAACTTCAGACATTTTATCTAAAGTTACGCTTTGTTAAGACTAACTTCAGACACCGCGTGTCAGGAGTTGTAATGAAATAAATATACTTACAATTTTTTATTCATTGCGGATATGACTTAAGTGGTGATCTAAAATGTTCATCTCTATGTACTTCAATGATCAATTGGGACTAGTGGAAAAATGAACGAGTTGAAAACGGATCAATACAAAATTGATAGTAATAATCGAACTCGCTCATTTTCATAAGGGTAGAAGTGGGTTGGGTGACAAATGAGTTTGTATTAAAAGATGAAGTGACCCATATTTTCATGATTAAATGATATTCTACATTAGAATTCAATATTCGGACCAAGATAATTTTTTTTTTCCACAAAAGAAAAAATCTAAAGTACAAGGAATATCCAACTCCAATTAAGTTAAACGATCGCAAAGATTTTAAAAAACTTGTTGTCACTAGCTGAAAAACATCTCTAAAAATTAAATATGCAGAGAATAAATATTTCCTAAACTTAAAGTTCAATCAGTTGCTTCAGAGAAAAACCTAAAATTCCAGAAGCTATAGAACAACTTGCAAACTACTACTACATAGAGTAATTCATAATCAGTAATTCAGCAAGCAAATAAAGCTTAGTAGCTCACTTTAGAAAACATGTTCAATCTTGATGTTCCCTCAATTTCCATATTTTACCCATTTATTCATATTATTACGGGTCAAATATGGGTTGAAGTCAAGTTTTACCCGTTTAAGCATTACCCTCCAACGGGTCATTCACACAAATGTCCTTATTTCGGAGTGGTTTTTATTTTTTACCGTTCAATTTGTAATCTTTAATTTTTTTCCTTCAACATTTTTTGACACAGCATAATTTACGTGTAAATTCGACATATGTATCATAATATCCACACAATTTATGTCGGATAAGACAAACTTTCAACACTCAATATAATCTGAAAAATAACATAATTTGAGATTTTGTTTGGCATAGTTTACGTTGAATTTCAACATATGTATCATAATATCTATACAAATTATGTCGGATAAGGCATAATTTTCAACACTAAACACAATATGAAAAAAAATACTACAAAATTATACTGCATAACTTAATTCTTATAACATTTATGCCGAGCGAGGAAAGAAATCAATTTTCAAAGATAAAAATATTACAAAAATTATATTTCACAAAATAGATCTGAATATTTTTATTAAATAATAACAAGGCAAAAATTAAAGACTAATATATTTGAAGGGCAATCCGTGGGGAAAAAAAAAAGCCCTCCAACGAGCGGGTTCATAAAAATATGGGCTCATTTTGCGAGTACGGGACCGAAAAAATGAGTAGGAGACTCTAGATGGAAAACTTGAAAAAGATAGGGTTAGATTGGGAAATATATAAGATAAACTCCCATCTGCATCTTCAACTGTCTTCCTCTATACACTTCTCCTTTTCTTCAAGCTCTTTCTAGGGTTTCTTTGATCTCTATTCAAAGTTTCCTTTTCACACCCAATTAATCATTCCAAATAATTCAACTGAAAACAACACATATCAACAAATCAATCACTTATATTGTACTGAGGATTGATTAGATTTCATAATGAGGATTTTTTGGATTTCCAAGAGTCAATTACCTTGATATTATTGCTATTGTATTGAAAAATAGAGATGGAAATTACCTGATGGGCTGATTTGGGTATTGTTTGTTTGGGAAGTCAATAGAAAAAGGAATTATTACTACTATGGCTTCTACAGTTCCGGCGAAGTCGAATAACCCACTACATAACTTTGATTTGCCCCACTTGAAATGGAAGAAGAATCATCATCAGTCCAACAACAACAACCACCACCAGCGCCGCCGTTCCACTAAGATTTGTTCTGATTCCTCCTCGCCGTCGCGGCATGATTCGCCATCTCAGTCTCCGATGCACTGCGAATCCTCTCCGATGCGTGATTCCGTTGCGGCGGTTCGCCGGTCACCGATGCGCGAATCCATTACGACGTTTCTCCATTCTTCCGTGCATGACTCCGTGCCTCCACGTCAGTCTCCGATGCGTGACTCCGTGCCAGCGCGTCAGTCTCCGATGCGCTGTGAATCTGCTAATGAATCGGATAAAGACAGAAGTGTAACCGAGTATCGTAGACATTCACGAATTTCATCAGCACCTGAGAGTAGTACGAAGAAAGGGATCGATGATAATAAGAAGCATAATAAAGTAGTAGAGATTGAAGGCAGATCGAAAATATTACTCAAAATCCCTCAAAAAAACAAAGCCGAAGAAATGGCAATCCACGAAGAGCAGCAAAAGTGTGATGAATCTCAAGAGGAAGGAAAAGCCATTACTGCAGATGAAGAAGCTACAAAGACATGGAATCTGAGACCTAGAAAGCCAATACACAAATCATTGAATCTGAATGGAGCTCCATTTCGATCCACTGGATCCGCGATGCAGGAGAGTAAATCTCAATTGCCTAATATGAATGTGAACAAGCCAGAAAATAATGAATCGAACGCTGCTCAGAAGAAGGAAAAAAGACGAAGGTTTTCCGTAGCTCTTTCGAGAGAAGAGATTGATGAAGATGTATATGCTATGACTGGATCTAAGGCTGCTAGAAGACCTAAGAAGAGAGTAAAAGCTCTTCAGAAACAACTTGATGTGAGAAGAATTTATCATCGTTTTTCTCCTTCGATTTTGCTTTTAGTTTTGTTCATTGAATGATTTGAATTTGCTTCCTTGATTTGCAGACTCTCTTCCCTGGTTTATGGCTAGCTTCAATAACTCCTGATTCGTATAAAGTTTGTGAAAATCTTCCAAAGGTATATAGTTCACTGATCGATAAAATCAGGCTAGCGTTTGGCCATAGATTTAGTTGAAACTTGAAAGGAAAAAAAAGAGTTTTTGAAGTTGTGTTTTGATATGCATTTATGTGTTGCTTGGACTCTTAAAAAATGTCGACCGGTGTGTGTCGGATTCTCCAAAATTAGTGCATTTTTGGAGGATCCGACACGGGTGAGAGTCCGAGCAACATAGATGCATTTTACTTAGAAAAAGATTGAAGTTTTGTGGGTGGAAGTGAAATTTCACCCAAAAACTGATGTGGTTTAGTTTTTGGAAAAAAATTCAAAAACTGATTAAATTTCATGAACAAACAATGTTTTCAATTTCTTTTTTTTGAAAATCTATGTTCAAAATCTATGGCCAAACGAGTAGATCTTCTATTCTCAATTATTTTGTTGTGTTCGTGACAGTCTGATTTTCCTTGCAGGGTTAAAAGAAATCCGTTAAAAGGTGGTTGTCCTTCGAATGTCCTTGGTTTTTGTGGAAGTTTGAAGTTGATGGCTTCCAAATTTTATAATTGCATTTGGAGGTATAATCAGTTTTTATCTGTAAAAAATGAAAGGAAGAATAAAAAAAATTTGTTTCCCTTTGCTCTCTCCTTCAGCACTAGCTTTTCATTAGGTTTCAGTTATAGCAGCTGAAGTTTAGTTCTTTTTTTAATTATTTTTTATGATAAAGAAAGCTGAAGTTTAGTTTTTTGATTTCATCCTTAGTTTCAGCAGATGTAAATATGGCTTTCTAACAAATTTATTGGAAATTCGGTATTGATATTCTTATGCTAGTTGTATTTGTTTCAATTGTCGTCTTCTTGTTTGCCTTTATTCTTTAAGACAGAATGATTATATTGTAGTGGAAGGCCCTGTTGTCCTTTATTCCTTTTCCCCTTTCAGGATGAAAATCATGCAAAGATTCTTACGGGCGGATACATGGATCTTAATTTGATCAGATTAGTTTGTCAAAGAACAGTTTGATTTGGTTTTCTGAGTGAAATTTTGTTTCGGTTTTGGATGTTTTAAGGTTCAGGAATGATGAACTGTTAAAAATGTTATCCAACACAAATTCTCTTCTCCCAAAAGCATTATTTGAGTGAGAGGCTGGCAATTGCCTATAAGCTGAAATGTGGAGGAGCGGCCATTTTGACATGACTTTTCTTTCATTTACGCATCATCATTCATTCCACTGAGTAACAACTACTATATATCTGTTGAAGTAGGTCAGTGGGGGGGGGGGGGGCTAATATGTCATATTTGAGCATGTAATTCCTTTTGAAATATACAATAAGTTAAAAGGTTCTGTTACTTCTTGAGTGCTTAAGTTAAGTGGATGAGTTGTGAATATGAAGAACATCATCCAGGTTCAACTTTGTGTATTTTGTTATAATAATAGAGTTAGATTATCATCATAGATATTATAGTTTCTTTCCCTGCTTCCTGATCATAGGCGAGGAACCTGAACGTTGTACGATTGTAGTCATCCTCTTTTCCCCTTTGTGCATCTGGGTGATGGGTAGTCTAGTCTGGGATTCTCTCTATTTTCCTTTTAGGTTGATATCACTATTTAAAACTTATTTTGGTCTCAGTGGAGTAGAAGCTTTTTCCCTTTGTGCGCTTGGCCTAATTTGAGATGACATAAACCTCTTCTTGTTTGTCATTTATAATGTTGCAGTTTACTCTTGTAGTTGTGCAGTTCTTATGCTAGACAACATTTACAGTAGAGCACTGAAGGTTCTACCAAACAGTCAATGAAGTGAGCAAGGTAATTAGAAGCCATTGCTTTATCATTTAAAGAAATGAAGCGACGCAAAGCCAGGGGCGCTAAATCTTCATTGACAAAAAGCCATGCACTTGTGAGAAATATGCGCTTCAAACAATGATGTGCAATATTATCCCAACAAGAAGCAGCCAACTCTTTGATTCTCATCTCTGAGGAGTTGGATGGATATCGCATTTGAAAATTGATTCTTATAGTACAAAATTCATGTATATGTATATTTTGTATTTCAATTCTTTGTAGTAAATTATGTGCTTTGCCGCGCTTCACTACTTTCTTTCCGTTTTAAGCTCGATGGATTTGTCGTTTAGCGCCCTCCGCTTTTAAAAGCACAGAAACTGGATGAAATCTATATGATGAAGATACAAAAAAGAGTAGAGATAAAAACAGTAAATGTTTTCTTCAATTTGCTGAGCCTTGATTGATAGAATTATTTTTGTACCTTTACTGTCAGAGACTAAGGACTGTTTAGCCATGATAATTTTTCACTTTTTATTTTTATTCTTTTTTCACTGTTTTTGGATTATCGTTTGGTCATGAAAATTATAAATATAACTTGAAGTTGTATTTGAAGTTTGAAAAACAAAAAACCTTATTTTCATTTTTTTCACTTTCAGTTTTTGACCCTTGCTTTTGTTTTTCCTTTTTCAAAATTTACCCTAAAGTTTTTATTTTTATAAATTTGACCCTATTAATGTAAATCTTGGCAATATATGAAACATGGTATTTCAATGTAATTCTTGACAATTGACACTCTTTGGAAATTAATTAGTTTGAAAAAAATAATATAGCAAGCATTAGAGTTAACGAATGTAGTTTTATATATTGCATAAAATAATACAGATTAAAATTAACGAATATGGTTTAGATAGAAGAAGAAAATAATAAGGATGACGAATTCGGGTAAATTTGCTAAATTGGGTGATTTTGCTAGTTTTTAGAAATTGGGGTATAAATTATATTTTAATTTTTTAAAGAAAAACAATAAAAAATTATTTGAAAAAAACTATAATCAAACACAACTCCATCTTCAACTGTAACTTTAAAAACTTCAACAAAAGTGAAATATTTTTTGGTTTCTATGGTCAAACGCCTACTAAGAATTATTTGTGTGCCTTTACTACCGGAGACTATCTAAAATTCAAACGGTTTGTATTTGACCTTTACAAATTTTAGCACTCAACTTATTATACGTTTAAAATTATGATTTTCGAACTAATATTTGTTACAATTTTAGTGAATCTTCAGACCCATATATATATGTCTAATGCACTAGTTATAGTTGTTCTCTATTGATTGATACATTGATGATGTTAGTTGTACTTGTTAATTTAGATCAGATTATTAGGAAATAGATTTTCAAATGCTTCTACCACATAATAGTAGGAGATGATATCTCAAACATAATATTATAACTTGCCTTGATAAAACATGTGATTTAAATTATATTTTTGACGTACCCAACATTGTCCAAAATTAGTGGACTTTTTCTTTATTTTTCTGTTTATATATCTACTCTCAAAAGGAGCTAAAGTGTAGGGAGTAGGTTTGAGAACTCTATAATTTTGATTCAAACTTGATATTTATCATAAAAAGTCATTTATTATATATAAATTACTCTGTAATTCTGAAATTTAAAATAATTAAAATTTCAAATTTATAAACTTCAATTTTTTTATTTCACTTTTTTATACATCGTATTAAAAAATTAGGTCGACTGAAACTGCAATCAAAAAGTCCTATCCGCCAGTTTTTGCTTATGCGAGATAGTTGATTGCCCATAAAATTGACTTGGACGTAACAGATTCTTGATGAAATAGCTGAGGTGGCACAAAATTTTCCCTAACGACATCCTTAAAAGGAACAAATACAGTATGTTCAGGAAGTTGCACTTGCTCATGTAGTGTAGTGTACCCCTACGGTAAAATCTTTATATAACAGTATTGTTGAATTCGAAGTTATTTATCCGTTACAGTAAATGACTTTTATATATCTACAATATTATTGATATTTAAATAATATTTCACTGTTATAAATAAAAAAACAAAATATATAAAATATAATTTTTTATTTTTAATTGTCAAATTCTGAGCTTAATAACTCTTTGTATAATGAAGAAAATTTTTTAATGATGAAAATATATATTCATATAATATTTTTTATTTATAAATAATGTAATAAAGTATCAAATTACTTGGTAAAAATCTCTACACTTATTATTGATAGTCATAGATATTCTATTTTTATAAAGAGCGTTAAAGATGGTTATTGTTGTTACAGGTAAAAGTTATTTTAGGGAGTAAAATATAACATAAAAATGGGGTCCAAAAAACTTAGTTGTTATAGAGAAGTCTGATTGTATAAATTGTTATTATCTCCGTTTTAATTTATGTGTCTTAGTTTGATTCACGAATTTTTAAAAAGTAAAATAAAATTTTGAATGTTGTAGTCTTAAACTGTGAGATATTTCAGTTAAAAATTATTAACAACAACATACCCCAGTGAAATCTCACAATGTGGGGTTAGGAGAGGGTAGAATGTACACAGACCTTATCTCTACCTTGGTAGATAGAGCGGTTGTTTCCGAGAGACTCTCGGCTCAAGACAAAGCACACGTCCAAGCAAAGTACGACAAACAAAGTGCGTAAGTCATGATAGCGAATTCTACAAAAGGAAAAGAAGCAAAAAGAAGTAATAACTAATGCAAGTAAATAAGACAAACAAGATACACATAGCAGTATAAATCGAATATAATGCAATAATGTGTTTACTAGTATGATAGGCTAAGCGAGCCTACAATAATAATACTACAACTATCGGTTTGTAAGCGTAAGTAGGACTACGCTGGACTACCTACTACCCTTCTATCCTAATACGTGTCCTCCATAACTCCTACCTAGGTAGTCCTTTTTTCTAATTTTATATTTTTATTACGTGGTGGGAGAGTGCAGCCTGTCCCCTATTCTTTTGGGTGGATTGAAGGATGCGTAAAATCAGTGGATTCCACATGAGTAGATTGTTAGCAATTTATGGCGTGGCTTACGATTAATTCATAAGACCAATATGGTGAAGTATAGTAAAATCTCGATAAATGAATATTATTGGGATCGGAATAAAATATTTATTTAGTGAGATTATTTATTTATTAATTCATTTATCGATAAATGAATATTTATTCATTTATATAATATTTTTATATTTTTGTGTGACATGCATTTTGTTATACATTTTCATTATTAGTGTGTTGAATGCTATCAATTTTATTAGTGCGTCTTGAATTATTGATGTGAAAACAACAACTATTGCAAATTGTTTTTGACATTACAAAATTCGATCAAACGAAGATATGAATACTGAACAATCACTTGGTGAAGATGAAGGCATCCAGGGATTACATGAAGTTATCAATGGTTTAGGTTATACAAATAAAATGGATGTGGAAGACCTTTTTAAACTATCCTAGTGAAAATGATGCATTGATGGAGTCTCCTACTGATGAAGAAATTATTCAATGAGTAATGGAAATATTTGCTAATAATTTTTTATTTTTTAAATTTTGTATCAAGTTAAATTAAAAAATTTAACTAGAGACCGAGAGAGTAAAACAAATCTTTGCCGGCCTAGGTCAAAACCGGATAATATATGTTGTGACCTTCGGTCGGGACACATCCCTTTTCAGAAAATGATTAATGTCAGATATCTCAAACTCCCTATTCTTCCGCGAGAAAAAAACAAATTATGTTTTCTCTAAAAAAGCAAAACGATAATTTTCGTAGTTATACCATCTATAAGATCGCTTAACAATATTTTTTTCTAACTAATGCGATTTCATCAAGTAACAACAAACGGATTATACAATATATCCAATTTTTCAATATCCATCTTATCTCCATTAAATTTGGCTTCAAAACAAAGGGAAAAATCCTTAAACTCAGGGGTGTATTCAATTGAGATTTTAAAAGATTATTTATAGATAAAAAAGTCCAATAGATTTTAAAAGACTATTTAGGAATGTAATGACTTAAAAAAATTACAATCAAGATTTTTTACGTTTGAATTTTAAAAGATTTATCATAAGATTTATAAAGATTTAAAATGACTACATGAATTTTTTACTTTTATGATGCTAATCAACCATTAATCGCATGATGAACAATGGTGATCTACTTTAATGATACACCAAAGTCAATTGATTCAAGATAACAAAAAAAATGAAATAATAAAATAAAAGCAAACATACTTTTTACATGGATCTAATGACGTGTGACGGATAATACGGGTATCCATATGTTCTACATCTACTCATACATTTTATAAGACTAGAATTTGCTAACATATTATATCAACATCAATGGAATAGTTTGACAAAATATTGAATTTTTTCATATAACAAATGAAGAGAAAGTTCTGGTAGCAGCTCATATTTATGCAGGTCCAGATTACAACGGACATGAACTTAGATAGGAGGTTATGGATGACACAGATTATATTAGTAAGTAGTTGAGTGTTGTCTTACTTATCCTTTCATACTAATAGTCGTAGTATTATTCTTGTAGTTCCTTGTCTTTCGATTTCTATGACTATTTGTTGTTTCTTGCACTTCAAAATTATCATATTATTTTTCAGTAGTAATTACGACTTGTTTTTGTTCAGTCAGCTTTAGCTTGCTTTCTATAGTATTTTTTCAATGTCTTTTTAATAATGTTTTGAATTGCTTGTTCTTATCTTAGGGTCTACCGAAACAACCTCTCTATCTCTCAAGGTAGGGCTAAGGTCCGCATACACTCTTTCCTTCCCAAATTCCACTTTTGTGAAATTTCACTAGGTATGTTGTTGTTGTATTACCTGTAAAATTATTACTCCCTATGTCCCAATTTATATGACACACTTTTTTAGCCAGTCGCAAAAACAATAACATATTTTGTTATTTGAAAATAATTTAACATTAGACTTTACCTTTTATGCTTAACGAGATGATCTATAACCACACAAATATCTTTGGCTTGTTTTAGACCACAAGATTTAAAAGTCTTCCTTTATTTCTTAAATTTCATGCCTAGTCAAACTACATCATATAAATTGGGACGGAGGCAGTATAATTTTTTTAAATATATTAATGAATAATATTAGTATTCTAATTAAAGCCTACTAGCATATCAAATTGTTAATAATATTGTCACACCCAATATTTGTGGGGGTGTCCGACACCCGATACTTGGACGGCTCGAGCGAACCACCTGAATATCATCACGCGAACGTACAATCGTCTGGGCAGACAAGGCCTCAGAATGATAACTGTAACACATCACGACATTAAATCCTGCAAACAGAAGAACCTAAACTGTGTATATGTATATATACATAATAAGGCCGACGATGCCAATATAATCTCTAACCAACATCCAGGCCTACAAGGCCGTATTGAACAAACTGCACAACCCAGGACAACTCTACAAATCCTCTAAGAGAACGTCGACATAGTACATAAGTTGGGACAGGACCCCCGACATACCCAAAATACCAACAGGATATAAACATAACCATGACTAGGCAATACTCCAAAAGGAAATGGAGTTCACCAACAAAAGCTGATATCTGAACGCGACCTATAAGAACATATCCTCTCATCGCTCACCTAAACCTGCGTGGTATGAAACACAGTGTCCTCAGGAAAAGGGACGTTAGTACGAATAATGTACTAAATATATAAGGCAGAAAATAAAACATAATAATATATGATCATAAAATAAGGAATACGAATCAACCTGAACTCCTAAAATTTCAGTGAGGCCCACAACATACGTAATGGTCATTCCTATCTTCTAACCTTATTCTATGTTAGTATATCAATGTTGTACTCTCTAACTTCTCGATTGCCCAACTGATTAGTGATAACTGCCCAACCGGCCATAGCTCGATAGTAAATAATGTGTCTGCCCAACCGGTGATAAATAACGATATATATAACTGCACAACTGGTGGTAACTGCCCGATCAGTCATAGCCCGATGGTAAGTAACGTGTCTGCCCAGTCAGTGGTAAATAGCAATACGTAATTGCCCAACTGGTGATAATTGCCTGACCGATCGTAGTCCAGTGGTAAATAAAAATATACAATCATATATGTATAGAAAGTGTACACACATATATAGCCTCACTACTATGCTTGCATGTCACTATTCCATCCACGCACGAGTTCATACTATCATTGAAGTCATAAGGATGTGTCGGGAACTATCATTAAATCCTTTTTAAAGTGAAGAAACAAACATGTCTTCCCTAAATCGAAGTAGAGTCCTTTTTAGCGGACGTTTCATTGTAAGTCGTCACTTCAACAATCATACCAAAAAAAGAAAGAGTTTAGCCTTAATATACCTTGGAATGGAAGCTCCGACAACGATGATGAAATCCTCCTCTTTACAATCCATCTACATCAACAAAAAATACTCATGTCAACAAGAAGGAACATATCAACTAGCTATCGATCGGCAAGCTCATTTTATGGCAAATCAGACAACATTTCTCCCATTTCCTTACCCTTTTCAAATAAATAATAATATCCATAACAACAACAACATCATAAACAACCTATTCTTCATGATTTTCCGCCACCCAATACCAAAGAATTACTACCAAAATAATTCATACTTCCAACATCATGAAACACAACTTCTACATGCTTTCTAGTTACTTTTTCCTTTAGCATGTGATGTAATTCTCAATCTCTAATAAAAATACTTATACAAGCACAACAACATCATTCTAAGCTGTTTTTCATGAGTTCCAACTACAACAATTTATAATTATTGGTTCAAAACAACAAGACAACTACATCTCCTCTTATTTCAAGCTCTAGTTCATGATTCTTCATCCCAACAACTCATCTAACATGAGATTAACCTTAAGAACAATCAAGAGGGTGAATTACTTACCTTAAACAGTAAAAACAACTTGAAATCCAAGCTTTGTTTTGCTCACAACCATCCTTGATCACTCCACAACACCATAGAAGTGTCATATTCCATCTAGGCTAGCTCTTGATGTTATAACATGGTGTATTACCTTGGAATCACTCTTGGATCTTTAGATAATGTATAGGGAGAGTTTAGGAGTGTTAGGGATATATTTTGGTTGAGAAATGAATTAAAATAATGATCCACCGCTTAAATAACCAAGAATGGTCGACCACCGCCTCGGATATGCAAGACCATCTGCGTCGCATATGGCCATATGCGGCCGCATGTCACTCCAGAAAAATCCCTCAACCTTTGCTTCATTCTGCGCTCCAATTTGCGGGGCAGACCTCATCCGCGATGCAAAATACTTCGCGTATCACTATAACTTCGTCAAACTTCATCGAGAGATGGTTCCTTCAACCCCAATGACCTCCAACCTTCCATACACCTTCATTACGTCCCTCTAAGTCGTAAGGGACCTTCGGAAAGAATCTCGGACCACCGTCTCACATCGTCTAATCATACTCTCTTTCCATACCAAACTACGGGGTGTAACATATATATTTTAATGTTATACCTATCAATATTTCTAAAGAGAAATCTTTATAATATAATGTCAATTTCAAAAGAAAAATCATTATAATCCTATCCCTTGAAACTAGAAGACAAAAGAACAACCCAATTAATTGTTGTCAATGACTTTGAATTCATTGCTATTATGGGGAGCTAGCCATTCGGTTGCGAATTCGGTCAAATTTAATAGTTTTGGTGTAAATTCGAATGCATAAATTTTAAATTTCGATTCCGCCTATGATTGCCATCTCTGATAGCTATTAATACATCATCAAAATTTATTTATATTGTTGTCTCCGACATTAATTCTAAACCCTAATATCAAAATTACCACACATTTTATCCAACCATAATAGGAAATACAAACATCACTCTCTCTGTCCCACTCTCCCCTATCACCGCCATTTTATTTTTCATCATGTTCTTCTTTTTTGGTTGCCACGATCCCTTCCGGCGTCGCGATGACACTTGCACTTTTCCTACCTGTAGATGAATCACTTTCCAAATAAATTAACATAAGAGATAAGAATAAGCGGAACATAAAGAAGTACTTATAAAAGCTATCTTATCATAACATAACAAGGAAACCAAATCTGATAATCTAGTTATATAACCCCATGATCTAGTCTATAATATAAAAGCGCTAAAACTAGAATAAGAAGTTTGAAATGTCTGATAACTATCTCACAAATACAAATAAAAGACAGAGTAATAAGAATAACATCCAGGGCATGCTGTGAAGAGGCAAGCTCACCCCGAACACTCTAAATCTCCAACTCTGGACTCAGCTATGTAGTCCAAAACTTGATATCTGATTTTCTTAAGTGCATGTAGCATGTTTCACTTGTTTTATGTCATTTTTATTTTGAAGAAATTTGACAAAATATCGAGGGTAACAAGACTTGCAACTAATTTTATTGAGAAAATAAAAAAGAACAAACAAAAGAAAATTCTTCAATCATGGAATCATAAAACACCAGATAAACATTTTAATTGGAGAAATTAAGCACTAGATCAAATTGTCTTGTACAACTTAAAGAATAGCATGCAATGACAAATACATTAGATAATATTCAGTAGTACTAGAGCCTAAAAACAATTTCGAACCCCATTTATATTTAGGCTGGTGACGAAAGGCTACTTCAATATAGGAAATAGTCGAAAACTCGAGAGGTTCGCCTTAAATCACCATTCAGATGGGCTTGGGAGAGGTTCAATATGATCAAACATATCCAAAGGGAAGTCATCAATGAAGGTATCTGGAGTAAGGGGCTTCTCAATTTCTCTCTTCACAACATTCTTAGCACATGGTACAAGTGGGACTTGCACATTATACAATTCAGAACTATTGAACTCATGTCCAAAAACATCTATGAAGTTAGGCATGGGGGGGAATTCTTGATTTTCTAATGGCAGAGGAAAGTCAGTTTGAATATGTGAAGACTCTATTCCAAGTTTCTTCTCATTAGGAGTACTAAAGTCAAGTTGAAGTAGGTGTGGTTCAAAAGCAATTGAATTTGGATTCACTAGATCTGGCATGGGAACTAGGTTGATCATGTCATAATTATCAATATAACATGATGAACAAGATTGTTGTGACTTGGACAATGACTCTTCATGTTCTGTTGATGAGCTGAATTTAGGTGCCTGAAAATATCCAAAACAAATGTAATGTACTCAATTAATTGAGAGGAGAAAAAGAGATTACAATTCAAATCAGGCAAAAGCGTTTAACGTATGAGCCTAATTACAAATAGTACCGTATCAGGTTAAGATGACATACAATAATAGGAAACTGTCTGTAATAAGATGAGATAAATTAAAAAAGGAGGAAAATATATGACGTTACCGAAAGGGAGAGGTTGTAATTTATTTATTTTTAAATTATGCTCACCATGGAATAGAGAAGAGATCTCTTTAACATATATTTTAACAAGATATAGGGAAAGAAATAGTTCAAAATTCAAGAAAAATGGCAGAAAATGAGAACTGTTGTTGAGTCAATACAAGTAGTTGCAGACATGCACGACGAATTTTATTTCTTTCCTAGTCTAAGAATATAACAAAAACACAAAAGCATTTATGTAACGCTAAGTGTTTTTGGTAACGCTAAATTAGTGATAATACACCTGACTTTTTACTAGTGAACGGTTTTCTTAAAGGGTGTGACCAAGTTTAAAATATTACTCCCTCTGTCCTAATTTATGTAGCTCTATTTTCTTTTTAGTTGTCTAAAAAAGAATGTCACATTTCCTTATTTAACAACTATTTGAATGACACAATTTCTATTTTATCCTTGTTGGATCCCACTTAATTTTGACTTGTTGTAAAGAAAAGTCAACAAAAGTGAACATTAAAGTAAGGACAATTTAGTAAACACAACAAAATTTTTCTTTATTTTTTAAACTCTGTATCCGGTCAAATAATTTTATATAAATTGGGACGGAGAGAGTATTTATAATGAAACGGAGGGAATATGTCACACCACCACAACCAACAAAAGATTAAAAAAAAAGTATTACATGGATCAAACAGAAATGATTAGCATGACTCACATAGGGAAATGGTACAAATTACATGGGACAATATTTACTGAATGGAATTTGGATTTACCTGATCTACTGGGAGAGATTCTTGAAAAGCAGAAATTTGGCTGTTATTTTGCGACTTATCAGGCTGTGGTGCTGATGTTCGCAAAATCCTAGCCAACCTCTTCTGTCGACTGCTCCAAAAATTCTTAACATCATTGTCAGTTCTCCCTGGCAAATACGTAGCAATTCTTGCCCATTTGTTCCCAAATTGTCCCTGTAGTTCAATCACTGTCCTTTCCTCCTCTGCCGAAAATTTCACTCCACTTTTCACCAAAACAATAATAATAAAAAAAAAGTCATCACCAACGTCTCATTTTAATTCCACTTTGTAAAAAGTATACTCAAAAAATATAAAAACTCATCAACAGTACTGTAGTGAAAAATCTCACACTAACAAAAAAAAATACGAATTAGCAATGGACCTTTTTGAGCATATTTTTAAGGAATTCGGAAAAAAATGAAAAATTCAAAAAAAAAAAATTTATAACTCTAAAAGTTTTCGGATCCAAACTTCTTTGTCTTTCTAAGTCTTCTTCTTGCATAGAAGAACGCAACTGTTGCAAAAATGGAAAAAATGACATTATATATATAATATATTTAAATAAAAAATAAACAAATCTTATTTTTACATATTGTTTTTTTGGTAATGTCATCGTTACATGTTTTTAATCTGATTTTGCAGAAAAATAAAGAATTAATAAACTATAGCTCTAAAAAAAGGAACATACTAGTACTAGTTAAAAGAACAAGATCCACCATGAAAATGCTTCAACATATAAAAGAATTCCCATAAAAGGTCCCTAGATTTTTAACTCCAACAAGAAATAGATGAAGCAAAATCCCAACCCAAATACCTCTCTTAAACTATACTATTAAAGGCAATGTAACACTATCTGCCCAAATTTAGACATGATTGATTCTAGACTAAAAAGTAAGTCCTTAAATACATATTTAGTCTTACAAATACTTAATTTTCATATACATAGTTATAAGGGTCTAGTAATTTACTTCTTTAAGTTGGGTCTAAGTTTATTGACCCAACGAAGACGACAAGATTTTCCAGTACGTTGCAAAAGGCCTTTGGATCGAATGGAGCTCCAATCTCTTGGACCATATTTCTTCACATGATTTATAAGCACTTCATCTTCTTCTGCTTTCCATGGACCTTTCTTTATTTCTTCAATTTCATCGTCATCGCTATACTGATAGCGATGACGATGATATGAAGACGATGATCTTCTTCCTTCCATTAATAATGCTTCCTTCTTTAGTAATATTTGATGTTTTCACTTGTTTTATGTATGCAAATGCAAATTGTTTTTTGTTAGTTTTTTCTTTTTGCTTATTTTATGTGTTTGGATGGATGTAATTGGGATAGTGACGGTTAAGGGCGGTTATAGGCACCACCATGCACCCCACGACTTAGCGCACATTCCCCCCATTTTAAAAACAATTTTGAAAATGGGTAAAAGAAAGAGATTTCACACATATATACCTCTCTTAAAGTGTCTTATAAACCGTCTCATATAGGTGGAACATGAAATAAGGAATTTCAAGTTGAAAAATAATACAAATGAAATAGTTAATATTTTCTGAGCTTGTTTGGCCAAGCGGCTAAAAACTGCTTATTTTGAGAAGTATTTTTTGAAAAAATATTTTTTAATGAAAAGCAGTTTGTGTTTAGCTAATTTATTTGAAAAGTATTTTTAATAAGCAGATTGTGTTTTTGGCTAATCTTCTTAAAAAGTGCTTTTGAGTGTCAATTTACCAAAAAAGACAAGCATCAGTGAACGTTTGTTATTAAGATTATTTTATAGAGAGAAATTATTTTAAATATCTATATGAATGACTTTAATTAAGTTTTACCTTTATTTAGTTAAAATTTTAAAGTACATATTAAAATTTTTAATTAATATAATATATAGATAAACCAAAAAAATATTAAATATTGATATAATATCAACATGGTGATTTAAATATACTAAAAGACATCAATCAACATAAAATTTAAAATCATTTCACAAATTAAAATTCAACACAAAAATACAACGTAAAATAAAATAAAAGATAATTAATTAGAAGTTAATGGATTAATGAGGGATATATTTGGTAAATATATATTTATGATAGAGATATTTTTGTCTTAAAATAAATAAATTTCTATTTCTGCTTCAGTTTTTTTCAAGCAGCAGAAATTTTCTGTTTTTCCCTAACTGTAGAAAAATTGCTTATGCTTCTATTTAAAAGCAGTTTTACTAATTGGCCAAATACCTTAAATAACCAAAAAAAAAATACTTTTTCTCATAAAAAATATTTTTGACCTCAAAATTGCTTGGCCAAACAGGCTCTCGCTCACAAATAGTATTCAATAATTATGTACTTTTTTTCAACTTCAACTTCAAATATTTCGAGATGTCTGCTTATTTTCTTCGGTTATAACTAGGACTTGGTTTGTCGAAGGTGTGGTCTGTGATTTGAATAAAATATTTCACCGATTATTCATTTTGGGGATTATTTAGTAAATAGCGCTTTTTATTTCTCTTATACCTTAGGAACCTTTTAGGCCACAATTTAAATATCTTTTTTCACCAAACCTAAAATCTTCTAAAAAAATGTTAGATCGTGATTTATTATTTTAAAAAAAAAAAACATTTTTGCCGAAATCAACCTGATTTGCAGGTTCATTCGTTAGTTAAAAGTTGTTTCTTTTGCAAGTTTCAGTCATCACAACCCAACGGTTTTGGATCTTACACAAAGTCCATTTGCCTGCCCAAACTCATTTGTTTGGTCCATATTTCTTTAATTCGGCAACATTTACGCAGATTTAGGATGTGTAGAGAATCAATAAACTGATTGAATTATAATTATAATTGGAAGAATTATGGGGAACAATCTAAAAAATAAAACATTTAATATCACTTGGCCATTTTTACCATTTATCCATTTTTTAGATATAAGAAGTTGTTAACGATAAACAAACATTCAGAATGAGTATGGTTGAAATTCGTTACAACAACAACATACCTAGTATAATATCATAAGTGGGTATGGAAAGGGTAAAGTATACGCAGACCTTACCCCTACCTTGGGAGGTAGAGAGGTTATTCCCAATAGACCCTCGGCTCGAAGAAAAGCAAACTAAAGCAGTCCGAAAAAAGAAATAACAGAAGTAAAGAAAAATAGATTATAACAGGATTTTTAAAAAGAACAATAACGTAACTACTGCAAAATCATACAATAATCGAAGTACAAGAATTAATAGATAATAACAAAAATCAAAGGACATGAAACTATAAGTGTAATGCTTGTTACGATTCACTTTTATGCAGAGGTATAAAAGCTACTATGAATTTGGATGGTGCTCTAAGTCGGATAATTGTTTTAGAGTCTCCATCTAATTTATAGGTAAATTAGGAAATCAGTGTGAAAGGGTTTACTCAAAGAGTGAAAAATCCTATCTAAACCAAAGGTAAGGATTCTGGTGATCCCCGAGGAAGGTGTTAGCACCCTGATATTAAGGATCCGTAGAATACGGTTGACCTACAAGTTTCATAATATATTTTATTGTGATTAATTGTTTAAAAGAGTGTCCAAATTCTTTCGAGAATAAAAGTCATAGTATATCATTTTTTGATTTAAATCTTTTATATACTGTTTTTTAGAAGGTCAACCATATCCTTAGAACTCTTTCCAAACGTAGGCTTTACTTGAGTTTTCATTTGTTTATATTTATTTAAGTGGGTCTGGCCCAAAAGAAGCTTTGTACAAGAACATTCTTTTTTTACTTTTATTTATTTTTAGCAATAAAACATAATTCTTCTTTATCGGCTAAATCCTAAGTTCTTAGTTACCAGGGTTCAATATCTACAACAAATATTACAATTTACTATGTCATAAGAAGTAAATAAAGAGAAGGATAGAGGGGAGGGGAGAAAGGTTAGTCACGCTAGGCCTATCTCCTAGCCTTCTTGGACCGTTAATTGCAATCCCACTCTTTTCTAATTCTTCGTCCAAAGCTCCGAGTATTCAAGCTCTTGCCTCATCTTTATAGTATCGCGTGAACTTGTTTATTTGTACCTCGCAAAAAAAAACAATTAGTAAGATAATATGCCACCCTTTGGTGTGGCGTTTGTAAATATAACAAATATCTTATTCGGACTCGTATCAAAACATTTGAGAGTTTTGAATGTGAAGGCTCAGATTTATGCTTATTGATTTAAGCTAGAGATTGAGTCAAGTCGTGGTTACGGATTCTAGTTTGCTTGTAAGCCATACTAGTTCGTAATCACGAACACTAGTTGCTTGTTAGCCGTACTAGTCTATAGTCATACGCTTGTCAATTTCTACCTTGTGACTTGTACATATCATCATCGCCTTTAACCGAAATGCCTAATCCGAGGGACAACCTTTCCGGAAGTGGCATGGCCACAAAATCATTCTTATAGGCCCAAGTGTAGTGTCATATTCGAACCAATGAGCTTCCACCAAGTGTAGTAACCTGTTTTCTTGTAAAATTGCAGCAACAGTAATCTCAAGGATGCAGCAATAGCCCCTTAAAAGTGGAAAAATATCCCACTCAAGTCACAACTATTTGTTCCAGATGTGGGAGCAACTTTTAAGGTTTCAAGTGCAACATTCGTTCATTTAAAATTGCAGCAGCAAATGATCCCAAATATATCTCAAGAGTGTGGCGTTTTTCAGCCTCAAAGATGCGGCAATCAGACTCCTCAAAGTGCTACGGCCAAGTGCAGTATTGCAGCAGCAGTTGGCCTTAAAAACACCGAGGATTTCAGTCCGAAATGGACGTAAAAAATGCAGCAGCAGGATCATTAGATTGAACTAAAGCGCAGCCACTGTTTGCCTTGAATCAACATCTATCTTTCCCTCGAAATGCAGCCACAATGTGGCTCAAAAGTGCCGCAAAGATCTGCCTATTCCCTTCGAAGCACTAACACATGTACAGAAACAGTTCATCTCAAGATGAACATCAATTAGCCTTCCCCAGATGTAACATCTGCACACATCAAGTGCAGTAATATATTCTTCAGGTGTAGCACCTCTTTGTTTGCTTAAAGTACAGCCAAAGAGCTTTAAAGATAATCACAATAAACCGACAGTGCAACAAACAAATTCCCAAAGTGCTGAATCTGAGCACATCTTTACTTGATACAGGCCACAACATATTGACCAATGTTTAGAGATGCAGTTATTCTCTTTAAGAAAAAAATCAGCATCAACAGATAGCAGCAACAGTTCATGGAGTTACTTCAAGGTCATTTGGGATTTGCGACGCCCCAAGTCATGCAAAGAAATAGAAGGATAAAGAATGAGCATCCAACAGAGGAGTTTTAAGATGGATAGTAAATCAAACACGAGGCATTCCACTTTGCTGAATAAATACCATAATTCAATCAATTTTTTAACAAAACAAAGACTAAAGTTAAAGTTTTAAGAGTTGATTAGTGATAAATATACCCGTGATATATACACAGTATATACACTGCCTTGTGTATACCGTGTATATCACGGGAATACAAGGCAAAACAGTCTGTGATATACATGCCAAGTATATCACGGTTTGGAGTATATTTGGTAACCTATTATTTGTAATTAATTAAGCATTGTACACTTACCATAATTGTAGTATTCTTGTACAAATAGAATAGGATTTTTGGTGTAGAATAGGAATAGAATTTTCCATATTATGGAAATTGTAAATTGTATATATATTCATTCATTAATGAAAATAATCAAGGAATTATTTCTTTCATGGTATCAGAGGTCTATGACTAAATTACTTTCGCTCCTCTACCAAATTTATTCTCGATTTCCGACTATCCATTCTCGACCGAGCCTGCATCGGAATATGTGCACTTTCTCGAATTTCGTGCCTCTTTTACCTCCTCTCTTCCCAAATTTTCTTCCCAATCCCTTTGGTCTTTCGTTTTGTCGATGTCAAAGAACCTGTTTCACTCTGCCCTTACTGTTTCTAACATCAAGAACCACATCTCTATTGTTCTTGAGATGGAAAATATCCAATATGCGACGTGAGCAGAGTTGTTCAAAATTCACGCAATCTCATATCAAGTCCTCCATCACATAATTCCTCCCGCTATCCCTCCACCCGCGGAGGATCCTCAGTTATGGATGACTCTTGATGATACCGTCCTTCAGTGGATTTACTCCACTATTTCTACCGACCTTTTACAGACGATCATTGACCAGACACTACAGCTATGTCTACCTGGAATAGATTGCGTGATATATTCCAGGACAACCAACATTCCCGGGTTGTTACTCTTGAGCAAGAGTTTTCACAAGTCCACATGGAAGATTTCACGAATATTTTGGCCTATTGTAAATGGCTCAAGAAATTGGCGGACCAACTCCGTAACGTTGGGGCGCCTATTACCAATAATAATCTTGTTCTACAAATAGTTACAGACATATCTAAGACCTATAATGGCGTTGGGACTCTCCTTCCTCAAAGTAATCTACTTCTCCATTTTTATCAAGCTCATTCGATGCTCACGTTAGAAGAAGTCGGCTTGGCAAAAAAGGCGGCTACCAGCGCCAGTTCCGTAGTGATGGTGACTTCATCCAATCCCTTTCACAGGTTTGTTGACAATTCAGGCCAAAACCGCAACAACGGTGGCGGCAAGAAGGGTCAAAACTGTAAAAATAATGGAAAAAATCGCGGTGGCAACAATAGTGGCAGCCGGAACAGTGACACCACCGGCGGGAACAGTTCCAACACCGGGGGTGGGCCTCGGGGTTCTGGGCCCCAGTCGGCCTGGTCCTAGCCTTGGGCCCCGTGACAGTGGGCTTGGACCAGTGGCCCAGTGGCCCAGTCCCGCCTACTGCTCTCCTTCTAATTATTTTCAGCCACCTTGGGCCCTAGTCCAGCCCAATAACAGGCTCAATTTCTCGGGTCAGCAGTCCGGTGTACTTGGGCCTCGGCCCCAGCAGTCCTTCCATGCAGCCGGCCCAAATCCGATACCGACACCCACCGATATTGAGGCCGCCTTGCATACACTTGAATTAAATTCTCCAGACACGAATTGGTACATTGACAACGGCGCCACTTCTCACATGACGTCAGACCAAGGTACGCTCTCATCTTATTCAACTTTGAGCAAAAATCGTGGCATAATTGTTGGTAATGGAAACTCAATTCCAATTCGTGGTTACGGTTATACAACTTTGTCTCCCCCCCATCCACCTCTTGTCTTGAAAAATACCCTTCATGCCCCTAACTTAATTAAAAACTTGGTGTCTGTCCGTAAATTCACCACTGATAATTGAGTTTCTATTAATTTTGATTCTTTTGGGTTTTCTGTGAAGGATTTCAAGACGGGGATACCTCTCATGAGATGTAATAGTAGGGGAGATATTTATCCAATCACGCCCGCATCTAGTCTCTCGAGTCAAGCCTCGCCATCTATTTTTGCAGCTCTATCTCCTTCCTTATGGCATGCACGTTTGGGTCACCTCGGGTCGTTTGTTGTTTCTTTCTTGCATAAAAACTATTTTATTTCTTGTAAGAGTACGCGTAGTACTCCAATTTTTCATTCATGTCCTTTAGGAAAACATGTTAGATTGTCATTTGTAGCCTCTACTTCTCGTACTTTAATGCCATTTGATTTTATTCATAGCGATTTATGGACATCTCCCTTAAGTTCTGTGGGCCATCGTTATTATGTTCTATTTTTTGATGATTAATCTAATTTTTATGGACCTTTCCGTTAGCGAAAAAATCTCAAGTTTTTTCCACATTGTTAAATTTTTTAGCATTCATCCGTACCCAATTCGGAAAGGAAATAAAAAATATTCAATGTAATAATGGCAAAGAATATGATAATGAGTTGTTTCGGGAAGTTTGTGAAACTAATGGCATAGTTTTTAGTTTCTCTTGTCCTCATACGTCCTCACAAAATGGGAAAGCCGAATGAAAAATTCATACCATTAATTGTCCGAACTTTATTGGTCCATGCTTCCGTACCCCCTTCCTTTTGGCATCATGCTCTACACATGGCTACCTATCTTCTTAACATACTTCCTACCAAAGGGTTGGCATATGCGTCTCCTCTTAAAGTCCTCTATAATAAGAATCCTTCGTATTCACATCTTAAAGTCTTTGGGTGTTTATGCTAGCTGCTTTTTCCGTCAACTACAATTAACAAACTTCAAGCCCAGTCTATCGCTTGTGTGCTTTTGGGTTATCCTTCTAATCATCGTGGTTACAAATGTTTTGATTTGTCGTCTAATAAAATCATCATTAGTCGTTATGTTATTTTTTATGAAACCCAATTTTCGTTTGCTAAAGTGAGTAGTCCCATTCCTAGTTCATATAATTTTTTAGATGACGCAGTCTCACCATATACTATATGCCATTTATTGGGCCAATCCAATACTCTCGGACCGTCAGCAGGACCACTGCCTGCTGGCCCGCCACTACCTACAACCCCTTACGTCCCAAGTCCATCAACTGGGCTAAATATCCAGCCCAGTTATGCCCCTACTTTTATTCCAATTCTCGGTCCAGAATCCTGTGTTGGGCCAGCAGGCCCACTGCCTGCTGGCCAGTCCGTCACCCATTCGAAATTTTCCCATAATCCACTCAATTCCACCCCGAGTCACAGACCGGTCACTCGTAGTCAACAGGGTATTTTTAAATCAAAAAGACATTTTAATCTTAATTTTAATGTTCTTAAATCCCCCTATCCCGTAACCCAGTGTCTGCATTAAATGACCCAAATTGGAAATTGGCTATGAACGACGAATATGATGCTCTTATTGAAAATAAGACATGGGAGTTGGTGCCCCGTCCTACTAGTGTTTATATTATTCGGTCTATGTAGATTTTTACTCATAAAGATAATTCTGATGGTTCTTTTGCGAGACATAAGGATCGTTTTGTATGTGATTGTAAGATTCAACAGGTTGACATGAATTGTGGTAAGACGTTTAGTCCGGTGGTCAAACCGGCTACCCTTCGCACGGTTCTCAGTCTGGCTCATTCAAAGGCATGGCTCATTCATCAGTTAGATGTGAAGAATGCTTTCTTACATGGTGATCTTAAGGAGATCGTTTACATACATCAACCCTTGGGTTTTTTAGACCCCAAATATTCTAATCATGTCTGTTTATTGAAGAAGTCCTTGTATGGGCTTAAGCAGGCCCCACGGGCTTGGTATAAGAGATTTACAGACTATGTTTCGTCTATTGGGTTTTCTCACAGTAGTTCTGATAATTCATTATTCATATATCATCGTGGTACTTCCCTGACTTATATTCTATTATATGTGGATGATATTATCATGACTGCCCCTTCTGATGCTTTGTGCAAGTCTATCATAACACTGCTCAGTTCTGAGTTTGCTATGAAAGACTTGGGGCCCTTGAGTTACTTCTTGGAGATTGCTGTCACTCATCATGTAGGTGAGTTATTTTTATCACAAAGGAATTATGCCGCAGAGATAATTGAAAGAACTGGTATGTCGTCGTGTAAGTCTGTTTCCACTCCAAGCTGGGTGTTGCGGTTGGCTCACCTTACAAGGATCCCACCCACTATCGCAGTCTTGCCGGAGCTCTTTAGTATCTTACTTTCACGAGACCTAATATTACATATGCAGTACAACAGGTGTGCTTGTTTATGCATGATCCTAGGATTGAGCACATGAATGCGCTCAAACGCATTATACGATACATCCAGGGAATACTTGACTTTGGCTTGCATCTATATCCATCGTCGACTTCTACGCTTGTCTCATACACATATGTTGATTGGGGTGGTTGTCCAGATACCAGACACTCCATGTCTAGCTATTGTATGTTTTTTGGTAATAACTTGGTCTCATGGTCTACGAAGCGCCAGTCTACATTATCACGCTCTAGTGCAAATGCTGAATATGGAGGAGTAGCCAATGTGGTCTCTGAATCATGTTGGTTACGTAATCTTCTCTTAGAACTTCAATATCCCATTCAGAAAGCTACCTTGATTTATTGTGATAATATTAGGGCAGTCTATCTTTCTGGTAATCCGGTTCAACACCAGTGCACTAAACAAATCGAGATGGATATCCACTTTGTTCGCGAAAAGGTAGCTCGTGGACAAGTACGCGTCTGTCATGTCCCTTCTAGGTATCAAATTACAGACATCTTTACGAAGGGTCTTCCCTCGGTTCTATTGAAGATTTTAGGGACAGTCTCAGCGTAAGAAGACCGTCCGCTATGACTGCGGGGGTGTGATAAATATATACGTGATATACACGGTATATACACTACCTTGTGTATACCGTGTATATCACGGGAATACAAGGAAAAACAGTCTGTGATATACATGCCAAGTATATCACAGTTTGGAGTATATTTGGTAACCTATTATTTGTAATTAATTAAGCATTGTACACTTACCATAATTGTAGTATTCTTGTACAAAATAGAATAGGATTTTTAGTGTAGAATAGGAATAAAAAAATTCAAATTATGGAAATTATAAATTGTATATATACTCATTCATTAATGAAAATAATCAAGAGATTATTTCTTTCAATTAGCACACACAAAGACTCAACAAATCTTTTACAAGTTGTTGGAGAGCATTAAATCTGGTTAACCTAATATCTTGTAACACCCCGTACTTCCGGGCAATGGTTTGAGCATCTAGACGTATGCAAGTAGACCCGAGCTTTGGAGAATTTATGTCATATTCACATACGCAAATGAAGAGCTTAGTATATAAAAGAATGCGGTCCCAAAATAATTTAGGACTTAAAAAGTGTGACGACGGAAATTGGAAATAATAGTTGTATGTCCCAAAAGAGGTTATGGACTAGTGCTATATCGCATGATTATGACATTGAGTATATGAAGATTTTATAAGTCATTATGATTTAAGTGAATTGAGATTAATAAATTAATTGATATTATTAGATAATTAATAGGTGGATATGGTTCATGTGTTTATGGACAAGTGGCAACAATTTAGTTAATTGCATGCAAAAGGATGTTGTGGCTTTATTTGATTTGAAGGGGGAAAACGCAGCAACCTTATTTAAGTTGGACAATTCATTTAGGAGGTGCCACTAAGTTGTATTAGCGTCCAAGATGAATCATTAAAGCAACACGTGTAAATGTGTAGTGGACCATTAAGGTCTCTTATACCTTATGATTGGCATTTCATTTTAGATATATTCATACATATATCGCAAATAGAGTCTTATAGGCAGCAACGTTTTTGTTGAATATAAATCACATATTTGTATATCTCTTATCATCATAATTGAAGACCTCATTCAAGTAATGAATAATTTGTAACGAAAAGGCAGGGTAAACAACAAGTAGTATGTATTGCAGTGGAATATTTTCACTGTTTGAGGAAATTAACGTGACCTTATATTCTTTGCAACAAGGTGATTACCTTTTAAAGGAGAAAAGTGTAATTCTCCTCAAAAACAATATATGGATTTTGCTCACTATTTCAATCTCGTTGTTCCGTTTTTGCTACATTGTTGAATCCGAATTTTCTTCGAAGTGAAGTAAGATGGAAGAAGAGGGTTTCTTGAAAAATAAGATTGGGGTGCATTACGGGATGCTTTAGTTGTATGATGGACACAAAATGGCTAAGGTATGTTAAAGCAAATTATTTCTTCGTTTGGCATGTTCTATGTACGAAACGTAACCGTAATATTGTTCTACTCTTAGTAGTTAAGGATGTTCCTGTTATTGATTCCTATGTTAAAAAAGCATGTCTAAATATGTTCCTAAATCCTTATTGAGGTATATGAGAAATATGTTAATATTTCCAATGTTAGCCGAAGGTATAAGGATATTATGTCATCCGATATGTTTTGAATGTTTTATTGTCATTCATGCATTTGCATTATATTTATGTATACCCTGGACCCACATGTGTTATATACACTACTATATGTTACGCATTATATATATATAAGGGATGGAAAAAGGAAATGACGTTATACACGCAACACCACCTACAGCTGGTACAGATATCACGAAAAAGGAAGATGCCCACAGAGGCCAATATGATATGATGCCCATAGAGGCCGATATGATATGATGCCCACAGAGGCTGTTATGGGAAGGAAGATGCCCGATGAGGCCAATATATATATATATATATATATGTATGTATACCGCATTTGCATTGTGCATGACATTTTGGCATATTATGACCTTCAGAGACATTCACTCTTTGGTCACCGCGTTTACGTAATTTATTCTTTGTCAGTTGTTAGTCTTTATCGGCTATTACTAGTCGGCTAATTCTGTCGATTGTTTCTGTTTCAGATAATAATGTATCTCTGTTATGATATTTCTTATGCCTGAGATACTCGGTACATCAGTCGTACTGACGTCCCTTTTGTCGGGGGACGTTGTGTTTCATGCCCGCAGGTTCACGTAGACAGGGCGACGATCCACGTTAGTAGGTTGCTGACTCAGCGAATTTTGGAGCACTCCCCTTGTTTCAGAGTGTCGGTCTAATCTCGGTATGATATTTTTTCATGTATATATATGGGTATGGCGGGGCCCTGTCCCGACCTTTTAATATCACATACTCTTTAGAGGCTTGTAGACAGGTGTCCTGTGTGTAATAGTCATGTATGACCTTGTCGGCCTTGGTATGTATATATATATAAGTTGGGCTTTTTGGTTAAGATTTTACATAGCTCTTTTCTAGTTTATAATTTTTATATGTCAGCAGGGTAATGGGTGACGGCCCTTGTGGCCAGTGCTTAATTACGGTTAGATGTTGACTGTACGGCTAGCGGTACCCGACAAGTAAGGTCCGGGTGCCCGTCGCGGCCCTTCGGTTTGGATCGTGACATATCTACATGCTGAGCTAATACTTTTGAGCAAACAAAAAAGTTATTAACAAATGGTCCATCAGCATAACATCCTTTTGTAAATTCAGAAAATAATTTACTGTATTTCAGGTTCAAAGCAAGAATAAACTAATCCAACTATTAGTCTCGAAGAAAGAGTAGAGCTCAAAGAAACATTTAACCAACCAACAAAGGCATTTAGTTAGCATGCTCTAACAATTAGCTAGAATCAGAAGCCAGCAACTTGTGTTAAGACCTTAATCTTTCGAAGTAAGCTAACCTATGCTAGAAGAAAAATCAAGACATTACATGAAGTCAACAAACAAATTGTACCAAATACACTTATGGCAAAACAGTGGACTGCTTTTAGTTAAACAAACTGAGCTAAACCAAATTCTGACTAATGGGAGTTCATAGATGATACGAAAACATCTTGTTTATGTTTTAAATCAACTACCTCTTAATATCAATTCCAAACGGAGCAAAACAGAGATACAATTATAAGCTAAACTAACTCAGCCCACACCTCAAAAAGAATTTATTTAAACCATTATTTGAAACAATAACACAATTAGCAAAAACCATATCTTCAGCACAACTAATAGGCCATCTTCAGAGAAAACACACTTTTAACTACCAAAGAGAGATTTGAACTTATTTTGCGCATACGATTATGAAACATGTCAGTAATGAATATGAAAAAAATTAATCTCATTTTACCTGATTAATTGCGACTAGGAAGCATGAAACAAAATATTGAAAAGAGAAGAAACGGATGCCACTGAAGCTAAAGCTACTCGAGAACTGGAATGAACAGAAAATAGTAACGAGAAGATTACCTTTTTCGGGGGCAGCGACGAGTGTCGTCGAACAATCTTTCACCCAAACCGGCTTCCGACAAATGGAAACAGGACCCAAAAATTTGACTTGAGCTAGAATTTCCTCGAAATTTAAGGTCTTTGCTTGGTTTCTAAGTGTTCAAGCTGAAACTGCATCATTTCCTGTCTAATAACTTGTCACACCCCAACCTTGGGGGTTTGGCTGGCTCCTAGAACCCGGAGGCCTGAGCGAACCATTGTAGTATCTAAAACCTGTAATACGAAACTTGAGCCGATAAGGCCGCCATATAACCATATAAGACAAGAATGTATGACAACCTGTACGCAGGAGAGTCCCAGCATGATATATATACAGATAACCAAGGCCAACAAGGCCACAACAAAAGTACACTACTAACAAAAAGGGGGCTGACAAGGCCACGACATACATACACCCACTATACACAAGTCTGCAAGCCTCTAAGAGTGACATAATACATCAACAGGTCGGGACAAGGCCCCTCCATACCCAAAATGCTAATAACATATACAACAGTACCTAAAGACTCCCGTTTAGCAACTCCGAGAGACGGGAGTGCGACAATCACAGCTGAACAGACAACCTACTGAGGAGGGGATCCGCTCTGTCTATCAGTACATGCGGGCATGAACACAGTGCCCCAAGGAGTGGGCATCAGTATGAAAGATGTACTGAATATGTAAGACATAAAATATACGTAAGCAAGAATGTAATATGAGAAATATGAGTACAGAAGTCAACCTGGAACTGATAACAAGCATCTGAGGGCATACCCTGTCAAAATTATGAATATATATGCATGTCTGTAAAAATCAAGTCACTCAATGTGACCATATAATATAGTATCTAGCCGCTCTGTGGGGCAAATCATATCATAATATATCGTACCCAGCCTCGAAGAGGACTCGATCGTACATGGCCTGAATATGACTCGATAATATCAAACCAACTGCAGTGGTGTGCGCATATAAATGTTGTACCCGACAAACTATAGCGATGCTCGGTAAGAAAATAGATACATATATATAAGTGCAATGCAAGACATAATTTTCACAGACATCACAAGCAGAGCTTGAGTGACCTATTGTCGTTATCCTCCAACTATTATTATTTATCGCTACGTTCATGAAATTCAATACAATCATTTTTTAGGATATAGAATCTTAGAGATGTTTATGAATGGAAATACATGAGGAATATGATCGAATTATCAAAGAAGGCGTATCTTTAGTTGGTTACACGATATGGAATTCACTTTCAAGATAGCGTTTTGTCAAGTCATGCCAAGAAAGAAAGTTTGCTCTACATACCTTTGTCATGAAGTTACCAATGTCCCATGAGTCATCGCACCTTCTACGGATGATTATCCATATTACATAAAGGATTGGTATTACTATTGAATTCATATCCTATATAGAAATTCATTTAGGCTTTTTATCAAACAATTTAAGTGCATAAGGTTCTTAGGCTTCTTTATAATGGAAACTTATGTAATTCAACACCACAACCTCCAAAATACACTTTCTTCAATCCCTCAACATATACAACCAGTTTGATTATCCACTTCACCTCATACTTCAAGTAAAACAGCCCAACAAGTCATACCACTATGATTTCAAAGCTTATAAGTTATGACTATGAAGATCCTTCCATAACTTGTTCCAAAACATCTACTAATCATAAGAGTAGATAGAGAGAGGATAAAACTTATCTTTAATATCAACCTAGTTATACATTAAGGTACCTTCTAAGTTGTTACAACGATCAAAGAGAGATGCTAACGATAGCCATGGGGTTCTTTATGATGATTTGGCAAGGTTTGGCCTTGGATTTAACCCCCAAGTTAATTGAGAGCCTTAGAGAGGGATCTGGGACTGATTTAGGGTTTTCAAGAAGGGGAAATGAAGACCCAAGGTTGAGGGCTTCATATATTTATTAGAAAAAAATGAAAAAAAATCTGCACCGCCCAACTAACTCAAGATCATGAGTCGAGTAATTCTGCTTGTGTTTCCTTACTTGCCTCGAAACATACGCAATAACTTTTCCATGCTGCATCAGAACACAGCCTAACCCTACTTTGTAAGCGTCACAGTACACAACATAATCCTCTAATCCCTCATGAAGTGCTAAAACAGGTGCTGATGTTAATCTGTTCTTCAACTCTTGGAAATACTCCTCACAAACACTGATCCACTGGAACATAGTTGCCTTATGTGTCAAATTTGTCAGTGATGAGGCAATAGAAGAGAAATTTTCTACGAATCTCTAATAATAACCAGCCAAGACCAAGAAACTATACACCTCAGTAGGAGTAGTGAGCCTTAGCCAATTATTTACCGCCTTGATCTTTTGACTATCAACTTTGATGCTTTCATCCGATACAATATGACCCAGAAAAGCCACTGAGTTCAACCAAAAATCACATTTAGAAAACTTAACGTATAACTTGCGATCCTAGAGTGTCTGTAACACCGATCGTAAATGATCTGTATGTTTTCCTCTGATCGAGAAATGTCATCAATAAACACTATTACAAATATATCTAGGAAGGGCTTGAATACCCAGTTCATCAAATCCATAAAGGTTGTCGGCGTATTCGTCAGACCAAAAGACATAACGAGAAACTCGTAGTGGCCATATCTAGTCCAAAAAGCGGTCTTTGGAATATCTCTCTCCTTAACCCATAGCTAATGATATCCAGACCTGAGATTAATATTTGAGAAATACTTAGCACCTTGCAACTGATCAAACAATCATCGATTCTGGGAAGCGAATATTTGTTTTTAATAGTCACCTTATTTAGCTGACGGTAATCAATACACATTCTTAGTGAACCGTCCTTCTTACGAACGAATAACACTGGTGCATCCCACGGGGAAGTACTGGCCTAATAAAACCCTTCTCCAGGAGATCCTTCAGCTGAGCTTTCAATTCTCTTAACTCGACAAGAGCCATTCGATACGGAGAAATAGATTTAGGTTGGGAATCTGGGAGCATATCTGATAGCGAACTCAAATTCCCTTTCGGGAGGAATGCCAGGAATTTCATCAGGGAACACGTCAAGAAATTCACTAACGACGGGAACTGACTGAAGAGTTGGAGGCTTTACCTCTGCGTCCTGAACTAACAGAAGGTGATAGATATATCCTTTCACGATCATCTTCCGAGCCTTATGGTAGGAAATAAACCTACCTTTAGGCACTACAACATTTCCCTTCCATTCAATAACGGGCTCGCATGGAAAATTAAAGTGAACCACTTTCGTCAAACAATCAACATTAGCATAGCAAGAAGCCAACCAATCTATTCCCATAATAACATCAATTGCACCATTTCTAACTCATTCAAATCGGCTACAGTATGGCGGTCATAGATCTTCACATCACAATTCCTATACACCCGCCTAATAATTACAGGCGTAGATACCCCAAATGACTTATGTTACAATTCAGGTTCCTTCCCACACTTACCAGCAACAAAGGGTGTAATTTATGACAAAGTGAAACCCGAATCTATCAAAGCATATACGTCAAGAGAAAAGACAGATAATATACCTGTAACCACATCTAGAGATGACTCAAGGTCCTACCGACCTAACATGTCATAAATGCAGTTCTGGGGACCGCTCGAACTAGATGTTGCTCATCTGCCTCTGCCCCTACCGGTCGATGCTTGCGTACCATATCCAGAAAGGCGTAGTGATGATGAAGAAGTTACTACAGACCCTGTCGAATATGCCATACCACCCCCACCTCTCATCAGATAAAACCATATAATATGACTAGGATGCCCACACGAATAACACACATTTAAACCCTGGCAGCACTGCCCAAATGAGTCCTGCCACATTGACCACAAATACGGTATCAGTGGCCTCGCCTAACTTGATTCCCCTCTATATTATGGGCCTGATGCCTGTGAACTCTGACCCTGACCAGAATAAGTGGTCTGGTCACGTCTTTGGCCCTAAAACTGCGATGGTTCACTAGTCGTCAGATAATATGGACTCCTAGGAAACTGAGGTCTAAATCCACCCCGAAATTCTCCTGTATCACCTGCGGACCAGGTCTTCTATGGTGTCCCCTATCATGGTCTCTATTAGCTCGTTGATGCCTCATGCGGTCCTCTAGAGTCTGGACATAGGCTTGAATGTAGGCAATATCCATATTCGGGCTCAGAGAAGCTGTAGTACACTCATTCACTAAGTGGCCCAAAACCATTAACAAATTGATATACCCGATCACTCATATCAACAATAATCATATGAGCGTTCCTATCCAAGGATTTGAACTGCAGGCTATACTCTCGGATGCTAATATTACCTTGCTCTAAATGTAAAAACTTGTCTCGCCTGGCCCGTCGAAGCTCGACCGATAGATATTCTATAAAACTGCCTCAGAGAACTCCCTTCATATCGCTAGTGGCGCATTAGGTTCCTGAGTCTGCTCTCAAGTATCATACCATGTCATAAAAACATCACACAACCTATAAGAAACCAACTCTACTGACTCATCATCTGTTACATGTATAACTCGTAAGGTCCGCTGCATCTGATCCAGAAAATTCCTGTTCAATTGTGATTGTCACACTTCTTTTTCTCGAAGGTGCTATACGAGAGTCTTTAGGTATTATTGTTTATGTTATTAGCATTTTGGGTATGGCGGGGCCCTGTACCGACCTGTTGATATATTATGTCACTACTAGAGGCTTGCAGACTTGTGTATAGTAGGTACATGTATGTCGTGGCCTTATCGGCCCCCTTTTTGTTAGTAGTGTACACTTTTTGTGGCCTTGTCGGCCTTGGTTATCTGTATATCTATATCATATTGGGACTCTTCTGCGTGCAGGTTCTCATACATTCTTGTCTTATATGGTTATATGGCTGCCTTGTTGGCCCATGTTTCATACTATAGGTTTTAGATACTACAGTGGTTCGTTCGGGCGTCCGGGTGCTAGGTGTCAACCACACCCCCCAAGGTTGGGTGTGACAAACTTGGTATCAAATTAAGGTTTGTGCTATAGAGTCTGTACGCTGTATCCAGTAGAGTCCCATTTTAGGGGTGTGTTGTGCACCACACTTATAAATAGGAGGCTACAGGATATTTAGGATGGTTACTCTTCTTCCTGATCTAGATCGTGTGATAGAGTTGAGTCATAAGTATTCATTCCTAATCCTTATCTTGTATATGTTCTCAGCCATTCCTGTTACTACTAGATGACAGAAGGCTTTACGGAAGTTAGACGAAGAGGCATGAGAGAGTGTCTTTCAGGTACCACCCGCTGAACTGGAGAGACAGGAGCACCAGGATAAGGATGTATCTCGGGCCTCCAGGACTCCACCCCCACCACCACCTCTAGAAGGGCAGAGGGGAGCTTATGTACTTCAGTTCCTCCTCCGGTTTCCCCTATCAGGATCTAGATATACAGAGTGCAGTGCAACTGTTGACTCGCCTTGTGACCTTTCACGCCCAGCGTCAAACCCCCGGTATTGTTGATAAGGCTTTGAGCGCGAGAGTTTGGGACTTTGTTAACCTGGACCCTCCAGTATTTACAGGGACTAATCTACTGACGAGGGGCGCTGTTCTGTCTATCAGTACATGCGGGCATGAACACAGTGCCCCAAGGAGGGGGCATCAGTACTAAAGATGTACTGAATATGTAAGGTAGGAAATACAAGTAAGCAAGAATGTAATATGACTAATATGAGTACAGAAGTCAACCTGGAACTGATAACAAGCATCTGAGGGCATACCCTGTCATAATTATGAATATATATGCATGTTTATAAAAATTAAGTCACTCAATGTAACCATATAATATAGTATCTAGCTGCTCTGTGGGGAAAATCATATCATAATATATCGTACCCAGCCTCGAAGAGGACTCGGTCGTACCTGGCCTGAATATGACTCGATAATATCAAACCAACTGCAGTGGTGTACGCATATAAACGTTGTACCCGGCAAACTATAGTGTTGCTCGGTAAGAAAATAGATACATATATATAAGTGCAATGCAAGACATAATTTTCACAGACATCACAAGCAGAGCTTGAGTGACCTATTGTCGTTATCCTCCAACTATTATTATTTATCGCTACGTTCATGAAATTCAATACAATCATTTTTTAGGATGTAGAATCTTAGAGATGTTTATGAATAGAAAATACATGAGGAATATGATCGAATTATCAAAGAAGGCATATCTTTAGTTGGTTACACGAGATGGAATTCACTTTCAAGATAGCGTTTTGTCAAGTCATGCCAAGAAAGAAAGTTTGCTCTACATACCTTTGTCATGAAGTTACCAATGTCCCACGAGTCATCGCACCTTCTACGGATGATTATCTATATTACATAAAGGATTGGTATTAACATTGAATTCATATCCTAAATAGAAATTCATTTAGGCTTTTTATCGAACAATTTAAGTGCATAAGGTTCTTAGGCTTCTTTATGATGGAAACTTATGTAATTCAACACCACAACCTTCCAAAATACACTTTCTTCAATCCCACAACATATACAACCAGTTTGATTATCAACTTCACCTCATACTTCAAGTAAACACATCCCAACAAGTCATACCACTATGATTTCAAAGCTTACAAGTTTTGACTATGAAGATCCTTCCATAACTTGTTCCAAAACATCTACTAATCATAGGAGTAGATAGAGGAGGATAAAACTTACCTTTAATATGCTAAGGAACCTCTGTTCTCAACCTACTTATACATCAAGGTACCTTCTAAGTTGTTACAATGATCAAAGAGAGATGCTAATGATAGCCACGAAGTTCTTTACGATGATTTGGTCAGGTTTGGTCTTGGATTTAACCCCAAGTTAATGGAGAGCCTTAGAGAGGGATTCGGGACTGATTTAGGATTTGTAGGAATGGGAAATAATGACCCAAGGTCAAGCGCTTCATATATATATTAAAAAAAAAAATCTGCACCGCCCAATTATACGGTCCCTATAATTTTGTATGATCCATACATTTGGTCCGTCAAAATCAAAACTGAAGCCTGACATTCTGCAGGCAATTCTACGGTGGCTCAGTCCAATTTGTACTGTCCGTACATTTTTACCGTCAATTCGGAATCCTGCATATTTCGTCGAATCGCATTTTCTTTGTCCGATTAACTTCTATACACTCCAATATATCCATAAACAACCTATAAACTCTCATTATCCTTTCATAAGGTCACGTAACCTCACGAGATATCAGTATCAATCGACGACTCGACAATAAAAATTTCATTTTTTTCAGCTTGAAAATATATGATTATAAATAAATAATTAAAAAAAATTAAAAACATAAAAGGGTCAACTTCTTCATCCCAATCTCATGCCCCTCCCTGCATCTTCATTATTTTCTTTTCACGAGAACCCACCAAAAAAGAGTACCACTGATTCTTTTTCAATTTTTCTTCCGTTTTGTGATATTTTCACTGGATAAAAAAAAATATTTATTTAGTATTTTTTGGATTACAAAGAATGTTCACTTATCAAATCAAAAAAAAATTAATTTTTTTTCAGATTTGTCCTTATTAAATATTAAGTGACCAAATCTCAATATCTGTTTAATTAGAGGTAGTTTAGTTAAATTATTTATTTTTATCTAAAAATTAGTATTTTCTTAAGTGACATGTAAATATCTAAGTGAACACTCTTTTTAATTAGGGGAGTACAAACACCACTTCATCCAAAGGGGAACGTTAAACTTCTAACATATTTTTGAATTCGTCAAAAGAATGTTTCTTTTTTGCATTTACAAACTATTGTTCTTAGGGTATATTAATATAGTATGCATTGTCTTCTGCTCAAAATGAATTGAGGAATTGTGATTCAAAAGAATTAAAAAAAGAAACTTTAATGAGATCTCATCCTTAAAAGGCTCTTGCTGCTTAGAAATTTGAAACCTGATTTGTGAAATTACGAACAATAAAGAAATCCATCAGTCATTAGCGGCGTTGCTTCAACGGCCGGAGCAACGCCGGAAAAGCATCAAAACGACCAAATTTGACGTCTTCTCCCGGAGATGATTTTGAGAGTTCAATTTTAACGAAGAAAGGAGAGCGAGCAGAGGGGTGAGCTCATACTGATTTTGTGGTTGCTCTGATTTACCGGAGCTAGAAGCTCTTGTGGGTTACAACAATTGGAGGAAACAGGAAGTAAGTAAATATTACAAATTGTTAGAAAGGATAAATTAAAGATTACAACAAAACTGGAATCAAGAACGTAACCAACTACTTGTAATTTGCTAAGTCGAGTGATGACACTCTGTCTTTAAGACAAGATTGCCCCGTATATATCCTCTTACGTTGTCGGGCAATAATCTCCCAAGATACAACAACAACTTAACAAATAAGTAAAGGAAACTCAAATGTTACTCTTGAAGAACTTTGAGTATAGTAAACTTGCTAGAGAGGAAGAAGAAGATGTCAGAAAATTCTGTAGTGTTTTTCTTAGTGTTGAACAATTGAGCCAAAGGCCTCAATTTATAATATAAGGAGATGACCCCTCAACTAGCCAACTAATGGCCTTCAATAGTCATGTAATGACACTTATTGAGGGGTTACATTTAGTCAAATAATGACTGAATTCATGTGCCAAATTATGGAGATTCAATGCTCCAAAGCCAGCCCAAAAGTCAGAACTTTTCATCTTTCTGTCGCAGCATTCTGCCTCCGAAGCGCTGCGGCTCTGTGAATTAGCGCCGCGGCGCCGCGGTTCCAGTGACTGATCACCCAATTAGCGTCGCGGCGCTCCGGCGCCTCGGCCCTTCGCGACGATTTCCGACTCGTTTCAACTTACACTTCTTCCTTCGTTTACCAACGTGGAATACTTGTCATTTGGTCAATAATCATCCATCATTCTATGTCTCAAACGTATTACCTATGTACCAATATCTCTTTCACTAATGAAATTTACGATAATTGACACTACGTGTACATGTGTGTGAAAATGACGTTTCCGATGTGCGGGACTCCAATTATTCGAGTCATAAATAATGAAATAAACTTAACTCCACATTAATAAATTTCCAACAGCTCTCGCCAGGGAAATTACACAGGTGAAGGGTTCAAAGAACAATGGCAGAAGAAAAGAAGGAGGGGGGGGGGGAATTGTAGGAAACATTTTTTTTACTTTTTGTAATTTTTTTAATTATTTGTTTAAATTAAAATCAACGTGTTGTTGTTTTATTTGTTATTTTGACAGTGTGAATTGCACGCACTTTGTGAGTTTGACTACATATTAATTGTTTGTTCAAATGACACAGTAAAAGTAGTTTTTGAAAGTTCATATGGTACGAATCTTAGATGGAGGGTCCAAGTGAAATTTTCGAAAAAGTTTGAGGCTCTATCCACGTGTTACACCTTTACAAAATATAACGATACTTTTTAATAAGAAGAAAAATTTGTATTAAATTTAATAAGAAGAAAAATTTGTATTAAATTTATATTAATATTGTGTGAAAATTATATATAATGTTGTTGTAGTTGTACTAAATATTCAAAACTTTATATAAATTTTATACAGTTATAGACATATTCCATACCATTTTTATAAGTTTTCATACACGAAAAATGTGAGAATTCTAAGCCTTGAGCGAAATATATATATTTCTTATAGTTTTCATACACAAAATTTTGAGCGAAATTTTTAAGCCTTGGGCGAGATATACATATTTCATACAGTTTTCGTACATAAAAATATTGAGTGAAAATTTTAAGCCTTGAGCAAAATAGACACATTTCATACAGTTTACATACACAAATTTTTGAGCGAATTTTTTAAGCCTTAAGCGAAAATTTTCATATATATATTTTGTAAGAAATCTATTGCCATGTTTTGTAAACTGAAAAATATCGTCATATTTTATAAATATACCCTATTCTTATATATACATATGTCATTCTACCTTTAATAAATATGTATCCAACCCAATCCGTTTTTCTTCAAACATAACCAAATTCAATCTGCAAAAAATTGAATGAGTTGGCTGAATTATAATTGGATTCCTGATCTAAATATGACACCACTAAGCAAATCTATAGCCAAATGACAATATAGATTTCTTTAACAAGAGAACAACTCTTATTGCTTCCTTTCATCATTTTTTAGCAAAAAAAAGTTAGTATTTTATTGAAATAAGAGTTAGAGTATGTTATTTTATGAGTGAATAAGTGGGGATTGCTTTGTGGTAAGCACCTTCCACCTTCAATCCTAAGTCTATGAATTCAAGTCAGGAAGAGAGCAAAAAAGGTAAAGCTCCTAGACAAAGGGTTAAAAAAGGCTATATTATATGTGCGAATGATAAACTAATTGACTGAAACCTTTCCACTAATTCATATAAGAAGTGCGCCTAAGAGGAGCCCCGCTTGAACCCCTAAGCTGAATCTATGTGTCCTTTTTAAAGGATTGATGTTATCTTTTATCCCTATTGATAAAAATAAGGAAAATATAGATACTCATCATAACTTTTTGTTCTTCTTTTGCTTTGTTACCTCCTTCCTCCTTTTTCTAATAAATTATGAGCACGTATCTATAATTGTAAAAGATTAAATATGTGTTACATAAAATTGAAAACTCATACTTTATTGCTGAATAAAATTGAGGGAATAATATTTTATTGAGCACATTTGTCTATGTTATTTTATGTTGCCACTTAATGTGCTGAAGAACTAGGTTCTTCCGTCTAAATAAGAAGCAAAGTGCGGAATGTAAATCAGAAAAAAATTCCTTATGTAAAATTTCTTGCTTAAGTAAAAAATTACAGCCTATCTTAGTAGGAACTGTAGCGAGTCTTCACTCAAATTCAAGTAGTTTTAAGGTTACACCTTTATAACCGAGGGAACTAATAACTAAGTACTTTTTCCCTACAATTCTTTCTAACTGTAGCCATCCCTTTCAAGACTCTTCTCTAGGCTTGAAAGTGTTGGAAATTTACTAATATGGAATTAAGTTTATCCCATTATTTATGACTCGAATAATTAGGTCCCGCACGTCAGAAATATCGTTTCCACACACATGCAATCTTAGTGCCAAATATCGTAAATTTCGTTAATGAAAGAGATATTGGTACGTAAGTGAAATGTTTGAGACATAGAATGATGGATGGTTATTTGCTAAATGACAAGTGTTCCACGTTGGTAAACGAAGGAAGGATTGTGCAAAGTGTAAGATAGTACGGATCAGAAAAGGGCCGCGGAGCCAAGAAGGGCCGTGGCGCCTCTCGGACTGGGTCGCAGCGCCCATCTCGCAACGCCGCGGCACCGGAGTGGCAGTGAGTTATGTGTTGAATTAGCGCCTCGGCGCTAATGTGGCAGAGTCGCGGCGCTTCATGGGCAGTGACTGCTCGACGGAATCCCAAAAGTCTTAGATGTTGAGGGGGTTTCAATGGCATTGAATCCACCCAATAATGGCCATTACTTGGACCATTATGTTATTGCATTACTTGGGGGTTAAATGTCATCCATTACATGGCAATTGATTGTCATTGTGGGGCACTTGAAGAGGCCATCTTGCACATCTATAAATTGAGGCTTTGGCTCAATTCTATAGAAGAACATATATGGACAATGAACAAAAAAATAAGTTAACAACACCACAAAGAGATCAGATTTTCCTGATATCAATCCTTCTCTTAGCAATCTCCATTATTTGTGTTCTTCGCTGAGATCATTTGTGTAGGCTTTGCACACTTGATAGTTTGCAGTTTCATTTTGGGAGACTACTGTCCACACTTCCGTAAAGCCTATATGCAGGGGCAATCTTGTCTTAAAGACAGAGAGTCATCTCTCGACTCAGTCGGTGGTGTTCTGTTTATCTAATTGGTTGATAAGTGTTTCATGTGTTAACTTAACAGGCGAAGTACTCTAACCGTTCGTATTCTCAGCGGATCTACTAGCCACAAGTGTAGCAGTTCATGTTCTTGTATTTCCGAATACAAGTTATATATTTGAAGTTTCATTCAAGATCAAGATATTGACAACTTGTTGTTGTCCTCATTGTTGTTTATCCTTTCGATCACTGTAATAGTTATTTACTATTTTTGTTATTGCTTTACATATTCCAACAATTTTAAGACAAGATTTGTATTAGTGATTCGAAAGATGTTGGTCGATAAGTGTGTGATCAAATCTGGTCCTAGTTTTGGTTCTCTCTTTGACGACAGTTACAAATCTGTTTCCGTCAAAGGAGGAATCTCTGGATCTGATGCTGAGCTTCAAGATACTGCTGATAGTCATGCTAGTACGGCTAAAGATCAAGGACGAGTTGGTGTCACCGCTCCCGAGGGTGGTGGAAACAAGCACCCATGAGAGACCGAGGATGTCAACTGGGACAAGAGGAGAAGGCTGAAGATGATATTCTATCATATAGCAAAAGTCCTATATTTGTCCCAGACAGAGGATCCGAATTATGGTAAGGAGGATTTGGACACTCAGTCTAACTAAAGTGGGCCAGAATCCAAAAGGTTTAAGTTAATCATTCCTTATCAATAAAATGTTTAGTTAATATTTGAATAAAAGTGTGTAAAGCAAGGCTGGGAATATGAAAGTGTTTTCATTAAAAACTTATATTCCCTATACTCTAAAAACAGATATTGAATCTCCTTCCTTCCCGGTTAAAGATTGGACTATTGTTAACAAAACTAAAAAGATCCGTTCTTTTGGGTATAATTATTAAAAATGTGTAAAGTATGTTCGTACATATGAAGGACAGAGATCCCTGACTGTGCAAAAACTGTTACCACTCTTAAGTAAGCGCCAGGGATTTCCCTGGGCACCAATCACAAGGGAAGAAGACTAAAAGATAATGGCTTATCTTAAGACGTTAAACCTGTCACACTATCTGACAGAAGATCATTCATTTAATAGGATGATATTGGACACTCAGTCGTACAAAGCCTACGGGCGACTGAAGTGGGCCAGAATTCATTTGACAGAAAAGTAATGGACACCTAGTGAGGTGGGCCAGAGTTTCCAGGTCTTAAAAGATCTGAAGGCCAAAAGAAAGGCAGAAAAGAAATTGGACACTCAGTTTGTCTAAACAACTGGAGTGGGCTAGAATATCCAGATCATATATGATCCGGTTATGCCCTAACCACGGGCAAGAGGTTGTTCATATGAAGAAATGCCACCTCTAAATTAGAAGGGGTTGGAGAGGTTGTCCTCAATAGAATTTCAGGGAATGGGATCACTCTAAAAGGATGTGATACATGTCCCAAACTTAGTTTAAGGGACGATGTTGGTCAAGCTGGTTTGAGACTAATCCAACAGGTCTGTAATAACTAAGAATGGTACAGTATGTCTGTAGCTAAATGAATGGTATATTTGTAATCCGTGCATCTATGCCATCATAGATTAAGACATGTTAAATAGAAAGTCATTCAAAAGCTAACGAAGTTGAGATTGTTGTCTTCTGTCGACATAAACCCTCAAAATGAATGTGAGGTAGGCGAAGAAGCAAAAATAACCTTTCCAGGTTCCGTCAAAGGAATAGCGAAAGAAGCACCGCTCCTCTAGAACTTAGTCACCCCTACATGGATGATTTGAAGTTTATACAAAATAGAGGGAGAGACAAGTACTTTGTGACCTTTATTGATGATGGTACAACGTATTACATCATTTGTTTATAGAAAAGCAAATATGAAGTTGTTGAAACGGATAAGCGTTACAAAGCAGAAGTTGAAAATCAACTAAGTCTACGGATTGAGGAATTCGTATTGATAGAGAGGGAGAATGTGAAGCATCGTTGATCAAAATTGCTCATTACTCACCTCAGTCTAACGGTGTTAGCCAAACGCAAAGCCGTACGCCCAAAATATATGGAGCAAGGCGATCCATACCGCTAATGCGATTCTCAACAGAACTACACATAAGGAAAATGATAACTCTCCGTGTGAAACATGGAAATGATCTCACATACAAATGTTGTGATGTGGGATGGCTTGGTAGAAGTTGGAATACCAAAATCAGGTCAAGTTGGACCTAAGACTATAAATTACATATCCACTGGATCTGCAAATAACAGTAGTGTTTATCGCCTCTTGGTGTCAAAGAATGCTGAATTCTTTGAAGATAACTTTCTTTGAGAAGGAAAAAGAAGTAATTTCTCGAGGTTAACAAGAACCCGCGAGGGCTTGACTGTTCGAAATTAGACATTCCGTATCTACAGGACTAGGAAGTTGCTGATTATCATAAACTTAATATTCCAGATCTACAGAACTCAGGGATTCTAGATGTTGAACCGAGATGGAGCAAAGAGGGGACAAAGACTTTCTCCAGGCCTTCTAGCTTGTATAGTTGAGAATGAACCATGGAAAATTAACAGAGAATTGTCATAGATTCCATTAAATATAACCATACTTGTGTAATGGTTGACCTTCCTCCCGGAAAAGAACCTTTGGGTTGTAAAAGTGGATACTCAAAATTGAGTACAAAGTAGATGGATCTACTAACGAGTATAAGGCTTTGGCTACTTGTACATGTGTTCCCCTATGAATATCTTAACATCCAGGGCCATTGCAGTCTTGCGTGGCATGGATGCTGAAACAACCTTCCTAACCGGCAAGTTGGAAGGGGAGGATCAGAGTTGGTTTGCTGGACTGTTGGGCTTCTTCCTGAACTTTCATTTTGGTCCCTAAAATCTTTACATTTTGGTCCTGGAAGTTTAAGATATAACAGAAATAATGAATCTGACAACAGAAATATTGACTCTGAAGTTAGAAATCCAACAGTTGGAAAACCAACAGTCTGAGAATGGAAGTCATATTGAAACAAAGTCTCGATATGCAAGATATGGGTATCACAGATGACATCTTAGGAATTGGATTTCTAAGACATCTAACGGACTGGTCGATAGTTCACAGACTCGTTGAAGCCACCAATGGATACGAATCATATAACTGATTGAAATCATGGTGCACCCATATACAAGAAGCAATATGTGCAGGTCGCATGTAGTTCAATGTATGTTACACACTACAACCGACCTGGTATCGGCCTACAAAGCAGATCAGTTGAACTAAGGTTCACTGATGATTCTAAAAATGATCGGTAGAAGGCGTTAAGTCGGATATGACGATATCTGAAATATTCACTTATCTACGGATTATAGTATTCTGGATGTCCAGCGGTTCTGGGAGAACACAGTGATGCAAACTGGACATCAGATGTGAAGAACACCAAAGCCATAAGTAAATGTGTATGGTGAGTCTTGGAAAATCCTCTAAGTAAACTTGCATCGGCCGATTCATGATAAAATTGGAGTTTATCGCTTTAAAGTTTAAACAAAGCATGAAAGAAGATGAGTAACTTCACGACTCCTTAGAGGATGTCCTTTATTGGGAGAAACCCGTGCATTTAGCAGTTATACATTGTGGCTAGTCAGCCGGCTTCAGGAAGGGCACGTATAACGGCGTCTGGACATATCTGTCGGATCTGTCGGAGACATGAGACCGTATGGCAGATGATCATCACACGTGTCACTTCTTTGATTACTTATCAAAGGATATAGCAGACCCTTTAACTAAGGGACTACCCGAAGATCAAGAGTTCTGTCTGTCTAGGGGAATGGGCATAAACCCCAAATAATACGAACCTTTGCGGTGGTAACCCAACCATACTGACTGGAGATCCCAAGAATTTGGTTCAATGGGAAAACTAAGCTGCAAAAGGTTCAGTTGAGCGCTTCGGATTATGATTTCTGTTAAGAAACATGAATCCAAATCCATTCCCGTGATAGACATTAAAGTGCTACCTGCATGGTGGGTAAAGGTTAAGCTTCCAAGCCTTTAACGATCCTCAAATGGTTGAGGTTAAGGTTGGGGAAACTCTTAATGATTTCTAACACTTGTGAAGTGGGGTATTGCAGGATACCTTGAAGGAGATCACCTATTTAAGTGTGAGGATAGGCCGCCTCAAAGGAACGCACTTAAGAATTCAAGTGTGTCCACGACCACAACGGACAAAATAAAAGAAGAAACGAATAAAAGGGAGGTATTGTGTTGGAACCGTTGTCTTGACTTACATTAAACATTGATGGTTCAAGACATCATGTTCACCGCGCAGTAAGTAAGTCCGATGGTATTCAACTAAGGAAGGTTCAAAGCGTAAGCTACCTCTCCTAATGCAGTCTCTTTTCGCTGAAAGATGCTGAAAGTATGCACATTGTGTGTTCGCCAAAATATCTTTTAAGAGGGGATTGTTGGAAATTTACTAATGTGGAATTAAGTTTATCCCATTATTTATGACTCGAACAATTGGGCCCGCACGTCAGAAATATCGTTTCCACACACGTGCAATCTTAGTGCCAAGTATCGTAAATTTCGTTAATGAAAGAGATATTGGTACGTAAGTGAAATGTTTGAGACATAGAATGATGGATGGTTATTTGCTAAATAACAAGTGTTCCACGTTGGTAAACGAAGGAAGGATTGTGCGAAGTGTAAGATGGTACGGGTCGGAAAAGGGCGCGGAGCCGAGAAGGGCCGTGGCGCCCCCCTTGCAGCTCCGCGGCACCGGAGTGGCAGTGAGTTCTGTGTTGAATTAGCATCGCGGCAATATTTTGGCAGAGCCGCGGTGCTTCATAGGTAGTGACTGCTCGACAGAATCCCAAAAGTCTTAGCTGTTGAGGGGGTTTCAATGGCGTTGAATCCACCCAATAATGGCCATTACTTGGACCATTATGTTGCTGCATTACTTGGGGTTAAATGTCATCCATTACATGGCAATTGATTGTCATTGTGAGGCACTTGAAGAGGTCATCTTGCACACCTATAAATTAAGGCTTTGGCTCAATTCTATAGAAGAACATATATGGACAATGAACAGAAAAATAAGTTAACAACACCACAAATAGATCAGATTTTCCTGATATCAATCATTCTCTTAGAAATCTTCATTATTCGTGTTCTCCGATGAGATCATTTGTGTAGGCTTTGCACACTTGATAGTTTGTTGTTTCATCTTGGGAGACTATTGTCCACACTTCCGTAAAGCTTATATACGGGGGCAATCTTGTCTTAAAGATAGAGAGTCATCTCTCGACTCAGTCGGTGGTGTTGTGTTTATCTAATTGGTTGCTAAGTGTTTCAGGTGTTAACTTAACAGACGAAGGACTCTAACCGTTCGTATTCTCAGCGGATCTACTAGCCACAATTGTAGCAGTTCATGTTCTTGTATTTCCGAATACAAGTTCTATATTTGAAGTTTCATTCAAAATCAAGATATTGACAACTTATTGTTGTCCTCATTGTTGTTCATCCTTTCGATCACTGTAATAGTTATTTACTATTCCCGTTGTTGCTTTACATATTCTAACAGAAAGTCCTTATGACTCATGCGAAGACCTATTACAAAAGTTCTAATAAAGTAAATAGGTTACAAATCTGGAACTAAGAATCAACTTATCAACTCAAGAACTAAAGCATCAACTAATCCCGAAAAGTGGATTTTTTATAGTTTGGAAGCTGATGTGGAAGGTCTCACGCGCGTGGAAGAATTTGAGTACACTTGTTGTGCCATGTGGAAGTTCGAGAGTGTATTAAAATCGTCTTAGTCAAGTTTGGGGATGTTTTTAAGACTAGTCATAGTTTGGGGACTAAAATTGCAATTCGTGTCAAGTTTGGGAATGTTTTAACCACTTCTACCTTTAAAAAATCTTTTTTCATTTTTAAAAATTTGTGTCCAATCAAAATAGATTAACATAAATTAAAACTAAGTTACTCCCTCGGGTCCAAAATAAGTGAATTTCTATCACTTTTTTTCCCTCTAAAATGAATGAATTTTTCACCCCAAGAGGCATTAATTTTTGTTTTCCAAAGTTACCCTTTTCTCTAATGGTTTTTCAACTATTTTTCAGACCCCAATGCTGACAGTTTCTACTTTCATGAAAAAATTAGGAAAAATAAACGGGTAATATCATCAATTAATATTTTGATTAGTGTAATTAATTAACTTTTTTAAAGAGTGTGCCACACCAAAATTCACTTATTTTAGACTGGATGGAGTACTTTTTACCTTGCAATTTATTCCCTCCATTCTAAATAATTATGAAGGTGTTTGATTGTTCGTGGAGTTTAAGAATAAAAAAAAGACTTTTGAAACTTGTGATCTAAATTAAACTATGAATATTTATGCCACTATAAATTATCACATTAAGAATAAATTGAATAAAAAATAAATTATTACTAAATCTAAAAGAATATTATTTCTATTACCTGGAAAAAATAAGTTCACATAAATTAGTTCAAAGAGAGTATTCCATGTAATTTGTGTAGGTCTAAATGCTGACCTTAAGATGCTAATCTCACACACATATAATTAATACTTATCACATGTTAATCCACAATAATTGATTCAAGAAGCCACCATTGTGACGGGACGTGAAAATCGACTTGATTGACATAGTTAAAAGGTTAATAAAACTTTTCAGAGGTCCCTGTATATCACAATCATCCAAATACAAGTAGGGCATATATGTCGTACCTATAATTTAAAATTAAATATATAGTAGTGTGTACATGTGCTCTAAAGGGTAGAATGGTGTTTTATTCAATTTTGTTATTCACTCTAGATATCACTAATTTACATAATTCTATTTTATATTCCATCCAACACTAATAGTAGTATATAAATTCACGTATATTATGTTGCTATTTCCTCGATTTATGTAGACAATAAGAAAACAACCATACAAATGTATGATTAATTCTGATTTTTATGTACTTATCATAATATTCTATGTGTCAACCAAACGGGTCTTAAGGGTGTTATGATATGGATATGGCCCAAAGTTAGGTTACCATATTAAATTGAGTACCGCACAGGAAATTTACGTGTGTAAGTTACTTTAAGACTTAATTACCATTCTTTATGGTAGTTTTATTTAATTATAAAATATAATTACATTTTATAAATTATAAAAAATGTAAGAGATTAGGCTCCAATCTTACCCAATTTACGCTATAATCTTCCTTGTTTTCGTTCTCTCTCTCACCAAGCACATACAATCCTAGAAAAGCTCCATTAACAGCCATTATAAAGCATTAAAGCTTTGAATTAAAAAACTAGATTTTGTGAAATTGTTATTTATTTAGATATGGTGTTGTTGCAAACGATTGGTAATATCATTTGAAATTTGAAGTTTATATGTCAATTTTAAGGGCGTTTGGTTAAGATTTGAGTTTGATTTTGTTAGAATTTTAAATTAAAACTCTAAAAGAAAGAAGAAGAACATTTTTTTCAGATCTCGATGTATAAATAAGTTGTAAGGCATCCGGTTACTTTTGCAGATTTCCGCCGCCTACTTTGCGCTATTGTTACTTACGAAGTCTCTTCTCTCAGGCAATTCCTGTTTTGGGTGTATATTATTTATATGTCCAATGTATCACACGACATAAAATGACATACACACAATACACAAAATACATACAACCACATAATTGTATGTACGTTTTATAGTTTGAACGGATTTCTATTTAACAAAAAGTTGTATGTAAGTTGTATGTTGACTGAATTATATATATTTGTAAAAGATCTCTAGTTACTTTTTGTAAAATAGATTCTATTTCTAATTGGGTAAATATTTGTATAATTTTATATACCCGAATAAAAAAACCCTTGAGCATATCTATTTGTGAGACCTAGAAGTGGTTCCATTGATGTGTTGTTCTCTTTCTTTGTTAGCATTTTCCTAAGAGGGATTGCATACTATCTAGCGCCCAACGTTGTATCTTAGTGGTTAAGAAAGTGGACGAAATCCATAAAAAAAAATAGGGTGTAAATTCAATAAGAGATAAAAATTATTAGCTAATATGTTTTCATCTATCGACATTATAATAGGTAAAATTGTTCAATAATTGTACGGATAAAAGAGATAATAGATGTAATTGAACTTATTGTCCACCACCATTATATAAAAAGGAACCAATATCCAAGAGACAAATATTTGTGAAAGAAATAATCCCTTCATTATTTTCATTAATGAAGAGGTCTATATATATAATATACAATCTCTAAATATAAAAATCATTTTCCTACTATAATACTAATAACATAATTACACTTGTACAAGAATTTACAAAATAAGGTAAGAAACCTAACTACACTAGAATTTGTTGTTACAGTTTCTATCACACCCCCGTAGTCATAGCGAGAGGTTGTCGAACGCTGAGATTGTCCCTAAAATCTTCAAACAGAACCAAGGAAAGATACTTAGTAAAGATGTCAACAATTGGTACATTGAAAGGACATGCAAGACACATACTTGTCCATGAGCTACCTTTTCGCCAACAAAGTTAATATCCATCTCGATATGTTTAGTGCGCTGATGTTGGACCGGATTTCCAGAGAGATAGACGGTACTAACATTATCAAAGTAGACCAAGGTAGCTTTCAGGATAGGAAAGTGAAGCTCTAATAAAAATTACGCAGCCAACATGACTCCGACACCACATTGGCTACTCCTCGATACTCGGCCTCCGCACTGGATCGTGATAACGTAGCCTAGCGTTTTGTAGACCAAGAAACCACGTTATCACCAAAAAACATACAATAACCAGACGTTGAACGTCTGGTATCTGGACATCCACCTCAATCAACATATGTATACGACACGAGAGTAGAGACTGAGGATGTATATAAATGCAATCCATAATCAATTGTGTCATGTATGTATCGTATAATGCGTTTGAGCACATGCATGTGCTCAATTAGGGGATCATGCATAAATAAACATGCCTGCTGAACTGCATAAGTAATATCGGATCTTGTGAAAGTAAGATACTGAAGAGCCCCTGCAAGACTACGATAGTGGGTGGGATCTTCATATGGTGTGCTAGAAGTAGCACTCAGCTTCGGTTTGGTATCCACCAGAGTGAAAGAAGACTTGCAAGATGACATGTCAGCTCTCTCAATAATCTCAGTCGCATACTTCTTCTGGGATAAATATAGGCCACTTGCATGTCGAGTTACAGCTATGCCAAAAAAATAACTCAAGGGCCCCAAGTCTTTCATAGCAAATTCTGAACTGAGAAGGGACATGATAGACTTACGCAAATTATCAGAGGAGCCAATCAAAATTATATCATCCACATATAAGAGAATGTATGCTAGAGATGTACCACAGCGATAGATGAACAGAGAATGATCAGACATGCTGTGAGAAAATCCAATAGTAGACACATAATCTACAAACCTCTTATACCAAACTCGTGGAGCCTGCTTAAGTCCATACAAGGACTTTTTCAGCAAACAGACATAGTGAGGATAATTGGGGTCCATAAAATCCAAGGGCTGAAGCATGTAAACTGTCTCCTTATGATCACCGTGTAAGAAAGCATTTTTCACATACAACTGATGAATGAGCCATGTTTTAGAGAGAGCCAGACTGAGAACAGTGCGAAGGGTAGCCGATTTGACCACCGGACTAAACGTATCACCACAATCCACGCTAACATGTTGAGTTTTACTATCACCTACAAGACGGGCCTTATGCCACTCAAACGAACCGTCAGATTTTTCCTTATGAGTAAAAATTCACATAAACCTAATAATATTGACACCAGTCGGACTGGGCACCAACTCCCATGTCTTATTTTCAATAAGAGCATTATATTCATCATCCATAGTCATTTTTCAATTCAGGTCATGAAGGGCGGAGACTGGATTACATGGTAGGGGTGATTTAGTGGCATTAGAATGTAAATTAAAATGTCATTTAGGTTTAAAAATACTCTTTTGGCTACGAGTAACGAGCCATTGACTCGGAATAGAAATGGACTAGACCGAGGACGTCGGCGAACTGCCTCGGGATTGGCCAACAGGCAGTGGGCCTGCTGGCCATGATACTGGGTCAGGCAGGTAATTTACTGGACCAGCAGGCAGTGGGCCTGCTGGCCTGGAAAATTCGACTAGACTAGAGGTATTTGGGCCAGCAGGCTGTGGGCCTGCTGGCTAAGAAATAGTGGTTGATGGGCCTGGGTCATTAGATGGTGCGATAGGGAGAATATTAGGGCCAGGAGGTAGTGGGCCTGCTGGCAAATGTGACTCAAGGGTATAGTGGGCCCACTGTTGTAGAATATATAGGGAGGGAGTGTCGTCCAAAAAATTATAAGCACTCGACACGATTTTAGACACTTGAGCAAACGGGAATTGGGTTTCATCAAAAATAACATGACGACTAATTATAATTTTATTAGAAGATAAATCAAAACATTTGTAACCATGATAATTAGACGGAAAATCCTAAAATACACAAGCGATAGACCTACCTTGAAGTTTATTAATTATAGTGGACGAAAAAAGTGGATAGCACAAGCATCCAAACACCCTAAGATGAGAATACGAGGGATCTTTATTGTAAAGAATTTTAAGTGGGGATTGATATGCTAAACCTTTGTTAGGGAGAATGTAAAGGAGGTAGGTTTCCATTTGTAACACATGATGCCAAAAATATTGGGGTAATGAAGCATGGGCTAGTAAGGTTCGGACAATATTTGCGAGGACGTTTGAGGATAAGAAAACTGTAAAGATATGCCATGAGTGTCACAAAATTCCCGAAATGGCCCATTATCATATTTCCTACCATTATCACACTGAATATTTTTAATTTCCCGTTCAAATTGTATACGGATGAAAGCTCTAAATTTTAAGAATGTGGAAAAAACTTGAGATTTTTTAGACAAAGGAAAGGTCCACAAAAAATTAGAATAATCATCCAAAAATAAAATATAATAACGATGGCCCAAAGAACTCAAAATGGGAGATGTCCATAAATCAATATCAATAATGTCAAAGGGCATCGACGTATTAGAAATAGAGGCGACAAATGGTAATCTAACATGTTTCCCAGAGGGCAAGAAGGAAAAATATGAGTACTACGCGTACTCTTACAATCAATGAAATTAATATTTTTAAGAGAATAAATAATAGACGACCCCGGATGACCCAAATGGGCATGCCACAAGGAAGGAGCAAGAGTGACAAATGTGGAAGGTATGGCTTGACTCGTGGAAATGGTGGTGGTGGTCATTGGATAAAGATCTCCCAGACTATTACACCTCATTAGAGGTATTCCCGTCTTGAAATCCGTTATAGAAAATCTAAAAGGGTCAAAGTTAACCGAAACCCAATTATCATTTGTGAATTTTCGGACAAACAACAAATTTTTAATTACGTGAGGGGTATGAAGGACTTTTTTAGGACGAGAGGTGGATGTGGGGGGGGGAGGGCGATAAATTTGTGTGACCATTACCACGAATTGGAATTGAATAGCCATTACCAACAATTATGCCACGATTTTTTCTCAAATTGAAATAAGATGAGAGATTACCTTGCGCGTCATATGAGAAGTGACTCTGGTGTCCATGTACCAAATTGTGTCAGGGGGATCTAATCCAAGTGTATGCATCGCGACTCGATATCTGTGGGTGTCGGAACTGCTGCTGGGCCCACAGCCGTTAAGGCAAGCTGATAAGGCCCAATAGTCGGCTGACTAGACTAAAACTGCTGTGAATTGGGCCTCTGCTGGCTGACCCAATTGTTGGGTAACTCTTTGGGCGGAAATTGGTAAGCTGGGCGGTTGGGCCTTTGCCGAACCCGACAATGGCACTATTGGCCCAAAGCCCTGACCCAAGCTGCGGTTGCCTCTGCCGGCTGCCACTCTGACCACTGATGTCACCACCGTTGCCACCGCGGCTGCTGCCTTTGCCGCGACCGCCACCTTTTCCATCGGACTTCCAATTTTGACCCAATTTTCCACCCCCGTTGTTCCAATTTGGAATAGAATTAGCCGAAGATGATGGAGAGTAGGAATTTTACGGGAGGCCGCCATCATGGCAGAAGTTTCTCCAGTTGCGACATTTTTAGCCAACCCTACCTCTTTAAGGACCGGGCTTGATAAAACGGAGGAAGAGGGATGCTTTGACGAAGAAGAGTCCCAACACCATTATAGGCCTCGGATAGACCGACAACCATCTGAAGAACAATATGATCATTCGTGACGAGCGCACCAGCGTTTTTGAGTTGATTCGCCAATTCCTTCAGCCTTTTACAATAAGCTAAGACATTTGGAAAATCCTTCATAGTGACATGCGAGAATTCCTGCTCAAGAGTGACGGCACGAATATTTTTGTTATCTTGGAATATATCACGCACCCTATTCCAAGTATCCGTCGTCGTGGCGTCGGGTTCAATAATCGTTTGCAAAAGGTCCGTAGAGATAGTGGAATATATCCACTAGAGTACGGTAGCATCAAGAATCGTCCATAACACAGGGTCATCATTGGCGGTAGGCACCTTCTCCTTGCCTCTATTCGCGGGGATGATGTGGTGAAGGACTTGATGCGAGTATGCGTGAACTTTAAATAATTATGCCCATATTGGACGTTTTTCATCTCAAGAACGATAGGGACGTGGTTCTTGATGTTGGAGATGGTAAGGGCAGGATGAAACGTGTTTTTTGAGGTAGACATAATGAAAGAACAAGAGGAGAATTAGGGATTAGGAAGATAATTTGGGAAGATAGGAAGATTTTTAGAAAAAAACAATGTCGGAATCGCGGATTCCGAGGGTGCTAGGCGGCGGAAGTGTAGTTGGGAGAAGAATTTTGCACTAGACTTCTGATACCATGAAAGAAATAATCCCTTGAATATTTTTGCCCTAGATAATCTCTTGAATATTTTCATTAATGAAGAGGTCTATATATACAATATACAATCTCTAAATATGAAAAATTATATTCCTACTATAATACTAATATCCTAATTACACCTGTATAAAAATTTACAAACTAAAATAAGAAACCTAACTACACTAAATTTGCTGTTACAGTTTCTATCAATTTTCCCTCTTCTTGTCCCTGAGCCCTCGTTGTGGACCAACTAGTGTCCATAAATATCCAATTTCCTTAGTTGCCGAGGTATAAGGCGTATTTGAAATTTTTCGTAGTAGATTTTGTTCGTCAATATTGGAAATACTATATATATATATATAATAATTATAATAATAATAATAATAATAATTTAGAGGGTAAATAGCCAAAGTAATACTCCTTCTGTTTCAATTTATATGATGTAGTTTGATTGAGCATGAAGTTTAAGAAATAAAAAAGGCTTTTGAATCTTGTGGTCTAAAACAAGCCAAAATTATCTGTGTGGTTATAAATCATCTCATTAAGCTTAAAACGTAAAATTTAAAATTTAACTATTATCAAATAAGAAAAAGAATTGACTAAAAAAAATGTCATATAAATTAATGTCATATAAATTGGGACAAATGAAATATTACTTTTATGATATTAATAATTATTTTGACGATTCGTTATGAGTTACTCTTACGAAGGAAAACAAATCTACACTTGGGATTTCATTATTAGGAGACAACGACCTACTCATTGAGATTTAAACAAAAAAATTGGTCAAGTGTCATAAGAACACGTTCTGAAATAAACGAATCCAATGGCTAACCAGGGAATCCATGGTCTTTTTATATTTTAATTTAGTGTTCATTCCATTTCTTTGTTTTCTCCTTTCATTTTGGGGTCAATTGCCTTCCGTTGATAGTTAGTTACTGATCCTTAGTGACACTTCTTGCCTGGAGCCTTTACTTCTCCCAACGTTAAATATCTTTCATACTCCGTCCGTCAATTTTTAGTTATCAACTATATGAAAAATGTTTTTTTTTATTTTTAATGTCTTTTTTAGCATATAATTTTTTTAATGTCTTTATCTTTAGTATTAATTACTTATTTCCCAAATCATTTTGCAAGACCTAAGATTAAACATCGATTAAAACTATATCAATTATTATTTTCTTAAAGGATGTGCAAAGTCCAAGCAACACAAGTAAAAGTGAACTGAGAGTAGTAAACAAGAGTGGGGGAAAAAGGGAAAAGAGTCTTTAACACAATTTAGCACATCGATCTGTATGACCACCTTTTCATCAAAGCATTAATTTTGGACTATAAATATAAAAGTTGTGATCAACATTAGGATAGTTGGAGGTGATTCAGAATAATTTTTTGGACATGATGGGGTTGAACCAGGGATCAGCCATTAGTCCGTTTCTATTTGCCGTAGTGACAAATGAATTGACACGACATATTCAAGAGGGGGTGTCGAAACGCACAGTGGAGTTAACGATAGGCTGGAAGTTTGGAGGTCGACCTTAGAGTCTAAATGTTTTAGGTTAAGGAGGACGAAAATGGAGTATATGGAGTGCAAGTTCAGTGATGTGAGGAAGCAGAGAGATGTGGAAGTAAAGGCCAAGGCACAAACTATACCTAAAAGAGGACACTTCAAGTATCTTGGATCCATCGTACAAAGAGACATAGAAATTGACGATGATGTCGAACATCGTACGGGAATAGGATGGATGAAGTGGAGGCTCGCCTCTGGGTGCTTTGTGATAAGAAGGTGTCACCAAGGTTGAAAGGTAAGCTTTACAGAGTGGTGGTTAGACCAACATTGTTGTATGGGGCAGAATGTTGGGCAGTCAAGAATGTCCAGGTTCGGAAGATGAAGGTAACCGAGATGGGGATGCTCAGATGGATATGTTATCATACTAGGAGAGTTATGATTAGGAACGAAGTTATACAGGATAAGGTCGGAGTGGCTTCTGTGGAGGATAAGATGGGGGAAATGAGGCTGAGATGGTTCGAACATGTGAAGAAGAGGTGAGGATGCGCCAATTAGGAGGTGTGAAAGATTGGCGGTAGAAGGGGTTATAAGAGGTAGAGGTAGGCCAAAGAAAAACTGGGGGAGGTGATTAGACAGGACATGACACAACTTTAGCTGACTGAGAGCATGACCTTAGATAGGAAGATTTGGAGGTCAAGAATTAGGGTAGGAGGTTAGAGGTAGTTGTGTTTTTATCTTATTGTGCGGGAGAGGTAGGGGTCTAGCATCTTCATCTCCTCTTCTCCTTTTCTAATAGTATTCTTTAGGTATCGCGTAAATCCCTACTCTTTATGTGTGTATTATTATGTGTTGCTTTATTGCTTTGAATCTTGATATTTTGTTGTCTTATTTTCCTTTCAATCTTGCATTAATTGTTTTTTTTATGAGCCGAGGGTATCTGAAATAACCTCTCTATCCCACAAAGGTAGAGGTAAGGTTTGCATATATCCTGTTCACTTTGTGGGATTACACGGTATGTTTGTTGTTGTTGTTTGTAAATATGAGAGTTGTAATATATAATTTTTTGTGTAAACTCTTATTAGAGATTTTTTAATTAAAAAAATTGGAGATCGAATTAAGACCGAATATTAAAAGGTTTAGCCTTCGTATTTCAAACTCCTTTTGTTATATAGTGATTATTTCCCGTTCCTCTGGAGTGGAGGACCCACTCACATTGCGACTCATGTGTATTAAAGTGAAGTTAATTTCTTTTTGTTTCTAAATTTTTATGAATAAAAAAAGTTATATCTTTTCCAGGGCCCCATGTCATTGAAAAATTTCATATATTCCGATCAATTGATTTCATATATTGTTAGAAACCACAAGATTTTATCATAAGGTCATAATGTGTTTGCTTTCAATTTCTTATGCCTGAATGTTGAAGGAAGATGATTAAAGTTCCTTTAGGGATGACTTTAAAGCCCGTATTCTTTTCGGTATTATTACCAGTTTGATATAGAAATCATCTTATATAATAGCAAGAGATCGTGAGAAAATCAGTAGTTAGAAACAATGGGGAAAATGGTAATTTCTCTTGAATTTGTGGGATTTCATCATATATATCTCATTATAAAATGCTGTAGAAAAATAACTGTTAGACATTCGATGAATTGATAAGCATTTAGTTGTATGAACGGAAGAGAAGTAAAAATTTTACAATAATATTTCAAAGCTTATATTTTCTTTTAAAGATCATAATAAAGACAAGAAACTCAAGAGCATGAGATTGGTATTTAGACATTTCTATTTAGAGATTAAGGAAAAAAAGGCATTTTTTAAATAAAAAATTATGTTACTTGATCAAAGAGAGATAATGTTGGAAATTTACTAATGTGGAATTAAAGTTTATCCCATTATTTATGACTCAAACGATTGGGCCCCGTCGGAAATATCGTTTCCACACACGTGCAATTTTAGTGCCAAGTATCGTAAATTTTGTTAATGAAAGAGATATTGGTACGTAAGTGAAATATTTGAGACATAGAATGATGGATGGTTATTTGCTAAATGACAAGTGTTCCACGTTGGTAAACGAAGGAAGGATTGTGCGAGGTGTAAGATGGAACGGGTCGGAAAAGGGCCGCGGAGCCGAGAAGGGCCGCGGCCCGTAGCACCGCGGCGCCCCCCTTACAACGACGTGGTGCCGGAGTGGTAGTAGCTCAGTGATGAATTAGCGCCGCGGCGCTAAGATGGTAGAGCCGCGGTGCTTCATGGGCAGTGACTGCTCGACGGAATTCTAAAAGATTTGGCTGTTTAAGGGGTTTCAATGGCATTGAATCCACCCAATAATGGTCATTACTTGGACCATTATTTGGCTGCATTTGTTGGGTGTTAAATGGCATCCACTACATGGCAATCGATAGCCATTGTGGGGCACTTGAAGAGGCCATCTTGCACACCTACAAATTTAAGCCTTGGCTCAATTCTATAGAAGAAGAGACATGCACATATGAACAGAAAAACAAGTTCACAATACCACAAAGAGATCATATTTTCCTGATAAGCAATCCTTCTCTTAGCAATCTTCATTATTCGTGTTCTTCGCTGAGATCATTTGTGTAGGCTTTGCACACTTGATAGTTTGTTGTTTCATCTTGGGAGACTATTGTCCACACTACCGTAAAGCCTATATACGGGGGAAATCTTGTCTTAAAGATAGAGAGTCGTCTCTCGACTCAGCCAGTGGTGTTGTGGTTTATCTAATTGGTTGCTTAGTGTTTCAGGTGTAAACTTAACAAACGAAGGACTCTAACCGTTCATATTCTCAGCGGATCTACAAGCAACAAGTGTAGCAGTTCATGATCTTGTATTTCCGAATACAAGTTCTATATTTGAAGTTTCATTCAAGATCAAGATATTGACAACTTGTTATTGTCCTAATTGTTGTTTATCCTTTCGATCACTGTAATAGTTATTTACTATTCCCGTTGTTGCTTTACATATTCCAATAATTTTAAGACAAGATTGTATTAGTGATTCGAAAGATGTTGGTCGACAAGTGTGTGACCAAATCTGGTTATGGTTCTCTCTTTGACGACAGTTACAAGTCTGTTTCGTCAAATGAAGGATCTCTCATTTTGATGCTGAGCTTCAAGATACTACTGATAGTCATGCTAGTACGGCTAAAGATCAAGGACGAGTTGGTGTCACCACTCCCGATGGTGGTGGAAACAAGCGCCCACGAGAGGCTGAGTATGTCAACTAGGACAAGAGGAGAAGGCTGAAGATGATGTTCTATCATATCGCAAAAGTTCTATATCTGTCCCAAACAGAGGATCCGAATTATTGTAAGGAGGATTTGGACACTCAGTCTAACTGAAGTGGGCCAGAATCCAAAAGGTCTAAGTTAATCCTTCCTTATCAATAATATGCTTAGTTAATAACTGAATAAAAGTGTGTCAAAGCAAGATTGGGAATATGAAAGTGTTATATTCCCTACACTCTAAAATTAGATATTGAATCTTCTTCCTTTCATTATAAAGATTGGACTATTGTAAACAAAACTTAAAAGATCCGTTCTTTTGGGTATAATTATTAAAAGCGTGTAAAGTATGTTCGCACATACGAAGGAGAGAGATCCACTGACTGTGCGAAAACTGTTACCACTCTTAAGTACGCGCCAAGAATTGTCTAGGCACCAATCTCAAGGGAAGAAGACTAAAAGATAATTGCTTATCTTATGACGTTGAACCTGTCACACTATCTGACAGAAGATCATACATTTGGTAGAATGATATTGGACACTTAGTCGTACAAAGCCTACGGGCGACTGGAGTGGGGCCAGAATTCAGTTGACAGAAAAGTAATGGACACCTAGTGAGGTGGGCCAGAGTTTTCCAGGTCTTAAATGATCTGAAGGCCAAAAGAAAGGCAGAAAAGAAATTGGACACTCAGTTTGTCTAAGCAACTGGAGTGGGCCAGAGTATCCAAATCATATATGATCCGGTTATGCCCTAACCACGGGCAAGAGGTTGTTCATATGAAGCAACGCCACCTCTAAATTAGAAGGGGTTGGAGAGGTTGTCCTCAATAGGACTTCAGGGAATGGGATCACTCTAAAAAGAGGTGATACATGTCCCAAACTTAGTTTAAGGGACGTTGTTGGTCAAGTTAGTTTGAGACTAGTCCAACAGGTCTGTAATAACTAATAATGACACAATATGTCTGTAGCAAAATGAATGATATATTTGTAATTCGTGCATCTATGCCAACATAGATTAAGACACGTTAAATAGAAAGTCATTCAAAAGCTAACGAAGTTGAGATTGTTGCCTTCTGTCGACATAAACCCTCAAAATGAATGTGAGGTAGGCAAAGAGGCAAAATCACCTTTTCAAGTTCCGTCAAAGGAATAGCGAAATAAGCACCGCTCATCTAGAACTTAGTCACACCTACATGGGTGATTTGAAGTTTATACAAAATAGAGGGGGGAGACAAGTACTTTGTGACCTTCATTGATGATGGTACAACATATTGCATCTTTTGTTTGTAGAAAAGCAAATATGAAGTTGTTGAAGCGGGTAAGCGCTACAAAGCAGAAGTTGAAAATCAACTAAACCTACGGATTGATGAATTCATAGTGATAGAGGGGGAGAATGTGAAGCATCATTCATTAAATGATTGTTCATTACTCACCTCAGTATAACGGTGTTAGCCAAGCGTAAAGCCGTACGCCCAAAATATATGGGGCAAGGCAATCCTTACTGCTAATGCGATTCTCAACAGAACTACACATAAGGATACGGATAACTCTCCGTGTAAAACATGGAAAGGATCTCACATACAAATGTTGTGATGTGGGGTGGCTTGGTAGAGGTTGGAATACCGAAACAGGTCAAGTTGGACCTAAGACTGTAGATTGCATATCCAATGGATCTACAAATAACAGTAGTGTTTATCGCCTCTTGGTGTCAAATAATGTTGAATTCATTGAAGATAACTTTCCTTGAGAAGGGAAAAAAGAGTAATTGCTCGAGGTTAACAAGAACCCATGAGTGCCTGATTGTCCGGAACTAGACGTTTCGTATCTACAGGACTCGAAAGTTGTTGACTATCCGAAACTTAATGTTCCAGATCTGCAGAACTCAGAGATTCTAGATGTTGAACCGAGACGGAGCAAAGAGGGGATAAAGACTTGTTCCAGGCCTTCTAGCTTGTATGGTTGAGAATGAACCATGGACAATTAACAAAGAATTGTCATCTCTAGAAACATTGCTTTGGAAAGAAGCTACAGAGAAAGAAATAGATTCCATCATATAGAACCATACTTGTGTAATGGTTAACATTCCTCCGGAAAAAGAACTTTTGGGTTGTGAAAGTAGATACTCAAAAGTGAGTACAAAGTAGATGGATCTACTGATGAGTATAAGGCATCGGCTACTTGTACATGTGTTCCCCTGTGAATAGCTTAACATCCAGGGCCATTGCAGTCTTGCATGGCATGGATGTTGAAACAGCCTTCCTAACCGGAGAGTTGAAAAGGGAGGATCAGAGTTGGTTTGCTGGACTGTTGGGCTTCTTCCTGAACTTTCATTTTGGTCCCTGAAATGTTTACATTTTGGTCCTGGAAGTTTCAGATAAAATAAAAACAATGAATCTGACAACATAAATATTGACTCTGAAGTTAGAAAGCCAACAGTTGGGAATACCAACAGTCTGAAAGTGGAAGTCATATTGAAACAAAAGTCTCGATATGAAAGATATGGGTATCACATATGACATCTTAGGAATTGGATTTCTAAGACATCTAACAGACTGGTCTAACTCCAAACTCAGTTGTAAGATAGTTGACAGTCTCGTTGAAGCCACCAATGGATATGAATCATAGAACTGATTGGAATCATGGTGAACCCATATACAAGAAGTGATATGTGCAGGTCACATTTAGTTCAATGTTTTGTACACATTACAATCGACCTGGTATCGGCCTACAAAAGTAGATCAGTTGAACTAAGGTTCACTCGTGATTCTGGAAATAATCGATAGAAGGCGTTAAGTCGGATATGACGATATCTGAAATATTTACTTATCTACGGATTATTGTATTCTGGATATCCAGCAGTTCTAGGAGAACACAGTGATGCAAACTGGACATCAGATATGAAGAACACCAAAGCCACAAGTAAATGTATATGGTGGGTCTTGGAAAATCCTCTAAGCAACTTGCATCGGCCGATTCATGATAAAATAAGAGTTTATCGCTTTAAACAAAGCATGAAAGAAGTTGAATAACTTCATGACTCCTTAGAGGACGTCCCTTATTAGGAGAAACCCGTGCCTTCAACATTTATACACTGTGGCTAGCTGGTCGGCTTCAAGAAGGGCACGGATGAAGACGTCTGGACATATCTGTCGGATCTGTCAGAGACATGAGACCGTATGGCAGTTGATCATCACAGGTGTTACTTTCTTGATTACTAATCAAAGGATATATCAGACCCTTTAAACTAAGGGACTACCCGAAGATCAAGAGTTCTGCATGTCTAGGGGAATGGGCTTAAAACCCCAAACATATACAGACCTTTTCGGTGGTAACCAAACCATACTGACTGGAGATCCCAAAAATTTGGTTCAATGGAAAAAATAAGCTCCAACCATACTGACCGGAGATCCCAAGAATTTGGTTCAATGGAAAAAATAAGCTGGAAAAGGTTCAGTTGAGCGCTTCGGTGGAAGCAATAGCACTTCGGATTATGATTTCTGTTTAATAAACATGAATCCAAAGCCGTTCCCGCGATAGACATTAAAGTGCTACCTGCATGGTGGGTAAAGGTTAAGCCTCTAAACCTTTAACGATCCTCAAACGGTTGAGGTTAAGGTTGAGGAAAATTTTAATGATTCCTAACACTTGTGAAGTGGGGTATAGCAGGATACCTTGTAGGAGATCACCTATTTAAGTGCGAGGACAGGCCGCCTCAAATGAACGCACTTAAGAACCAAGTGTGTCCACGGCCACAACGGATAGAACAAAAGAAGAAACGAATAAAGGGGAGGTATTGTGTTGGTACCGTTGTCTTGTCTTACATTAAATACTAACAGTTCAAGACATCACGTTCACCGCGCAGTAAGTAAGTCTGATGGTATTCAACTAGGGAAGGTTCAAAGCGTAAGCTACCTCTCATAATGCAATATTTTTTCACTATAAGATTGCTAAAAGTAGGCGCGTTGTGTGTGAGCCAAAATCTCTTTTAAGAGGGGATTGTTGGAAATTTACTAATATGGAATTAAGTTTATTCCGTTATTTATGACTCAAACGATTAGACCCCGCACATCGAAAATATCATTTCCACACACATGCAATCTTAGTGCTAAGTATTATAAATTTCTTTAATGAAAGAGATATTGGTACGTAAGTGAAATATTTGAGACATAGAATGATGGATGGTTATTTGCTAAATGACAAGTGTTCCACGTTGGTAAACGAAGGAAGGATTGTACGAGGTGTAAGATGGAACGGGTCGAAAAAGGGCCGCAGAGCCGAGAAGGGTCGCGACGCCGTAGTACCGCAGCGCCCCCTTGCAGTGCCGTGGTGCCGGAGTGGCAGTAGCTCAGTGATGAATTAGCGCCGCGGCGCTAAGATGGCAGAGCCGCGGTGCTTCATCGGCAGTGACTGCTCGACGGAATTCTAAAAGATTTGGTTGTTTAAGGGTTTTCAATGGCATTGAATCCACCCAATAATGGTCATTACTTGGACCATTATTTGGCTGCATTTGTTGGGTGTTAAATGGCATCCACTACATGGCAATCGATAGCCATTGTGGGGCATTTGAAGAGGCCATCTTGCACACCTACAAATTTAAACCTTGGTTCAATTCTATAGAAGAAGAGACATGCACATATGAACAGAAAAACAAGTTCACAACACCACAAAGAGATCAGATTTTCCTGATAAGCAATCCTTCTCTTAGCAATCTTCATTATTCGTGTTCTTCGCTGAGATCATTTGTGTAGGCTTTGCACACTTGATAGTTTGTTGTTTCATCTTGGGAGACTATTGTCCACACTACCGTAAAGCCTATATACGGGGGAAATCTTGTCTTAAAGACAGAGAGTCATCTCTCGACTCAGCCGGTGGTGTTGTGGTTTATCTAATTGGTTGTTGAGTATTTCAGGTGTAAACTTAACAAACGAAGGACTCTAACCGTTCATATTCTCAGCGGATGTACATGCCACAAGTGTAGCAGTTCATGATCTTGTATTTCCGAATACAAGTTATGTATTTGAAGTTTCATTCAAGATCTAGATATTGACAATTTGTTGTTGTCCTAATTGTTGTTTATCCTTTCGATCACTGTAATAGTTATTTACTATTCTCGTTGTTGCTTTACATATTCCAATAGATAACACATCAGCTTCCTGGTTCTCAAAATTTCATTGTCTTGTAATCTTTCCTTAACCCACTCAATGATGTTCTACATGCTTCAGAAGGTAAATTATGCATAGGGTCATTTAACTACAATATCTGATGAAGCTAATAATTTAGAAATATCCGATGAAGCCAATAATTTAGAAATATCCGATGAAGCTAATAATTTAGAAATATCGAATTTAAATATACAACCAACAAATTCATCCGACCAAATTGCGAATATTATTTATTTATCCACACAACAAAGTGCAAAGTCTCATAATCATAATTTTCACATGTCAAGACTACAAGCTTACAAAAATTACTTTGAATCATAACTTGTATATTAATTAATCACCTTTGAATTGAAAGTGAAACGTAAAAAAGCAATTCATATCACTGTTCGAACTAACCAACAACGAAATCTCTACAAGCAGATTTCCTGTCCATCTCTCTATTCTTATATTGTCGCCCCCTTGTTTCCCTTTTTTGTTTTATATATATATTTAGTTTTCCAACTTACGCCAGACTATTCCTGGAGATAGTAATCCCGATCCCTCAGCACTACTACCAATAAATCGCAGGATGTGTCTGAATGACCAGAGTTTTAGAACAGAGCAATTGATATCATCTACAAGATCCTACATCAGAAGAGAGCAAATTGCTCTCACCAAGGTTCGAACCTACGCTGCAGGCCTCTAGCTGGATTTTAAGTTCCCATGTTTCCTTTGTTTGTTGTTCAGCATGAAGTTATATAGCTTTTGTATTGCCGGAAAATGACTACAACTTGATAAAAAAAATTTAAAAATTATAAAAAAAATAATCCCTTGATTATTTTCATCCATGAATGAGTATATATACAATTTACAATTTCCATAATATGGAAAATCCTATTCCTATTATACATCTAAAACCTTATTCTATTTGTACAATAATTCTACAATTATGGTAAGTGTACAATGCTAATTAAAGTTACCAAATTATGCTCCATAAACTGTGATATACACAACTGTATATTCCGTGTATATCACGACTAAAAATGTTTTGAATACTTGTGTATTACCGTGATATACACTGTTGTATATGCCGTGTACATCACGGTATATTCTGTCACACCCCCGCAGTCATAGCGAACAGTCTTCATACGCTGAGACTGTCCCTAAAATCTTCAAAAAGAACCGAGGGAAGACCCTTAGTAAAGATGTCTGCAATTTGATACTTGGAAGGGACATGGCAGGCGCGTACTTGTCCACGATTTATCTTTTTGCGAACAAAGTGAATATCCTTCTCGATGTGTTTAGTGCGCTAGTGTTGAATCGGATTGCCAGAAAGGTAGACGACACTAATATTATCACAATAAACCAAGGTAGCTTTCTGAATGAGATAATGGAGTTCCAAGAGAAGATTACGTAACCAATAGGATTCAGAGACCACATTGGCTACCCCTCGATACTCGACCTCTACACTAGAGCGTGATAATGTAGATTGTCGCTTCGCAGACCATGAGACCAAGTTATTACAAAGAAACATACAATAGCCAGACGTGGATCGTCTGGTATCTGAACAGCCACCCCAATCAGCATCTGTATACGAGACAAGTGTAGACGTCGATGAAAGATATAAATGTAAGCCATAGTCAAGTGTCCCTTGGATGTATCGAATAATGCGTTTGAGCGCATTCATGTGCTCAACCCCGGGATCATGCATAAACAAACACATCTGTTGTACCACATATGTAATATCCGGTCTAGTGAAAGTAAGATACTGAAGAGCCCCTGCAAGACTGCGATAGTGAGTCGGATCCTCGTAAGGTGAGCCAGCCGCAACACCCAACTTGGGCTTAGTATCAACTTGAGTGGAAGTAGACTTGCACGAGGACATACCAGCTCGCTCAATGATCTCAGCGACATACTTCCATTGTGATAAGAATAACCCACCTGTATAACGAGTGACATCAATCCCCAAAAAGTAACTCAAGGGCCCCAAGTCTTTTATAGCAAACTCAGAATTGAGCATTGTCATGATAGACTTGCGGAAAGCATCAGAAGAGGTAGTCAAGATAATATCATCCACATATAACAGTATATAAGCCAGGGAAGTACCACAGCGATATATGAACAATGAATTAAGAGACATGCTGTGAGAAAACCTAATAGATGAAATATAGTCAGCAAATGTCTTATACCAAGCCCGTGGGGCCTGCTTAAGCCCATACAAGGACTTTTTCGATAAATAAACATGATGAGGATATTTGGGGTCTCGAAAACCCAAGGGTTGATGCATGTAAACGGTCTCCTTAAGATCACCATGTAAGAAAACATTCTTCACATCTAACTGATGAAAGGGCAATGCCTTAGAAAGATCCAGACTAAGAACAGTGCAAATGGTAGTCGGTTTGACCACCGGACTAAACGTCTCACCACAATCCACGCCAACCTGCTGAGATTTACCATCACCTACAAGACGAGCCTTATGCCTCGCAAAATATCCGTCGGAATTATCCTTATGAGTAAAAATCCACATAAACCGAATAATATTAACACCAGAAGGACGGGGCACCAACTCCCACATCTTATTTTCAATAAGAGTATTATATTCGTCGTTCATATCCAATTTTCAATTCGGGTCATTTAACTCAGACACTGGGTTACGGGTAGTGGGGGTAGTGGGGATTTTCAGAACCCAATGCTGACATTTTCTACTTTCAGGAAAAAATTGGGAAAAATAAACGGGTAATATCGTCAAATAATATTTTGATTAGTGTAATTAATTAACTTTTTTAAAGAGTGTGCCACACCCCAAAATTCACTTATTTTAGTCTGGATGGAGTACTTTTTACCCTGCAATTTATTCCCTCCATTCTAAATAATTGTGAAGGTGTTTGATGGTTCGTGGAGTTTAAGAATATAAAAAAGACTTTTGAGACTTATGATCTAAATTAAACTATGAATATTTGTGTGATTATAAATCATCACATTAAGAATAAATTGAATATAAAAATTAAATTATTACTAAATCTAGAAGAATATCATTTCTTTTACCTGGAAAAAAAAAGTTCACATAAATTAGTTCAAAGAAAGTACTCCATGTAATTTGTGTAGGTCAAAATGCTGACCTTAAGATGCTAATCTCACACATATATAATTAATACTTATCACAAGTTAATCCACAATAATTGATTCAAGAAGCCACCATTGTGACGGGACATGAAATTCGACTTGATTGACATAGTTAAAAGGTGAATATGACTTTTGAGAGGTCCCCTATATATCACAAGCTATCATCCAAATACAAGTAGGGGTCTTCAGTCTATGGCATATATTAAAATTGTAATGAAGATATTATATTAAATACAAGTAGGGGTATTCCGTCTAGTGCAAATCTTGTAATATTAAAATTGTAATGAAGATATTATAATTAAATGCACGAATTTGTAATGGAGGAATTATTCTTGTTGGGTGTTTGCTTCATGTATTTAAATTAGATATATGTCGTACCTATAATTTAAAATTAAATATATAGTAGTGTGTATATAATTTAAAACATGTGCTCTAAAGGGTAGAATGGTGTTTTATTCAATTTTGTTATTTACTCTAGATATCACTAATTCACATAATTCTATTTTATATTCCATCCAACACTAATAGTAGTATATAAATTCACGTATATTATGTTGGTATTTCCTCGATTTATGTAGACAATAAGAAAACAACCATACAAATGTATGATTAATTCTGATTTTTATGTACTTATCATAATATTCTGTGTGTCAACCAAACGGGTCTTAAGGGTGTTATGATATGGATATGGCCCAAAGTTAGGTTACCATATTAAATTGAGTACCGCACAGGAAATTTTACAAGTGTAATTTACTTTAAGACTTAATTACCATTCTTTATGATAGTTTTATTTAATTATAAAATATAATTACATTTTATCAATTATAAAAAAATGTAAGAGATTAGGCTCCAATCTTACCCATTTTACGCTATAATCTTCCTTGTTTTCGTTCTCTCTCTCACCAAGCACATACAATTCTAGAAAAGCTCCATTAGCAGCCATTATAAAGCATTAAAGCTTTGAATTAAAAAACTAGATTTTGTGAAATTGTTATTTATTTAGATATGGTGGTGTTGCAAACGATTGGTAATATCATTTGAAGTTTATATGTCAATTTTAAGGACGTTTGGTGAAGATTTGAGTTTGATTTTGTTAGAATTTTAAATTAAAACTCTAAGAGAAGTTGTAAGCCATCCGGTTACCTTTGCAGATTTCTGCGGCCTACTTTGCGCTATTGTTACTTACGACGTCTCTTCTCTCAGGCAATTCCTGTTTTGGGTGTATATTATTTATATGTCCAAGGACATAAAATGACATACACACAATACACAAAATACATACAACCACATAATTGTATGTACGTTTTATAGTTTGAACGGATTTCTATATAACAAAAAGTTGTATGTAAGTTGTATGTTGACCGAATTGTATATATTTGTAAAAGATCTCTGGTTACTTTTTGTAAAGTAGATTCTATTTCTAATTGGGTAAATATTTGTATAATTTTATATACCCGAATAAAAAAACCCTTGAGCATATCTATTTGTGAGACCTAGAAGTGGTTCCATTGATGTGTTGTTCTCTTTCTTTGTTAGCATTTTCCTAAGAGGGATTGCATACTATCTAGCGCCCAACGTTGTATCTTAGTGGTTAAGAAAGTGGACGAAATCCATAAAAAAAAATAGGGTGTAAATTCAATAAGAGATAGAAATTATTAGCTAATATGTTTTCATCTATCAACATTATAATAGGTAAAATTATTCAATAATTGTACGGATAAAAAAGATAATAGCTACGCGTTAATGTAGTTGAACTTATTGTCCACCACCATTATATAAAAAGGAACCAATATCCAAGAGACAAATATTTGTGAAAGAAATACTCTCTTGATTATTTTCATTAATGAAGAGGTCTATATATATAATATACAATCTCTAAATATGGAAAATCATATTCCTACTATATTACTAATATCATAATTACAATTGTACAAGAATTTACAAAATAAGGTAAGAAACCTAACTACACTAGAATTTGTTGTTACGATTTCTATCACACCCCCGCAGTCATAGCGAGAGGTTGTCGTACGCTGAGATTGTCCCTAAAATCTTCAAACAGAACCAAGGGAAGGCCTTTAGTAAAGATGTCAGCAATTTGGTACCTTGAAAGGACATGCAAGATACGTACTTGTCCACGAGCTACCTTTTCGCGAACAAAGTGAATATCCATCTCGATATGTTTAGTGCGCTGATGTTGGACATGATTTCCAGAGAGATAGACGTCACTAACATTATCAAAGTTGACCAAGGTAGCTTTCTGGATAGGAAAGTGAAGCTCTAATAAAAGATTACGCAGCCAACATGACTCTGATACCACATTGGCTACTCCTCGATACTCGGCCTCCGCACTGGATCGTGATAACATAGCCTAGCTTTTTGCAGATTAAGAGACCACGTTATCACCAAGAAACATACAATAATCAGACGTTGAACGTCTGATATATGGACATCCACCCCAATCAGCATCTGTATACGACACGAGAGTAGAGACTGTGGATGGATATAAATGCAATCCATGATCAAGTGTGCCATGTATGTATCGTATAATGCGTTTGAGCGCATACATGTGCTCAATTCGCGGATCATGCATAAATAAACACACCTGTTGAACTGCATAAGTAATATCTGGTCTTGTGAAAGTAAGATACTGAATAGCCCCTGCAAGACTACGATAGTGGGTGTGATCTTCATATGGTGTTCTAGAAGTAGCACTCAGCTTCGGTTTGGTATCAGCCGGAGTGAAAGAAGACTTGCAAGATGACAGGCCAGCTCTCTCAATAATCTCAGCCGCATACTTCTTCTGGGATAAATATAGACCACCTGCATGTCAAGTTACAGCTATGGCCAAAAATAACTCAAGGGCCCCAAGTCTTTCATAGCAAATTCTGAACTGAGAAGGGACATGATAGACTTACGCAAATTATCAGAGGAGCCAGTCAAATTATATCATCCACATATAAGATAATGTATACTAGAGATGTACCACAACGATAGATGAACAGAGAATAATCAGACATGTTGTGACAAAATCCAATAGTAGACACATAATCTGCAAACCTCTTATACCAAGCTCGTGGGGCCTGCTTAAGCTCATACAAGGACTTTTTTAGAAAACAGACATGGTGAGGATAATTGGGTTCCTTAAAACCCAAGGGCTAATGCATGAAAACTGTCTCCTTAAGATCACCGTGTAAGAAAACATTTTTTACATCCAACTGATGAATGTGCCATGCTTTCGAGAGAGCCAGACTGAGAACAGTGCGAATGGTAGCCGGTTTAACCACCGGACTAAATGTCTCACCACAATCCACGCTAACCTGTTGAGTTTTATCATCACCTACAAGAAGGGCCTTATGCCTCTCAAACAAACCGTCAGAATTTTTTTGGCCAGCAGGCAGTGAGCCTGGGTCACTAGATGGTGCGGTAGGGAGAATATTTGGGCCAGCATGTAGTGGGCCTGCTGGGAAATGTGACTCATGGGTAGAGTGGGCCCACTATTATAGAATAAATGGGGAGGGAGTGTCGTCCAAAAAATTATAAGCACTCGACACGGTTTTAGACACTTGAGCAAACGGGAATTGAGTTTCATAAAAAATAACATGACGACTAATTATGATTTTATTAGAAGATAAATCAAAACATTTATAACCACGATGATTAGACGGAAACCCAAAAATACACAAGCGATAGACCTAGCTTGAAGTTTATTAATTATAGTGGACGGAAAAAGTGGATAGCACAAACACCCAAACACCCTAAGATGAGAATACGAGGGATCTTTATTGTAAAGAATTTTAAGTGGGGATTGATATGCTAAACCTTTGTTAGGGAGAATGTGAAAGAGGTAGGTTGTCATTTGTAACGCATGATGCCAAAAAGATTAGGGTAATGAAGCATGTGCTAGTAAGGTTCGGACAATATTATTCATGGTACGAATATTTCTTTCGGCCTTCCCATTTTGCGAGGACGTTTGAGGACAAGAAAACCGTAAATATATGCCATGAGTGTCACAAAATTCCCAAAATGGCCCATTATCATATTCCCTACCATTATCACATTGAATATTTTTAATTTCCCGTTCAAATTGGGTACGGATGAAAGCTCTAAATTTTAAGAATGTGGAAAAAACTTGACATTTTTTAAACAAAGGAAAGGTCCATAAAAAATTAGAATAATCATCCAAAAATAAAATATAATAATGATGGCCCAAAGAACTCAAAATGGGAGATGTCCATAAATCAATATGAATAATGTCAAAGGGCATCGACATACTAGAAGTAAAGGCGACAAATGGTAATCTAACATGTTTTCCTAGATGACAAGAAGGAAAAATATGAGTACTACGCATACTCTTACAATCAATAAAATTATTATTTTTAAGAGAAGAAATAATAAACGACCCCAGATGACCCAAACGGGCATGCCATAAGGAATGAGCAAGAGCGGCAAATGTCGAAGGTGTGGCTTGACTCGTGGAAATGGTGGTGGTGGTGATTGGATAAAGCTCTCCCCGACTATTACACCTCATTAGAGGTATTCCCGTCTTGAAATCCGTTGTAGAAAATCCAAAAGGGTCAAAGTTAACCGAAACCCAATTATCAGTTGTGAATTTCTGGATAGACACCAAATTTTTAATTACGTGAGGGGTATGAAGGATATTTTTTAGGAAGAGAGCTGGATGTGGTGGGGGGGGGGGACAAATTTGTGTGACCATAACCACGAATTGGAATTGAATTGCCAATACCAACAATTATGCCACGATTTTTGCTCAAATTGAAATAAGCCGAGAGATTACATTGCACGCACGTCATATGAGAAGTGGCTCCGGTGTCCATGTACCAAATTGTGTCCGAGGGATTTAATCCAAGTGTATACATGACGACCTCGATATCCATGGGTGTCGGAACTGCTGTGGGCCCGCAGCCGTGAAGCCATGCCGATAAGGCCCAATAGTCGGCTGACTGGACTAAAACTGTTGTGAATTGGGCCTCTGCTGGCTGACCCAATTAGCTGTGTAACATGCTGGAATTGGCCGCGAATTGGGCCTCTGCTGACTGACCCAATTTGTTGGGTAGACTGCTGGAACTGGAAAGGGGTAACTGGGCCAGTTGGGCTACTGCCAGGCCCACTGGCCAGCGGCACTGTTGGCCCACTACCCTGACCCATGCTGCGGTTTCCTCTATCGGTTGTCACCCTGACCATTGTTGCCGCCAACGTTGCCGCCGCGGTCGCCGCCTTTTCTACCGGACTTCCGATTTTGACCCAGTTTTCCACATATATTGTTCCAATTTGGAGTAGAATTAGCCGAAGATGACGGAGAGTAGTAATTTTATGGGAGGCCGCCATCATGGCAAAAGTTTCTCCAGTTGTGGCCTTTTTAGCCAACCGTGCCTCTTTAAGGGTGAGCATAGACCAGGTTTGATAAAACGGAGGAAGAGGGATGCTTTGACGAAGAAGAGTCCCAACACCATTATAGGCCTCGGATGGACCGGCAACCATCTGAAGAACAAGACGATCATTCGTGACGGGCGCACCAGTGTTCTTGAGTTAATTCGTCAATTCCTTAAGCCTTTTACAATAAACTGAGACATTTGGAAAATCCTCCTTATATATATATATATATATATATATATATATATATAATAATAATAATAATAATAATTTAGAGGGTAAATAGCCAAAGTAATACTCCTTCCGTTCCAATTTATATGATGTAGTTTGATTGAGCATGGAGTTTAAGAAATAAAAAAGGCTTTTGAATCTTGTGGTCTAAAACAAGCCAAAATTATCTATGTGGATATAGATAATCTCATTAAGCGTAAAACGTAAAATTTAAAGTTTAATTATTATCAAATAAGAAAAAAAACTGACTAAAAAAAATGTCATATAAATTGGGACAAATGAAATATTACTTTTATGATATTAATAATTATTTTGACGATTCGTTATGAGTTACTCTTACGAAGGAAAACAAATCTACACTTGGGATTTCATTATTAGGAGACAACGACCTACTCATTGAGATTTAAACAAAAAAATTGGTCAAGTGTCATAAGAACACGTTCTGAAATAAACGAATCCAATGGCTAACCAGGGAATCCATGGTCTTTTTATATTTTAATTTAGTGTTCATTCCATTTCTTTGTTTTCTCCTTTCATTTTGGGGTCAATTGCCTTCCGTTGATAGTTAGTTACTGATCCTTAGTGACACTTCTTGCCTGGAGCCTTTACTTCTCCCAACGTTAAATATCTATCATACTCCGTCCGTCAATTTTTAGTTATCAACTATATGAAAAATGTTTTTTTTTATTTTTAATGTCTTTTTTAGCATATAATTTTTTTAATGTCTTTATCTTTAGCATTAATTACTTATTTCCCAAATCATTTTGCAACACCTAAGACTAAACATCGATTAATATGAGAATAATTATAAAAAATATCATATCAATTATTATTTTCTTAAAGGATATGCAAAGTCCAAACAACACAAGTAAAAGTGAACTGAGAGTAGTAAACAAGAGTGTGGGAAAAAGGGAAAAGAGTCTTTAACACAATTTAGCACATCGATATGTATGACGACCTTTTCATCAAAGCATTAATTTATAAAAGTTGTGATCAAGATTAGGATAGTTGGAGGTGATTCAGAATAATTTTTTGGACATGATGGGGTTGATCCAAGGATCAACCATCAGCCCGTTTCTATTTGACGTAGTGACAGATGAGTTGGCATGACATATTCAAGAGGAGGTGTCGTGGTGTATGTTATTCACAGAAGACATAGTTTTGATTGATGAAACGCACAGTGGAGTTAACGATAGGCTGGAAGTTTGGAGGTCGACCTTAGAGTCTAAAGGTTTTAGGTTAAGGAGGATGAAAATGGAGTATATGGAGTGCAAGTTCAGAGATGTGAGGCAGCAGGGAGATGTGGAAGTAAAGGTCGAGGCACAAACTATACCTAAAAGAGGACACTTCAAGTATCTTGGATCCATAGTACAAAGAGACATGGAAATTGACGATGATGTCGAACATCGTACGGGAATAGGATGGATGAAGTGGAGGCTCGCCTCTGGGTGCTTTGTGATAAGAAGGTGTCACCAAGGCTGAAAGGTAAGCTCTACAGAGTGGTGGTTAGACCAGCATTGTTGTATAGGGCAGAATGTTGGGCAGTCAAGAATGTCCAGGTTCAGAAGATGAAGGTAACCGAGATGTGGATGCTCATATGGATATGTTGTCATACTAGGAGAGTTATGATTAGGAACGAAGTTATACAGGATAAGGTCGGAGTGGCTTCTGTGGAGGATAAGACGGGGGAAATGAGGCTGAGATGGTTCGAACATGTGAAAAAGAGGTGAGGATGCGCCAGTTAAGAGGTGTGAAAGATTGACGGTAGCAGGGTTATATGAGGTAGAGGTAGGCTAAAGAAAAACTGGGGGAGGTGATTAGACAGGACATGACACAACTTTAGCTGACTGAGAGCATGACCTTAGATAGGAAGATTTGGAGGTCAAGAATTACGGTAGAAGGTTAGAGGTAGTTGCGTTTTTATCATATTGTGCGGGAGTGGTAGGCGTCTAGCATCTTCATCTCCTCTTCTCCTTTTCTAGTAGTATTCTTTAGGTATCGCGTAAATCCCTACTTTTTATGTGTGTATTACTATGTATTATTTTATTGCTTTATATCTTGATATTTTGTTGTCTTATTTTCTTTGCAATCCTGCATTAATTATTTTTCTTATGAGCCGAGGGTCTATCTGAAATAACCTCTCTATCCCACAAAGGTAGAGGTAAGGTTTGCGTACATCCTATCATCCCCAGTGTTCACTTTGTGGGATTACACAGTATGTTTGTTGTTGTTGTTTGTAAATATGAGAGTTGTAATATATAATTTTTTGTGTAAACTCTTATTAGATATTTTTTAATTAAAAAAATTGGAGATCGAATTAAGACCGAAGATTAAAATGTTTAGCCTTCGTATTTCAAACTCCTTTTGTTATATAGTGTTTATTTCCCATTCCTCTGGAGTGGAGGACCCATTTTTTGAACTGGTTAAGATCCGTCGAAATTATCCTTATGAGTAAAAATCCACATCGACCGAATAATATTAACAACAGAAGGACGGGGCACCAACTTCCACATCTTATTTTCAATAAGAGCATTATATTCATCGTTCATAACCAATTTCCAATTCGGGTCATTTAATTCAGACACTGGGTTACGGGGTAGTGGGGATTTAAGAACATTAGAATTAAGATTAAAATGTCTCTTCGGTTTAAAAATACCCCTTTGTCTACGAGTAACAGGCCCTTGACTCGAGGTGGAAACAGGTGGATATGGGGTGAAATCTGGAATAGTGACGGCCTGGCCAGCAGGTTGTGGGCCTGCTGGCCCAACTCGGGAAACAATAACTAGATTGGGACTGGGCTGGGACGTGGAATTGGGCAGGCGGCCCACTTGAGGCAGAAGCAGTTCCGGTATTGGGCTGGGCAACCGGCCCAATAGTCAAAACTGGGGTAGAAATAGTGGGTTGTGGCGGGTCACTGGAGCGGCCCATTAAGTGGTGTATGATGTACGGGGAGACGTCTTCATCCAAAAAATTATACGAACTAGGCACGTGACTAATCACTTTAGCAAACAGAAATTGAGTTTCATAAAAAATAATATGGCGACTAATGATGATTTTATTAGATGATAAATCAAAACATTTTTAACACGATGATTAGATGGATAACCCAAAAATACACAAGCGGTAGAACGGGCTTGAAGTTTGTTAATAGTAGTGGACGGAAAAAGTGGATAACATAAACACCCAAAGACCCTAAGATGAGAATACAAAGGATTTTTATTATAAAGGAGTTTAAGAGGAGACGCATTTTCCCACCCTTTGGTAGGAAGTATGTTAAGAAGATAGTTAGCCATTTGTAGAGCATGATGCCAAAAGGAAGGGGGTACGGAAGCATGGACCAATATAGTTCGGACAATATTATTAATAGTACGAATTTTTCGTTCGCTTTCCCATTTTGTGAGGACGTATGAGGACAAGAGAAATGAAAAACTATGCCATTATTTTCACAAAATTTCTGAAACAACCCATTATCATATTCTTTGCCATTATCACATTGAATATTTTTGATTTCCCGTTCGAATTGGGTACGGATGAATGCTCTAAAATTTAAGAATGTGGAAAAAAATTTGAGATTTTTTCTCTAACGGAAAGGTCCAAAAAATTAGAATAATCATCCAAAAATAGAACATCATAATGATGGCGCACATAACTTAAAACGGGAGATGTCCATAAATCGCTATGAATACTATCAAATGACATTAAAGTACGAGAAGTAGAGGCTACAAATGGTAATCTAACATGTTTTCCTAAAGGACATGAATGACAAATTGGAATACTACGCGTACCCTTACAAGAAATAAAATTGTTTTTATATAAAGAAAAAACAATAGACGACCCAGGGTGGCCCAAACGTGCATGTCACATGGAAGGAGCTAGAGCGACAAACGTGGTTGGCATGGCTTGACTCGAGAAACTGAAGGCGGGCGTGATTGGATAAATATCTATCCTACTATTGCATCTCATGTGAGGTATACCCATTTTGAAATCCTTCACAGAAAATCCAAATGGATCAAAATTCACAGAAACCCAAAACAAAAACCAGTAGTGAATTTTTGGACATACACCAACTTTTTAATTAAGTTAGGGGTACGAAGAGTATTTTTTAAGACAAGAGGCGGATGTGGGGAAGCCAAAGTTGTATTACCGAAACCACGAATTGGAATTGTATTGCCATTACCAACAATAATGCCACAATTTTTGCTCAAATTGGAATAAGACGAGAGAGTACCTTGGTCTGACGTCATGTGAGAAGTGGTACCGGTGTCCATGTACTAGTTCGGGTCCGGATGATTTAATCAAAGCGTATGCATGGGGTCCACAACATGGAATGCCTGCGAAGGCCGAGGCCCAAGCAAACCGGACTGCTGCCCCGACCCAGAAGAAACACTATTTCCTGAAGCTGGACCCGAGTGATTCGGCTTGTAATAGTGCAGGACTGAGGCCCAAGGGGGCTGAAAATAACTGGGGGTTGGGCAGTAGGCGGGACTGGGCCACTGCCTACTAGTTCAGGCCCACTGCCAAGGGGCCCAAGGCTGGGAGCAGGCGGGCTGGGGCCCAAGACCTCGATGCCCACCCTCGCTGTTGGTATTGTGCCCGCCGGCAGTGTTACTGTTCCGGCCGCAGCCGTTATTGCCGCCGCAATTTTTGCCATTATTTTTCCGATTTTGACCCTTCTTTCCCCCACCGTTGTTGCGGTGTTGGCCTGAATTGTCAACAAACCCGTGAGAATTATCGGATGACGTCATCATCGCCATAGAACTGGCGCCGGAAGTCGCCTTTTTAGCCAAACCGGCTTCTTCTAACATGAGCATTGAATGGGCTTGATAAAAAGGGGGAAGCGGATAACTTTGTCGGAGTAGAGTTCCAACGCTATTATAGGCCTCAGATAGGCCTACAACCAATTGGAGAACAAGACGATTATTGGTAACATGTGCGCCAACATTACGGAGTTGGTTCGCCAATTCCTTGAGCCGCTTACAATAAGCGGAAACATTCAGAAAATCTTCCATGCCGACTTGTGAGAATTCCTGCTCAAAGGTGACAACACGGGAATGTTGATTATCTTGGAATATACCACGCAATCTATTTCAGGTAGCTATAGGCATAGTGTCTGATTCAATAATCGTCTGTAAAAGATTGGTAGAAATAGTGGAGTAAATCCACTGAAAGAAGATAGCATCAAGTGTGATTCATGAGGATCCTCCGCCGGAGGAGGGATAGCGGGAGGAATTATGTGATGGAGGACTTGATGTGAGATTGCGTGAATTTTAAACAACTCTGCCCACGTCGCATATTGGACGTTTTCCATCTCAAGAACAATAGAGATGTTGTTCTTGATGTTAGAAACAGTAAGGGCAGGATGAAAGTGGTTCTTTGACGTCGACATAATGAAAAGAGTGCTCGACCTTGGTTGAAATAATTATAGGTGTCAATGGACCGATTTCACTAAGAACAAAGGGATTGGGAAGAAAATTTGGAAAGAGAGGAGGTAAAATTAGCACAAAATATGAGAGGGGGCACAGATTCCGATGCAAGCTCGACCGAGAAGGGACGGCGGAACCGAGACTAAATTTGGGAGAGGAGCGGAAGTAATTTAGTCCTAGACTTCTAATACCATGAAAGAAATAATAGCTTGATTATTTTCATTAATGAATGAGTATATATACAATTTACAATTTATATAATATGAAAAATCTTATTCCTATTATACATCTAAAACCTTATTCTATTTGTACAATAATTCTACAATTATGGTAAGTGTACAATGCTAATTAAATACAAACTAAAGTTGCCAAATTATGCTCCATAAACCGTGATATACACATCTGTATATGCCGTGTATATCACGGCTTAAACTGTTTCGAATACTTGTGTATAATCGTGATATACACTGCTGCCCCTTCGGCGGTACCAAATAAATGACTACTTGAATCGGGGTTTTGAGCATAAAGATTCCATTGACCTGTAAAAAAGTGGGTCTAACCCTTGGGGATGCTGTATATGCCGTGTATATCACGGTATATTCGCTGAAGAATTTCAAAAGATTGATATAATATGCTATCTAAGGAGAGGGCATGAAGCTTATTTATGTATAGGGAAAATATGAGGATAGTTGAATAATTAATCCTTCATTATTACCACATTTAATGATATCCTTAATTTGATAAAGGTCTATAAGAACGTGCCCATTTCTTCATTCTAATATATGGAGTAAATACGAGTATAAAGAGCATTAATTTGATTCATGTCTATAAGAACGTGCCATACCGTTACTCATTTTATATTAATCAACTATTAGCCATTGAAATTCTTAACTACTGCAATCAAGAAACGTAATTTTTTGAACCTAGAAAATAATTTTTTAAAATGAGAAAAAGCCACAAAAACGAGAAAAAAGATAAATAGCAATGGACGCCATAGAAATGTGTACATCACCTTGTCTATCCTTAGCTTTATATTATATATAGATATAGACTTTGTGCACACTTAATATAAGTGAGAAAAAAAATTGCACACCCTTCGTCAAATTCCTAGCTCCGCCACTGACCACAATACATGTTGGTTGCCTTCTTCCTTCTAATTATTAAAAAATCAAATCAAATAATTTTCTTAACATGGCAAGATTTGTTCTTGAACGATGCTAAACATTTCAATTTTCTATTTTTCCCGTCAAGATTCGAACTCGGGACCTTAATCCCACCATCCTGTTGGATGTTGCATCTGTTATTGCTACCGTTTTCTAAAATAATTAGTTGTTTAGTTATAGGAGGAGTCTAATAGTTGATTTAGTAGAATATTCAATTTTTTATTTTAGTAAGAGTCTAATATTTGAAATGTAGGAGGAGTCTACTACTTTAATTATATGCATATATAAAAGCTTATGATTAGTAAAATTTATATGACACAATTTTCATTAATATTTTCTACCTTGTTGTTTTCATCTCTTTCCAAAAATCCATAACATTGGTATCATCGTCTTCGTAATCTTAATGGATTTGTGCATTCATTGAAGAACTTTCGACCACTTATAACTCAGACCTATTTTCAACAAATTTTACATGTGTTTATTTTTCAGGGCTACAATCAACCCATTTTAACTCGTGCTTATTTTTAACGCTCAAGGCTATTTTCAACCAATATCAATTTTAACCAATTTTCAATCTATACTACCTTTTAACCTTTAAATCTGAACATTGAAGATGAAATCATATCTTGAAGCATATGATATGTGGGAAGTGTAATAGAAGAAAAACCCATACAAGCACTCCCTGAAAATTCTACTCCTGTCCAAATCAAAACTCATTCACAAGAGAAAACAAAAAGATGCAAAACCAATATTGTAATTCAAAATTCAGTTGCAGATTCTATCTTCTCTAAAATTATTGCATGTAAGATAACAAAAGAAGTTTGGGAAAAACTTGAAAAAAAGTATCAAGGAAGTGAACGAGGAAGACAAAATCAAATTTTGAATTTGAAAAGAGATTTTGAATCTCTTAGAATGCAAGAGGGTGAGACCATTACTAACTATTCTGACAAGATCTATTTGATTGTTAACAGAATCAGGTTACTTGGCGAGGATTTTAAAGATAACAGAATAGTCGAAAAAATTCTCGTGACTATTTCAGAGCGATTTGAGTAAAAACTCTCCACTCTAGAAGAGTCTAAGGATCTCTCTACTATCTCTCTTGCAGAATTAATAAGTGGTCTTCAAACACAAGAGCAAAGAAGAGCTTTCAGACAAGACAAAGTTGTTGAATGTATTTTTTTATGTAAAACACCAAAAAGAAAAAGTCGATTATCATCCATGCAACAACATACTCAGTGAAATCTCACAACGTGTGGTCTGGGAGGGTAGAGTGTACGCAGACCTTACCTCTACCTTGGTAGGTAGAGCGGCTGTTTGATTATCCTCCATGCAAATACTGCAAAATGAAAACACACTTAGAAATTTTTTGTTGATACAGATCTGACGCAATATCTGAAAATTTTAAACAAACATGTCATGTTATAAAAGTGTGCAAGTTCAAAGAAACTCAAATTAGTTCACAAGCATTACTAGTAGAAGAAGAAAGTGAGGAGAACCTACTTTTTTAGACTGCAGCAACAGAAGAAAGGAGGAGTGTTGAATTTTGTATTTGTTACTACTGCAGTTTTCTATAATAATTAGTTGTTTAGTTATAGAAGTAGTCCAATAGTTGATTTAGTAGAATATTTAGTTTTTAATTTTAGTAAGAGTCTAATATTTTAGTTGTAGAAGGAGTCTACTACTTTAATTATGTGCCTATAAAAATGCTTATGATTAATAAAATTTATATGACACAATTTTCATTAATATTTTCTACCTTGTTGTTTTCATTTCTCTCCAAAAATCCATAACACATCCCACCACAATTATGGGCGGAGCCATCTTAGGCGAAGAGTGGCCCAACGCACACCCTTCGCCGGAAAATTATGTGGTGTACGTAGATTAAATGTTAACTATTGTGAGTATATATATTTAATTTTACGCACTCTTAATACAAGTAAAAAGAAAATTTGCACTCTTCGTCAAATTTCTGACTCCGTCACTGAGCACAATACATGTTGGTTGCCTTCTTCCTTCTAATTATTAAAAAATCAAATGAAATAGCTTTCGTAACACTAATATTAAAAAATCAAATCAAATAATTTTCGTAACAAGGCAAGATTTGTTCTTCAACGATGCTAAACACTTCAATTTTCTATTTTTCCTGTCAAGACTTTTATTGGTCAACAAACTAAACTTCGACGTTTTCCAAGTTTAGTATGCAATTAATTTGTGCAATTTACACCTTACTAGTAAGAAAAAAACAAATAGGGATTAGGTACGTAAATCCTGCATTGACTGACTGGTGTGGTTTAGAGGTCTTTAAAATATAAAAATGAGACCAACCGCAACAAAGTCATTATATATTTTAATTTTATTTATTACCATACAAAATTATTAAAGAAGAATTAATATTCAGTAAATTGTAGTAATCTATGAACAATTAACTTGGATACAACTTTATCAATCTTTCTACCAATTAATTGAATAGAAGATATGTAATGAATAATCAGATCATATATTATCCTACAAGGATCCAATGTAAATTTCATGTGAGGTGCATGGAATTGTTTTAGCAAAATACTACACCTGTTTTATTCGTTTAAAAAATTTAAAAAATTATTCTCCTTTTTCTTTTTCTTCCTTTTGGAAAAGAAAATAAAGTCATTTGCCACATGGGTTACAAAATTGCTGAACTGTAGTCACCCTCGTGGCCAACGGTCCATTCTTCTTTATTTCCTTTACTTTATATAAATGAGTCACACCAATTTATACAAAAACCATAGTATAGAAGCTAAGGGAGACCTACCATTTCTATTTTAATGTAACTATAATCCTTCCTATACATTCTTTTTTTCATATTACTACCACTCTATGATCACAACAATGAAAGATCAAGAAGAACAAATCAACCTTGAAACTCTAGCCCACTTCTCTACCTCATTTTCATCCCCTAATAGCTTAAATTCTCCTTCAACAACTACTTCTTCCTCCTCCTTTAGTCAGAGTAACACAATTCCGTTGAATGACTGTGGTTCCGAAACTCAAGTCTGGAGTGGTCAGATGAGACATTCGGTTCACGAGATTCCAATAGAGTACGAATCCAAGCATCCAACATATAGAGGAGTTCGTAAGAGGAATTGGGGAAAATGGGTGTCCGAAATTCGAGAGCCAAGAAAGAAATCAAGAATATGGCTAGGAACTTATTCCACGGCTGAAATGGCAGCTCGAGCTCATGACGTCGCGACTTTAGCCATCAAAGGTCACTCGGCTTACCTTAATTTCCCTTATTTAGCCGATCAGCTCCCACGTCCAGCTTCCACTTCACCTAAGGACATCCAAATCGCGGCAGCAAAAGCCGCTGCCACCACATTTCCAAAAGAAAGGTGCACCAAGTCGAGCCAAATCAAGCTGCATAGTTCATCTTCATCCACGGATTTATCCTCGGAATTCATAAATTCTCCATCAACCGATAAGGATGATACATTTTTTAATCTACCAGATCTTTCCATCAACAAAGTGGATCAAATTGACAGTTATTGTTATCCGATTTCGACTTGGCAGCTAGTTGGGGGAGATGGTGGATTCTGGCTCGAGGAGCCATTTTTATGGCAGAGCTACTAGAAGAGAACTTTGGTGAAACAAAACACTTAAAAAACCAACATCATAGGAAAGACAATTTTTGTAAACTCATGTTCATATTACCGTTAATTTAAGTTTATTTTATTTTCATTCATTTCTTGTTTATGCTAAACCGAACAGCAATAATTATCACTACGCCTCAATCCAAACAACAGTTAGAGAGGTAATGCCACGCAGGATAGCAGGATCGAACTCCACATCTGTGAACTTTTTATTTTGGTGAGAAAGACATATAATATTATTAGGTATTAAATGAAATTTGATGCTTTGTAGAGCATCTAAATTGTTCAAGCAAGCTAAAAAATGAGGTTCGAGTTGATGCAAAAGAGAAGGCCGTTATACATCTCCATCACCAATCTCCTCGAGTTGATTAGAACGGTAAAATTCTATTAATCTCTCTTAAGAAGTATTTCTCATTAATATAAAAAAAATATAGTGTGTACAATGTTGAATCTTAATTGAATAAAGATATTATATTTACCATAATTATACACTACTATTAATTACAAAATATATGGCGAATATATGGTAATATTCGCTAATACCCCCCCCCCCCCAGTCGGAGCGGGAGGACGCCAGACGCTGATTCTGAATTTGAATTCTAGGAATAGCTAGCTGTCTAGGAAGTCCTTTAGTGAAGATATCTGCATACTGATACGAAGAAGGAACATGAAACACATTAACATGACCTATAGCAACCTTCTCACGAACAAAATGTATATCCATCTCAATGTGCTTGGTTTTATGATGCTGAACCGGGTTATAAGATAAGTAGATCGCGGATATATTATCACAGTACACCATAAACGTCTTACGCAAGGGACAATGAAGCTCCAAGAGAAGGTTTCAGAGCCATCAGATCTCAACAACAACGTTTGCAATACCTCTATACTTTATTTTTGCACTCGATCAGAATAGGGTGGCTTGTCTCTTGGGAGACCACGAAATGATATTATCTCCTAAGAACACACAATAGCCTGAGGTGGAGCACCGCGTATTCGGACAGCCTGCCCAATCAGCGTCCACATATTATATCAACCTGGTCGGTGCAGATGGATAAAGATGTAATCCATAATCAAGAGTTTCTTAACGTATCGAATGATACGTTTAAGATCTGTAAAGTGAGGCTCACTGGGGGCATGCATAAATAAACACACCTGCTTAACAACATAAGCAATATCAGGCCTAGTGAAAGTGAGATACTGAAGTGCACCTGCGAGGCTCCTATAAAGAGTGGGATCGGACACAGGATCACCGTCAACAACACTAAGTTTCGACTTCGAGTCGACCGGAGTAGGCATGATCTTGCAGTTCGACATTTTAGCCCTGTACACAATTTCTTCTGCATACTTACGCTGACACAGGAACATAGTAACTGCAGATCTATTCACTGAGATCCCCAAGAAGTAACTCAACTTCCCCAAGTCAGTAATAGCAAATTCGGATTTAAGTAGAGTAATTATCTCATTTTTCAAAACATCCGAAGAGGCAGTACGAACAATATCATCCACATATAATAACAAGTATGCAATATTACTACCTCGATGAAGGATAAAATAGAGAATGATCACACTTGCAGCATACAAATTTAATCTATATAATGTAATTAGCAAAACGCTCATACTACGCTCTGGGGGCCTGTTTCAAACCATACAGTGATTTGCGAAGACGACATACATAATGAGGGGCCTCCGAATGGACAAAGTCTGGCGGCTGGTGCATGTAAACAGTTTCTTTCAGGTCCCCATGTAAGAAAGCATTCTTCACATCAAGCTGATGAATCATCCAATGCTTACCCATAGCTATGCTAATAACTGTGCGAATAGTAGCCGGTTTAACCACCAGACTAAATGTCTCTCCACAATCAATACTCTCCTGCTGATTAGTACCATTAGCCACAAGTATCGCCTTATGGCGATCAAGGTCACTAATGTCTCTGAATTTGTGACGAAATATCCACATGCATTGAATCGCATTAACCCCATCCGGTCTAGGAACCAGATTCCAAGTGTGTTGTTTCGGTAAAGTATTAAATTCCTCACGCATGACCGCATTCCAATTCGGTTCAAGTTTGGCTAATCGATTGGGTTTGTCGAGGTAGTGGCAGTGGTGAGTGGTTGTCGGGATAAGTCGATAGGGTAGGGATGAGTGGGGTTCGGTTTTGGTGACTGGGACAGGTAGGGTGTGGTTGGGTATTGGGTCAGATCGATGGGATATGGGTGACTCGATTTTAGGTCCGATATCGGTGACTGGTTTGGATGAGTGTGATGGGGTTGCGGTAGGGAGGTTATTGGGATGGTTTGGTCGACAGGAGGATGTGCAGCAGGTGGTAGTGACACTGGGTTTGTCGAATAGGTTTGTCGACGGGTGGGAGAGACACTAGCGGGTCGGGTCGTCACCATCGGGGAATGTTCCGGTAGATCACTGGTGGTAGCAGTGGGATTGGGTGGTGATTGAATAGTAGGGGCAGTGACGGTGGTACGACGGAGTTCAGTGAGCATGACAGGGGAGGTACCGACTCGTCTAAAAAGGTGTAGTCCGTGTTTTGGAATTTTTGAATGTTTGCAAATTAGAAGATTGTCTCGTCAAATGTGACATGATGAGAGACGTGGATTTTATGTGTAGGTATGTCATAGCACAAATACCCCTATGATTAGACGGGAAGCCTAAGAAGATACATGGAGTGGTGCATGGTGGTAATTTATGGGGGGTCGTGGACCCAATATTTGGATAGCAAAGGAAACCAAAAATCCGAAGGTGATCGTAGGAGGGGATTCGATGATAGAGAATTTCGGTGGGGGTCGTATTATGAAGAGTACGGGTAGGTAAAATGTTAAGGATATATTCTACCATTTTAACTGCATAGACCCAAAAAGAAGGGGGGTGAGAGGCATGAAGAAGGATTATACGAACCATGTTATTAATTGTGCGGATGATTCGTTCGGCTTTACCATTTTGAGGGGAGGTGTAGGGACACGAAAAATAAAAAATCATGCCATTATTTTTGCAAAAAATTGCTAAAAGTTGAATTATTAAACTCACAACCATTATCACATTGGAAAGATTTAATGACTTTTTCAAACTGTGTTTTGATATAAATACGAAATTCAAGAAATTTGGCAAACACATCAAACTTGAATTTAAGTGGGTAGATCCAAATAAAGTGAGTAAAATCATATAATAGAACGAGATAATATTTATGACCTAGTGAGCTAGTAATGAGAGATGTCCATAAGTCAGCATGCACAATATCAAATGGAGAAAATGTAACACTTAAAGATGACTGAAACGGAAGGTTAACATGTTTGCCCAAAGGGCAAGAAAAATAATGTTGGGCAAGTTTCCCATTATTACATCGAATAAAATTATTGCTTCTAAAAAAATAAAAAAACATGAGCTCCTAGGTGTCCAAGTCTATCGTGCCAAGTTGACGGAGAGATGGTGGCGAGGGAGGTATGTGAGAGGGATCTGGCAGCGGAGGTGGATGAGAAAGGATAGAGGTCCCCCACACTATTGCACCGTAAGTAGATCTTTCACAGAAAAACCAAATGGGTCAAACTCAACAGACACATAATTGTTACGGGTAAATTTCCTAACAGATATTAAATTTTTAATGATGTTGGGAGCATAAATGATATTATTTAGGGAGAATGGTGGGTGAGGTGGTTGAGTGTAAGTTGTACCATAACCTTGAATTGGAATGCGATGATCATTATCAAGCGTAATAAATTGAGGATACTTTAAACGAAATAATTTGGAGAGATTACCTGAGGAGCGGGTGAGATGAGAAGTGGCTCCGGTATCCATCTTCCAATTTTCATCGGGCTACTGAAGATTTAATGTGCTGAAGTCCTGGCCCAAATAAATGGGGCCCAGACCCGATGAAAGCTGATGCTGGGCCATAGCTACATGGGCTTGTTGGGGTGGAGCTTTCTGCTGCCGTGGGCTTGGGGAGTGGCCCAATATGCCTGGATGCCAGGCTGTTGGAAACTGGGCTAATGCTGGCTGGATCGGGTAAGCAGCTGGGACCCAGGCACCTAGATTGGACCACTTCCCTAGGCCGACTCAAGGCTGAAAATTGATGGGTTGCTGCTGCTGGGCAGTTTAGCCTCCACGTCCTTAGAGATGGTGCCATAAATCCACAGTTTGATGATCAAGAAGGCGACATGCCGTGTCATAACCTCAAATGGGCGAGGGAATGAGTTGTAAATATGATTAAGCACGTTATAGGCACATGCATGAATGTGGAAAAGTTTAACCCGCGAAGAATATTGACCATATTCTTTTTCAAGAACCAAAGGAATGAAGTTCTTGACATTGGTAACAATGAAAATCGGATGAAAAGACGAAGTGGAAGAGGTAGTGAGTGGGGTGTGGATGACGACTGGGGAGGAAGATGAAGCAGTGGGGGAGGTGGGAGTAGCCATGGGATCCATTAGAGTGGTTGAATTTTGATGAGGAAATAACAAGAAACCGAAAGCTTTGAATTTCGGAAGAGAGGGTTGCCATCGGCCAAGGGTGGGGGATGTCGGAGGCGGCGAGAAAGAAAAGCAAGAAGGGGTTTAGGGTTTGGCTCCTAATACAATGTAAGATTGTATTAATCTACCTTGAGGAGTATCTCATTAATACAAAAATATATATAGTGTGTACAATGTTGAATCCTAATTGAATAAGAATCTTATATTTATCATAATTATACACTACTATTAATTACAAAATATATGACAAATATATGGTAATATTCGCTAATAAGAAAAAAGGATACATCGACTATTGGTATAAACGGAACAAGAAGAAAAGAATGTCATAGTTTGTTCGTAAAATTTATGTGCTTAAGATTAATTGACAGTAAGATTGAATGTAAGTTTTGTCTTTTTTTTTTGGAGAGATCTTGAGGGAGTCAGAGTTGTTTCGTTAACCAGAGACAGGATTTTCATCTTTAAGATATAGTGATAGTGAATTAGGATCCAATGATTGAGTAAACGTTTATGGTAGCTTTTTGATTGTTACCACCACTCTTTCCTTTAACCTTTACTGGTTAGGATCAAAATCAAGAAATCCGTGATTATTATCCACATTATTTGTATTTAGGATTCAACTTACTACCAGCAATTCGCTATTTTTGATAGCCTGAATGGCCGGAAAGTAGTAGAAATATAGGATTTTTCGATGCCTTCCCTACCGTCTTTGAGTAGTCAGGAAAAGTGAACGCTGGAAAACGATTTCCGACTACATTTTTCAATCTACCAGATCTTTCCATCAATAAAGTGGATCAAATTGACGGTTTTTGTTATCCAATTTCTGATAGAATATTACAAGAATATTCTTGTATCATTGTATATATTTTATATTAGGTTAATTTATATTCCGATGTCACACTTGAAGCAATATCCGAAACAGCAATAGAAACCACATATGAGGAGTCAAGTGCTGATTTGTTAGACCAAGTTTGCAGGGACTCCTCATCAAGGATTATGAAGAATCATCCAACGGGCCAAGTAATATGGGGAGTTTATGAAGGAATTAGAACAAGACGCAAAGAACCACTCAACTATAGAGAAATGGTAAGGTATGTGTGTATGTCAACCATATACCAAGAGGTTAGTCTTTCTTGTTTTATATCTACATTAGAACCAAAGAATGTTGTAGATGCACTTAAAGATAATTTTTGGATACAAGCAATGCAAGAAGAACTTGAACAATTTTCTCGAAATGAAGTCTGAGACTTAGTTCCACGTCCAAATAATACAAATGTAATTGAAGCTAAGTGGATTTTTAAAAATAAAACAGACGAATCGGGAACAGTTGTTTGAAACAAAGCACATCTAGTTGCACAAGGATATACTCAGGTTGAAGGAATTAATTTTTATGAAACCTTCAAACATGTAGTAAGAATCGAGTCGATTAGACTTTTACTTGGTATTGCTTGTTGTCTGAAAATTACTTTACACCAAATGGATGTAAAAGGTGACTTCTTAAATGGTTATCTTGACAAGGAGGTATATGTTGAATAACCAAAAGGATTTGAAGATCCCTACCATCCACACTACGTGTACAAGCTTAAAAAGGCTTTGTATGGGTTGAAACAAGCCCCTCGTGCATGTTATGGTCGTTTAACTAACTTTCTTCTTGAACTTGGTTTTAACCGTGGCGAAGCTGATCGTACTTTATTTATTAAACGATACTGTGTAGATATTATAATTGCTCAAATCTACGTGGATGACATAGTCTTTGGATCGACTTCACAGTCGTTCCTAAATTTATTTGTTGAAGCTATGTCATCGACATTTGAAATGAGGATGATTGGGGAATTAACTTTTTTTCTTAGGCTTGCAGATAAAGTAAAGTGAAGATGAATTTTTCATCTCACAGAGTAAATATGTCAAGAATCTAGTTAATAGATTTGGTTTGGAGAACGCTAAACAAATGAAAATGCCAATGGGTTCATCGTAAAAGGTATGTAAGGATAATGTTGGTGAAAATTTCGACCCAACATTATATCGATCTATGATAGGTAGCCTTCTTTATCTTACTGCTAGTCGCTTAGATATTATGTTTAGTGTTTGTGTTTGTACATGTTTCCAAGCCTGTCTGAAACTATCCCACTTAAATGTCGTGAAATGTATTATTCGATATGTTATTGGAACATGTGAGTTGGGAATTTGGTATTCCAAAGACACTAATCCTAACTTAATATGATTTAGTGACTTGGATTGGGCTGGAGATGTGGATAATAGAAAAAGTACAAGTGAATGATATTTTTATCTTGGCAATAACCTTGTTTCATGGTATAGTCGTAAACAAAATTGTGTCTCACTTTCAACTGATGAATCTGAATATGTAGCAGTTGGAAGTTGTTGCTCTTAATTAATATGGCAACGACACATGTTAGACGACTATGAATTTACTAGCAACATTTTAATTTTGTACTGTAAAAATTTGAGTGCTATAAATATTTTAAAAAATCCAGTTCAGCACTCATGTACAAAACATATTGATATTAGACATCAATTTTTAAGAGATTTAGTTTAAAAACAGCTAGTTCAAATTGAACATGTTGACACTCTTCATCAACTAGCTGATATTTTTACAAAAGATTTGGACCATGAGAGATTTTCTAGTTTAAAGAAATCTCTTGGTCTTTGTAATCTCTAAAAAGACATTTTTTTGGTGAATTTCTGTTGAATTATTGTCTAACATTTCGGGTGACATTTACCTATGTTATATCACTAACTGATTATTGTTGTTGTATCGTCCATAACTTTTGGTCACACAAGCATGATCCTTCAATAAGAATATGTTATCAAAGTGATATCGTTCTCTGCGATGATATATGTATTTATATCATAAAAGGAGTATCAAAATAAGGTAAAGCATTTGCAAATATTCGGCAACTGTGAAAAATGGGCAAAGCCCGTGAAAAGATATCATTCCTATTCTATAGAAGTATCGAGTGCTACAAAAGAGATTTGAGAATATCATAAAAGTATTCTTATTTTTTACACGAAAAATTCATTTATATGTGTTATATGATTAGACCAAGGACACGATGGAAAAATGTTATATTGGTCTAGTGGTCAAACTCATAAAGTGCATATAAAACTTGTCTTGGTTTGTTGCTAAATCTGAAAATTCTTGTGGGATCAAAATACTTGTGTCGTCCAAAATGTTGCCAACATTTCTGTTGACATTTTCAGAATGTGATATGTGTTGGGATGTTGTGCTTATCTGATCGTTCAAATATCATATCTTACTCCCTATTATATACCTTGTTTACAGGAATTTCAAAATTCAAAATGATAAGATTAAATTTTATTCCTACCGTGATGCTTATTTTTTTATCCCAATATTTTAGGTCTAAGTTATTGTGTAAAATTGAGACACCTAAAACTAAGAGATTCTTGTTGCTAGGAAAAGGTTTCCATATATAAATATTCCTCTCATTTATTGTTTTTTTTTACAAAAACAAAAAAAAAGGGAAAAGCTCACAAGTGTGTATACCTTCCTACCTACCCGATGGAAACACCAAAAAAACTCCAATCACTTTCAAAATCCTCTCTTCAATTCTCACCGATAGAAACTTCTCTAATGTCAGAACAAATGTCAACTAACATTCCATCTAACACTCACATGAGCATTAGCCCTCCATCAAATACACCTCAGCAACCGAGCCAGTCTTCTTCCTCAAATCTCTTTGAGGATCTTTCTAAAGCAATAATGTTTAAAGGTTTTGATGAACCTTTAGATATCAACTATCCTGGAGATAATAATAACCCTATAAATGTCGATCAAACTGTTGATTTCTCATCTCTAGGTAAAAGGCCAAGGTCATCTACCTTTTCTACTCGCCGATCAAGAGGAGTTTTTGAGAAAACAACTGAAGAAGGTTCGGGTAGCAAAAGGACTAAATGTGAAATATCTAAATCTGCTTACTCGAGCAGTGATAGTAAAAATACGGATTATGTTTTCTCAACTGAGGAAGAACCATCCGCTTCTAAACAACCCAGTGTGCCTCAAGAAAGGGAAATCCCAAATGAAACTCCCTTGAAATATTTTTTTTCCAAAGGGAATTCCTAAGACTACAAGGACAAGTTGCTGCTCCAAATATTGCCACAGATGCCACAACATCTCAGGAAATATTTCAGCCAACATACGAAGAGACATACGCTACAACATCCTCCAACAGTACCAAATCCATCAGTTCAGACATGTCTAATTCGGATATTGAGGTATCTGCTTTCTCAGGTAAATTCTATTATAAAGCTAACCATGATAGGTGGAATTTTTACAAAAATAGAGTAATTAGGTCTGAGAAAGTTTTAGATTGCTTTTTCTACTGAATATAGTTTCGTAAAATTCTTAAAGGACAGACAGCTTATTGGTTCTATCACTGAAAAAGAACCATATGTTGATGAGATAGTCATGTTGTTTTATGCGAACTTAAGCTCTGCTATATAGGATACCTCCGCAAAGAATTTTGGGAAGATATATCTATATAACAAGATATATCTTTTTACGCCAGTTATCATAAATGAATGTATTTGCCAAAATGGTGGAGATAATGTTAGAGAAGCTGAACATGTGATAGACAATATGGATGGAGTAATTGAATACCTCACTAGAGGTATAATGAAGAAATGGATCCCTAGATGTCCAGCCTCCAAACTAACAGCCATGTTTTCCACGCTCCACAAAATTGATATTCACAATTGGCTTCCTTCAATGAATGAGTCAATTGTCACATCTGAAGAAGTAGCTCTGTTGTATAAAGTTGGGAAAGGTTTGAAAGTTGATTTGGGAAAAATGATATTTTATCAAATTGCCAACTTGGCTGAGAAAGAATCAACTTCAATCATTCATTTTCACTCTCTGATCTACAAAGTATTAATCACGCAAAGCTTTGAGCCTAAGTGAGAAGACATTTTAAGGAAGGCTCCTGATCATTACACTATAAACAAATCAATTTTGAAGAGCAATGATAGAGAATGCCCTTATTCAAGCTAGAGACAGTTTACACTGTCTACAGAATGGCTTGTGGATCAAACTACAAAAATAAACCAACAAATTATTGAAGTTGATGCTGCAGGAAATGCCCTTATACAAGCTAGAGATCATTTCATGATGCTACTTTATTCACAAAAGGGAGGAGATGATGATGCAGGGGAAGGAAGCTAAAGGCTGAAGTTGATGCAAGTGGAGGAAACTAAAGGCTAAAGCTGTTATACAGGAGTAGAAAGTTGTTGGAAGCTGTTGCTGGTGTATGATGAGCAAGGAGGAAATTGAATGATGTAAGAAAGAAATTGAATGATGTTGCTGAACCTAAGCTGTAAATGTTTGTTCAATGGTTTGATGGATTTATGTGGATATTTGTTGACAATGGTTTATTTCTATTTGTGTTTTGTATATATTGGATGATATGTGTATATATGTGCTCATATTTTTTTCTAATCCTATGAATTGGTATACACATGTTTTCTTGTATGTCATCATAGGTTAAGGGGGAGCATGACCTTGAAATTGTTGATCACAGATGTCGAACAATATTTGTGACAACACCATAAGTCAACTTTAGTTTTTAACGAGTTTTGTGAAGAAAATAAAAAAGGGGGAGATTGTTAATGTTGAATTTGATGTTGTGACATTTGACCCAACATATCTCCTGAAGTATTGATTTGAATGTATAAGAATGTTGGGACAAATGTTGCACAACATTCGGACCAACATTTTCAGAACTGATTTTGTCTTACTTCACGTAATGATTACTATGTAGTAAATATGACTTGGCAAGGTAAAAAGGAGTTGGTAAACACGTGTGAAGAACGAGTCAAGGCTGCTGCTTTTCATGAGGAATAAGTCAAAGTTGTTAGAGTTTTTTGCTCGTTGATCGTCTCTAACAAATCCTACCAGCTGCCAACCTTTTCCTCAACCTCCACAACTGATTAATCAGCCTTTTAAGGAAGACTCTCTACTATAAATAGAGAGTATACTACAGTGAATCGAGATCCAGAATCAGAAAGCATAAATACCAAGAGAGCTCTCGGAATTTCATCTCAGAAATCTGGATCACCAGTGTTGCCTGAGTGTGTTGACAACATTCTGTCCAACATTACAATATATGTTCAGATTCTAGATTATTTTTGTATGTAGTGATTTTAATGAGAAGTTGTCTATGTCTACTTAGTTATATTTTTCAGGCAGAAGTCATCTGCGACTTCAACTTTTAATTCCTTTCCGTTTGATATTGTAAATCTGTAAAGAAAGGAATTTGTACTGTTGTATATAATATATATATATACAATACATTTGGTCATTGACCATCATAAGTTATATAATATATATAACTTATGAAAATTTAAACTTTGGTGTTCTTTAAATTCCGCTGCATTTACTCTTTAAAGTTTCTGTTTTGCAAAGTGTTGTTACTGGTGTCGACATAATTGCCGACATTCGGAAACATAATTGATATCCGATTTATTTCATCTCTTGTTTTTAGTTTTCATAGCATTTGATACCCTTCAAGTGGATCATAACGTTAAACTAGCTTGAATAATGATGTCTATATCATTAGCTAGCATGGTAGGATGCTCAAGGTAGTCTTGCAGCATAAAAGAACACAGAGAGCACGTATGCAAATAAGACCACCCTATGCTTGTGATTGTAAGTATTATATTGTGATCTTGTGTTTTCTTGTTTCTCTTGACAGCAGGGGCGAAGTTCTTGATCAATCACAAATGGGGACTATCAAGGAGGAATTTGGAAACACCTAATGTTTTGTTTTTTGGTCAATCGCATCAAAAAAGGAGGAGTTTGAAGACACCTAGTATTATTTTTGTCAAAGGCGTCGAACAAGGAGGAGTTGGAAGAGTGAATACACTTCATGTTTTGTTTCTTTTGGTCATATGTAAATGCATATAATGGCAATGATGATAAACTATTGAGCTAGTAAATGGTTAATGAACTATTTAGTAATGAAAGTATTTACTCATAATATTCGGCTTGAAAAATGCTTTTGGTGTTTGTTGAATTATATGCTTTTAGTAATGGACGGAAATTGATAGAAATACATATATATTCATTTCAGAAAAGTAGGTGGCCATTGAAAATCAATTAGGCCAGCATTTGTAGAATTATCACAAAAAATGGCTTAGGGCGACTATATTTTGTCACCAAATTAATCAATATTTGTGGCGACTGTAGATGACACTAAACGTTATTTTTATTGGCGATAGTGGTTGTTACTAAAAGTCATTCTTTAATGGAGATTATCGTCGCAACTAAAGAGTTATATCTTTTAGTGGCAACCTTCCCAGAAATCACATATAGGAGAATTTTTTTCTAGCGATATTCTTCACTTTTAGGGGGCGACTGTGGTCACAACAAATATGTTGCTATAGTGGAGATTGGTTTATGTCGCCACAGATATATTCAACAACGAATTTATATGCAGCGACCCCAAAATCGCCATAAAAGGCCACCAGTAATATTGCATACCTTAATCTTCAACCTCAAAAGCTGTGTCATTTCGAGTTACATATTGGAAAAACGCAATGCATCAAGTGAAATTAAGTTAGTTATAATAAAGTACCAGATTTCAAACAAGTTGAAACTCTAAATTAATCATGAATCTTCGTAACAAACTTGGTATCTTCTGGTTAGTCTAGATGTTGTATGCCTTTGTTAATAATAGTAATATTTTATCTACACAGTAATTGGCCACCCTTTGCTGGTAATTGTAAGCATGGCAGTTCAAATAACTATGTTTGTTATCTTGTGTTTTCTTGTTTTTCTTAATAGCAGGGGCAAAGTTCTTAAGCAATCACAAATGGGGACTATCAAGGAGGAATTTGGAAATACCTAATGTTTTATTTTTTGGTCAAAGTCGTCGAACAAGGAGGACTTTGAAGAGTGAATACACTTCATGTTTTGTTTCTTGTGGTCATGTAAATGCATACAATGACAATGATGATAAACGATTGTGCTAGTATATGGTTAATTAACTATTTAGTAATGGAAGTATTTATTTATAATATTCGGCTGGAAAAATATTTTTGGTGTTTGTTGAGTTATATGCTTTTATTATTGGAACGAAATTGATAGAAATACATGTATATTCATTTCAGAAAAGTAGGTGGCTATTGAAAATCAAGCAGACCAGCATTTGTTGAATTATCGCGTACAATGGCTTAAGGGCGACTATATTTCACAAAATTAATTATTATTTGTGCCGACTGTACATTAAGCTAAAAGTCATTTTTAGTGGCGATTGTGGTTATTGTTGGAAATTAGCCTTTGGCGGGTAGATGCGTCCACCCATATTTGATGAATTAAACACTAGTGTTCCGCATGTTGGAGACCTTGTCTCTTCGCACATGCATGATCTACGAAGTGAGTAGATGACCGTAGGGCCAAGAATCGTCTAATTTCATTGAGAAATGAAAGAGATATTGGTCCACGAAGTAAGGTGTTTGAGACATGAAAATGTGGTGTGGGACAAATCTACCACATCGGTGGGAATAGGTAGAATTGCTCTCTATATAAGTCTCTAATTGGTAAAGGGTTTGGGACCCCAAGCGGTATCCCATGTGTTTAAAGGATGTGCTTGGATTCAAGGCTAAGCCCACACGCGCGCCGCCGCCGCCCGTCACGTCCGGTTCCGGGCTCACGGGCTGATATTATCTTTTTGGACCAAAGAACTCTGCCATATGTACAGTTTGGACCAGAATTCTTTCATATGTACAGTTTGATCCCTGAAGTTTCAATATTTACAGTTTGGTCCCCATAGTTTCTGGGAAGGTGACGGAAGGCCGTTGGACTGCATTTTGGAGCATTAATCAGCCATTACTTGGCTGATTAACTCTCCATTAACAGCCCATTAGTTGGGCAATTGAGCAGCCTCTTTCATGACCTTAATTCACCTCATTCATGGCATTAAAACCTGTCATTACAGCCCTCCTTTAAGGGCCATTACAGCCTTGTTTGTGGCTGTTGGACAGCCCCTCATCATGCTATATATTGAGGTTTATTTGGCTCAAAACAGTAGTAAGAAACAGGCAAGAAAAATAGACGAAAATATACTGCACAGCTGACTGAAAAACAGTCACGAAAACAGCTCAAAACAGTGAGCAAACTGTGATGAAAAAATAGTGACCAAACCCTCACATATATACAAGATATACACTACAGAGACACACTATATACACAGAGATAAAAGAGAAGAGTAGACAGAAACTCTTCCTTCCTATTCCATATCTTCAGCAAGTCGATTCATATTTGTTTTCTTCGCCAGGCTCAACCTATTGGCTTTGTAGCGTTGAGATTAAAGTGTTGTTTTATCTTGGGAGACTATTGCCCGCTAACGTAAAAGCATATATACGGGGCAATCTTGTCTGAAGGATAGAGGGCTATCCTCGACTCAACACACAACGTTATAACCATCCAGATTTAGTTGTTTCTTGATTTCAGGATATCAACATTCAAGACACAACAAACTTGCGGCAGTTCTCAACATTGGCTTTGCAAGGTGATCAAGATTCAAGACACAACACACATGCGGCAGTTTTGAAGATTGACCATTTATTTATCCTTTCAAACATTTGTAATAGTTATTACTTCCCGTACTACTCTATAAAGTACCATAGAATACCAACAAATTAAGACAAGATTGTATTGTAATACTATTAGTGTTCGAAAGATGTCGGTCAAAAGTTGCGTGACCAAATCTGGATATGGCAATGGTTTTCTGGTAGAAGAGAGTGATGATGATGAACGTGTTCATGGTGTCACCGCTACCAAGACTGGTTGGAACAAGCGCTCACGAGAGCCTGAGGATGTCAACTGGGACAAGAGGAGAAGACTGAAGATGTACTTCTATCTTGCAGCAGAAGGCCTGTATCTATCCCAGATAAAAGATCCGAATAATGGTGAGAAGGAAATTGACACTCAGTCTGATGAAGTGACTGAGGTGAGCCAGAATCCGAAATTGGGATAAGTATTTTTCTTACTTGTCAAGAATAAAGATTAAATGATAAGTATTTTTCTTACTTGTCAAGAATTAAGATTAAATGATGTCTGATTAAAACGGATTAAAGTAAGGAGGAATATGAAAATAATTTATATTCCTTACGCTTTAACAAATCAGAAGTTTAATCTCATCTTCTTTTCCGTTTAAAGATTGGATATTGTAAACGACTTAAAAAGATCCGTTCTTTTAAGTGTAATGATTAAAAGTGTGTAAAGTATGTTCGCACATACGATGGAGAGAGATCCACTAACTGTGCAAAAACTATTACCACTCTTAAGTAAGCGCCAAGAATTATCTGGGCACCAATCATAACGGAAGAAGTCTAAAAGTTAAAGACGTTGAGCCTGTCACACTATTTGGCAAAAGATCCTTCATAGGATGATAATGGACACTCAGTCATACAAAGCCTCCGGGCGACTGAAGTGGGGCCAGAATTCATTTCATAGGAAAAGTAATGGACACCTAGCAGGGTGGGCCAGAGTTTCCAGGTCTTAATGATCTGAAGGCCTAAAGAAAGGCAGTAAAGAAATTGGACACTCAGTCTGCTAAAGCAACTAGAGTGGGCCAGAGTATCGAGATCACATATGATCCGGTTGCGCCCTAACCACGGGCAAGAGGTTGTTCATGTGAAGCAACGCCACCTCTAAAATCAAAGGGGCTGGAGAGGTTGTCCTCAGTAGGACTTCAGGGAATGAGATCACTCTAAGATGAGGTGATACATATCCCTAACTTGGTTTAAGGGACGTTGTTGGTCAAGCTGGTTTGAGACTAGTCCAACAGGTCTGTAATAACTAAGAATGGTACAGTACGTCTGTAGCCAAATGAATTATATATTTATAATCCGTGCATTTATGCCATCATAGATTAAGACACGTTAAATAGCAAGTCATTCAAAAGCTAACGATGTTGAGATTGTTGCCTTCTGTCGACATAAACCCTCAAAATGAATGTGAGGTAGACGAAGAGGCAAAATCACCTTTCCAAATTCCGTCAAAGGGAATAGCGAAAGAAGCACCGCTCCTCTAGAACTTAGTCACACCTACTTGGGTGATTTGAAGTTTATACAAAATAGAGGGGGGAGACAAGTACGTTGTGACCTTCATTGATGATGGTACAACGTATGGAATCCTTTATTTGTTAAAAAGCAAAGATGAAGTTGTTGAAGCGAATAAGCGCTACAAAGCAGAAGTTGAAAATCAACTAAGCCTACGGATTGAGAAATTCGTAGTGATATAGGGGGAGAAAGTGAAGCATCGTTCATTAAACGACTGTTCATTTCTCACCTCAGTCCAACGGTGTTAGCCAAGCGCAAAGCTCGTACGCCCAAATTATGTGGGGTGGCTTGGTAAACGTTGGAGTACTGAAACAGGTCAAGTTGTACCTAAGACTGTAGATTGCATATCTGTCAGGATCTGCAAATAACAGTAGTGTTGATCTCCTCTTGGCGTCAAAGAATGTTGAATTCTTTGGAGATAACTTTTCTTGAAAAAAGGAAAAATGAGTAATTGCTCAAGGTTAACAAGAACCCGCGAGGGCCTGACTGTCCGGAACTAGACGTTCCGTATCTACAGGACTCAAAAGTTGCTGGCTATCCGAAACTTAATATTCCAGATCTGCAGAACTCAGGGATTCTAGATGTTGAACCGAGACGGAGCAAAGAAGGGGACAAAGACTTGTTCCAGTCCTTCTAGCTTGTATGGTTAAGAATGAACCATGGACAATTAACAAATAATTGTCATCTCCAAAAGCGCTGCTTTGGAAAGAAGCTACAAAGAGAGAAATAAACTCTATCATATAGAACCATACTTGCGTAATGGTTGATCTTCCTCCGGAAAAAGAACCTTTGGGTTGTAAGATGTGCTCCCCAGTGAGTAGCTTCATATCCAGGGCCATTGCAGTCTTGCGTGACATGAATGTTGAATTAGCCTTCCCAACCGGAGAGTTGGAAGAAGAGGATCAGAGTTGGTTTCTTTGGCTGTTGGGGTTCTTCTTGAACTTTCATTTTGGCCCCTGAAATGTTTACATTTTGGTCCTGAAAGTTTTAGATAAAACAGAAACAATGAATCTGACCACAGAAACATTGACTCTGAAATTAGAAAGCCAACAGTTGGAGAATCAGCGATGAAAGTAAAAGTCATATTGAAACAAAGTCTCGATATGAAAGATATGAGTATCACAGATGACATCTTAGGAATTGGATTTCTAAGACATCTAACGGACTGGTCGATAGTTGACAGTCTCGTTGAAGCCACCAATGGATATGAATCATAGAACTGATTGGAATCATGGTGCACCCATAGACAAGGAGCGATATGCACAGGTCATATGTAGTTCAATGTATTGTACACACTACAACCGACCTGGTATCGTCCTACGAACAGATCAGTTGAACTAAGGTTCACTGATGATCTTAATGCATGATTAATAGAAGGCTTTAAGTCGGATATGACGATATCTGAGTTATTCGTTTATCTACGGATTATAGTATTCTGGATGTCCAGCGGTTCTGGGAGAACACAGTGATGCAAACTGGACATCAGATCTAAAAAACACCAAAGCCACAAGCAAATGTGTATGGTGAGTCTTGGAAAATCCTCTAAGCAAACTTGCATCGGCCGATTCATGATGGAATCGGAGTTTATCACTTTATACAAAACATGAAAGAAGTTGAGTACCTTCACGACTCCTTAGAGGACGTCCCTTATTGGGAAAAACCCGTGCCTTCAGCAGTTATACAATGTGGCTAGCCGATCGGCTTCAGAAAGGACACGGATGACGGCGTCTGGACATATCTTTCAGGATTTGTCGGAGATATAAGACCGTATGGCAGTTGATCATCACGGGTGTCACATCCTTGTTTACTAACTAAGGGACTACCCAGAGATCAAGTGTTCTGCCTATCTAGGGGAATTGGCTTAAAACCCAAACAATACAAACTTTTGCGGTGGTAACCCAACCATACTGATTGAAGATCCCAATAATTTGGTTCAATGGGAAAACTAAGCGGTAAAAGATTCAGTTGAGCGCTTCGGTGGAAGCAAGAGCACCTTGGATGATGATTTCTGTAGAGAAACATGAATCCAAAGTTGTTCCCGCGATAGACATTAAAGTGCTACCTGCATGGTGGGTAAAGGTTAAGCTTCCAAACCTTTAAAAGATCCTCAAACGGTTGAGGTTAAGGTTGGGGAAACTTTTAATGATTCCTAACACTTGAGTAGTGGGGTATAGCAGGATACCTTGTAGGAGATCACCTATTTAAGTGCGAGGATGGCCGCCTCAAATGAACGCACTTAAGAATCCAAGTGTGTCCATGGCCACAACGGACAGAAACGTAAGAAGGAAAATGAATAAGAAAAGTTATTGTGTTGGTATCATTGTCTTGGCTTACACTAAACACTGACGGTTCAAGACATCAGGTTCACCGCGCAGTAAGTAAGTCTGATGGTTTCAACTAGGGAAGGTTCAAAGCGAAAGCTACCACTCCTGATGCAATATTTTTTCGCTGAAAGATTGCTGAAATGTAGGCACCTTGTGCGTGCGCCACAATCTCTCTTTCATAGAGGGGATTGTTAGAAATGAGCCTTTGGCGGGGATATGCGTCCACCCATCTTTGATGAATTAAACACTAGTGTTCCGCATGTTGGAGACCTTGTCTCTTCGCACATGCATGATCTACGAAGTGAGTAGATGACTGTAGGGCCAAGAATCGTCTAATTTAGTTGAGAAATAAAAGAGATATTGGTCCACGAAGTAAGGTGTTAGAGACATAGAAATGTGGTGTGGGATAAATCTACCACATCGGTGGGAATAGGAAGAATTGCTCTCTATATAAGTCTCTAATTGGTAAAGGGTTTGGGACCCCAAGGGGTATCTCATGTGTTTAAAGGAGGGAAGACCTAGATGTGCTTGGGTTCAAGGATAAGCCCACACGAGCGCCGCCGCTGCCCGCCCGTCCCATCCGGTCCGGTTCCGGGTTCTCGGGTTCACGGGTTCACGGGGCTGTGGGGCTGTCTGATATTATCTTTTTGGACCAGAGAACTCTGCCAGATGTACAGTTTGATCCCTGAAGTTTCATATGTACAGTTTGGACCAGAATTCTTTCATATGTACAGTTTGGTCCCTGAAGTTTCAATATTTACAGTTTGGTCCTCATAGTTTCTGGGAAGGTGACGGAAGGTCGTTGGACTGCATTTTGAAGCATTAATCAGCCATTACTTGGCTGATTAACTCTCCATTAATAGCCCATTAGTTGGGCAATTGAGCAGCCTCCTTCATGACCTTAATTCACCTCATTCATGGCATTAAAACCTGCCATTACAGCCCTCCTTTAAGGGCCATTACAGCATTGTTTGTGGCTGTTGGACAGCCCCTCCTCATGCTATATATTGAGCTTTATTTGGCTCAAAACAGTAGTAAGAAACAGGCCAGAAAAACAGACGAAAATATACTGCACAGCTGACTGAAAAACAGTCACGAAAATAGCTCAAAATAGTGAGCAAACTGTGATGAAAAAATAGTGACCAAACCCTCACATATACACAAGATATACACTACAGAGACACACTATATACACAGAGACAAAAGAGAAGAGTAGACAGAAACTCTTCCTTCCTATTACATATCTTCAGCAAGTCGATTCATATATGTTTTCTTCGCTAGGCTCAACATATTGGCTTTGTAGCGTTGAGATTAAAGTGTTGTTTTATCTTGGGAGACTATTGCCCGCTAACGTAAAAGCATATATACGGGGCAATCTTGTCTTAAGGATAGAGGGCTATCCTCGACTCAACACACAACGTTATAACCATCCCGATTTAGTTGTTTCTTGATTTCAGGATATCAACATTCAAGACACAACAAACTTGCGGCAGTTCTCAACATTGGCTTTGCAAGGTGATCAAGATTCAAGACACAACACACATGCGGCAGTTTTGAAGATTGACCATTTATTTATCCTTTCGAACATTTGTAATAGTTATTACTTCCCGTACTGCTCTATAAAGTACCATAGAATACCAACAGTTATTACTACAAGTCATTTTTAGTGGCGATTATAGTCTCAACTAAAGAGTTATATCTTTTAGTTGCGACCTTCCTAGAGATCACATATGGGGGAATCTTTTTCTAGCGACATTCTTCACTTTTAGGGTTGACTGTGAAAATAGGTATAAAGCGGTTGTTGATTAAATATAGAACCTAACGAGATTGTGGTCGGTTTCCACAAAGATTACAATAAAGAAATAGACATATGAACTGTAACACTCAACTATTAGTCTAAATTTCTAGGGAAAGGAGAAAATATTGACTTGAATTGTTATCGTAACACTAATTGATTTAGAGATTTTAAATGTTGGTTTATAACGATTGATAAAATGACTAGAGTTTGTGGTCCCAAATGGAAAGTAATGCAATTGGGTATCGATCTAACTCACTTATATGCCCGGATATAATATATAATGGTTTCTTTTTAGTTCAACAAAATTTTCCCAACTGAATCGATGAATTTCATCACTAAGCTTTTTCAAGCCTTAGGATGCGTAAATCTAAACAACCATTTTCATTTCAATTTAGCCTTTCTATTCCTAGCTCAAGATATTGGATAGGGTTTAACACCCCAAATCCTCGCTAATTACTTTTTTTTAATCTTGCCTTTCTTTTTCATGCAAAACAAAACATTCCAGGTACAAATAATGTTGGCCACCATTAAGAGATATTTAAAGCTCACAAAGTAATTAGAAAACATCCTTGGCATATAAATAGAGTATATATCAACACCCAAGTACGTAATTAGCACATTTTGGTCTCACAATCCAAGCTAAGAAATTTAGCTACTCATATTCATAAATATAAAAGCATTCATTGTAGATTTACAAAGTATATGAAAAAGACGACAAAAGCATAATATTCCTTCTCAAAAGCTTCACAACCACTAAGTTTTGTCTTCAAAGAAGAGAGACAAGAATCTGAACTAGAATATTCAACACAAAACTCTAGGAGATTATTTATAACATCCAAAAAATGTGTACACAGTTTGGACAAAAATACCCCCACATGCACAAGGTGCAAAATGTAACATGTGTCGCAGGTTATGCTAAACCTTCACAGGTTAAACAAATTCATCTCTTAAGTTCCAAGTTTTGGGAAAGGCTTGCGTTTCATCTGTGGCTCACATGAATGACTTGCGATTCGCAGGTCATGCCGCAGATATTGCTTCTCATTTTCTCATCTTCTCTTCTTGTTGCTACATCGTGTGTCATGAGTGCGACTAGCAGGCATAACCTACGATTTACAAATTATGTTTTCCTGTGTCCTTAGTTCGTTTTTGCTTGTTTTTCATCTTCAAACTTCTTATCCTACAAAACAACACAAATACATAAGAAACAACATAAAACATACTTAAAGAGTTGCAAAAAAATTAAGAAAATAGTATCAAATATACCGTAATTTCTCGGTAGATCAGGGAAACTGTAGCACAAATATGTTGCTTTAGTGGCGACTAGTTTATGTTTCCACAGATAACATTCAGCAATAGATTTATATGCAGCGACTCGAGAATCGACATAAAAGGCCTTTAGTGGAAATATTCTGGGATTTAGTAGCGACTTTCGTCGCAACAAAATCAAAAATTTCTTGTAGTAAATACTTGATTGGATTAAATATTGCATGAATAATCAATTGGTGCATGTAATAATGGAGACTGATTCATTAACCATGGTAAACATCATTCAAAGTACATAGAAAGTACCATGGAGAATTATGGAGGTTAAAAATATCAATCATCGGAGGAATAGGGGCCAAGTGCAGTTTGCTCACATCCTTAGGGAAGGCAATGCACTAGCAGATTTTTTAGTTAACCTAATTTTTGATTTTGTAGATACAATACAATTTCACAATTTTCAGGAGCTGTCAGCAGAAGCAAGAAGTATTGTAATTTGTGATAAGGCAATGATGCCTTGTGTCATATACAAAGATTATAAAAATAGAGAATCAGATTGAAGATCAACATCAGCATGAGTAGAAAACCAACCCCAGTTTAATATATGGTGGATGTCGTAAAGCTTAGTTAATATAACTTTTCAGTTTAGTACACGTCATGTCATAAAGACTGAAATGATGAAAGATCTGGAAAAACAGTTTAACTGTCTAAGGATATCCTAGTTAATGTGTGGTATTAACAACAATGCTCAACATATTAGCAGGATCTCATTAAACATTATAAACAGTTAGGTAGAAGCATATAAGCACAACTAGTTCACAACATTTGGAATCCAGTAGAAAGTGTTGGATATGTAAAGTACGTATGAGAATAGTAAATAACTATTACAGTGATCGAAAGGATAAACAACAAAGAGGACAACAACAAGTTGTCAATATGTTGATCTTGAATTGAAACTTCAAATATAGAACTTATAGTAGGAAATACAAGAACATGAACTGCTACACTTGTGGCTTGTATATCCGCTGAGAATGCGAACGGTTAAAGTCCTTTGTCTGTTAAGTTAACACCTAAAACGCTTAGCAACCAATTAGATAATCACAACACCACCGGCTGAGTCGAGAGATGACTCTCTGTCTTTAAGACAAGATTTCCCCCGTATATAGGCTTTACGGAAGTGTGGACAATAGTCTCCTAAGACGAAACAACAAACTATCAAGTGTGCAAATCCTACACAAATGATCTTAGCGAAGAACACGAATAATGAAGATTGCTAAGAGAAGGATTGTTTATCAGGAAAACTGATCTCTTTGTGGTGTTGTATACTTGTATGTATTTCTGTTATGTTCATTTCTCTTCATCTATAGAATTGAGCCAAAGGACTCAATTTATAGGTGTGCAAGATGGCCTTTCAAATGCCCCATAATGGCATTCAATTTCCATGTAATGGATGACATTTAACCCCCAAGTAATGTAGCAACATAATGGTCAAAGTAATGGCCGTTATTGGGTGGATTCAATGCCTTTGAAACCACCTCAACAACCAAACCTTTGGGATTCCTTTGAGCAAACACTGCCTGGGAAGCGCCGCGGCGCTGCAGCATTTAGCGTCGCGGTTGCAAAATGCAAAACATGGAATTAGAGCAGCGGCTCAGCTAGGGGGGTCGCGACTCTAATTGGCCAGAAGGCTCACTGCCGACCAAGTTCCACGGCGCTCCGCCGATGCGGCCCAGTCCGGTCGGCGCCGCGACCCTTCTCAGCTCCTCGGTTTGACCCATACCATCTTACACCTCGCACAATCCTTCATTCGTTTACCAACGTAAAATACTTATTATTTAGCAAATAACCGTCCATCATTCTATTTTTCAAACACTTCACTTACGTACAAATATCTCTTTCATTAACGAAATTTATGATATTTGACACTAAGATTGCACGTGTGTGGAAATGACGTTTCCGACGTGCGGGGCTCCAGTTGTTCGAGTCAATAATAATGGGATAAACTTAATTCCACATTAGTAAATTTCCAACAAGTGCAATTATGGACAATATTTAGGTGAAGACTTCAGAAGTTGAATTTTCAACATCAGAGGATAAGTACAACCTTACTTTCGCTTGAACGATTTTCATAGGGAATTGATATTATCGCACCTGGTGAGAGCTCTGAGGTGATTGATAATGGCATCAATCGCAGAAGAACATGTTGCAACACTACAATCTACTGATGAAATTTAGTTTCTTTTACAAAGCTTAGTTTTTCCACTTTTATATTATGGGATAGTTTGATGAGACAATGATATAAATGACCATCCGGGTGAAACTATTGGCACCGGATGACCCAGGAAGCTTAATAGATATTTTTAGCCTTTTTAAACTGATTCCATTTTGTATCGATTTTAAAATTAATTCCAACATATGCATAGAGATTGTATTACTATTGTATAGAATATGTATCGCTACTATATATGTATAGAAAGATTATGGGGGTCGGACGTCTCGTCCTGTTGTTGATGGACAGGTGGGTGTGAGCCCCCTGGGGGGTTCTCTTCCGTCGCTGAGCTGTTTAACAGAGGGAAGGTTAAAGAGTTGTGGAGCTAGGAGTGTTCTCAATCTTAGCATTCCGAGACAAAGCCTGGGTCGTCGAACTAAAGAATCTCAGCATTGGCCATAAAAACGCGTTTGAAGGCTTGTTTCTGGGATTATCATTATTATATAGATTATGTATTCCTGCAGTATATATATATATATATATATATATATATATATATATATATATTGTATCGTTATTGTATAATTTAGAAGAAAATTAAAAAGTAAAACGGTGCAAATAAACAGATGGTGCGTATGTTAGAGTGAGAAATTTCAAAACACCAAGTATAAATATAATGTTCAACTGTCAATTATGCACAAAACCAGTTTACACCAATTTTTTAACGTATGAAGAAGTTAATATGTCATTTGTGCAAAAACAGTGTGGTTAACTAGGAAAATGATTTGAGATCTAGATGTAATCCAACGTATTAAAAACCAACATTTGTGGAAACGATAACAAAGCTCCATCAAGAAAAATTCTTAAAAAGGATTTGAGAGCTAGATTTCCTGCGGGTGTTCCAAATTAATTTCTTCAGGCTTGGAATTTGATGGTGGGAAACTGGCAATAACCAAAACAAGCTTGGGGTTTAAGATTTTGATGAGTTTGCAGTAATGAGTGAAGAACGGGACAGTGTAGAAGGGTTTTAGGCGGAGAGTGGTGGACGGAGACGAGCACCAACCATTTAAGGTTGATGAAAAGTGGGAGAGAGTGTGGAGTGAAATTTTATATTTTGTCTAAAGCTTGTCTTTATTTTATGGGTGGCCAGTGGGCCGGGCTCGGGTCTGGCGGGCAGGGTCTGGCGGGGTCGGGTCGGGGCGGGACGGGAGAAGGGGCGGGGTCGGGTATGGCGGGCTCCAGCGGGGTCGGGTTTGGCGGGACTGGAGCAAGTCCCGCCCCGATCCCGATCCGTCGGCTCGAGTCGAGGTCGGGCTCGGGTCGGGATCTGGCGGGTTTTCATTTTTTTTTAAATAACATATGTATAAAAACTCAATAAACAAAACAAGATAGTGTAATAAAAATATCCCAATGTTGTTTTTGTGCCTCTTATATTATTTAAGAAACATATGATTTTTTTGTAAGAGAAATACAATTGTCTAAAATCTAAATTGCAACTTTGTGGTGTTGGCCAAAAGTTACAAATTACATAATAAATTTACAATTAAAAAAATTCCATTCTCAAAAAAACCTGTTCTAATTGCTTGATGATTTCATGTGGTTCTTGATTTGGAATTGGTATTTTTGGTCAAATTGATCCACGTCCCTTCCACTACCTTCGATTAAGATTTCGTTGTAGTTTTCATCATCTTCTTCGTTGATCTCCGGTTGACCGCACCTTCTCCGCTCCGCTCGTATCCAATCTCTGAATAATACTGCAATTTCCAAGTCGTCTCCGGCTAATGAGTGTCCTGTCTCCTATTTGATATCTGCTGCGAAAAAGCGCTTTCAGGCCTTGATTGGCGACGCTTGAATGTTCAAAACATCTCGAGCCATCATTGAAAGTGTCGGAAAGGTCTTCTCATTCCCCTCCGATTTCAAAGAAGTCTTCATGTCCATCTTCATTGATAACTTCTTGATACGGATGCAGAACCTGCAAAACAAAAATATCTAACTCGCTAATTTGGTTAGTAGTAGAGTGCGACCGCACATTCTATTTACGAGGCTTTCAATACTAGCGCGAAGCGGCATGTCTTTGTGAGGTCGTGTTGAAGATGAAGAAGATGGTATGGAAGTGGTAAGTTACTAGCATTTTCTTGTTGATAAAATCTATATATATTTTTGCATTGGTGTTCTACGCTAGACAATACTTCTTCTTTAGTTTGTTCAATAGGTGGTGGGTGATTTAGATTTTTGGGACTTGGAGGTGGTAGTACTTCTATACAATCGTAAATAGTTTCAATTAGTGATTTAGTACCGTCTATTTTTATAGTAGGGTTTAATACTGAGAACCAATAATATAAATAGAGGGAATAGGAATAAAATATTTTTATTTTGAGAAACATTTTTAATAAATTTGCCTTATAATTTGGTTTTCCATATATTCACTAAGTAATAAAAATATTAGAGTTATATAAAATAACATAGTTGAAATAGTAGGATAATATATACCGGAAAATTCTTTTGTTGCTTGAAAAAATTTCTCTAAAAATACAATAAGTTCGGAAATTTTTTCCCAATCACTATCTAAAATCATATCAACTGGCTTTTTATTATGAGAGTTAAAAAATAAAGTTATAGGTAATTTATAGTCATAAGCAACAAGTAGTTGCTCGTATAAAGAATTCCACCTAGTGGATACTTCTTGTGAAATTTTTCTAAAAGGTAGTCCACAATCATGACAAATTTTTTTATATTCTTTTCTACGTTGTATTTTATTACTTTTAAAAATAAAGTTTATAGCAAATTGTATTTTACTAAGAATGTCTTCAAAAAGTGATAGACCATCCTTTACAATTAAGTTATATATATGACACGCACATTTTATATGAAAATGATCTGGAAAAGACGGAGTTAAACTATTTTTTAAAATTGTAATTGTGTAATTGTTATTAGAAGCGTTATCTAATGTAATAGTCATAATTTTATCGGTAATTCCGTAATAATCGCACACTTGATAAATATTTTCTGCAATAAAAGTACCAGTGTGCCTATCATCTATATATCTATACGCTAAAATACGTTTTTGCATAGACCATTTATAATCTATCCAATGACAAGTTACAGTTAAATAATCATGGCCGTTAGTACTACGACCTATATCAGACGTGATGGATATTTTGCCATTAAAATGATATAATGAAAAATGTAAATATTGTTGATATTCATGCGCGAATTTAAATACATCTCTCTTAACAGTTGATCTAGGAAAACCGTTAAAAGCAGGATTATATATATCTCTAATGTAATGAATAAAATCGGGAGATGAAGGAAATGAAAAAGGCAAACCCTCCACAGCAACTAATTTTGATATTGCTTCCTATCTCTATGTTTATTGTATTTAGAGCCTACAATTCCCCCCGTCATAGGGTTAATTTGACCCTGTACTTGGTCCGGGACAGTATCAGTATGTGAACCTTGTCCCGATGGAGCGGGCGTTTGCGCACCCGGTTTTGAAGCCTGGTATTGGGCATACCTAGCTGGATGAGCACTTACTACGTGTCTAATTAAACCCCCCGTCCCACCGTGACCTTTTCCAGTTTTAAATTTTAAAACATTTTTACAAATTTTACATATGGCTACTTGATTCTCTACGTCCCTATCAAAAAATGTCCATGCATCTGATTTTAATGGTCGTTTTGCTGGACCTCGTCTCATATTAGGGGGAATAGGAGGTATTTCAGTTGAAGGTGCACTAGTGGGTGTGTTGTCATCAACATTAGTGGGTATATCATCTAGATCATCGTCTAAATTAAAGTCTTCTTGAGTTCCAGAAAATAGCTCCTGGTCTAAATCTAATGGTATTGTAGGAAAATGTTGAGTATCAACAAAATCATCCTGTGTAGGAATAAGATGACTAGAAGAAGTACCATTGCCCTGGTTGCCCCTACTAGAAGAAGCACCCTTACCCTTACCCTTAAACATACCTTTTAATCCTTCCATTTTAATTATGATAATAAATAAATAAATAAATAATTAAAGACAATAAAATTAAGTGATCTAAACTAAATAAACAGACAATAATAATTTAATGAAGGAACGAATGTACCAAGCATGACGTAACGTCGCCGTGTAATCGAAAGGTTGAAAATTGAAACTTTGCTCGATGGAAGATCCTCAAGCTAGTTGCCAACTTCACTACCAATTCCCAAATGAATAAATAAAATTGAATATTTAGCAAACAATGTAGACTTGTAGAGAGATATATTGAGAAATTAGAGAGATTGTAGGAAGATTTGTGAGAAAGATGAAGAGAAAATGAGTTATTTATAGTTGAAAAATTGGGTTAAAGTGTAAATATAATAACTTATGGGTTAAAAATAAATATTAAGGGGTAGGGGGAAGGGGGGGGGGCTAAAATGGTCGTTGGCCAACGGCCATAATCTAAAATGGTCGTTGGGGCAACGGCCATTTTTCTAAAGAAGCGAGTTGAAGTCGGGGTCGGGGCGGGCTCGGGGCGGGCTCGGGTCTCGCGGGCCTGGGGCTTGCTCGGGTCTCGCGGGACGAGACATCGTCCCGTCCCGAGTTCGAGTCCCGCCCCCGTAATTTTTTTTTTTTTTTTGGCGGGGTCGGGGCGGGACCGGGCGGGCTCGGGACCGGCTCGGATCGGGGTCGGGCTGTCCCGGCCCACTGTCCAGCCCTACTTTATTTTGGGCCTAAGGGTTATTTGGGTCATTTACTTAAACGTGAGCCTTTTATTTTAGTTGGTAACTAGACCATGCAGTCTAGTTTGATTGCTCTTCATTTTCTTCTGTAAATACTTTGGCTTTTGTTTATGCAATAAAATACCACTAGCATCTTACTAGATGGTTTTGATTAAAAATAAAAAATTAATGAAAACCTTATCATTGTTGAATACCTAAATGGGATGCTAGAAAAAATGTTCTCTTTTCTCTCATCAATATTCCATGCAAATGGTAACCCAACCCTAAACTAGCCGTGTCGGTCACTGGCCAGCCGTCATCAGCGTCTTGTCAGTCTCCACCATTAGCTTCAGCAACACAATTCCCACCCCTAGTTCAAACGAATTCCCATGCCAATGAAGGTCCTATCCTGAAAACCCTAACCAGTTCTATCACTTACTCTGCTGATACTTTGATCTCTAAAGACCCTTCTCTAATACAACGATGTGAACCTATTCCAATAAAGTCGGTAACATATGTATATGAAATTCCAATGGTGAAGTGGACAAAGGCTGAAGTTAAACGAATGGAGATCATTGAGAACCTTCAATATGCAGTCATTGGAAAATTCTCCCATGAATTGTCTGAACTTGAGGAATTGAGAAAGATCATTATGGTGCAATGTAGAGCGAAAAGGGAATGTCAAGTTGGTTTTTTCTAGAATCAAGATGTTCTCATCAGATTCAAGTTGATGAAGTCACTAATATCTCATCTAAAGATGCATATTATTTGAAGTCACGGGATGGATTTACGTATCAAATGAGACCTCTTATATATGATTTTATGTTTAAAGTTAATTAGGAATCGTCGCAAGCCATAGCATGGATATATTTTTCTAATCTATTGTCATTTTCTCCGGTTAAGGAATATTTCTTTACCCTAGCGTCTGTGGTAGGAAAACCTTTACAATTGTATATGACTACCATCAATAAAACAAGACCTAGATGTGCTAGAATTAAGGTTCAACTGGATTTACTGAGGGATTTGCCATAGACTATCGTGATGGAAATAGAAGATGAGGATACTAAAGAGATCAGATTGATGAAAGTGAAGATTCAATATGAATTTCTTCCCAAGTGTTGCACTGAATGCAAGTTTCGAGGTCACTCTTGTGATGAATGTCGTATCTTGTATGCTGAATTATGCATGAAAACGACTGAGGAAGTTCCTGTTGTATCTACTAATGGAGAGGCTAAGGATAAGGATAAAGGTACATAAGCTCAGAAGAGGCAGTATGGAAGAAATTATCCAATTCAAAAGTTTCGCCATAGAGTCCTTTCTAGTGGAAACATTGTGGAGTATCCAGGAGTCAAACACAAAGATAAAAGAGGTAATAACAATGGTAATCATGGATACAATTACAAGGAGGAAAGTTCTACAGTTATGGTGCACAATAAGTTTGATGCTCTTGACAAGGTGGAGGAAAATGATAACAATGATCAAAATTAGGACAATATTGAAACCGTTAATAACAAAGGCAGTGAACCAGAGAAGCAAATTGCTAAAGTGGATATTATATTTTCTAATGGTCATAAGATTAGAGAAAAATGAGAAGTAGAAAGTTCTAACATAAAACAATGGGTGGAACAATCTTTTGTTGAGAAACAAGATGAGATCACTAAGGAGAATTTTGTTCCAAAATCCTGGGCAGACAAAGTGGAGGAAGAAGGAGCTTGAAGAAGGGAAAATTATTATAGATAGTAATGGAAAAGATGTACTGATTTCTGATTAGTTGGGGGCATCTCAATTTTTAATGGAAAATGCAAATCTAGTAGTTGATGAAAATCAACTTTAAAAGGAGAATGGAATCACTGAAGTTTATGCATTAATTAAGATGGAAGATCATGAAATTATTGAAGATATTGGTGCTAATGTAGAGGTGGTCAGTGCAGATGTTGCAGCTCCAATAAATGCAGCAAGTTGGTCAGAAGGAAAGGATGAAGATGCTATTGCTTCTATTCCACATTAAGTGTTAATGGAAGAAGTTGATATTGAAAGAGATAAAAAAATCTACGGGGCCTTAGTTGATAGATGAGGATAATCATATAAACAAGATTATTTCTCAGGAGATGCCAGTCCTGAGAATGAGTCTGATCCACTTGGAGATATTCCCATTCTAGTGGTTGATGATCAGGATGGTCAAACACAATTTCAGAAGAAGAAATTCAGGAAAAGCGGGAGACATAGAAGAAGCTCAACAGAATCAGGAGATTCAAAAAGATCAAAGTGTACAATTAGGTAATGCAGATGATAGCCATTGAGAGAACAATTCCTGTTAGTGATGAAAACGCTCTAGTGGTGATGGAAAATAATATTGGAAGTCTATCATCTTTCAAGAAGATATCCCCTAATAAGGTACTTCATGATCTGGTTTCCCATAATGTTGATGTTGTAGAAGAAGATGTTGAGAAGGAGAACATACTCAAAGAGAGGGACAAGGAGGGAAACATGGAGCAACGTATAGAGAGGGCCTATAAATAAGCAGGTGTGTCTCCAAAAGTCAAATCCAACAACTGAGGTCAATAGAAGGTTAATAAGAGTGGGCCTATTGATGAGCAACAGCCTACCAGGGTGTTACGAAAAAGGACTATTGCTAAATCCAATTTTAAATGATGATGATGATGTGAGTTATTAGAAGTATTAGAGCAGTATAGACTCAACATGTCTTTTATAGGCTTCAAATGCTTCACAAACATCACAATAGTTTTCTAATTGCTTTAATAAAACCTTTTCAGCATGCTAAACATATTCAACAGTATAGGAGAAGACTAGGAATAGATGTTGCCAACTCTAATTGTAATAGCAAGATTTGATTTTTTGTGTCAGACAATATAGATGTTGAAGTTGTTATAGATATTTCTCATCACATTGAAACTGTTCTTTCAAGAATTGAATCAACATATGCTTACAACTTTGGTATATGTTAAATGTGATGTAATTGAAGGCTGAAATTATGGGATAATATCTATCAGCTTGCTTATACCATAAGAGATTCCTGAATTATTGGAGGTGTATTTCAATCTGGTTATGAGTGAGGAGGAAGCAATAGGTGACATGCATGTCCAACCACAAAATGTTAAAGACTTTGCTTTTTGTGTAAATTTTCATGAATTGGAGGAAGTGAATTTCAAAGGTAGCCCTTTCACATGGTGAAATGGTAGAGCAGCTGATAATTGTATATTTGAAAGGCTAGACATGATGCTGGTAAATGTTGAATTATAGACCTAGTTTAGAAATATAGAAGTGGAACATTTGGCAAGGACTGATTCTGATCATACTCCTCTATTATGCACCTACAGAGAAGCAGTTCAAAATCAACATAGGCCTTTCGAATTCCTTAAATTCTGGGTTGATCATGATACGTTTCTTGACACTGTGAGATAGAATTGACTTATTTGAGAACATGAGGATCCCTTCATTAACTTCAAATGCAAACTGAATAAGATGAAAGAGGTGTTGTCACATTAGAGCAGAGAAACATTTAGTGATATATTTAAATAATTAATCATCAGTGAGGAGATTGTCAAAATAAAAGATTTGAAGAGCATTCCTGTAGCATAAACAGAAGTCTGTTACGAAAAGCTCAGGCAGAAATGAAAAGATATATGCACTTTGAAGAGGAATACTGAAGACAAAAAGTTGGTTTGAAATGGTTTGTGGATGGGGATAGGAACACAAGATTTTTTCATAATTTTGTAAAAAAGAAGGAAAAAGTTGCAGCTCCAAAATATTTAGGATTCAAAAAGAGCGTGGATAGAGGATGAAGATCAAATTATAGAAGAAGTTGTTAACTCCTATTTGAAGCAATTTACTCAGGAGGACAGTGACCATAGCTCTGATAGTTTGCTTGTTCATGTTTCACTCATGGTAGATCTAGACAATAATGAACAATTATGTAAACTACCAAGTATTGATGAAGTCAAAGCTATTGTTTTCAATCGGAATGGTACTAGTGCTAGTGATCCTGATGATTTTTTCAAGTTTGTTCTATCAATATTCCTAGGATATAAGTGGAGCAGATGTGTACAAGATGATGATTGCTTTTTTTCAAGGCTATACTCTTCCAAAATATATTACACACACTAATCTGGTGTTGTTATCTAAGAAGGACTTTGTTCATAATTACTCAAAGTAAGACCTATTAACTTGAGTAACTTCATTAACAAAGTGTTGTCAAGGGTCTTGCATGATAGATTGGAGAATGTTCTACCTGCTCTGATCTCCCAAAATCAAGCTGCATTTGTTAAAGGTATAAGTATATTGAGAATATTCTATTTACTCAAAAAATAGTAATAGATATCAGGAAGAGAGAAAAGTCAGCAAATGTGGTGATAAAACTAGACATGGCAAAGACATATGATAGAGTGTCATGGTCTTATCTAAAAGGTATTGAGCAGAATGTGATTTGTTGAAGTTTTCATTGACATGATATGGAGGCTTATTTTTAATAATTAGTACGCCATATTGTTTAATGAAAAACCTAGAGATTTCTTTCATTCTACAAGGGGTGTAAAGCAAGGTGATCCTTTATCACCATCTTTGTTTATCATATCTACATAAGTTTTATCTAGAGCAGCAGATATGTACGGTATGGCATGTCAAAGTGGAGTGCAAACATTAACCACTTAACCTATGCAGATCCTACTATCATATTTGCATCTGCTGAGAAGGAGTCCTTAATGAAGATCATGAGCATTCTGCAGGAATATTATGCAGTTTCTGGGCAGCTTATTAATAAGGAGAAAAATTATTTTTACATGTATTAAGAAGTTACAGAAACTTTGATTCAAGAAGTAGAACAGATTATTGGTTTCACAAGAGGCTTGTTTCCTCTAAAATATTTAGGATGTTCAATCTTTCATTCCAGAAAGAAAAAATTACACTGCAATGAGCTCATTAAGAAAGTAAAGAACAAGCTTCAAAGTTGGAAAGGTAGATAACTTTTATACGGAGTGAATGTAGTACTAGTAAGTAGTGTTCTTCAAAGTATTTCGGTTTACATTATCTCCGCAATAGTTCCTACCAAATATAGTAGTAATGAAAGGCGGGATATTTGCAAGGTTCTTCTGGAGCAACAAAGAAGAAGAAAAAAGTAGGCATTGGGTGTCATGGGAGCATATATGTTTATCAGAAGGTGAAGGGGATCTTCAGGTCTTTCTATGATGTTTCTAAAGCTCTTTTTGTCAAGTTATGATAGAGATTTAGAACAACCAACACTTTGTGGTCAGCCTTCATGTGAAACAAATATTATAAAAATCTCGAGCCTACTAAGGTGTAGTGAAAAAGGGATTCACAAATATGGAAGAAGATGCTAGAGGTTAGAGATCAAGTGAATCATCTCATATGTTGGGAACCTAGTAATTGTGCATATGATGTTTGAGATGAACCTGGACTAGACTTGGACCTATTAGTTAAAACATCCCTACATGTTTCCATTTAGATTACAGTATTGAGGAGGTATCATACTTCATAACAGCTGATGGTTGAGATTTTCCTAAAATGCAACTAACTCTTTCAAATAATATTTTGGAACATGTAAGGTCTGAGGTGAACATCATGGGACAATGTGAAGAAAAAGATACACCTTGATGGACTCTAACAAGTTCAGGCAATTTTACAGTAGGAAGTGTTTTGAAATTTATTAAGGCAGAAGGATCAGATCGCTATACACTATCCTAGATTGTGGATGAAAAATATTCCATTCAAAATATTTTTTTTCTTAGGAAGGCAATGCACTTGCTGATTTCTTAACTAACAGTGTGTTTGATGTTGCAGGTACAATACAAATTCATAATTTTCAGAAGTTAAAAGCAGGAGCAAAAAAAATACTAAACATTGACAAGGCAATGCTACGTTGTTTCCCTAGTCCTCGGCTACTCAAGAAGTTGAGAACTGGCTTAGATGGGCTTGACTTAGACGCCCTTCCTTTTCTACTCTAGATACAAAGTATGCAGAAGCAGGGAACCGGATTGAGATCAGATGGAGCAGCTAGAGAAGATCAATCATAAATTTTTTGATTGATCACACAATGTGCAATCGTTACATGCAGAATTGTATAGGAATCCAAACAGGAGATAGGCAGGTAACGCTGTTTGATTGTTTAAAGTTGTCCTAGCTAGTGCGTGGTATTAACAGAAATGTTCATCCTACTAGCAGTAACTCATTAAACAATTAGAATAGGTCCAACAACAGTTGTTAAACACCTATATCTCCTTCAGTAAATTATCAGAATTTACAAGTTATAGAGTTCAAGAGCACCAATCATTAACATACATGAAGAACTTCATGGGGAGTTGATACCATATCATCTGGTGATATCTTTAGAGGTGACTGATAGTGGTATCATCCAAGAACAGAAGAATGATGCAGCATTACAAGTTGTTGTTGTTGATGTGTTTCCTAGTCAAAACTTATCTTCCACTTTTAAGTTGGTTTTTATTTTCTTCTTTTTATTCTCTTTTATTCTATAAATACTTGATTTTTTTTGGCAATAAAACACCACTAGCACTACCTAGATGGGAACATGGTAATATCAGAATATTCTTTGGTGATCAATTTTGGTAGGCAAGAAAACCCTATATTAGAAAATAAATTGTGAATTTACATTATCCTTCCAGAAAAATCAGATTCAAAGGTCCTCGTAAGAAAAAAATTCTAAAGTGTATGGTAGACTTGGTACTGGTCAACTGGTGTAAGAATCTAAGGACTTATCTTAATTTTCTAAAGAGTGTCTCTTATTTTATTAGGGAAAGCTACACTAACTACCCATTGGAGTCAAACTATTTATTAATTACTAAGGTTACCTAAAAAACCTAAACTAAGTACCCGAATGTGCCCCCACCCCCATTTCATTCCTTGTGGTTTGCTACACCAATTCACCAGTTGTACTCCTTCACTCATCTCCCACTCTCTTTGTTTTCTTTTTAGTTATTTTTTTCTTTTCTATTTTGTCCTTATTCTTTTTATTATTTTTTGTCTTTTTGTTTTCCTTTTGAATAACAAAAATAAAATATAAAGATAAAATATTAATTCATTAATTATTTTTATATTTTAATTTTGTCTTATTTTATTATTTTGTTTTTTCTAGTTTTGTTTTTTTAATTTGTGTTTGTTTTGTTTCTTTTAATATAAAAATTTAGAAAAAATAATAAAATAAAATTTTAAATAATTAGACCACAATAAGAAGTAATTAAGATAAATGCTAAATTTACTAATTTACTACTACAATATATCCAGTATAATCCCACACGGTGAGGTCTGAGGAGGGTAGAGTGTACGCAGACCTTATCTCTACCATATTAAACTTACTAATTTATTTATTAAAATTTAAATTAATAGAAAATATATTCTGATGATTTTTTTCTTTTGAAAATAAAATAAAACTTGTACTATATGATATATATCATATGAGTATAATAAAAGACTGAGAAGTATTTTTTAAAGGAATGCATGAATCCTTTATGATACTCCGTCAGTATATGATATATACCATGTGGGCATCATAAATGACTGGTGAGTTTTTCTTGAAGGAATGAATCAGTCATTTTTGATACCCTCTCGGTATATAATATATACCAGGTTGGTATCATAGAGGACTGATGATTATTTTCTTTTTAAAGAATGAACCGGTTCTTTATGATACCATGTGAGTTATGATATACACCGTATGAGCATCATATTGTAATGAATATGTCATCTATGATACTCTATCATTATATGATATAGATCAAGATGGTATCATAGAGGACTGAGCATTTTTCTTGAAGGTCTGGGGACTTTTATTCAAGGACTTCATCGGTCCTTCATGATATCATCATGGTATATATCCTCTCAATATATTTTTATAACCATATTGGTATCATGAAGGACTATTGAAGAGTGTTTCATTGCAGGACTGCAGCAGTCCTGCATGATACCATCTTAGTATATTTTTTAAACCAACACTCTATTTAAATAGAGTTTTATGATACTATTATGGTATATAAATCTACGCAAATGATATCACGGAGGGTTGAGAAATGCCATAGAAGAAATGAAGTAGTCCTCCATGATACCACCTGCATAGATTTATATACCATAATGGTATCATGGAGGACTCTCTTTGAATAACTGAAGCAGTCATTCATGATACCATCATGGCAATATGTCGTCCTTCATGATACCATCTCAGAATATGATATATATCATGATAGTATCATGCAAGACTGGTGACACATTTGAATGACTTAAGAAGTCCTCCATAATACCATCTCAGTATATTTTTATACCATGATGGTATCATGGAGGATTTGACGACTGTTACATTCAAGGACTTCAAAAATCTTTCATGATACCATCTGAGTATATGATATACCATGTAGGTATCATAGATGATTGAGTAGTATTTTTTTAACGAATGAATCAACTTTCTATTATACCTTGTCAGTATATAGTATATACCAAATGAGTATCAGAAAGAATTGAGTTGTGTTTTTCTTGAAGGAATGAATCAGTCCTCTATGATACTCTGTTAGTATATGATATATACCAGGTTCGTATCATAGAGGACTAAATTTTTTTTAAGGAATGAACTGTCAGTCCTGTATGATACCATGTGAGTATCATATTATACTGCAACAGTATACTTAAACTGCTATTGATTTGATATACTATTTTTTGTGATATAAAAATAAAATAAATAGAAAAGATAATATATAAGTTATCCATTTTATTGAAAAAGATAAAGGAGCCAAAAAATGTAGAATTAGATTATGAAAAAAAATAAAAAAAAATAAAGAAAAAATAATTTATAAAAAATAAAATTTAAAAAGGAGAAAAAATAAATAAAAATCACCTGAAATTAAGAAAAAATAAAAAAAAGGTGAATGAAATTAGATTATGAAGATAAAAAAGAAAATAAAAAGAAATAAATGAAATTAAAAAAAGAACAAGTAATAAAAAACAAAAAAGAAAGAAATTAGAATTAAATATAGAATCAGATTATGGTGAAAAAGAAAATAAAATATAGTATGAAAAATAAATGAACAAAAAAGGAGGAAAAAATGAGGAAAAAAATAAAGAAAGAAAGAAAGAAAAGAAGATAAGAAGTAGAGAAATAAAAAGAAAAGAAGAAAAAGAGACAATTAAATAGAAAAGAAGAAATAAAGAATTAGAAAAGAAAGAAAATAAAAAAAGAAAATGAAAGGAGCTAGAATTAAATATGGAATTAGATTATGGTGAAAAATAAAATAAAGAATACAATGATTTGAAAAAATAAAAGAAACAGGAAAAAGAAAAAGAAAAAATAAAAGAAACAGAAAAAAGAAAAAGAAAAAATAAATGAAATAGAAAAAAGAAAAAAATAAAGAAAAAAAATGAGTGGAAATAGGAGAAAAGAAGAAAAGAAGTAGAGAAGTTAAAAAAAAAAAGTAAGAAAACAGAGACAATTACCTACAAATACTACGAGAGGTACTACAAGTAATAGTTTTGGAGTATGAAAAATAAGAGAGGTAAAGACGCGCAATTAATTTGTTTTAAGGGGTATAAGTGTAATTTTTCCTTTTTATTATGGTTGACTAGTTTGTCTTGTATATTATTGCTATTTCAAAATTGGACTAAATTAAATAACTCCAAAGGTAGTTAAGGTTTGACATTCAGTTTTCAGGTTTCATGATTCATAGGTCCAAATTTAACATACTAATTTGTTGGTTGTTAATAGATTTTCCGGGATTTATTTAATAACCCATGTAATATTCTATTTATTTGTTATTCTCATAATTATTAATATTATTATTATTATTGTTGTATGAATTGTATTAGTTATATAGAGGTTAGTGGTGAAGAATTGTATTATTATTATTATTATTATTATTATTATTATTATTATTATTATTATTATTATTATTATTATTATTATTATTATTATAAATTCTATGTTGATAGTAAAGATTTATTTTTACAAGTTTGCATTTCCTTCATGATGTAAAACATTTTCTGGATTGTAATAAATAAAAATAATCTTTAGATATCCTGTCGTCAGGTATATTAGTTTAAAAAATAAAGAAGTTAACTGACCTCTACCCATATATGGAACGTTAGTATATGCAAATAGGCTTAATATATAGCCAGTTCCTCAGGATATTTTATTTAGACACTCGAACTAAGCTTTATTTCAATTGAACATCTCAATTCCTAATAAAGTGTTTCAAACATACACTTTAGATTCAAATTTTGAAAAACTTTTTACGTGTCTTCATTCGTCTATTAGATAGTTAAGTTAACCACATAAATTATAGCATCTCCTTTAATTACATGCATTCGCTTCAATAAATCGTAAAACCAAAAGCTACTTGAGATTGATGTGTATAATTAAATGAAATGATATTATTTATGTAATTAACTTAACTATTTAATAGATGAAAACACACATAAAAAATTTTCTAAAATTTGAACCTAAAATATCTAATTAAAGCACTTTATAAGAATTGAATATGGTGACAAATTTGAGAGATTGGCTATGTGTTGAGCCATATGAATACCACTATTAGATGATTGTTGTGACATCAACAATAGGATACTTTTTACGAACAAACTCTCTCTTCAATAGCGGCGGTGACTTGCAAAAGTAATTTTTATTCGATACTTACGTGACGGTTGTGCTATCCTATAGCTGCTGTCTCCCTCACAAGTTATGTAATATAATTTAATTGGTAAGCAATTTAAGAAATAAAAAAAATTAAAATATATGGTCTCTAAAAATTATATATATTTATATGACTATAAATTATTTCATTAAGAATAAAAAATATAATTTTAAATTAAATTAATTTTAAATATAAAAATATATTATTTTTTTAAGACAAATTAAAAAATAGTATATATCGTATAAATTGAGCAAGAGGAAGTATATATTTGTGTCAAGGTTAGTTGTTTATTATTATTCAATACTCAAAGAAATAATCTCTTAATTATTTTCATTAATGAAAGATATATATACAATTTATAATTTTTATAATAGAAAAATATTATTCATATTCTACTCTCAAAATTTTATTCTATTTGTACAATAATTATATAATTATGGTAAGTGTACAATTATAATTTAATTAGAATAAAATATTATCTAAACTAGAGTACTAGATCACCAAATCGTGATATACACGATGGGTTTAACAGTCCATTTTTTCCTAATCAGCTCGTGATATATATGACATATATATCGGGTATATCACCGGTGTTTATCAAATAGAAAGACAGGTTTAAATTTGGCGGCGTCAACACAAATTGCAATAATTTACGTATTATGAAGTAGACCTGCAAATCTGCCAGATGAATGCATTAGGTACATTTTAGAGCTCTTTTGTCGTTTTCATTTATTTTCTATCTCGAAAGTCATCCATACAGTCACCACATCGAAATCTATTGGTCAATTTTGCTCTGGTTGTTTTAGAGTACGTCTTATAATACTAATACTAATAAGCCATTAAATACAAAAACAAGAAAGGCATTTATGTCAGTAAGTATAAAATATTTCAATTAGTACTAGTTAGCAGTACATTAGAAATTCTTCTTGCCACTACTAGCAAGCTTGTAACTAGGGCTGTTCAAGGGCTCGGGTTCGGGGCGGGGCGAGTTTCGACGGGGCTGGGAAAGGATCGGGACCGGCGGGCTGGGACTGGCGTCCCGTCCCGTCCCACATCCAGCCGAATAAGGGGACCGGTGTTCGTGGGGCGGGGCGAGGCGGATTGGGTTCGGGATTTTAGGTTTTTTTTACACTTAATTTCAGAAAAAACTGTGAATATAAACACTTAAATAATTGAATAAGATAGTGTAACAAAAACATTCCAAAGCTATTTTTGTGCCTCTTATATTATTTAATAGAATTTTTTTTTTGTAATACAATTTCAAAATTACAACTTTGTGGTGTTGTTCAAAAGTTGCAACTCACATAATAAAATTGCAATTAAAAAAATTACATAGTTAAAAACACATTTTCTAATTCCTTCACAATGTCTTGTGGTTCTTCGATTGGAATTGGAAGTTGTTGGCCAAATTGGTCGACGTCGCTTCAAGTTTCCTCAGACAAGATTTCATTGTAGTTTTCGTCGTCTTCTTCGTTGATCTTTGGTTGACCACACCTTCTACGCTCCGCTCATATCCAATCTCTGAATAGAACTGTAATCTCCAAGCTATCTCTCGCTAATGAGTGTTTGTGCTCTCTTATTTGAAATCTTTGGGCAGAAAAAACGCTTCCAGACGTTGTTGATGACGCTTGAATGTTCAATACATCTCGGGCCATCTGTGCTAGTATCGAAAATGTCTTCTCATTTTTCCCTCCAGTATTTAAGCAAGTCTTCACGTTCTTCATTGAGAACTGATTGGTACGGTATAACACTTTGCAAAATAAAAACATCAAACTCGCTAACTTGATTTGCAGTGAAACCACTAACACATTCTATTTTCAAGGCTTTCAATACTAGCCGCAGAAACATCATGTCTTTTAGAAGGTTGTATTGAAGAAGAAGAAGAAGATGGTATAGAAGTCGGTTGGTTGCTAGCACTTTCTTGTTGGTAATGCATATACACTTTTTTGCATTCATCGTGTATACTAGACAAAATTTCTTCTTTAGTTGGTTCCTTAGGTGGTTGTTCATTTGGGTTTTGGGGAGTTGGAAGTGAAAGTACTTCTATACAATCATAAATCGTTTCAATAAGTGATTTACAACCGTCTATTTTAATAGTCGAATTTAATACAACACCAATAATATAAATAGTGAGAATAGAAAAATAATATTTTTTAATTTGATAAACATTTTTAATAGGTGCCTTATAAGATTGTTTATCCATATATTCACTAAGTAACAAAAATATTAGAGTTATAGAAAATAACATAGTTGAAATAGTAGGATAATATATATCAGAAAATTCTTTAGTTGCTTGAAAAAATTTCTCTAAAAATCCAATAAGTTCTGAATTTTTTTTTCAATCATTGTCTACAAGCATATCAGTTGGATTTCGATTATGGGCGTTAAAAAATAAAGTTATAGGTCTTCTATAATCGTAAGCAACAAGTATTTGTTCATATAGAGAATTTCACCAAGTCGCTACTTCTTCAGAAATTTTTTAAAAGATAATCCACAACCGTGACAAGTTTTTTATATTCTTTTTTTCTTTGTATTTTATTAATTCTAAAAATAAAGTTTATAGAAAATTGTACTTTATTAAGAATGTCTTCAAAAAGTGATAGACCATCATTTACAACTAAGTTATAAATATGACACACACATTTTATATGAAAATGATTAGGAAAAGATGGAGTTAATAGATCTTTTAAAAGTCTCACAACATAATTATTAGAAGAAACATTATCTAACGTAACAGTCATAATTTTGTCAGTTATACCATAATAATCATAAACTTCATGAATATTTTGTGCAATAAAAGTTTCAGTGTGCCTATCAACAATATATCTATATGCTAAAATATGTTTTTGCATAGACCAATTATGATCTATCCAATGACATGTTACAGTTAAATAATCATTGTCGTTAGTACTACGGCCTATATCATAAGTGATAGATACTTTGCCAGGAAAATGATATAATGCATAACGTAAATATTATTGATATTCATGTGCAAATTTAAAAACGTCTCTCTTAACAGTTGATCTAGGAAAACAGTTAAAAGCAGGATTATACATATATCTTACTTAATGAATAAAACCAGGAGAGGAAGGAAATGCAAAAGGCAAACCCCTCACCGCAACTAATTTTGCTAGTGATTCCCTATCTATGTGTTTATTGTATTTAGGACCTACAATTTCCCCTGTCGTCGGGTTAATTTGACCATGTACTTGGTCCGGAACACTATGTGAACCTTGTCCCGACTCAGAGCGCATTGGCGCACATGACTTTGTAGCCTCGTATTCATCCCACTTAGCTTTGTGAAAGCCTTGTACATGTCTTAATAAAACTCCCGTCCCACACTGATCTTTTTCGATTTTAAATTGATAAACAGTTTTACAAATTTTACATCTAACTACTCGATTCTCTTTGTTCCTATCAAAAAATAACCATACAAGTGATTTTAATGGCCATTGTGTGGGTCTCGTCTCATACTACGGGGAATAGGAGCATTGCAGTTGTAGTTTCAGGCTGAGACTCAGTCTGAGCCCGAGGTTGAGGTGCACTAGTGGGTGTGTCATCTAGATTCTCGTCTAAATTAAAGGCTGGTTCAGTTGCAGAATATATCTCATCATCTAATTATATATCATTTAAAAAATCAGTTTCATCTATATGAGTGTAATCAATCAAATAATCCTGACTAGGAATATGATTACTAGAAGAAGTGTCATTGCCCTTGTTACCCTTACTAGAAGAAGCACTCTTACCCTTACCCTTAATATACGTCTAATTTCTTCCATTTTAATTATGCAAATACATAATTTGACCATGTACTTGGTCCGGAACACTATGTGAACCTTGTCCCGACTCAGAGCGCATTGGCGCACATGACTTTGTGGCCTCGTATTCATCCCACTTAGCTTTGTGAAAGCCTTGTACATGTCTTAATAAAACTCCCGTCCCACACTGATCTTTTTCGATTTTAAATTGATAAACAGTTTTACAAATTTTACATCTAACTACTCGATTCTCTTTGTTCCTATCAAAAAATAACCATACAAGTGATTTTAATGGCCATTGTGTGGGTCTCGTCTCATACTACGGGGAATAGGAGCATTGCAGTTGTAGTTTCAGGCTGAGACTCAGTCTGAGCCCGAGGTTGAGGTGCACTAGTGGGTGTGTCATCTAGATTCTCGTCTAAATTAAAGTCTGGTTCAGTTGCAGAATATATCTCATCATCTAATTATATATCATTTAAAAAATCAGTTTCATCTATATGAGTGTAATCAATCAAATAATCCTGACTAGGAATATGATTACTAGAAGAAGTGTCATTGCCCTTGTTACCCTTACTAGAAGAAGCACTCTTACTCTTACCCTTAATCATACGTCTAATTTCTTCCATTTTAATTATGCAAATACATAATTAAAGATAATAAAATTAAGTGTGATAATTAAAATAAAGTAACAATAATAATTTAAAGAAAGAACTAAGGTATCAAACGCCGACATAACGTCGACGTGTAATCGTGGTTGAAAATTGACACTTTGCTCGATGGATGATCCTCAAGCTAGTTGTCAACTTCAGTCCCAATTTTTGAACTTTGATACAATTATACAATTGAGCAAATAAAATAAAATATTTAGTAGGCAATGTAGACTTGTAGAGAGATAGATTGAAAGATTAGAGAGATTGTAGGAAGATTTGTGAGAAAAATGAAGAGAAAATGAGGTATTTATAGTTGAAAAATTGAGTTAAAGTGTAAATATACTAACTTAGGGGTTAAAATAAATATTAGGGGGTAGGGAGGTTTACGGGGTGGGGATGGCGGGGAGGAGGAGGGAAATGGTCGTTGGAACAGTTGCACAATGGCCAAAATCTAAATTTGGTCGTTGTTGCAACGACTAGTTTTGCAAAGGGGAGGGGGGATCGGGACGGGGTCGAAGCAGGACGGGCCCGGGCGGGACGAGCCCAGGTCCCGTCCCGGTTTCAAATCCCAACACCATTTTTAGGGGGGATTGGGGGCGGGGGCGGGGCCGGGGTGGGGCGGGGGCGGGGTGGGGTGGGGGTGGGGCCGGGCCAATCCCGACCCGACCCACTGGACAGCCTTACTTGTAACTAGTATTTCCTCTGTCCCAATTTATATGACACACTTTCATTTTTAGTCAGTCTTAAAAATATGATATGTTTTCTTATTTGACAATAATATAACTTTGAACTTTACTTTTTATACTTAACAAGATGATCTATAATCACACAAGTATCTTTGGTTGTTTTCGATCACATGATTCAAAAGTTTTTCTTTATTTCTTAAACTTCATGTGCAGTCAAATTATATCACATAAATTGAGACCGCGGAGTAATTAATAGCAACTTTTCATGTCATCTTTTGCTTTTCACGTCAAACAGATTGGAGAATACTCCCTTCGATTCAATTAATTTTGCATGAAAAAAATCTATTTTATGCTTTACAAGTTAGTGGAGTCAAAAGTTTTTAAGTATAAAATAAAGTTTTACATTTGTCATATATAGTTTTAACTTAGCATAAAGTTTAACAAAGAAATTTTTTTTTTAAATATTTAATTTATTATCTTAAATGTGTCGTAATATTTGTATGTGTGATTATAAGACTTTTAAAATTTTAATATTAAATAGATCATAATATTTATGTGACTATACACATTTTTTATTGAGAAAATATAAAAATATATTATTCTTTTTTTAAAATAAATAGTGTCATACAATATATGTACTCAACCTCTGGATGTCCCAAGGGCCACATATCTGATGACCTGAAAAAACTATACATGACGTTTTCAGCTGATCAGATAGTTATTTTCAGCTTTTGAGATAAACATACATAACCAAGAGCTACATTACATTACACAATGGATCAATTCAACTTATATTCACCGATAGTGTAATAAATTATTCACTATTAGTACAATTTAACCTACAATAAGGTGAGTTGCCTTATTTGAGATTTACAATGAGCAAATGGTGAGCCTAAAGCTTCACAAAAACAACTCGATGGATTTGATCAAATTAATGTTCAAATACCACAGAAGGTTTTAACAGTGTATTCCATTTGATCATGTATATGTTTGGCAAAGAAATTCAATAAAGCAAAGTTATTAAATGGTTGAAACCTCATAGGGTGCTTCTCGTCAACAAACTCTTCTGGTATAACTATCATCCCATCGATATATGAGAAATGTGCCACTGTGTACCTTGGTTCACTTTCCCTCATCATCACCCTGTGTTCAGGAGAATGCAGCCTGTCGTTGCTCCATGCCTTTACCACAAGTAATAAATAGAGCTAATTAATTTAGCTGCATATTATAGGTCAATTAGTCATTGTTTAATATTTTCTGTCTCAATTTATATATCATAATTCGAATTTTGAGAGTCAAACTTTCTAATTTTGATCGTGAATTTGGACATAGAATATTCAGATTTTCTAAAAGTAAAATTTACATATTTAAAAATTAAACTATGTAAAAGTTACTATAAATCACAATAACTAACAATTTAAAAGGTATATGAAAGATTGTGGTTAAAAAAAATTGTTTGATTTTCGAAATCCAAACACCATCACAAAAATTGGGCAACAATAACTTGATTATCAAATTAGTGAAAGTAAAGTTACCTAATTTAGACATGAGGAAATTAAGGTTAAAAACTTACCAAAAATGCTTCCCCTACCATGACAACAAATGAATTAGAATGAGTCATATCAACAGCCATCCATTCACCATCTTTAGTCTTCACTTCTAAACCATTTACTTGGTTCTGGTGAAGTATGGTCAAAAATGTTTTATCAGTGTGAACTTGGGAGCCAACATTTGATTCATCTAATTCCGGTGCTCGATACTTTATTAATCGAAGAAGATAAGTAGTTGATTTTTCGATCGAATCATAGCATTTCTCTACTCCGTAGCTCTCAAAAACCATCCTTTTCACCTTCTTCTCCAAACTAGCTACTATGTTTGCATAGTCGTGAATAATTTCCCTAAATATTAAAAAAAAAAAAAGAGCATTAGATAAGAGAGTACGTGTTAATTAATAGGCCACAAATCATCTCTATATGCAACACAATTGTACGAATGTTTTTCTAAATATCGGTATTCTTCGTGAGTTTAAGTTATATATACTGTCAGTACCTCAATCTTAAACTATATTTTTATTTTCACCTCCAGAATGCATAACCAACTTTTGAAACGAGAAAAAAATGAATCAATTAACTTATTGAGAATATTAAGTTTTTAGATTTTTTAGAAATGAAAAGAGAAAAACTATACAAATCACATGCTATTCTATTCAAAGAAAGATCTATAAAACTGGTCAAATAAATTAATGTTCGAGTTCAAAAGAAATATCAATAGCATGTGATTAGTATAATGTTAGAGTTCAAATAAAATTAATGCTAGAGTTCAAATAAAATTAATGTTCTACCAAAATATATTAATTTAAAAGAAATATCAATCAATTGTGATTTAACCAAGGGAAACCTATGATCAATTCCGTTAAAAAGAAACACTATTTATTTCCATTTGTTTCATGTTATATAGAAGTTTTTGATTCAACACCGGAGTTTAAAAAAAAAAGACTTTTACCACTATCAAAAACAAAAACAAAAACTTTGGGTCTTAAACATGCGATGACATTCCGTGGCTATAATAAGATCATGTGATTAAGAGTAAAATCAAAAGTTCTAAAATTAAAGAGTTTTAAAATATAGAAAGGTATCACTTTTTTTTTAAAACAAATGAGTACCTAAAGTGATCATTTCCGCAAGGCCACATGAGGTCTGTAAAATTTTGAATTCCTTCAGTAGTTATTGCAACTCCAATATTAATGCCAAGGCTTTCATGAAGAGGGATATCAGGGAGTTGTCCATAGTAGCCATAGAAGGGCTTTTCAGAAGTGTTACGAATTTTGGTTTCTGTGGGAAGATCAAATAATTCTTCAAGTGCATGAAATATATCATTATTTAGCTCCGGTGAAACCGAGTCGTAAACCGCCACGAAACAACCGTACTCTTCCAGTGCACGGCGGACTTCATCACAAGTGGAGAGCCAGTTTGGTGTATTAGGTTTCAAGTACTCATTTGAGAGGTTCAAAATAGGAAGTTTTAGAGGTGCTTGGTGACCCATGTGTAAATTTATATATAGTAAGTTATAGATATTAACCCAAAACTTTTGTATGAAGAATGTCTTGTTTCTTTGATCCTTTATATAGGAAATATATTTTGTATAATCCTTTATTTATATCTACCAAAAGTCCTCTTAGATGTGCCTCATGTGTATTGCTTATTTCAAAGTATTAAACAAGTTGTTCTAATTAATTGTATTTAGACAATGACGAATTTGAGAAAGACATTCTTTAAGAACTATTAGATAATATTTCCTTTTCATTTATGGTTGACTTATTTGAGGGGAGATTAATTTTATGGCGCATTATGAATTTTCTATGACAAATTTCATAATCGTTCGGTAAACTAAAACACAGAAGATCAGTAAATAAATCATAACAGATTTTTATCAGTTATTTTCGTCCATTCAAATTATAATTGATTATATAGGAGAGCATTTTTCTTTATTTGTGTAATATACTCTTATCATTTCAAAAGTTAGACAGCACAAAACCAAATTCAAAGTTAGTTGGATTTGACATTGTTGGGAAGAAATGAGCCATAATCAAATTGTACGATAAGGTAAATGCGGAAGGATACCTAAGACAAAAAACTTTCCACATTATTTGAACAAGAGGAGCAAACTAATTTCAAGCACTAACGGATATATGGACAGCAGCTATGCCAACAATAAAATACCAAAGCAAGCAAAAATAAATCAAATGCAAGAGACACCAAATTTACGTAGAAAACCCCCTTCAATGTGAAGAGGAAACAACCAACGGACCTCCGCCCACAAAAGCTCCACTAAAATCAACAATAGTTACAACAATTTTCTCCAAATGGCTACAACATCAACACCAAAGACGGAGCAACAATACATAAGATATAGCACCAAAACTAGTGAAGAAAGGAGAGAAATCACCCCCAAAAATGAGCTATTGTTCATGCTCGGAAACTGGAGCTACAGACCACAAAATCCAATCTCCACCGTTGAAATTGAATAAACAGATGTTGAAAACTCTAAGGTCAAATTTGAGCATGCTCCAACGGTTAACGAAACTAATAATGTTGTTTGAAGCAGACTGCTATAGCAGATTTTCAATGTGCGAAAATCAGCTTTTCTCCCTCAAGTTTCTCTATATGGATGTTATGAATTCACTCTTGTGTATATGAAATAAGACCTAAGTTGATCCTATATATAGCGAGTTTTAGGGAAAAAGTGGGCTGCTCCAAATTCGATTGGGTTTTATTAATCCAATTCCACATAGGAAGGGAAAACCCCAAAACCCAATAATTCTCCCCCTCCCGACTATGTGGAAGAAACCGCCATCCCGGCGATCAAGAAACAGTCCTCAAACTTCCCTCTTGGCAAATATTTTGTCAATATATTCGAACCATTATCATCAATGTGAATCTTCTCAAGTTCAAGCAACTTAGAATCCAACACATCTCTAATCCAATGGTATCTCACATCAATATGTTTCGGCCTACCATGAAAAGTAGAGTTCTTGCCAAGATGAATAGCACTCTAACTGTCGCAATAAAGCACATACCTCTCTTGAAAAAAGACAAGTTACTCCATAAATCTCTTCATCCAGAGCAACTCTTTACAAATTTCAACGGCAACAATAAGCTCAGCTTCTGTAGTAGATAGAGAAATATATTTTTGCAACCCAGATTGCCAAGATATAATTCTCCCTGCAAAAGCAACCAAGTAGCCTGAAGTAGACTTGCGAGTATCAACATCACCGGCCATATCTGAATCAGTGTAACCACAAAGGATAAGCTTCCCTGTCCCAAAACACAAACTCGGACTAGAAGTGCCACAAAGATATCTTATAATCCACTTCACAACATTCCAATGCTCTCTTCCTAGATTATAAAGAAAATGGCTAACAATACCAACAACATGAGAAATATCTGATCTTATACAAATCATCGCATACATCAAACTGCCAACAGCTAAAGCATAAGGAACTTTCTTCATATCTTCCTTCTCATCATCACTAAAGAGATACTGCTTCGAGCTCAATTTGAAGTTCATAGCTAAAGATGTGTGGACAACCTTAGCTTTATCCATGTTGAATATGTGAAGTACTTTCTGAATGTACTTTTCTTGTGATAACCACAACTTCTTAGCCTCTCTATCATGAACAATCTGCATGCCAAGAATCTGGCTTGCAGGTCCCAAGTCTTTCATGGCAAAAGAGTTATTCACTCTTGCTTCAACTTCTGAATTCTGCAAGCATTATGACCAACGACAAGCATGTCATTAACATAAAGCAATAAAATGATAAAGTCACCATTAGAGAATTTTCGCACAAACAGAATGATCTGAAGAAGTCTTCTTGAAGCCCTATTAACTCATAAAAGAACCAAACTTCTTGTACCACTGCCTAGGAGCTTGTTTCAAACTATACAAGCTTTTCTTCGATTTGCAAACATAATTCTCTTGTCCTTTGATTTCAAAACCTTCTGACTACTCCATATAAATTTCTTCATCTATATCACCATGGAGAAAAACAGTTTTAACATCCATTTGCTCAACTTCTAAATCTAGACTTACAACTAAGCCCAGAACAACTCGAATGGATGATATCTTCACAACTGGAGAAAAGATTTCATCAAAATCAACTCCCTTCTTCTGATTAAAGGCCTTTACAACTAATCTAGCCTTGTACTGTGGAATTGGATTACTATATTCATGTTTCACCTTGAAACCCCACCTGTTTTTCAAAGCTTTTCTATCTTTAGAAGCTTAACCAGATCAAATGTATGAATATCATGTAAAGATTTAATCTCATCTTGCATAGAATCAAACCACCATTATTTTTCTTCACTATCCATGACCTCATTAAAATTTTCAGGTTCTCCCCCGTCAGTCAAAAGTACAAACTTATTGGGAGAATAATGAGATGAATGTACTTTCTCTCTAGTAGATCTTCTGAGAGAACTTGCTGGAGCATCAATAACAACTGGTTGTTGGCCAACCACATCATCTTGTACTGGAGCATCAATGACATCATGCTGGTCATTCTGAACATGATCACCATCTTCATTATCAACTTAATATTCATTATTTTGAAGATTTTCTTCAACTGCAATAGTCACAGGAACTGGATTAACATTAACTAAGCTCTCACTACTCTAAGAATCAACCTTCTCAACTTTGTCAAAATCTTCAATTGTCTGGTCTTCAAAGATCACAACATCACGACTTCTAACAATTTTCTTCTCAATTGGATTATAAAAATGATAGTCGAATTCGTCTTGACCATAATCAATGAAGATACATTGTCTAGTTTTAACTTCCAGCTTAGACCTCTCATCCTTAGGAACATTCACAAATGTCTTACACCCAAAAACTCTCAAATAAGCATAAGAGACATCCTTACCAATCCAAACTCTATTAGGGAATTACCATCCAAAGAAATAGTAGGAGATAAATTGATAACATAAGCAGTAGTATTAAGTGCTTCTGCCCAAAATAAATTTGGCAACCTAGCATCTGAAAGCAAACATCTAACCCTCTCAACTAGAGTTCTGTTCATCCTCTCTACTAAACCATTTAACTGAGGAGTCTTGGGAGGAGTTTTCTGATGCCGAATATCCCACTCTTTGCAATAATTATCAAAAAGACCAATATATTCACCATCATTGTCTAAGCAGATGCATTTTAGTTTCTTCCCCGTCTATCTCTCTATTAGGGCCTGAAAAGTCTTGAACACACCAAGTACTTGATCATTGGACTTCAAATGATATACCCAGAGTTTGCAAGAATGATCATCAATAAAAGTCACAAAGTAAAGTGCACCACCAAGAGACCTTACTTTAAAAGGACCACACAAATTAGAATGTACCAACTCCAGCAAATCTAGATTTCGTAAAGGAAAATGACTCTAAAAAGAAACTCTTTTCTGTTTTCCAACTCAACAATAAACACATCTCTTTAACTTTTCTTATTTCACTCCAGAAAGCAAATTCTTCTTAGACAAACTATCAATCCCCTTCTCGCTCATATGACTCAACCTTCTATGCCATAATTCTGATGAAGTATCATTCTCCACCAAATTTACTGAGTCTCTACAAATAAAGCCCTAAAATAAGTACAAGTCAGATATCTTGTCACCTCGAGCCACAACCATTGAACCTCTAAGAAGCTTCCATAGGCCACCACCAAGGGTTTGATCATAACCCTCATCATCAAGCTTTCCTATAGAAATTAAATTCAGATAAACATATGGAGCATGCTTGACATTGTTAAGAACCAACCTCGAACCATTCTTACTTTTCAAGCAAATTGTACCAATGCCTAATACCTCAACCTCACTATCATTACCCATTTGTAACATTTCAAAATTACCTGAAGTATAAGAAGAAAATAATTCCTTCTTTGACGTGACATGAGAAGTGACACCTGAATTCACAAACCAGGTAAACTCATCACAAATAAGATTGATTTCATTTTTAGCACAAGCAACAACAAGATCTTTTCAGCAACAATAGCAACATGATTTTCATTATCGTTATCATTCTTTTGTTATTTCTGGTCTCTCTTAAACCTGTAGTAATGTTTTTGAATATGTCATTTGTGAAAATAGTGACATGTAACATTCTTGTACCTTCATCTTGACTTGCTTCTACTTTTACCTATGGCATTCTGACCTCTGAAGTTACTTCTCCCCCTTTCTTCAGTAACCAAAACATCAGGGTGTGAAGCTGAAGAAGATGAGGCTTAAGATCTTCTTCGCATCTCTTCATTTAAGATACTACTCTTGACATATTCCATAGTTACAACACCACTATCAAAATTAGTCAAAGAAACCCGAAGAGTTTCCCAAGAGTCTAGCAGAGTAATAAGAAGCCAAAGTCCTTGTACTTCATCATCAAACTTGACACCCATTCCAGATAGCTAGTCAAGGACACCCTGGAAATCATTAATATGATCAAAAATGGGATTGCCCTCTTTGAATCTGATATTCATTAATTGTTTCAATAGGAAGAACTTGTTATTTCGAGTCTTCGAAGCATAAATTGTCTCGAGTTTCTATAAACTTCTACCAAGTGTCTCATTCACAATATGATTATACACATTATCTTCAATTCATTGTATAATATAACCACAAATTTGTAGGTGCTCAAATTCTAATTTTTATCATTCATAGACTCGGGCTTGTTAGAAGCAAACACAAGTAAATGCGTTTTCTTGACAAATAGAAGAACTTTCATCTTGCCTTTTCAAATATGGTACTTACTGCCATTTAAACAAATTATCTTGCTCATATTTGCCTCCATCATTCAAATAGACAATCAATACAATTAAATACAACTACAAGCTCTGATACCACTTTATTGAAAAGAAATGAGCAATAACCAAATTGCACGATAAGGTAAATGAAGAAGGATACCCAAGTCAAGAAACTTCCCACACTATTTGAATAAGAGGAGCAAACTAATTTCAAACACAAATAGATATATGGACATCAGCTATACCAATAATAAAATATCAAAGCAAGCAAAAATAAATTGAATGCAAGAGACACCAAATTTACGTGGAAAACCCCCCTTCATTGTGAAGAGGAAACAACCACGGGACCTCCGCCCACAAAAGCTCCACTAAAATCAACAAGAGTTACAATAATGTTCTCCAAATGTCTACAAAATCAATGCCAAAGATGGAGCAACAATACATAAAATATAGCATCAAAACTAGTGAAGAACGGAGAGAAATCACCTCAAAAAATGAGCTACTGTTCATGCTCGAAAGTTGGAGCTACAGACCACAAAATTCAATCTCCACCATTGAAATCGAAGAACCAAATGTTGAGAACCCCCAGTTCAAATTTGAGCACGATCCACTGCTGTAGCAGATTTTCAATGTGTGAAAATCAACTTTTCTCTTTCAAGTTTTCTCTCTATATAGCTGTTATGAATTCACTCTTGTGTATATGAAATAAGATCTAAGTTGATCCCATATATAGTGAATTTTAGGGCAAAAGTGAGCTGATCCAAATTGAATTAGCTTTTATTAATCCAATTCAACATAGGAAGGGAAAACCCAAAAACCTAACAGATATGATATTTTCAATTTTTTGTAGCTAGATCCCTGTAGTTACATAGATTTGTTTCGTCACACAGTTATTGCGTGCATAAAATATTTCTTAGAATTATAAGATATAACCAACTGTTGGGATACAATTGTTTCAGGGAACGGGAAGTAAGTAACTATTACAATGGTAGAAAGGATAAACTAACTATTATAATAAACTGGAAATCAAGAACTTAACAAAATACTTGGTGATTTGTTGAGTCGGGTGATGACACTCTGTCTTTAAGACAAGATTGCCCCGTATATCTCCTTTTACGGTGTTGGGCAATAGTCTCCCAAGATACAACATCAACTTAACAAATGAGCAAAGAAAACTCAAGTGTTACTTTTGAAGAACTTTGAGTATAGTAACTTTTCTAGAGAGGAAGAAGATGAATTATATTTGTCAATCATTGCATTTTTTCAATTAGTATCGGACAAGGCATCTTTCGGATTACGAAGAACATGGGAAGGGGGCAATCGAAGTGAACAAGTTAAATAGTCGTTTGGGTTTGGAAATGTCGTGCATAACACGGGTTTCCATTGTCCATGGGTGTGCCGCGGGAGGTTGGACAGGATTGGGATGGGGTGGCCGAGAAGTGGAGGCAAGACTGGGTGGACTGCTAGGAGTAGGGGGTGGGGCTGAGAAGGGGCAGTGGCGTCAGGAAGAGAGGGGCTGGCCGAGAGATAGCCGAGACGGAAGGTCATGACGGGTTGGTCCGAGGCTCCCATTGCAGTGCTGAGTGGGCTACCCACCTCGGGATGACAGTGGTGGGATGGCTACCGGTGTCGGTGATAACTGATTTTTTAAGTGATGAATTAGAAGGTCATTTAGGCCATCATTTAGGAATTCATAGAAATTAGGGATGGAGAATTGAGTTTGGCAAAGGGGAATTGGGACTCATCGAATATGACATGTCGAGAAATGATTATTTTTTTACTTGATAAGTCGTAACAATTGTAACCTCGATGATTGGGGGGTATCTAAGAAAGATGCACGGGGATGACCGAGGTTGCAGCTTGTTGATATGTGTTGAGGGGTAGATGGGGTAGCACAGACATCCGAAAGTTCGTAAATGCTTATAGGAAGGATCCTGAAGATAGAGAACTTGAGTGGGAGACTTGTTTAGGAGAATGTTTAAGAGACAAGTTGCCATTGATAGAGCGTAATGCCAAAAATTGGCGTGAGTAACAAGGACACGAACTAAGTTGTTTATGGTTCTAATTTTTCATTCAACTTTGCCATTTTGTGGAGAGGTGAGGGGACAGGAAAAATGAAAAACAAGGTCGTATTTGGGGGAGAAAATTTTGAATTGGTTATTATCTAATCATCCCATTTTCACATTGAAAACATTTAATATTCTTTTCAAATTATGTCTTAATGAAAGTGTTGAATGAAGAAAAAATAGAATAGACTTGGGACTTATTACCAATGGGAAACGTACATAGGAAGTTTGAATAATCATCTAAAAATAACATATAGTATCGATGCCCATCAGTGGTTAAGATAGGAGAAGTCCATAAATCACTGTGTATTATATCAAAAAGCATTAAAGTACAAGTGGATGAAGAGTAAAATGGCAACTTGACATGTTTTCCAAAAACACAAGATTCACAAATAGGAGGAGAAGGGACATGTTTGTAAGCAACAAATTTATTTTTGCTAAGGGAGCGTAAAACAGAGTCTCCCGGATGTCCTAATCTATTGTGCCATAAAGAATACAAAATTATTGAAAAGATTGATGGAGATGAGGATGGATAGCTGACGGAGGTGGTGATAGGATAAAGGTCCCCGGTGCTATCATATTTCAATATCCGCATCCCTGTCATAAGAACCTTCACAGAAAAACCAAAAAGATTAAATTCAAGGGAAACATTATTGTCGGTTGTTAAACAATGCACAAAGATTAGATTTTTGATAAGTTTCGGAGCATGAAGGACATTTTTTAAGGCTAACGGGGGGTGTGGTGGGAAAATAGATGATTGTCTATAACCTCGAATGAGAATGCCTTGTCAACTACCAATAATATTATTATGATTTAAATTGCTCATATTGAAATAAGACGAGATAGTACCTTGGGATGTCGTCATATGAGATATGACGCTAGTGTCCATGTACCAATTGTTTTCAGGAGCGTTGAGAGACATCGTGTTCATAGCTGCCTCAATATCCGTCGGTGCATAGGTTGAATGAGGAGAAACCTGTGCATTGTATGTCTGTTGTGGACGTGCATCGAGGATGCTGAACTGGGCCTGTCGAGCCAAAGGTTGGCCCAAGAGGACGTCAGGTAGGGGCAGGTGGAGCAGCCTATGCCGATAGGGCCCACGTAGCCCATGGCAGGTACGTAGTCCAAGACGGAGGCTACTGCCACTATTGTTGACGTTGTTGGTGGATTCCAGCCGACGGGGGCTACCTCCTACCGCCGATGACATTGTTTCCGGTGCTGCCACTATTGCCTCGGCTGTTCCCAAAATTTCTTTCTCTGTTGTTATTCCAGAAACGTGAGCCACGTGTTGGATCGTTGGCTTGCCTGTGGATGGGGCGGGAGCTGAGCCTCTCAAGTCAGCATGGTTGTCACCGGTGGCTACGAGGACGACATCGGTTGTGTTGGCATTAGTTGCTGCCCGTTTTGTTTTTTAGGTTTCTTCAAGAATGAGTCTCGGACTAGCCTCATAGAACGGAGGCAATGGCGTGCTTTGTTGGAGGATGTTAGTGACGCCGTCATAATTTTCATTCAAACCCACAATAAGTTGCATCGCCAATCGTTGATTAGTGACGGATGCACTGACGTTGGAAAGTTTATCAGCAATCATCTTAAGTTCTTGACAATAGGCCGCCGCATTTGGAAAATCGTCCTGCTGAATGGCCTGAAATTGATTTTCCATGTACAAGGCAAGTTGTGTCTTGTTGTCATGAAAAATACTTTCCAAGTGCTCTCACGTTTGTCGTGTAGTGGCATCGATTTTAATGATTGTATGCAATAGATCGTTCGAGATCGTGCCGTAGATTTATTGTAAGGCAACCACATCTAAGCAGGACCAAAGTTCATCGTCAGAATCACCATGTCTTTCTAGGGGCTTTAATTTTGGAGGGATAATATGGTCGATGACTTTGTATACACGATAATGAATCTTAAATAATTCCGCCGAAGATGAATACTGAACCTTTTCCATCTCAAGAGTTATGAAAATGAAATTCTTGATGTTGTTAACTACAAGAACATGATGGAATTTAGGTTATTCAGCCATTGAAAATTGGAGAGGAAGAGAGCAAAGTCGAAGAAAGAAGGGAGAGGGGTGCCAAAGGAGGAGGGGCGGTGGCTTAGGGAGAAAAATAAGTTAGGGTTTGGCTTCTGATACCATTAGACCTGTCTAAAGCTCGGGTCGGGCCGGGTTAAGTGACTTTTTTTTTCTGCTTGCCCGACCCTAACCCTATTTTTTATTAGTTTTCCGACCCTAGCCCTAACCTTTCGGGGACCTTGCGGGTCACGGGTCGGCCCTGACCCGCTCTATAAAACAAAATAAAAATATTTTTTTATTTTTTTATTAAAACAACAGTCGTTTAGCTTTAATGTTTATCACACAAAATCACTTTTCTATATCTTTTATCACATAAAAGGCATTCAACTTTAAAATTTATTACTTATTTTTTAAGGTGTTAATGAAATTTACTATACAAATGAACATATTAGTAACGAAAAAATAGTCAAATCATATTTGTAACGAAAAGATTCTTTTTCGTTTGTCCCTTCACCTATATTAGTTATCAAAATTATTAATTATAATCTTTAAGTGCACAAACTGGGAGTAAAATGTATAAACAGTTTATAGAATTTCGTAATAAAGTATCTGTTAAACTCATATTTGTATTTCATTGTCACTTTGCAAAGGAAAATAATAATATATTGGGATTAAACTAAAGAGAATTTGATACATTTCAGTTTATTACATAGACATAGTATGATCAAAATTTTGACTCTAAAATCACAATCACCTTTAAAAATATACCTTAAATAAATATTAATAAAATAAAAAATAATATGAACGGGTCGGGGTTGGGTCACTGGTCGAGTTGGGCCGGACCGGGTCAGACGGGTAAAACATTCTGACCCTGGCCCGACCCTGACCCTGATCGGGTCCCCGCTTTTTCGGGTCAGGTGGCTCATGGGTCAGATACCTGATTTTTTCAGGTCGGGCCAGACAGGTCCCCGACCCGATGGACAGGTCTAGATACCATGTAGGAATGTGTTCCTTGCCTTTCATTGATTATTGTATACAATATATATAGTGTTACATAATTACAAACTAGGTAACTAAATCTTTCTAATTACAATTGGAATATAAATTTACCTAATATAAAAGATATACAAAATATGTAATATTCTATCAATGGTAACATACCAGATATGGTAATATTCTATACTAATTCGAAGTCGTATGAAGTGTATCCTTAGTTCATGAAGTAGAAAAGATGTAATAACTTTTGTGTATTTTACTTTATATAACACTCTTACCAATTTCAATAGATTCTAAAAAGAATAAGACCTTTTCAAATTTCAGAACTATTTACGTAATTATATTTTTTTTATTTTACCATCATGACATGTTCTTTAACTTTCATAAATATTTTGACATATTTAATCATAAATTTTAAAAATATTGTTATGATGTGTCAAAGGTTGTTATATTTTTTAAGCTCCGTATTCAATCAATTAATACTATCATACAAAATGAAAACAATGGAGTATGTCTTTATGCTTTACTTGATTCGTTGATTATTTTGATTATCATGACATATCAATAATTAGTTATTTCTCTTCAACAAGTAGGGAACGAGCATTTCTTATCCATTGCCGGAGGAAAAATTATTTCCACTTATTTGTGCGGAGCAAGCTAAAGCTGCAAATGCAACTGTTGAGATGCGTAAGATTGTTTTACTTTCAAATTTAATACTATGTTTCATTTTATATGACATTTTCTTTTTAGTATATTTTCAAAATAATATCTTTCTATATTTAAAATTTTTATAAATTTAATATTTCTATTATACTCTACCTAACGTATTATAGCCATAGAAATGACATATCATGTTTAAATTAACAAGCTTTAGTTATACTTTCAAATTTTTGGCTACGCCTCACTACTAAAATATCTCTATTTTTCTCAATGATTTTCTACTGAAAAATGTTCACTGCCTATTTTTCACTGAATGACAGTGGGAAAAATCTAAATAATAGTATTTTCATATGGAAAAATGAGGAAGTTTCTCAGCGTTTCAATGCGAACTTGTTTCCGATCGTATGTTTTTCAAGTGAGCTGGTTCGGTGGGAATGAAGTAGGAAGATCAGGTTTTATATCACAAATTTTGCACTTAATGTTGGTGGGAAAACCCTCTATTTTTAGTAGTGTTTAATTTAGGCAAACACAAAATGGAGCTGATTTATTCTTTTTAGAATTCTTTCTCAACCACTTTTCCCTTTCTTCATTTAATATTTGAGTAATTAACATAAATAATCTTTCATCAAAATAATAGCTAGCAAATATATATTTTTTATATATTTATTTTATATATATATATATATATATATATATATATATTAAAGATAGGTAAAATGTGTAACTTGCCCTTTATATATATTTGTCTGTGCAGTAAGCTTTGCAAGCAAGCAACACTGGACGCTACTAAGGTGAAAGGAAAGATATTGGTTTGTTTAAGGGGGAATAACACTAGAGTAGACAAAGGGCAGCAAGCTGTTTTGGCAGGTGCTGTTGGAATGATACTTTGCAATGACCAAATGAGTGGCAATGACATTATCGCTGACGTTCATCTCCTCCCAGTTTCCCACGTCTCTTACAACGATGGTCTTACCATATTCTCCTACATCAAGTCTAGAGTTGGCCAGTGGGCCGGGCTCGAGACTTGCAGGCCGGATTTGGCGGATCGGGTAGGGGAGGGACGGGTGAAGGGGGCGGGATCGGGGCTGGCGGGTCTGGCGGGATCGGGTTTGGCGGGATTTGCCGAAGTTCCATCCCGATCCCGATCCCGTCGGAATCGGGGCGGGGCGGGGCGGAATCGGGTCAGGGCGGGATTGGGATCGGGATCCGGGCGTTTTTTCTTTTTTTTTTTAATAACATATGTATAAAAAACTTAAAACTCAATAATTAAACAAAATAAGATAGTGTAATAAAAACATCCCAATGCTATTTTTGTGCCTCTTATATTATTTAATAGACACGATTTTTTTGTAATACAAATACAATTGTCGAAATTGCAACTTTGTGGTATTGTCCAAAAGTTGCAAATTACATAATAAAATTGCAATTAAAAAAATTACATTCTTAAAAAAACCTGTTCTAGTTTCTTGATAACTTCCTGTGGTTCTTCGGTTGGAATTGGTATTTGTTGGTCAAATTGATCCACGTCACTTCCACCACCTTCGGATAAGATTTCATTATAGTTTTCGTCTTCTTCTTCGTTGATCTCCGGTTGACCGCACCTTCTCCGCTCCGCTCGTATCCAATCTCTGAATAATACTACAATCTCTAAGCTGTATCCGACTAATGAGTGTCTGTGGTCTCCTATTTGATATCTGCCGGCAGAAAAAGCGCTTTCAGACGCAGTTGATGACGCTTGAATGTTCAAAACATCTCGGGCCATCATTAAAAGTGTCGGAAAGGTCTTCTCACTCCTCCAAAGATTTCAAGCAAGTCTTCACGTCCTTCTTCATTGAGAAGCGCTTGTACGATGCAGAACCACGCAAAACAAAAATATCAAACTCGCTAATTTGGTTAGTAGCGGCACGGTCAAGACATTCTATTTCTGAGGCTTTCAATACTAGCCGCAGAAACAACATGTCTTTTGTGAGGTTGTGTTGAAGAAGAAGAAGATGGTATGGAAGCCGGTGGTTACTAGCACTTTCTTGTTGGTAAAACCTATATACTTTTTTGCATTGTTTTCTACGCTAGACGACACTTCTTCTTTAGTTTGTTAAATAGGTGGTGGGTGATTTGAATTTTTGGGACTTGGAGGTGGTAGTACTTCTATACAATCGTAAATAGTTTCAATAAGTGATTTAGTACCGTCTATTTTAATAGTCGGATTTAATACAACACCAATAATATAAATAGTGGGAATAGGAATAAAATATTTTTTTATTTTGATAAATATTTTTTAATAGCTGTCATATAAGCTGATTTTTCCATATATTCACTAAGTAATAAAAATATTAGAGCTATATAAAACAACATAGTTGAAATAGTAGGATAATATATACCGAAAAATTCTTTTGTTGTTGAAAAATTTTCTCTAAAAATACAATAAGTTCGAAAAGTTTTACCCAATCGCTATCTACAATCATATAAGCTGGATTTTGATTATGAGAGTTAAAAAATAAAGTTATAGGTTTTCTATAGTCATAAGCAACAAGTAGTTGCTCGTATAAAGAATTTCACCTAGTGGATACTTCTTCTGGAATTTTTCTATAAGGTAGTTGGCAATCGTGACAAGTTTTTTTATATTCTTTTCTTCGTTGTATTCTATTATTTTTAAAAATAAAGTTTATAGCAAATTGTATTTTACTAAGAATGTCTTCAAAAAGTGATAGACCATCATTTGCAATTAAGTTATATATATGACACGCGCATTTTATATGAAAATGATCTGAAAAAGATGGAGTTAAACTATTTTTTTAAATTGTAATAGCGTAATTGTTAGAAGAAGCGTTATCTAATGTAATAGTCATAATTTTATCGGTTATTCCGTAATAATCACACACTTGATAAATATTTTCTGCAATAAAATTACCAGTGTGCCTATCATCTATATATCTATACGCTAAGATACGTTTTTAAGTAGACCATTTATAATCTATTCAATAGCAAATTACCGTTAAATAATCATGGCTGTTAGTTCTACGACCTATATCAGAAGTGATAGCCACTTTGCCATTAAAATGATATAATGAATAACGTAAATATTGTTGATATTCATGTGCAAATTTAAATACATCTCTCTTAACAATTTATCTAGGAAAATCGTTAAAAGCAAGATTATACAAATCTCTAATGTAATGAATTAAACCGGGAGATGAAGGAAATGAAAAAGGCAAACCCTCCATAGCAACTAATTTTGCTATTGCTTCCCTATCTCTATGTTTATTGTATTTAGGGCCTACAATTCCCCCCGTCATAGGGTTAATTTGACGATGTACTTGGTTCGGGACAGTATCAGTATGTGAACCTTATCCCGATGGAGCGGGCGTTTGCTCGCCCGGTTTTGAAGCCTCGTATTGGGCATACCTAGCTGGATGAGCCCTTACTACGTGTCTCATTAAACCCCCCGTCCCACCGTGACCTTTTCCAGTTTTAAATTTTAAAACATCTTTACAAATTTTATATCTAACTACTTGATTCTCTACGTCCCTATCAAAAAATATCCATGCATCTGATTTTAATGGTCGTTTTGCTGGACCTCGTCTCATACTAGGGGGAATATGAGGCATTTCAGTTGAAGGTACACTAGTGGGTGTGTTGTCATCAACATTAGTGGGTGTATCATCTAGATTATCGTCTAAATTAAAGTCTTCGTGAGTTCCAGAAAATAGCTCCTCGTCTAAATCTAATGGTATTGTAGGAAAATGTTCAGTATCAACAAAATCATCCTGTGTAGGAATAGGATGACTAGAAGAAGTACCCTTGCCCTTGTTGCCCCTACTAGAAGAAGCCTGACCCCTACCCGTAAGCATACGTTTAAATCCTTCCATTATAAATTTATAATTATACTAATAAATACTTAAAGTAAATGAAATTAAGTGCGCTAAATAAAATAAACAGACATAATAATTTAAAAGGAACGAATGTACCAAACGCCGACGTAACGTCGACGTGTAATCGAGAGGTTGAAAATTGAAACTTTGCTCGATGGAAGATCCTCAAGCTAGTTGCCAACTTCACTCCCAATTCTCAAATGAATAAATAAAATTGAATATTTAGTAGACAATGTAGACTTGTAGAGAGATAGATTGAATATTGAGAGATTGTAGGAAGATTTGTGAGAAAATGAGGTATTTATAGTTGGAAAATTGGGGGAGGGGGGAGGCCAAAAATGGTCGTTGCACAACGGCCAAAATGTAAAATGGCAGTTGGTGCAATGGTTATTTTTGCAAAAGGGAGGATTTTGGGTGGGATCGGGCCGGGACAGGCGGGACTGGGGCGGGCCGGGACGGGTCGGGACGAGACATTGTCCCGTCCCGGTTCGAGTCCCGATACAACAATTGTTTTTTAACTATTCGGGTTCGGGGCGGTATCGGGACGGGACGGGACCGACCCGGCCCACTGGCCGCCTCAAGTCTACCAAGTAAGGACAAATTATGCCATTCCTTTAGTATCATTTAGAAAAATTATTTATATAATTAGATTATTTATAAGATAATTATAGATAAATCTTTATTGTTTATTATGACTTCTTTCGTCTTATATTATGTGATGCATTTTGACTGAGCATAGAGTTTAAAAAATATGGAAATACTTGAAGTTTGTGGTCGAAAATAAGTCATGGATAATTGTGTTCTATAAATTATCTCATTAAGATAAAATGAGTTTTAAAATTAAATATTTTTAAATATAAAAAGATATCATTTTTTTAATAAACTAAAAAGGAAACTGCATTACATAAATTGGGACAAAAAGAATAACATGGTAAATATGGTAACCAATCTGCTATAACTTGTTAAACTACTCTGATAATGTAAATAAATATTTACATTGTCAATTCATATAACTTAAATTATTATTCTTTTTATAAATGGATTTAAATTATATTCATGCACTTACAATATAAATATTTTTTACACTATTAGTGACAGCTTAACTCGTGATAGCAAATTACTTTTATCAAGTTGCCAATTGATATTTTTCATAGAGATTTACTTCTAATTAGAGTTTAAGCTATATGCATTAGTGGTGTAAATATTTTTACACAATCATATCAATTATATGGTAATAATAGGCAAATCTCTATAATGAACATTAATTAATAATCTGATATGATTTATTTGTTATAACATGTTAAGATATATTAATAGTATATGAAATTTACATTATCAATGTATTTAGTTTAAATCCTTACTTCATAAATCATATAAATGTGTAAATATTTTTCACACCGTTAGCATACAAAATTAAAGCTCTTTATATATAAGTGGTCACATTGCTAATGAAACTAGCTAATAGTTCTACTTTGTCTTAACTAGCAATCCAATGGGTTCGATAACTGCACCAAAGGCAACATTAGGTGTAAAACCTGCTCCAACTATGGCTTCTTTTTCATCCAGAGGTCCTAATTTGATTACACCTGCGATTCTCAAGGTTTGTTATATATATAGAGAGAGAGGAATTATATACTACTCCCTCTATTTTAATTTATTTGTCCTAGTTACTATATGGACGGTCAAAAAATATTTTCTTTGACCATAGTTTTTTATATACTTTCTAAATTTTTTTAATTGATAACTATTGTGACTTAATAGTACTTTTATGTGTAGTTTCTAAATATGTAAGTTTTATTTCAAAAAAAAATAAAAATTCGCAAATTTACATTGAACATTAGTTAGTTTGACTCTTGTACTCCCAATCAAGCCAAAAGAATTGAAATCGATGGAGTAGTTACTTGCTTATTACGTTGTTGTTTTTGTACTTAATTGGAAGAATTAATTTTGCAATTTCTGTCGTATATATAGCCTGATATCACTGCACCTGGAGTGAATATTATAGCTGCCTATATTTGATAATCGTCGAACAGCTTTTAATGTAATGTCTGGAACATCCATGTCTTGTCCTCATGTTTCTGGAGTTGTTGGACTTCTCAAAGCTATACACCCTGATTGGAGTCCGTCTGCCATTCGATCCGCCCTCATGACTACTGGTAAGGATTTAGCTTATATATATTGAGTGGTCATTTGAAAGATAGTATTGACTTTATTAATCTTTTCGTGAAATAATGCAATGTTTAGTTATCGGGTTAATCAACGTTGTATTTGGTTGGTGATACTCGCATTAAGTTATTGCATACAAATAGAACATGACATAAGAATAAGTAAACTAAGTAATATACGTATAAGAATCTCTTTATGATATTAGTTACGGCATAACAGCCTCTTCATTATTAATTAATGTACACATAATTCATGTATTATATATCCCACATAACTAATATTAGAATCAAACCACTTTGGCAGTGTAAATTGTTTTTACATTATGGGTATATTTTAGTATGCATAAAATTACTTGTTGTATTTTTCAAGTTACTAGTCTCACTTATATATTATGGACAGTTATATACAGTTATCTTTAGGTTAATTACTTAAAAAGGTAAAAAATAATATCACACTGCCCGTGGATATATGTTAAACCTTTTTTAGTAACAATTTAACTTTGATGCACTAATAATGTAAAAGATTTCTAAACAAGTAAAGATAACTCCCGTAATAAGTAAAATTAATTCACTTAAAGAATAAGGAAGAAAGCTTACTATCCTTTTCAAAAATCTGGATTTATATAGTGTTACAAATGTATCTAATGGTTTTGTCTGTTTGTTTTTTCTTCTTATTTTTCAGCAAGTCCAATAGATAATACAGGAAAACCATTGCTTGATGCCACCAAGGAAGCTGCAACACCATTTGCATCTGGAAGTGGACATATAAGACCTAATCTTGCTGCTAATGGTTAAACAAGGTAATATACCCGTGATGTACACTTGATATACATAGTGTATACCATGGGTACCGAATGAAGAAGCCCAGCGTCGGCAGTGGCTATCAAGCCCATCACGGGCAGTGGCTATCAAGTGTATATTAGGAAAGTATATTTGTAGTATATTGTAGTGTATTTGTTACCTAAATTAGGATTATACACTTACCATAATTGTATAGTTAAAATTATGGTAGAATAAGGTTTTAGGAGTAGAATAGGAATAGGATTCTCCTATTTTGTAACTTGTATATATACCTTTCAATTAATGAAAATAATCAAGGGGATTATTTCCTTCATGGTATCAAGAGACTAGGTCTAACAAATTTTTTCTCTCCCAAATTTTGTGCCCTTTCTCGGCCGAAACCCCCCCCCCCTCGGGTTTCTTGTCCAAATTTCGTCTTCCGCTCTCAAAAATCTCTCTTACTATTCCCAAATTTCCCCTCCTTCTTTGTTCTTTCAATATGTCTAAGAACAATTTTCATCCTGCCCTCATGGTTTCTAACGTCAAGAACAGTATCCCTATTGTGCTTGAGATGGAAAACGTCCAATATGCGACGTGGGCAGAATTGTTTAAAATTCACGCTATCTCCCATCAAGTTATCCATCACATAATTCCTCCCGCTATACCTCTTCCCGCGGAGGATCCTCATGTTATGGATTACTCTTGATGCTACCGTTCTCCAGTGGATTTATTCCACTATTTCGGTTGACCTCTTACAGACAATTATTGAGTCGGATACCACGACTATGGCTACCTGGAATAGATTGCGTGACATATTCCAAGATAACCAACATTCACATGTTGTCACACTCGAGCAGGAATTCTCTCTACTTCGCATGGAAAAATTTCCAAACATCTCTGCATATTGCAAGAAACTCAAGGAGTTGGCGGACCAACTCCGTAATGTTGGCGCACCTGTGACAAATAATCGTCTGGTTCTACAACTGGTTGCCGGTCTTTCTGAGGCCTATAATGGCGTCGGGACTCTCCTTCGTCAAAGCAACCCACTTCCCGCTTTTTATCAAGCCCGCTCCATGCTTACTTTGGAAGAAGCCGGTTTGGCTAAAAAGGCGGCTACCGGAGCAAGCCCCGTCGTCCTAATGACGTCCTCCACAAATTTTTTGGGTTTTGTTGATAATTCGGGCCAAAACCATACTCATGGTGGCGGCAAAAATAATCGTAAGAATAATAAAAAAAAACCGCGGGGAAAACGCGAAGGTTCCGGTGGGCAGGAAGCGTGCAAATGGCCTCGCCCAAGAACAAGGTTCTCCACCCCATCGTCCCAAAGAAGGGAGCCCATGGCGATGGAGCTGGGCAATGGGTGGGCCGCCAGCCCTACTTTCCAAATAGCCCCGGCAGCCTGGATCGCCACCTTTCGAGCCCAACAATCGGCGATTCACGGCCCACTGCCCAAGAACGCCGATTCAGCGACTACGACCCAGTTCGGCCTAGTCCTGAAATACTTGGGCCCCGACCTCCACAAGCTCACCACGCAGCAGGCCCCACTTAGACCGATATCGAGGCCGCAATGCACACATTGGGTTTGACTCAACCGGACCCAAATTGGTATATGGACACCGGTGCCACTACCCACATGACTTCCGATTCAAGTACTCTCTCATCTTATTCCAATTTGAGCAACCCTAGGGGTATAATTGTTGGTAATGACAACTCTATTCCAATTCAGGGTTATGGTCAGAAAACGTTGTCTCCCCCCCAATCCACCCTTATCTTGAAAAATACTTTACATGCCCCCAAATTGATTAAAAACTTAGCGTTTGTCCGAAAGTTCACCACTGACAATTCTGTTTCTATTGAATTTGATCCTTTTGGTTTCTCTGTGAAGGATTTCAAGACGGGGAGTCATCTCATAAGGTGTGATAGTAGGGGGGATCTTTATCCTATCATGCCAGGTTTCAGTCCATCGAGTCAAGCTTTTCCATCAGCCTTTGCAGCCATTTCTCCTTCCTTGTGGCATGCTCGCCTTGGTCATCCGGGATCCTCTATTTTATCAGTTTTAGATAAAAAATAGTTTTATTTCTTGTAAGGGTACGAGTCGTACTCCAATTTGTCAATCTTGTTCTTTAGGGAAAATTGTTAAGTTACCATTTGTAGACTCAAATTCTCATACTTCAATGTCATTTGATATTATTCATAGCGACTTATGGACGTCTCCTATTCTAAGTTCGTTGGGTCATCGGTATTATGTTCTTTTTTTGGATGATTATTCTAATTTTTTGTGGACGTTTCCAATTGCAAATAAATCTCAAGTATTTTCCGTCTTCATAAAATTTAGAGCATTCATTAGAACACAATACGAAAGAGAAATAAAAAATATTATGTGTGATAATGGAAAAGAGTATGACAATAGGGAGTTTCGGGAGTTCTGTGCCAATAATGGGATCAATTTTCATTTTTCGTGTCCTCATACATCTTCACAAAATGGAAAAGCAGAACGCAAAATTCGTTCCATAAATAACATTGTCCGAACTCTCTTAATTCATGCTTCCGTACCCTCATATTTTTGGTATCATACTCTTCAAATGACAACATATCTCCTTAACATAATTCCTTCCAAAGGTCTGACATATTCTTCCCCCCCTCCACAGTTTATATAATACAAATCCGTCTTATTCTCATCTTTGGGTTTTTGGGTGCTTATGTTATCCGTTATTCCCTTCCACCACAATTAACAAACTTCAGGCCCAGTCTACTCCATGTGTTTTTTTGGGTTATCCGTCTAATCATCGTGGTTACAAATGCTTTGATTTATCCTCCAAGAAAATCATAATTAATCAACATGTAATTTTTTATGAAACCCAATTTCCATTTACTAAAGTTCATACTCCCGAGCCTAGTTCATATAATTTTTTGGATGATGGTATATCCCCGTATATTACTCACCATTTTTCAGAATATCCCGCACCCAAAATTCTCCAATGGCCCATCGCCTCACGCCCCACCGTCTCCGTCACAATTTCCGATTCTTGGATCGGTCGATGATTGGGCCGACCACCAGTCGAATCGGTCCAGCTGGTCGCCCAGACAGCCGATTTGGGCCAAGAAAGCCCATCGCCGCCGCCACCCGTCCGAGCCCAAAGAAATTCCCAAAATTTACTCAATTCTTCCTCGAGTCATAGACCGGTCACTCGTAGTTAGGGATGGCAACAGATATGATCTGGACCGGATCCTACTAGATCCAGATCCAGATCCAGTTTTTTCATACCTGGATCCAGATCTGTCGGGTCCATAAAAATCATATCCAAATCCGGATCCATCGAATCCACCTGGTCCACGGATCGGATCTGGATCCACATGTAAAAAATTTTGCCTTGTTAAGAATTTTTTTTTAAACTGACAAATGATTTTTACTTAGCTAACAGTTTATTGTGTTTCAATTTTGAAATGTTCATATGAGATATTTTGTTCGTTGTCTCGTTTTGATTGTGAGCTATTAATTGAAAATGTTGGACAATGACAATAGTTGTGAAAAATGCTGACTAGTATTTCCACAATGCAGAACTTGCATGTGCTTGGAATCTTCACAAATTAAGTGAATATAATTTTAACTACTTGTCTATGGAGATGTTAGTCATTCACTAATATAACATTGATTTTATTATCAAAGTTACCTCTTTATTTTTTGGTTTTTGAGTTAACGCGGGGATAAATTAAACTTGTTTTGAGAATTAAACTTGCAAGAATGTGCTTAGCAATTTTAAGAAAACACTTATAAAATTACATTATATGTTATGAATATATTTTTTAAAAAAACAGATCCACGGGTCGGATCTGGATCGGATACGGATCTCAAATACAAGATCCAGATCTAGATCCGATCCGTCAAAAATGGATCCGGGTCCGATCCGGATCCGTCGAGTCCAAATTTTGAAGATCCATATCCTATAAAACGGATCTGGATCCACCGAATCCGGATCGGGTCCAGGATCCATTGCCATCTCTACTCGTAGTCAGCGGGGTATTTTTACACTTAAAAGACATTTTAATTTACATTCTAATGTCCCTAAATCCCCCTTGCCCCGTAATCATGTGTCCTCTTTAAACGACCCGAATTGGAAAATTGATATGACTGATGAATATAATGCTCTTACTGATAATAAGACGTGGGAGTTGGTGCCCCGTCCATCTGGTATTAATGTTATCAGGTCTATGTGGATTTTTGTTCATAGGGAGAATTCAGATGTGTCATTTGCTCGACATAAGACGTGGCTTGTGGGTGATGGTAAGACTCAGCAGGTTGGGATAGATTGTGATAAGAGGTTTAGTCTGGTGGTCAAGCTGGCTACCATTCGCATTGTGCTTAGCTTGGCTCTTTCAAAGGCATGACCTATTCATCAGTTGGATGTCAAGAATGTTTTCCTACATGGTGATCTCAAGGAAACAGTCTATATGCATCAGCCGTTGGGATTCAGGGATCCCAACCGTCCTTATCATGTATGTTTATTGAAGAAGTCCTTATATGGGCTTAAGCAGTCTCCACGGGCCTAGTATACGAGGTTTGCTGACTTTGTTTCGACTATTGGGTTCACTCACAGCAGGTCAGATAATTCCTTGTTCATCTACCGTCATGGTTCGTCCTTGGCCTACATTCTGTTGTATGTGGATGATATCGTTTTGACTGCCTCTTCCGATGCCTTACGCCAGTCTATCATGGCCATGCTCAACTCTGAGTTTGCTATGAAAGACTTAGGGCCCTTGAGTTACTTTTTGGGGATTGTTGTCAAGCGTCATTCAAATGGTTTATTTTTGTCTCAAAGAAAGTGTGCGACCGAGATCATCGAGAGGGCTGGGATGTCATCATGTAAGTCCACTTCTACTCCAGTTGATACAAAGCCCAAGCTTAGTGCAGCGGCCGACGCACCATACGAGGACCCGACTCGCTATCGCATTCTTGCAGGGGCCCTTCAGTATCTTACTTTTACAAGACCGGATATAACGTATGTCGTCCAGCAGGTGTGTTTATTCATGCATGATCCCCGAATTAAGCACATGAATGCAATCAAATGCATCATTAGGTATATTCAGGGTATACTGGACTATGGTTTGCATTTATATCCTTCTTCGCCATCCACACTTGTTTCATACACAGATGCTGATTGGGGTGGTTGTCCAGACACCAGACGGTCGACGTCTGGCTACTGTATGTTCCTTGGCAACAACTTGGTCTCCTGGTCTGCGAAGCGTCAGGCAACTCTATCCCGCTCAAGTGTCGAAGCCGAATATCGAAGGGTAGCTAATGTGGTCTTAGAATCATGTTGGTTACGTAATCTGCTTTTGGAGCTTCATTGTCCCATTCAGAAGGCAACCTTGGTATATTGCGATAATATTAGTGTCATCTACCTTTCAGGTAACCCGGTTCAGCACCAACGCACTAAGCATATCGAAATGGACATTCACTTTGTCCGTGAAAAGGTTGCTCGGGGTCACGTTCGCGTATGCCATGTCCCGTCCCAATATCAAGTTGCAGGCATCTTTACAAAGGGTCTACCCGCGGTTCTTTTTGAAGATTTTAGGGACAGTCTCAGCGTTCGAAGACCGTCCGCTATGACTGCGAGGGTGTGTTAAACAAGGTAATATACCCGTGATATACACTTGATATACATAGTGTATACCACGGGTACAGAATGAAGAAGCCCAGCGTCGGCAGTAGCTGAGGCCCATCACAGGCATTGGCTATCAAACCCATCACGGGCAATGGCTATCAAGTGTATATTAGGAAAGTATATTTGTAGTATATTGTAGTGTATTTGTTACCTAAATTAGGATTATACACTTACCATAATTGTATAGCTAGAATTATGGTAGAATAAGGTTTTATGAGTAGAATAGGAATAAGATTCTCCTATTTTGTAACTTGTATATAAACCTTTCAATTAATGAAAATAATCAAGGGGATTATTCTTTCACTAATCCTGGACTAATATAGACTTAGGAGTGAATGATTATTTGAACTTTTTATGTGCATCTGGCTATGACAGTCAAGTCATTCACACTTTCAACAAGGCCCCTTTTATATGTCCACGACTTGGTAACTCAAGTCTCTTGGACTTCAATTATCCTTCCATAACAGTTCCAGCTCTTTCTGGCGACTTAATTGTGACTCGCACGCTAACAAATGTCGGTTCACCGGGTACTTACACCGCTCGTGTTGGTCAACCTCCTGGAATTTCAGTAGTTGTGGAACCAAATGTGTTGATATTCAAGAGCCAAGGTCAGACGGAGAGGTTTAGTTTGCATATTAAAGCTGTGAATACTACTTATTTTGCCGGGGTGGATCAACACAAATATGGAGAGTTGGTATGGTCAGATGGTACTCATACTGTGAGAAGTCCAATTACTGTGGAAATTGCACATTGAGATCATATATCATGCTTTGATTAATATAGCTTAGCTAAGAAACAACATATTTATACTAGAAAGAAGTGGTGAACGAATGATCACCCTCACTTAGGTATTGTATCAAAAAATACAGAATAAAAGGTTAGGTCTATAGATACCTCGGCCTTCTCCTCATGGTACGGTTGAGTCGCCGAGGCAATAGAAGTAACAACTTGAAGATTTCATGTTCGAAGTTTTGGTAGACAATTTAACCCAACATTTATGCTTGTGGGATATAATAGGTTGCTTAGACAAAAGTGCACACAAGTTGATACCTCGTCCTTAGGCAGGTGAGAGTTCTTTGTATTATGCACCAAATATGTAGCAGAAAATAACACCAAGTATCCTCTTGTAGCATCCCGGAAAACATATTCAGCTTTTAAAATTATTTAAAGTTCAGCCAGTTTTGACAAACTTCAAACTAAACCTACTATTGTTGTTGCTTCTTCTTCTTCGTCTTCTTTTTCAAAGCTTCGAGTCTGAAGTTGGCCACTGACAAATCCTAACTTTGTAGCCGGAGGTCTAAAGTTTGAAAAGCCTAAATTTCTATTCAAACCTCTAAGTTTTGAAATTCGGCTTTGCAAAGGCCAACTTCAGACCTACAACTGAAAATCTAAATTTGGAAACGTCAAACTTGTGATTTCAACTTCAGACCCGCATATGTCTAATGTTGATTCTAAGACAACTGAACTTTAAAAATCTTATAAATTTCAGTTATCCTTTAAATAAGGGCCAAAAAGCACCTACAAATATATGCGATGTTTTGTATTTGCAATCAATCCGCTAACAACTATGCTCGGCTGGATCGAGAGAATCTGGATAGGCATGATCGAAAGAGGGGGCAACTCTGTCTCCGCCTCTGCTCGTGCACTCGTTAAAGTCATGGCCTAGCCTCTAACCTATTCTTTTTCTTTTTTTCGCAAAACCTTGAGAGATCTTATTACACTTTTAAGTAAACTAGGCATATAATTTCACTCGTAAAGAAAATTAATGGTTACAAGTCTTATCTATTGGAAACACGAGAAGATTATATGTACTCAACCTCCTAATGCACACGGTGAAATGGGCGGATGAAAAACACAGGGGTTTTTTGTGTATGTAACCTTACTTCTAATGCATGTAGGTGACCAAATATAAACTGCAAACAGAAAGATGTTCAACTACACAAGCCTCGGAATAATAACAGCTAATGCAGGGACTGCAACTATATTACCAGTTGATAAGAGCTAAAAAAAATTCATCACAAAATACTAGTAGTAGGAAAACATTCTTCTGATAAATATTAGTAATCGGAAAAGATTCTTCTGATGCAACAAGGAATAAAGATCATAACTGCACACTAGGTTTCTACACCCCAACATATTCAGAGCTCCCGTTGGAGATCTTCGTTATTAGTGTCAGTTACATTCTTTTGTATCCTTGAAACTGAGCCCAACACGTGATTTATTGCGTGCCAGTAGCTTAGCTCACAAATATTATGTCGCCTATCAAGTTAAAATTGGGTTATTAACAATTCTTTACATCAAACCTTCCTTATGAGAATGAAAAGCTTCTGATCAAGCTCAAATTTAGCTGCAATGGATGGATCTCCTCTCAGCTGCATCAGAAGTCCTCCAAATGAAACAAAAATGTCTCTGAATACCAAGAAAAAACAGTAAATCCATTGTTATATTAGTACAGTTTGTGATGCTAATCGGAAACCGATAAATCGAGTAGTCCCAAAAACCAGAACATAGGCAACTCTCAAACAACAAATTTAAAAGTTAAAACTAAAAGAGAATATACATTAAGCAAAAACAGCAAAACTTCTAGCTCAAAAACAAAAACACAGAAAAACCAAGTACGGCAAAGTACATTTGTATTCCACAATTAAATGCAATAGAAAACACTCCTACTAGAAAACAAGTCACAGAAATCAAATGGAAATGGCATTTTAGAATCTAATCTTAGCATATGGGAGACCTAACAAGTCAATCTAAGCCAATTCCGTATCAAACTCTTCGAAACACGAAGCAAAGCAGATATTGCTAAGGTGTGACAGTATTGCAACAATAATAAGGCGAGAACAGGTCAGAAATAAAAATTCATGCTCATAGAATTGAATATGAGATAAGTTATCGAAACGTACGCTTTAACGTGCTTCCCTGCACCTTCCTCAGAGATCCTATATAGCTTCCCATGCATGACATATTCGAACTTGTCAGCAAGCGATTTCTTGTCACCCTGCCATCAGGTTGCAATACCATTAAGTACCATCAGGATTTCTAAGAGTTTGACCACCACCAATAGAACAAGAATCAGCATTCAAACAAAAAAGGAATAAGGAAAACGAAGAAAAAGAAGGAAGTTCGTACAAGAAATTTGCCTAACAGTTGTGTTAGGCATTATCTTTAAGCATTAATGTTTTATCAAATAGCAGATTAAGTATCTTCTCAAGCTTGTCGACATCTTTTTTTTTTTGGTATGGGAAAGTTACTGAGTATTTCAGTTATCTTGTTTGCATGGATTGGGGTTATGGGAGAATATTTGGCATATTAAAAAACATACTTTAGAGCAACAAATAGCGTCTCAATCCCAAGCTAATTGGGGTGACTATATGAATCCCCACGAGAGGCTGACGTAAAGATCTCCAAATAAACTACAAAAACTACTAGCAAACACTAGGCTAAGGGCATCATCATGACTAAACCTTAACCCCAACCAGTTGTTATAGCCTATATGGACCTTTTACTTCTATTGTATTCTAGTTTTATGGAATGATAAACTGCTTCACCTTAGTAACTGTTTAAGTAAACCAGGTGCATATTCCAAACGATGAAGGAAATCAACAGTTACAAGTCTATATAATGAAAACACGGGGGAATTTTATATATTCAACCTCCTCGTAATGCATACGGTGATGGAAATTATGGGCTACAGATTGAGAAGGACAAAGGGGTTCTTATGCATTTAATCCTACTTGTAGTGCATGTAGGTATCCAAAAATAAAATGCAAACAGGAAGATGTGCAAATACACAAGGCTCGGAATAGTAACAGCTAATTCAAGGACAGCAATAACATTACAAGTTGATAAGAGTTCTAATTTTCATCACAAACTACTACTAGTAGGAAAACATTTTATCTGATGTTACCGGATATAAAGATCATAATTTCACACTACGTTTCCGCACCACAACATAATAGACTATTAATCCTATGTCTCTGTTGTTTTCTCAGTGTGACATGGGTGTGGATATTTCCTGTGGATCTTTCAAAAAACATACTAGATGCTTATACACCCACATCAGATATGTACCAGTAGTCGAGTCCAGAAAAATATATAGCTACAAAATATAAAATCACCTATATCGAACAATAGATCCTTTTGAAAACTGTGTTCATTGAAAACCCCAACCTACAAATTCTTTAGCATTTGTGGAATTCAAAGAATGGTGGAGGAAGTATTGCAGGGCCGAAGAGAAAAGGCATTGAAAGAAATCTCCACCGCAAGTTGAAGATGAGGAAACATACCAAAGCAACCTTAGAGATAATAAATAGCACACCTTACAACATTCCAGATAAAAAACATCAAAACGACATTTGTCACAAAGGAGACTTGAAGGATCTCGAAAATGTATCCTTATGAATGAGATCATAGTTGCTTTAAGTCTTCCAAAAATATTTGTACATAATGAGTTTAGAATGTCAAACGACCAGAAGCTATGGAGTTCTCCGGATTTGTTTCGGGTACTAGTTTCAAAACTGAAGACTTCACTGTACTAATTACTAGTTTGATTCGACCCCCATAAATTCAGTTCAAGGAAATCTCCATAAGTAAACACCAACTAAAAGATGTCAAGATAAGCCTGTTAGGTTACTGCATTTATTTTGGTTCCTAAATACCGGACTAGACAAAAATTGAAATCACATATTACCTTTAAGAAAACAATCAAGCAAAAATCTTGTGAACCAAAAACATGTAAAGATGCTATCCAAAAAGCACTTTTCATTAAAAAACCAAATATAAAAAAGAGCACCAAGCTATTTGGGAAGAATTTGCCTCCATGGTTAAGGATGTCAAAATATGGTCAGAAGTTTAGTTCTCAAGATATTTGGGGCCGGCCTTAATGTTCTTGCAGCTTCTAGAATTGCTTCATACAAAAGAAACAGAAGCCTTGTAAGGGAAACTGAATCACTGTAGCAGGCAAGTAAACCTGCTTCTAGCAATGTAAATCTGCGGGCCCCATTTGTCATGATGTGTCATAACTCATAACAGGCCAGTCCCTATGCTTGGTGTTAAACTTAGGGTTTTCATGTACTAGGGAGAGCGGGATAGCAAGAGGACAGGTTGGAGTTAGGCAGCGAGAGAGGAAGACGAGAAATTCAGACTCGGTAGAAAGTACTCAAATCAAAAGGATATTTTGAAACCAATGTGCGTATATGTACAGGTTTTCAATCTCCAAAATATAAGATCCAGAAACTTAAAAGGAGAACTACATAAACTTTGTTCGCTTTGTTTTAAACCAAGACTAAGCCAAATTGACATTTCCAGTTCATTCTACTTGCTTTTTGGCATACTCACCAATTGTGTTTTCCAACCTAGAATAATAGCAGTCCACTTAAGTTAACTTCAGGTGAGAAATGTTGACAAAAAATCTACTTCAAATAAATCCCAAAGTCAATCTTTTCATCACTGTTTATTAAAAAAATGAGGAACAAAGGAGAAAAAAAATGAAAACAGGAACAGCAGGACCTGATTTAGTCCCAGTCGAGTTTCCAGAAAAGATCAACAAATACGTAACTAAACAACAATTTAACATAAAAACAAAAATTATCTCTAAAAAGGAAAGGAGAAAAAGGGAAAAGAAGAGCATCACTCATAGGGGCTCTTTTCTCGCTAACCTATGAGTGGAATTAAAATCACATTAAGGAATGCCTAGTTGATGAAATACAACAACTAGGCATATGCCTAATTAATAATTAAAAAAAAAAGATGGATCCTTTTGTGCTGATTGGCGATAAAATCTGATACATGTCAATACCAAATGATTATACCCTTCACTGGCAGATACAATTTGTTTGTCCTGCCCATTATTTCAGAAACCAATTGAACAGGAATCACAAGGCTATAAGGAAGCACACCTCAGTGGAACAAAAATGTCTATGAAACGTCCAAACAGACACCATAAATGGTTGATATATTCGCTAGTTTCTAGTTCTAGTTAACAGTTAGCTATGTAATAGATGAGATTTTATAAGAAATTCCATACAGAAGAGGTATGTTATAGACTCATTCGTGGGTAAGGTTTATGCAAGGCGGGGCCCTCAAGTTGAGAAAGATGGAAACGTCAAAGAGAATAAGTAAATCTGATGCAACTAGCAGATTTTAGGCGCATTAAATAGGCAGTAGATTAGTTTTACTAGAATTCTATAGATTTTGTGTTAGTAGATTCCTAGTTTTCCTTAAATATCTTGTAATAAGGGTCTCCATTTAAAGAGACAGAAGGAATAAAAGAAGGGAGGAAAAATTCTATCAAAGAACAAGAGATCTGGGTCTCTCTCTAAAGAGTCCTAAGGTTATAGGCTCCCTTTTAACGAGCTTATTTGTGTTAGAAAAATAGGTCGCTCAAGGAAAAACAATAAGGAGAAGGATCTGTCAAACACAGATTTTTCAGTGAATCGCCCTGTGACAAGATCCATAACGTGTTCGTAACAAGGCCACAAAATCAAAATATTTCCTTAAAGGGGCTCACCCCTACATAGCAAGTTAGTTTTTAACGATAAGACATATATTTTCACATAGTGTTGTCAAAGGCGCACTTAAGCCCTAAAGCAAGGCGCAAAACATGTTGAGCGCTTAATTTCGCTTAACGTGCACTTCAGTGTCGTCATCAAGGCTCTAAGGCATACTTTTCCGTATTAGTGAACGTAATCTTGTAGAGGCAACCCTAAACAATTGATATTTAACTTTACAAGAACTTTCTTTTTCCAATTTCTTTATCCATATTTTGTTATTCATGCTTATAATTATTAGTCTTGGACTTCACATACTTATTTGTAGTTTTTTCTCTATTTGCTCCTTTCTTCATCAAAGCCCACGCTTTATTTGCGCATTGTGCTTAAAGCCCCAATGGACCTTAAAGCTTTTTTGCGCTTTTCGCCTTTGATAACACTGTTTTCATATCATCAAAAGGCACTTGATGTTTCTTATTTTGATGAATGCGATTTGTGATGGTAAGTTGAACACACTCAAATTTGACTGGATTATATTGTTTCCAGGTTTTTTTTAACGATATATTGTTTTCAGTTTTCTTTTCTGAATCTTTTTTTTTTTAGATTGGTAACATATCTTTTCTGAATCTTTCTGATGCATTTTGACTAGTAAGGCCTACTCTGTAGGAAAATCATGGAGACTTCAAGTAGCTTCAAGCACCATTTTCATAATTCTTTATGCAAATCACAAAATTAAAATTATATCAGACAGGCTAACACTAGCAAATTACAAGGATAGACATAACCACAGCAAATTACCTGTATGAAATAACCAGTATCTGGTGTCCCATCCAAGTTCAAAGTAGATGCTAAAACCATCATAAATTTCTCTTTCACGCGCATAGGATATATTTCAGTGTTTATATCCAGCAGCATGTACATATCAAACTGCTCACTCCGTGCTTCAATGCGATTAACTACAAAATGCATGATATATTCTATCACATTATTTGCAACAAAAAAAGTGTTGCTGCAGTTTGATAATTCATGGTGACAACAATAAACAAAACATATGCCACAAATCATGGTTTTGTCAAGAAAACTGCACAAATTCTATATTTTATCACAAAAGAACAAAACTTTATCAAAATTCATACTGAGTATTTCTAGTCGACTACATAAATACTACCCTTTTCCTTTTCTTATTTAAGGCCACCATCTTTTTCTTAACCTTGTATTTCTCCTAATTGCACTAGTCCATCAGAAAAGGGTCATCCCAGGCCTACTGTGAACAAACAATTTAGTTAATCGCCTTCAACTTATAATTGAAGTGGGTGTACCACGACCATCTTGTCACTTCCGATTGAAATAAAATTGCATTGATAAAAAGTATCTAGATGATAAATTCAATGTTACGGATAGATCATTGATATCTACAGATTGTGTGTTGGCTCATAGTTTAAAATTCATTAGATAACTAACTGATAACAGAGCACGAATTAATTGATTACAGAGGGGAAGAATAATAATTTCCCATACCTCGATCAAATTTTTTTCCATCAGGATCTTTCTGAGTGACTGTAAATATATCTTCAAAAAGAGTTTCAACCATCTTGAAGAACCTGCTAAAGTCACAACCATAAGTAGTGGTGGAAAATGGGCGGGTCGGATTGGGTTGCAACCCGCCCATTTTACTATGAGTAAAAAACGGGTTGGGTAAAAAATGGGTCTGACCCATTTTCCGTGTATCTTCATTTTTTTAAATCTGAACAAAATTTCCACAGGATGTAATGATGCATAAAACTGCAGATTTTACCATTAGTTCCTTAGCTAGAATGTGATACAGAAGGGATTTATTTCTTTTACCATTGATTCATCCAACTGATAATCCATTAGTAAATAAATGACTCTATGCACTCTAAACTCGGACATAAACAATGAGCATAAATTTTCTTGCTCATAAATATCTAAGATAAATATATCATGATACTCACTCTCATGTTGTTATAGACGACTTTAGCAGGTTGATACTTTTATCAGCAATTAAGAACAACATCAAGATTCCAGAATAGTATTAATAACACAAGGGAAATGAATTCCAGAAAAGTACTAATAAAGTAAGTCCCAATCTGCCTAAAAAGAGTGATCCTACATATCTAAAACCAAGGGTAAAGAAACTCAAAACAAGTCATTTTCTTAGCAAACTTCAATTTCTGCAGTGTGATCTACATTCTATTAAGAATAGCTGGTCACATGGATGAGCACCCCAGAACAAGTCATTGTAAGTTGTACTTTGGGCTGTCAAAATGGTTAAAGAAAACAAGTAACCATCCAAATCCGACCCATTAGACATGAGTTGGATAACCGACCCTTTTAAAGATGGAACAAATATGGATATTATCCATATTATCCACTAAACAATGGATATCCAGATGGATCCATATTATCAATATCCATTTATCTGCTTGTTATTTTTCATGAGTTCTTGCTTTCTGGGAGTCTAAGCTTATTTTGGCGTCTAGCTTATGATCTCACCTGACAATTCCTGAAACATGAATAATATCGATATCCATATCATCCGTCAGTTAACCCTTTTTTTTTATCCGTATTAAATATGGGCGGGTCGGATATTCATCCATTTTTGTTTAACCCATCCATATCCGACTCAACCCGCCCGTTTACCACTCCCAGTTGTAATTAATTTTCTTCAAATATAACATCGACTTCATCCCCAAAAGTGTAGCACCAACAAGATCATATAACATCATTATTTGTTGCCTAAAATCAAGAATGTGTTTTCAGAAGTTGTCAATAGAAGAGATAGAAAGGGCATTTATGAACAACCCACTTACTACATAAAAAGGCATTTATGGTACAAGTACTTAACATATAACAACAGCATACCCAGTGTAGTACCACAAGTGTAGTGAAAAAATAATCCCTTGATTATTTTCATTATTGAATAAGTATATGTATACAATTTACAATTTCCATAATATGGAAAATCCTATTCCTATTCTACTCTCAAAACCCTATTCTATTTGTACAAGAATTCTATAATTATGGCAAGTGTACAATGCTAATTATATACAAAAACTATTACCAAAACTATTACCAAAACCATGATATACACGGTGGGTATACCGTGTATATCACGGTCTCCCAATTGCCTTGGGTTTCCGTGATATACACGGTATACCCAAGATAGTATACACCGTGTATATCATGTATGTATAATATGATATGCTTTCACAACCCCGCAGTCATAGCGGGCGGTCTTCGTACGCTGAGACTATCCCTAAAATCTTCAAATAGGACCGAGGGAAGATCCTTAGTGAAGATGTCTGCAATTTGATACCTGCAAGGAACATGTAAGACGCATACTTATCCACGAGCTACCTTTTTGCGAACAAAATGGATATCCATCTCAATATGTTTAGTGCGTTGGTGTTGAACCGGATTCCCAGAAAAATATACGGCACTAATATTATCACAATATACCAAGATAGCTTTTTGAATGGCAAAGTGAAGCTCCAAGAGAAGATTACGTAACCAATATGTTTCAGAAACCACATTGGCTACCCCTCGATACTCTGCCTCTGCACTGGAGCATGATAAGGTAGCATGTCGTTTGACAAACCATGAGACCAAGTTATCACCATGAGACCAAGTTATCACCAAGAAACATGCAATAACCAGACGTGGAGCATCTAGTATCTGGACAGCCACCCCAATCAGCATCAGTATACGAGACAAGTGTAGGGATAGATGATGGATATAGATGCAATCCATAGTCAAGTGTCCTCTGGATGTATGGGATAATGCGTTTGAGCCCATTCATATGCTCCACCCTAGGATCATGCATAACCAAACACACCTGGTGTACGGCATACGTAATATACGGTCTCGTGAAAGTACAATACTGAAGAGCTCCAGCAAGACTACGATAGTGAGTGGGATCCTCGTAAGGTGAGCCAGCCGCAGCACCCAGCTTGGGCTTAGTATCAACTGGAGTGGAAGTAGACTTACACGAGGACATACCAGCCCTGTCAATTATCTCAGCGGCATACTTCCGTTGTGATAAGGTGATAAGAATAACCCACCTGCATGACGAGAGACAGCAATCCCCAAAAAGTAACTCAAGGGCCCCAAGTCTTTCATAGCAAACTCAGAACTAAGCATTTTCATGATAGACTTGCGCAAAGCATCAGAAGAGGCAGTCAAGATAATATCATTCACATATAATAGAATATAAGTCAGGGAAGAACCACGACGATATATGAATAATGAATTATCAGACTTGCTGTGAGAAAACCCAATAGATGAAACATAGTCTGCAAATCTCTTATATCAAGCCCGTGGGCCCTGCTTAAGCCCGTACAAGGACTTCTTCAATAAACAGACATGTTGAGGATATTTGAGGTCTCGAAAACCTAAGGGATGATGCATGTAAACAGTCTCCTTAAGATCATCATTTAAGAAAGCATTCTTCACATCTAACTGATGAATGAGTCATGCCTTGGAAAGAGCCAGACTGAGAACAGTGCGAATGGTGGCCGGTTTGACCACCGAACTAAATGTCTCACCACAATCCACGCCAACCTGTTGAGTCTTACCATCACCTACAAGACGAGCTTTATGTCTCGCAAAAGAACCATCAGATTATCTTTATGAGTAAAAATCCACAGACCGAATAATAATAACACCAGAAGGACGGGGCACCAACTCCCACGTCTTATTTGCAATAAGAGCATCATATTCGTCGTCCATAGCCAATTTTCAATTCGGGTCATAATGTAGACACTGAGTTACGGGGTAGTGGGGATTTAAGAACATTAGAATTTAGATTAAAATGTCTCTATAGTTTAAAAATACTCCGTTGACTACGAGTGACAGGTCTGCGACTCGGGAGAGAATTGGGTGGATTTTGGGAAAAATTCGGATGGGTGACGGGTGGCGGTGACGGTGGCCTCTTGGCCCAAAATTGGAAAGCTTGATGGTTGGGTCGAGCGAGCGTGGCGGCGGTTCGGTATTGGGCTGAGCAAGCGGCCCAATAGCGCCAGGTAAAGCGATGGGTGGTGGCAAGTCACTGGAGGGGCCCATTAAGTGGTGTACGATGTACAGGGAGACGTCGTCATCCAAAAAATTATACGAACTAGGTACGGAACTACTCACTTTAGCAAACGAAAATTGTGTTTCATCAAAAATAACATGGTGACTAATGATGATTTTATTAGATGATAAATCAAAACATTTGTAACCACGATGATTAGATAGATAACTCAAAAACACACAAGCGGTAGAACGGGCTTGACGTTTGTTAATAATAGTTGACGGAAAAAGCGGATAGCATAAACACCCAAAGACCCTAAGATGTGAATACGAAAGATCTTTATTAAAGAGGACTTTAAGAGGAGACGCATTTGCCAACCCTTTGGTAGGAAGTATGTTAAGAAGATAGGTAGTCATTTGTAGAGCATGATGCCAAAAGGAGGGGGTACGGAAGCATGGACCAATATAGTTCAGACAATATTATTAATGATACGAATTTTTCGTTCGGCTTCCCCATTTTGTGAGGACGTATGAGGACAAGAAACGAAAAACTATGTCATTATTTTCACAAAATTCACGAAACAACTCAATATCATATTCTTTGCCATTATCACATTGAATATTTTTTATTTCCTGTTCAATTTGGGTACGGGTGAATGCTTGAAAATTTAAGAATGTGGAAAAAACTTGAGATTTTTTCGCTAACGGAAAAGTCCATAAAAATTAGAATAATCATCCAAAAATAGAACATAATAACGATGGCCCACAGAACTTAAAACGGGAGGGCCATAGATCGCTATGAATAATATCAAATAGGATTAAAGTACGAGAAGTAGAGGCTACAAATGGTAATCTAACATGTTTTCTAAAGGACAGAATTGACAAATTGGAGTACTACGCGCATAAAAGAAGCATTTTCTATGGGATCCCGAAACCACCAGCCACCCCGACCAAATTCATGATAAGCCCACCAACTTCCTGGCAAAATGCCTACGGTTAAAAACTACCGACATGTCAAGATCCAAATTCGAATTGGTTCCTGGTCCTGGTCAGAGACCACTGTGTTCCGCCGTAAAATAAAATTGTTTTTATGTAAGGAAGAAACGATGGACGACACAGGGTGACCCAAACGTGCATGCCACAGGGAAGGAGCTAGACCTGCAAAAGTAGATGGCAAGGCTTGACTCGAAAGACTGGATGTGAGCGTGATAGGATAAAGATCTCCCCTAATATCACATCTCATGAGAGGTATCCTCGTCTTGAAATCCTTCACAGAAAACCCAAAAGGATCAAAATCAACAGAAATCTAATTATCAGTGGTGAATTTACGGACAAACACCAAATATTTAATTAAATTAGAGGCATCAAGGGCATTTTTCAAGACAAGAGGTGGATGGGGGGGAGACAGTTTTATAACCGTAACCACGAATTGGAATTGAGTTGCCATTACCAACAATTATGCCACGATTTTTGCTCAAATTGAAATAAGACGAGAGAGTACCTTGGTCGGATGTCATATGAAAACTGGCACCAGTGTCCATGTACCAATTCGCATCAGGAGAATTTAATCCAAGTGTATGCATGGCGGATTCAATGTCGGTCAGAGTGGGGCCCGCAACATGGTGGGCCTACGGAGGCCGAGGCCAAAGCACACTTTCTTGCTGCCCCGTCCAGCACTGTGTCGGAAACTACTGGACTGCTGCGAAAAGTTGGGCCTGAAAGGCTGGCCTGCAGCCCACTGTCCAGGGAATAGGGAGGAAGAAAAATAGGGGATGTTGGGTCAAGGGCCACTGGCCCAATTCCACGGCCAAGGAGTCCAAGGCTGGGACCAGGCGGCCTGCGGTCCACTGCCATTGTACGGAGGCCCACCCCCACTGTGGTTACTATTCCCGTCGGTACTACCACTGTTCCGGCCACCACCATTGTTGCCGCCCCAATTTTTGTCATTGTTTTTACGGTTTTGACCCTTATTGCCACTACCGTTGTTGCGGTTTTGGCCCGAATTGTCAACAACCCCATGAGAATTACCGATGGACGTCATCATTTCCAAAGTGAGCATCGAACGGGCTTGATAAAAAGGGAAAAGCGGATTACTTTATCGGAGTAGAGTTCCAACACCATTATAGGCCTGCAACCATTTGGAGAACAAGACGATTATTGGTAACAAGCGCGCCAACATTACAGAGTTGGTCCGCCAATTCCTTCAGCCGTTTACAACAAGCTAAAACATTCGGAAAATCATCCATGCTAACTTGCAAAAATTCTTGCTCAAGAGTGACAACTCAGGAATGTTGGTTATCTTGGAATATATCACGCAATCTATTTCAAGTAGTCATAGCCGTAGTGTCTAGTTCAATGATCGTCTATAGAAGGTCGGTAGAAATAGTGGAGTAAATCCACTGAAGGATAGTAGCATCAAGAGTGATCCATAACTGAGGATCCTCCGCAGGAGGAGGGATAGGGGGAGGAATTATGTGATGGAGGACTTGATGTGAGATTGCGTGAATTTTAAACAACTCAACCCACGTCGCATATTGGATGTTTTCCATCTCAAGAACAATAGGGATGTTGTTCTTGATATTAGAAACAGTAAGGGCAGGATGAAACGTGTTCTTTGACGTAGGCATAACGAAAGAAAAATAGGTGATTGAGGGATTTGAAAGAAAATTTGAAAAGAGAGGAGGTAGAACGTCGGCTCGGAAACTGAGGAAGGGCTCGGAAATCGAGGAAGCCGAGAGCGGAAGCTTTTGGAGAAGGAGATATGTGAAACCTAGACTTCTGATACCATGAAAGAAATAATCCCTTGATTATTTTCATTAATGAATGAGTATATATACAATTTACAATTTCCATAATATGGAAAATTTTATTCTTATTCTACTCCCAAAACCCTATTCTATTTGTACAAGAATTCTATAATTATGGTATATACAAAAACTATTACCAAAACTATTCCGTGATATACACGGTATACTCAAGATAGTATACACCGTGTATATCATGTATGCATAATATGATATACTTTCATGTAGTCTAGGGAGGGTAAGATGTACGCAGACCTTATGCCTACCTTTGTGAGGTAGAGAGGCTGTTTCCGGTAGACATTGGCTCGACAAGTACTTAACATACAATCGTCTATTAGACACAAATCACAATTTAATTCTTTTACCAATCAGTCAAAAATAAGATTGCAATTTTTACTATATACAAATTACAGAAAAAGGAACCCAAGAAAAACAATAAAGTTGAGATGATACTTACAACTTCTTCTATTTTTCTCTTCAGTATTATGTAAAGCAAAAAAACAAAAAAACAAAGAACCAAAGCTGCAATTTTTGACTTACCTGAGGAGAAGATGTGGATGGCTTGAGCGGGAACTGGAAACGCGACTGTGTAAATTGGGAGTAGCGCGTGCTAGAACAAGACCCGCGTGCTAAAATACACATATTTTTAAATATGGGCTGAATTACAAATTTATTCATTTAAGGCTAAATACAGGGGCAATTCGCACGACTGCTTTGCCCCTTAATTGGGTGGTGTTTAATTTTTACCTTTTGCCTAAAAAAAATGATCGAAAATACTTTAAGGTTGTGAGTTCGAATCTCAATATAGTCAAAAAGAAAAGAATTCGCAAGGTAAGATTTAATTAGAAAATATGTTTATTCGACCAAAGTTATATATAAATTATACCTATAGTTTCTATGTAATTATGTCTCCGAAGATACCTCTAAGGTTGTGGGTTCGAATTCCAGCAGAGTCAAAAAGAAAAAAATTGCAAGGTAAGATTTCATAGAAATTATGTCTATTCGGCCAAAGTTGTATAGAGATTATGTCTTAAGGAGCATAATTTCTATGTAATTATGTCTGAAGGTAAAGTTTTGTTGAAAAATTAAGATTATGTCTTTTCCGTCTTGTTACATAGAAACTATGCCGCAAGGGGCATAGTCTCTATATAACTTTGGCCGAATAGGCATAATTTCTATGAAAAATTTTCCTTGAGATTTTTTTTTACCTCCGCTGGGATTCGAACCCATAATCTCTGATTTAGTAAACTCGCGAACAAAGGTTATTTCGTCCCATAATTTTTTATTAAATGAGAAGTAGGGGGGAAAATTAAAGACCATCGAATTGAGGAGAAAAATTAAAGACCAGCCCGTATGAAGGGAAATGCACGCATTTTTTTGTAAATACATAAACTGGCCTCTAAACTATACCCGAAATATCGAGGGTCATTCGCAGAAATGCCCCTATTTCGAGGTGGTCTTTAAATTTTTCCCCTCAATTCACTAGTCTTTAATTTTTTTTCCCTTTAGTACTTTAAAGTATCCGAAAATATCCCTGACATCAAAAAAACAAAAAAAATTGGATCTGGGTTCGAACCCGGCAAAGTAAAAAAGAAAATAATTTGCAAGGCAAATGTTTCATAGAAAGTATTCTTATTTGCGTAAAATTACATAGAAAATGTTATGAAGTTATCCTACAGAAGTTTCTATGCAACTACGCCCGAATAAGCATAGTTTCTATGAAACATTTGCCGTGTGATTTTTTTTTTTATTATGTTGGGGTTCGAACCCGAATCTATAGTTTCGTAGAAGCGTGAATAAGGGTACTTTGGCCCACAAATACTTTTGGGTTAATACTAGGGGTGCTTAACATGTTAAGAAGGTCATGGTATGAGGTACTTGAATCATATTATAGTTGTATGTTAAGTGTTGAGGTCAAGCAAGTTGTAAAACAAAAGTCGGCAAAAGTTATCGCAGTTACGTTCATAAATGTACTAAAATTTGGGTGAGATCTAGTGGAGCTTTTCTCTCAATGTACATGGAGTTATGGGGTTATCCACCCACCATATCGAAGGTCTACGAGTCTAGTTTCCAACGCATTAAACCGTTCGTCGACACGATGTCGGAGTATAGAGATATTCACATTTTTACGAGACTGCGCAGGCAGTCCCTTTGGGACCCACATAAGCGGTGAATGTTTATCCACCTATTTAAAAGTGGTGTAAGGTTCATTTGAGCTCATTTTTCGATCCAACCAGACTCTATACACTCTCAAAACACTCTCAAAGTGTTTTTCATGATTCAAGAGTGAAAACCAAAGGTAAAACACCCAAATCTTTTTTTTAACATCAAACGACTTTACTTCATTAATGCATAAATGGTTAAGAGTTAAAAGATGCAGCAGCATCAGTTACAATCCAACTAGGAAAAATAGAATCCCAAATAACCTTACGTAATAGCGCAATAGAAATTTTGGCTAAATTATGTCCTAGCATATTCGAAGATCTAGGAATATATATAACATGCACATCTTCAAAGAAACTCATATGTTTTCATATATCTTCACAAGTAGTCTCTATCTCCCATGAAACTACACTTCTCTTCCATATCATATCCACCACAATTTTTGCATCAGACAAGATTTGCACCTTCGACCATCTATTTTCCTTAGCATTTTCCAATGATTCACGAATTGCTAATGCTTCAGCGGTGATGGTCTTCCCAACAAATTGAATCGGGGTACCACCAACTTGAAGCAAATGACCAAAGCTATCCATAGCCGTCACTCCAATGCTTGCCATCTTTTTATCCTTTCGTAAACTAGCATCTGCAAACATAACAATACAATCTTGTGCCACAATAATATTTTGATCATTAGTATAATCAGGTACAAGTGTAGGAGAAAAGGTAGTAAGCAAATTGTTTTCGTATTCATAAAAATCAAAAAGTGCCTTATTTACAATATCACTAGGTTCACATATATCCCCGTTAAAGCTCATTGAGTTTCTAGCCTTCCAAATTTGCCACATGATAGAAACACTTAGTGTAGTAAGATTAATAGAATCAGGCTATTGATTAGCATTAATAAAAACATCATTCCACCATATCCCAAAATCCATAGTATTCTCGATATTAGGCCAATTAATTGGACAAGTTTTCCAAATCAATTGTGCTTTAGAACATCTAATTAACATATGATCAATAGTTTCACATTCCATACCACAAACCTTACACACGTCATAAGTATATTTTAACCTTTTAGAAATAACATGATTAACATATAGCACATTCATAATACATTTATGAATAAAATGCTTATATTTATTTTTATATTCATAGACCATATGAAATCCCAGCTTTAAAAAAAAGATTGATTACTCGATTGAGATCTATCATTGCTAACTTCTCGACATCTAACATTTTCTCTAACTAAATGGTATCCCAATTTTACTTCATAATTGCTAGATTTAGTATGATGCCAAATAATCCTATCCGACGACCCAGTGGTAGATATAAGAATAGATACTATTGCATGAACATCATCCTCACAAAACCAATTCCATAAATCTTGCATCCTCCAAGTGTGAGTATTGTTGTCTATAAGATCTTTCACTTTTAACTGTAAGTCCATTTGCGCATGACAATGGCTAGGCCTAAACCCACATGAATTGAGAATCCAAGGATCCATCCAAACTTTAATACTATCACAAGAACCTACCCTCTATCTAATACATTTTTGTAAGAGATTTCTACCCCAAATAATACTCTTCCATATCCATCAGCTAGAAGAAGAACAAATAGCTTTAAGGAAAGACATATGTTAAAAATACATACTTTTGAGAATTTTAAATAGTAGAGAATCTTTTTGAGTCAAAATTCTCCAAGCGAGTTTAGCCAACAAAGATTGATTAAAAGATTTTAGCTCTCTAAATCCTATCCCCTTTAGATTTTGCTAAACAAAGGTTCTCCCATTTTTCAAAATACATATTTCTCCTATCATCATCATGACCCAACCAGAAATTACAAAACTCCATAAATTGAAAACATGATAAAGCATAAGAAGGGATCGCATATAAGACAAATCTAAGCATCACTTCTTTTCCTGCAGGGCTTAAGAAAATATTTTTTCAACCTTTTATTTTAGCTACGTCGGGTATCTCGTGATGCTAGTAAGATCAAGTTCTTCTTCTTTATTGTTGAGTTTGAGGTTTCCTTGATGTGAAATAATCTAATATTAGAGGTCATTCTTGCAAGTTAAGGTAATATTTATCATCTCTCATAAGTATTTGAATAAATCCAAGAATAGATTACGTAAATCTTACACCAAGAAGTCTGTGGTACTTGTAAAACACAAGTTCTCTTATTTTGATTAATTTGAGGATTTCTTCAAAGTGAAGAAAGATTGAAATTGGTGTTGTCCCTACTGTATTAAGGTAATATCTTCCACCTCTTTCATGTGTTAGAGTATATCTATGGATTGACTATGTTGTTTGAAGCTAGAGCTTACGAGCCTACAGTCAAAAGTAGTATAGAAGTTGTGATACCATGTTGGATTGTTTTGAGGTGTTTTTATGATGTGTGTGTTTGTGTTGTTGTTAATATGTAACTTGAATAGAATAAGAAGTATAGAAGAGTATTGTGTTGCTAGCTAAGGACCGAGCTTATCGCTCGATGTATCGTATGCTAGCTATTTTTTAGCTTGACATTGGCCCTATTGTTGTTATATTATATAATAGGGTTGTTCTTGTGTTTTTGAGGTTCTAGATATATGGACTAATGGTGGCATGTTATTGTTGATGATGTGACCTTGATGGAGGTGAAAGAAATGAGGGAGATTTCCGATTTCTTGTATAATGAGCATGTCGCTTGCTAGTTAATTGGTATGTTTCTCTTGTTGATGCTAGTGTTGTTTTAACAGTTGTGTGAGGTGTTGGGGCTGGTTTTGTTTTGAAATAAGACTGGAGATTTTGATGTATTAGTATTCATGTAATTATTGATGGTGATATGAGGAATAGAGAGGAGTTAGGCAAAGATATTTACCGTAGAATCTTGTATAGAGCCGATTATAGTTTGTCGGCTAATTGTTATGTCCCTCATATTAATAGTAGTATTTTTATTGTTATATCTTTAATTGTGGAGGAGGGTGGTTATGTTATTGCTGAGGAAAGGTCAACTTAGAGGTATGTAATGACTATCCTTCCCTTCATTGGGCATGACTCATTAGAAAGTGTACTAGATGAGAGAAAGTTTAAGAAGAACAATTGTCGTAGGTACTCTATTCCTGTATTTGATATTCTTACTACCCTAGATTGGGATGTGTATAGTTGAGCTGATAGTTCTGTGGCTCATAAACCTGTTCCTAAGTCCATTATCATTCATTTGATTCGTCACATGAGTGTATATCAAAAATAGTAGTTGAACTATCTTGTAAGAAGTCTTATCAATTGAATTTCGAAATCCTAGTTGTGTGTAATAGTTACTAGCGTATAATAAGAGCCAAAAGTTATAGGAGAAGAGTCGTAACAAGAAGTTCAATCTATATAATTGCTGGTCCTGAGCTTGCCTAGTTGGTTTCATTCCAAACTACAAGGTCCTCATTAGATGATATAGTACTTGATATGATTTTATAGAGTATTTGGAATACGTTAGTTGTCTTCCTGAGATAAAAGTCCCAAAAGTCAATTACAGTAAGAGTCGATTCACATACTTGATAGTTGTGTAGTTGTCTACGGTGGATGCATTAGCAGTTATTACTTCTCTAGTCAAATATTTATGTATTTGGTTCGAACATAGAAGGTAAACAAGTCACTAGTTGCACTACTTTTAGATAATTGTATGTATCGTATGTTGTTTCCTTGGAAGGGGAGAGTTAGTTGAATGGGTTACGTACATAGAGGCTTAGTTGAGTTGAGCATTACGGCTCGCTGGCCCTTGCGGCTTATTTGTCATCCTTTGAGCTTATTTGCTAGCCTTCGGGCTTACTTGGTAGTCATCGCGGTTATTTGGTGGACACCAAGGCCTATTTGCTGACCTACCAAGGTCCATTTGTCGCTCTAGTGGAGCATATTTGCGAAATAGATATTAGTTGTATATGTAGGTGTAACTTGAATTATTATAGTACCTCACATTGCAGAGTTAATAGTAACATTAGAAGAATAAAACTTACAGGTATATGACAAATCTCACTACACTTGTTGTTACTTTGTTACTTGCTTCTACGTGAAGTTCCACTACTTGTTATTTTATTTATCTGCCTTACATACTCGGCACATTGTTTCGTACTGACACTCTTTTGTCAGGGCGCTCTATGTCATGCTGCAAGTCCAGGTTCCCCGGTTGACAAGTCTTTCAGTAGTTACTTCTGTTGATCAGCCAAAGTCTGGTGAGCTCCACTTTCTTCCAAAGTAACCGAGTCTAGACACACTTGTGATATACATGCTATATGGATAGGTAGGGGCCTTGTCCCGACCGAGTTATTTTGTCAGATACTCTTAAAGCTTTGTGGATGTATGTACACCTATGAGCAATAGCATTATGTAAGTAAAGCATTGTATAGGTTGAGGCCTCATAGGCCCATGTATATATGTTTATGTTTAGGACTTTTTGCTTGCAGAAAGTTGAATACAGTAAGTTACTTGCTTTATAGAGTTGGTCGCTCACGTAAGAAGACACTTGGTTCCCGTCTGCCTCACTAAAGTTGGGGTGTGACATATGTGGGCACTCAACCCATTTCTATTTCACCATATCGGTTGGTACTGGCCGAGTTAAAGGAGAAATTACTGGATTTGTTGAGTAAGGGGTTCATTAACCTAGTGTTTCCCTTGGGGTGCTCTTGTGCTTTTTATGAAGAAGAATGATGGGTCTATGCATATATGTATCGACTATCAGCAGTTGAATAATGTGACCATTAGGAATAAGTCTCCTATACCTCGCATTGATGACTTGTTTGATCATATTCAGGGTGTTTCGGTCTTCTCTAAGATCAATTTGAGATTCGGTTATCATCAGTTGAAGATTAGGACAGAGGATATCCCTAAGACATCTTTTTGGATGTGTTATGGCCATTATGAGTTTCTAGTGATATCATTTGGATTGACCAATGCCCCCAACAACTTTCATGGACTTGATGAACGATGTGTTCAAACCATACGTAGATTCCTTCGTCATTGTATTCATCGATAACATCTTTGTCTACTCTCATAGTAGAGAGGAGAACACACATCATTTGAGGATTATGCTTGGAGTTTTGAAGGAAAATCAACTTTATGCCAAGTTTTCAAAATGCAACTTCTAGCTTAGTTTAGTGGCATTCTTAGGGCATGTAGTGTCCAAGAATGGTATCAGTACTAAGGCAGCCAAGGTAAGTTTCACCTCCCCCTTTAGTTGTAAGTTTGTATGAGCATTATAGGCGTGTTTTTAGTGAAGAACTCACGGTATGGTGTGGAAGCCATGAGTTCATGTTTTGAATCTGTCAAAGTGAAGTTATGGGCTATTTTATGTGTTGTGAAGCTTGGAGAGTATGAGGTGATTGGACTTGTTTGAGCTGTAAAACGTCATTTTATACCTAAATATGGGGGCGGTAAAATATTTTGTTGACAATGATAGTGTTGTTGGGTGTTGGACCGTCATTGTTGAAGGATGTGGATATTTATGCACTCTAGGTGTTCGATAAAATGTTGTAGTGATCCAATTCTTGGTTTATTGATCCAATTGTGTTCTAAGCTATTTATGTGGTGTAGATTATCATTCGTAGTGTGGGACCATTATTAACTAAGACAAATCGAGGTATGTAATGATTATCTCTTCTTTCTTCTTGGCATGAATCCTAACTACAACGATCTCTCAAATGAAATGGATAAGCGAACGTTCCACTCGTTGTTATTGTTTGTCTCTAATTGGAAGTACTTTCCGTATCATAGAGCTATCCCTCATTGTATCATGTTCGGTTTTTTCTTTGTTGGTAATGAGCCATATGATGACATGTTAGCTACATAATGATAGTCGGAGATGTAACAACATTACGTCACTCCGACAAGTTCAGCATGTTCATTTATGATCCTTATACATGTATGTGTGTGTAAGTGTGTGTATATATATATATATCAACGCCCGAGGGTCTAAGGGGATAACAAATTTGATAAAATAATTATAAAGAATGAAAAATTAATAAGATAAAATAAAATAAGATTAACTTTTAAATTAAGGTTCCCAAGAGGGAATCCATAATTAAAAAGGATCTGTAAGAATTTATGTGATAGGCTGTAGAACCGACCAAATTTATAACAACAATTTAAAATTCTGATTTAATACGAATAATCCTTTCAAAATCTATGCAAAAAAGTTCCGATTCCGAAATAGAAAGAGGAACTCCTAGATTAGTAATTAACTTTAAACCTTTAAATACGGCCCTAAAATGAATTAGATACACAATCCCAAACAAAAAGGATTTATTACAAAAAATGGCATTCTGCTTTAATATTCTCAAAGTTTGATATGAAATCCGATTTTTGGCAAATTCAAATTTCTACAAAATATCGTTACAAAACCACTTTTACAATAATATGAGTGGAATGTAATGTCTTTTGGCCTAAAAAATGCCCCTTGAAAATTTCAGCGAATAATGAATGATATCTTTAATGATTATTCCAAATTATGTATAGTTTATATTGATGATGACTTAATCTTCTCAAATTCTATAGAAGAACATTTCAAACATCTTAAAACCTTCCTTCATGTTACAAAGAAAAATGGTTTAGTATTTTTCAAATAAAAATGAGTCTATTTCAAATTAGGTTAAGATTTTTAGGACATTATATACCCTAGGGTAAAATCACCCCTATAGAAAGTCCTTACAATTCACAAATAAATTTTCTGATAAAATCCTTGATAAAACTCAATTACAAAGATTCTTAGGAAGCTTAAATTATGTTTTAGATTTTTATCTAGAGATAAATAGAATGGAAAAATCACTCCATGATAGACTAAAGAAAAATCCTGCTCCATGCACTAGTAACCATACTATTTGTGTCCAGAAGATTAAAAAGCAAGTGCTAGAAATCACGTGTATTCATATAGCAGACCCTCACCTACCTAAGATAGTAGAGACAGACGCCTCTGACTTAGGATATGGGGGTATCTTGAAGCAAAAATCAGGGTGGAGAGAGTGTATAGTCCAATATACTTCTGCCCATTGGAATGATGCCTAGAAAAATTAATCTACCATTAAAAAAGAGATTTTGAGCATTGTTTTATGCATACTAAAATTTCAAAGTGATCTACTAAATCAAGAAATTTTACTCAGAATTGATTGCAAAAGTGCCAAAAAGGTTTTATAAAAATATGTTCAAAACCTTACATCAAAACACATTTTTGCACGATGGCAAACGATTCTTAGCATTTTTTATTTTGTTATTGAATATATTAAGGGAGAAACAAATTATATTCTAGGTTTCTTAACCGGTGAATTCCTTCAAAACTGGAGAAATGCCTAGAAAACCCTCCATGGAAGAAAAAGATAAACTCCTTGTTCAAACTCCTGCTGAAAAATCCAAGACATGGTATGACGCAGTTATGAAAGAGGAAAAAAAACTCAAAAACACCGCGCAGTCTGTGCCTAAACACCAGAAGACCCCGCTCAAGAGACGACTACTGAAAACCTTTTACAATTCCTTGTCAAATCCCTAGAACTACAGAAGGCATTGATGCAATTACAAATTTCTAAATAAGAAATTATCCAGAGTTCAAGAGAGGTTAAACCCTCTCAAAGTTTTGTTAAATTAGAGAAAGGAGAATCTTCTAAAACTCTCTCAAAAACATTTTTCAAATTTCCAACTTGTGGTACCACAAGTTTCCATAAAACCCACTTCTGAATTCTTTATAAAACCTTTCTTTCAAATATTGTGACTATTGAAAAAAGATTTTGTAAAGACCCTTTTTGGCAATCCAAAAATATTTTCGACTAGGATGGTTCTATAAACCATGGGATATTTTCAAAACTCCCTATTTTTATCAGGCTATCCTAGAAGTATCACGATCAGCAATAATAAAAATATTTTTAAAAAAATAACAAAGATTTCTCATACTCTACTTGCAAAATAGTTAGAATGATTGTCCCAAGTGATCCTATAAAAATAACTCCTTTTTTATGTTTTATTTAATTACTGGGATTACCAACAAGCTTAGATTAATTTTTTTTGTTCAAAATGTCAAGTGAGCTCATACCTCGCTATTTTATTTTGATACCTCATGCATTCCATCCCAATTCCCAACATAGTGGAATTCATGGTGGAAACAATTTGGATCCACCTTAGATATTTTAAAACCCCAAATTATTCAATCCTTTAACCTTTTTAAATCCCTCTATAAACCTACCGACGAAGAAAAAAGATTCATATCTGTAAATCTATTTCATACCAGATTCGATCTGTCATGGGTATTCACATGGTTCATAGATCACTCTGACAATAAAACTCCGGCACTTCAAAGAAGGTTTAAAATAAGATGGTGGGACATCTTTAAAATACCACTAAGTTTAACCCATCAAAAGTCTAAGAATTGTTAAGTACTCAAAAAATCATTCATAAACAAATACCACTGCAAACATCGGAGCACACCCAATTTCTTGCCCAGAAATCCCAAATGGCCTCAATGCTTACAGCGGCCAAAAATTCGAAAGAAATACAGGAGATAATTCTGAAATTTGCACCATCATCGTCATCAAAGCAAGACTCATCTTCAGAAGAAGAAGAATTGTTGAGTGATTTGGAAGACGATCTGATTTTTAGCGATAGTGAATTCTAAAAAGATTATCAAAAGAAGAAAAAAATGCTAGCAATAAAGTTTGGACAAAATACCGACAATAGAAAATGCCACAAAAGATACTTTCAAAAAGGTAATAATGTGGAGAAATTATGCAAAATATTTCAGCAATAATGCAAGAAAATGCCAAAACAACAACTTGCACGTGGATGATGTATTTTCCCACTTGCACTTGGATGATGTCATGAATGATGTATTTTTCCCTTTTTATTTACGAAATTGCCATGTAAAATTCTTATAAAAGGCGACCTTCTCTCCTTCTTAGAAACCAAGTTTTTCAGAAGCTAATTTTAGAGAGTAAAGAATACAAATTCTAGAAAGAGAAAAATCCTTACCCAAAACTCCCAAAGCCATTGTACTCCCAAGATCCTCTCAAAATATTCAAGTCCAAATCTTTGTAAGTTTTGATATTTTTAATGCATTTGATTATGGATGGTAATACCACCTAATCTTTTTAAATCCTTGCATTATGTTTAAATTGTTATTATAAATTTGGTCGGTTGTACCGCCTATGTTTAAATTGTTGTTATAAATTTGGCCGGTTCTATCGCCTATCACATAAATTCTTACAGATCCTTTTTAATTATGGATTCTCTCTTAAGAACCTTAATTTAAAAGTTAATATTATTTTATTTTACCCTATTAATTTTTCATTCTTTATAATTATTTTGTCAAATTTGTTATCCCTTTAGACCCTCGGGTGTTGTTGGTCTCAGAGCCAAGGGGGTAGAGATTATAGAAACATTTGTTCAAATTTATAAAATTCTTGTCAAGAGATTTAGGCTCTTTCGAGTGTTTTTTCCTAGGAAGGTCCGGGAAGTAAGTCCTTAGGGAAGGCAGTTAACCCTAGTAATTGCTTAGGATTGTAGAAAGAGCTTAAATTTTAAAAATAAAAGTTTATAAAAATGGATACGTTTTTCAATAGATCTACTTCTTCTAACTTTGCTTCAACATCTTCCATGGATTTCAAAAATATAATAAATTATGAGGAAATAGTTATACAAGACTTTGAAAAATCGATGGATAATTGGAAAATACTGATAGTAACTATTGATCAAATTTACAAACATTCCAAATACCAAATTTTAAAACATATTACACAATAAAATAGAAGAAAGAGATATTCAATTAACAAAACTCTAAATAGGGATTGAAAGAGTAAATATTCGCAAGCGAAAACTTTTTTATTACAAAATTTTTAAACAATTCAATTACTTTCTCAAGATTCATTGAAGAAACAAAAAGAAAGAAATTACAAGTACATCAGTTTCTTCAATCCTTTAACCTCTTTAACTCTCTAACAAGTACATCTGTTTTTTCAATCCTTTAACCTTTTAACTCTCTAAAACTTGTAATTTCTTTAACATGTACTTGTAATTTCTTTCTTTTTGTTTCTTCAATGAATCTTGAGAAAGTAATTGGATTATTTCAAAGAGTTTTGTTAATTGAATATCTCTTTCTTCTATTTTAATTGTGTAATCTGTTTTAAAAAATTGGTATATGAAATATTTGTAAATTTAATCTCTAGTAACTCTCGGTATTTTCTAATTATCCATCGATTTTTTAAAGTCATTGTATAACAATTTACTCATAATTTATTATCTTTTTGGAATCCATGAAAGATGTTGAAGCAAAGTTAGAAGAAGTAGACCTATTGAAAAACGAATCCATTTTTATAAAATTGTATTTTTGAAATTTAAGCTCATTTACAATCCTAAGCTATTCCTGGGGTTAATTGCCTTCCCTAAGGACTTACTATCCGGACCTTCCTAGAAAAAAAACACTCGAAAAAGTCTAAATCTATTGACAAGAATTTTATAAATCTGAACAAATTTTTATATAATCTCTACCTCCTGGCTCTGATACAAACAACGCCCGAGAGTCTAAGGAGATAACAAATTTGACAAAATAATTATAAAGAATAAAAAATTAATAGGGTAAATAAAATAAGATTAACTTTTAAATTAAGGTTCCCAATAGGGAAATCATAATTAAAAGGGATATGTAAGAATTAATGTGATAGGCGGTAGAACCGGCAAAATTTATAACAATAATTTAAACATAGGTGGTAGAACCGGCCAAATTTATAATAACAATTTAAACGTAATGCAATGATTTAAAAAGATTAGGTGGTATTACCATCCATAATCAAATGCATTAAAAATATCAAAACTTACAAAGATTTGGACTTGATTATTTTGAGAGGATCTTGGGAGTACAATGGCTTTGGGAGTTTTGGATAAAGATTTTTCTCTTTCTAGAGTTTCTATTCTTTCACTCTCTAAAACTTAGCTTCTGAAAACTTGATTTCTAAGAAGGAGAAATGGTCTCCTTTTATAGAAATTTTACATTGAAAATTTGTAAATAGAAAGGGAAAAATACATCATCCAAGTGTAAGTGGGAAAATACATCATCAATGACATCATCCAGGTGTAAGTTGTCGTTTTGGCTACCAATAACGCCCGAGAGTCTAAGGGGATAACAATTTGACAAAATAATTATAAACAATGAAAATCTAATAGGGTAAAATAAAATAATATTAACTTTTAAATTAAGGTTCCCAGGAGGAAATCCATAATTAAAAAGGATCTATAAGAATTTATGTGATAGGCGATAGAAACTGCCAAATTTATAACAATAGTTTAAACATAGGCGGTACAACCGGCCAAATTTATAATAACAATTTAAACATAATGCAAGGATTTAAAAAGATTAGGTGGTATTACCATCCATAATCAAATGCATTAAAAATATCAAAACTTACAAAGATTTGGACTTGAATATTTTGAGAGGATCTTGGGAGTACAATGGCTTTGGGAGTTTTGGGTAAGGATTTTTCTCTTTCTAGAATTTGTATTCTTTTACTCTCAAAAATTAGCTTCTGAAAAACTTGGTTTCTAAGAAGGAGAGAAAGTCGCCTTTTATAAGAATTTTACATGGCAATTTCGTAAATAAAAAGGGAAAAATACATCATTCATGACATCATCCAAGTGCAAGTGGGAAAATACATCATCAATGACATCATCCACGTGCAAGTTGTTGTTTTGGCATTTTCTTGCATTATTGCTGAAATATTTTGCATAATTTCTCCACATTATTACCTTTTTGAAAGTATCTTTTGTGGCATTTTCTATTGTCGGTATTTTGTCCAAACTTTATTGCTAGCATTTTTTTCTTCTTTTGATAATCTTTTTAGAATTCACTATTGCCAAAAACTGCATCGTCTTCCAAATCAGTCAACAATTCTTCTTCTTCTGAAGATGAGTCTTGCTTTGATGACGATGATGGTGCAAATTTCAGAATTATCTCCTGTATTTCTTTCGAATTTTTGGCCGCTGTAAGCATTGAGGCCATTTGGGATTTCTGGGCAAGAAATTGGGTGTGCTCCGATGTTTGCAGTGGTATTTGTTTATGAATGGTTTTTTGAGTACTTAACAATTCTTAGACTTTTGATGGGTTAAACTTAGTGGTATTTTAAAGATGTCCCACCATCTTATTTTAAACCTTCTTTGAAGTGCCGGAGTTTTATTGTCAGAGTGATCTATGAACCATGTGAATACCCATGACAGATCGAATCTGGTATGAAATAGATTTACAGATATGAATCTTTTTTCTTCGTCGGTAGGTTTATAGAGGGATTTAAAAAGGTTAAAGGATTGAATAATTTGGGGTTTTAAAATATCTAAGGTGGATCCAAATTGTTTCCACCATGAATTCCACAATGTTGGGAATTGTAATGGAATGCATGAGGTATCAAAATAAAAGAGCCAGATATGAGCTCGCTTGACATTTTGAACAAAAAAAAATTAAACCAAGCTTGTTGGTAATCCCTGTAATTAAATAGAACATAAAAAATGGGTTATTTTTATAGGTATTAGGAAAATCAAGGAATTGAGAGAGGTCAATTTCTAATCAATTGGGGCAATCACTCTAACTATTTTGCAAGTAGAGTACGAGGGATCTTTGTTATTTTTATAAAAAATATTTTTTATTATGGCTGGTCCTGATACTTCTAGGATAACTTGATAAAAAATAGAGAGTTTTGAAAATATCTCATGGTTTATAGAATCATCCTAGTCCAAAATATTTTTGGATTGCAAAAACAGGGTCTTTATCAAAGAATCCCTTTTCAATAGTCACAATATTTTGAAAGAAAGATTTTATAAAGAATTTAGAAGTGGGTTTTATGGCAACTTATGGTACCACAAGTTGGGAATTTGAAAAATGTTTTTGAGAAAGGGTTTTTGAAGATTCTCCTTTCTCTAATTTAACAAAACTTTGAGAGGGTTTAACCTCTCTTGAACTCTGGATAATTTCCTATTTAGGAATTTGTAATTGCATCAATGCCTTCTGTAGTTCTGGGGATTTGACAAGGAGTTGTAAAAGGTTTTCAATAGTCGTCTCCTGAGCGGGATCTTCTGGTGTTTTAGGCATAGACTGTGCGATATTTAAGTTCTTTTTCCTCTTTCATAACTATGTCATACCATGTCTTGGGTTTTTCGACATGAGTTTGAATAGGGACATTGTCTTTTTCTTCCTTGGAGGGTTTTCTAGGCATTTCTCCTGTTTGGAGGAATTCACGGGTTAAGATATCTGAAATAGAATTCGTTTCTCCCTTAATATATTCAATATCGAAATAAAAAATGCTAAGAATCGCTTGCAATCGTGCAAAAATCTGTTTTGATGCAAGATTTTGAACATCTTTTTGTAAAACTTCTTGGCACTTTTGCAATCAATTCTGAGTAAAAAAATTTATTTAGTAAATCACTTTGAAATTTTTGTATGCATAAAACAATGCTCAAAATCTTTTTTTTAATGGTTGAATCATTTTTCGGGTATCATTCCAATGGGCAGAAGTATAATAGACTATACACTCTCTCCTTCCTGATTTTTGCTTCAAGATACCCCCATATCTTAAGTCAGAGGCGTTTGTCTCTACTATCTTAGGTAGGTGAGGGTCTGCTATATAAAGACACAAAATTTCTAGCGCGTTACTTTTTAATCTTCTGGACACAAATAGTATGGTTACTAGTCCATGGAGCAGGGTTTTTCTTTAGTCTATCATGGAGTGGTTTTGTCATTCTATTTATCTATGGACAAAAATCTAAAACATAATTTAAGCTTCCTAAAAATCTTTGTATATGAGTTTTATCAATGATTTTATTAGAAAATTTATTTGCGAATTCTAAGGACCTTTCTATAGGGGTGATCTTACCCTAGGGTATATAATGTCCTAAAAATCTTATCCTAGTTTGAAATAGACTCATTTTTTATTTGGAAAATACTAAATCATTTTTCTTTGTAACATAAAGGAAGGTTTTAAGATGTTTGAAATGTTCTTCTATAGAATTTGAGAAGATTAAGTCATCATCAATATAAACTATACATAATTTTGAATAATCATTAAAGATATCATTCATCATTCGCTGGAATTCTAAAGGGACATTTTTTTAGACCAAAAGGCATTACATTCCACTCATATTGTCCAAAGGGGACCGTAATAGCGGTTTTGAAACGATCTTTTGTAGAAATTTAAATTTGCCAAAAACTAGATTTCATATCAAACTTTGAGAATATTAAAGCAGAATGCAATTTTTGTAATAAATCTTTTTTGTTTGGGATTGGGTATCTAATCCATTTCAGGACTGTATTTAAAGGTTTATAGTTAATTACTAATCTAGGAGTTCCTCTTTCTATTTCGAAATTTTTGTTTACATAGAAAGCAGCACAACTCCAAGGGATATAGATTTAGAAATTAATTTTTTATTTTCAAGATCTTGAATTTCTTTTCTGCAATGTTGTTCAAGATCACTATTCATTTGGTGGCCTGCTTTTGTTGGATTTGTCTTTCATCAAAATCTTTTTCATAAGGCAGATCTACGATATGTTGCTTTCTTCTCCAAAAAGCAACGATTCTTATAAAGAATGACAATCACGTTATATACGTGATATATAAGTATTAGCACCACTGATCAGCCAGTTACCGATTGGTTATGATTATGCCTACAGAGGCTGATAGTTTTGAGATTACAAGTCCGTGTGTGGCTCCAGAGCGTTATATACGCATATATAAGTATATCTATGCATATCATGGCCCGCAGTGGAAATACAAAGTTTCAGGTTGACCCTTATTGTCTTTATTTATGCTTTACCTACCTAACATATCAGTACATACTTTCGTACCAACGCCCCATTGTCGGGGGCGCTGTGTTTCATGTCTGCAGGTCCATATAGACAGGCTGGCGGATGTTCCCAGTAGGTTGCCCAGTTTAGCGGTTGGTTGTCATACTCCATTTCTCCCCAAGTTGCTATAGAGAGTTGGTATGTTATGAGACTTATGTATATATGCATTTTAGGTATGATGGGGCCCTGTACCGACCTTTTGACAGTTATGATACTCTTAGAGGCTTGTAGACATTATTTGTATGTACAATTATCCTATATGGCCTTGTCGGAATTCCTGTTGGTCAGTTGATCCATATTGTGGCCTTGTCGGCCTTATTTATGTATATATGTTTTGGGTTGCTTACCCCTTTCAGGTTGTTATGCTTAGATTGTCATTTTGTGGTGTTGTCGGCCCTATGTGACTTATTATCATCCCGTTTACAGATTGAACATGTCAAGTTCTTGTTGGCTCAGAGTTTCTGTATGTTTCAGTTATGGTTTCAACTATGGTATGATCGGGACATTATGGCATCCAGTGCCATCCACACCTCCCAAGGTTGGGGTGTGACATTTAGTATTTAAAAATATAATAATTTATATTCATTAATGGTACAATTAAAGGATGAAGAAATTACCGTAGAAGTTTGACCACAGGCATAGAGTACCAATAAGGAACCAAAGATATATATATACATACATATATGTATATATATGTATATATATACACATATATATACATCGGGTATCAAAAGTCCACTAGACATATTAATTAGGATTGACGTCAGGTAAGTCTACAAAGTTGAATAGAGAGCTCCCTCCCCAAAAAAATCTTTTTAATTTAAGGGCTTGAATCCGAAATATCTTGTTAAAAGTGGAGGAATATTGCATCCCATCGCACTCTTTGATAGTAATTCATCAAGAACTACAATTATGTTCCACATCCTTGTCAAATCCTAAAAAGATGCACTACCTTTCATGGTATTAGAAGTGTAGGTTGAGAAAAATTCTCCCCATATTATCGTCGGTTCCGAGACTTCCTACCTCGGCTTTCGTGCAACTTTTCCGATCCTCAAATTCTTTCTTCCCAATCCCACAATTACCTATTATTCTTTCGTTATGTCTACCTCCAAGAACACATTTCACCCTGCCCTTGTTGTTTCTAACATCAAGAATCACATTCCTCTTATTCTTGAAATAGAAAATGCCTCTTATTCTTGAAATAGAAAATGTCCAATATGCGACGTGGGCTGAACTATTCAAAATTCACGCATTCTCGCATCAAGTCATCCATCACATAATCTCCGCGGCTCCTGAGGATACGGAGGTGCCTAAACGCGAGGATGCGCCTAAGTTGTGGATGACTCTTGATGCCACCGTCCTTTAATGGATTTACTCCACTATCTCTACCAACCAGTTGCAGACGATTATTGAGTCGGACGCTACGGCGATGGCTACTTAGAATAGGTTGTGTGACATATTCAAAGATAATCAAAATTCCAGAGTTGTTACTCTTGAGCAGGAATTTTCCCACGTCAACATGAAAAATTTTCCGAACGTTTCAGCTTATTGCAAAAGGTTGAAAGAATTGGCGGACTAACTCTGCAATGTTGGTGCCCCCGTTAGTGAAGATCGTCTAGTTCTACAGATGGTTGCTGGCCTATCTGAGGCCTATAGTGACGTTGGAACTCTCCTACATCAAAGTAACCCTCTCCCAATGTTCTATCAAGCCCGCTCCATGCTTACTTTGGAAGAAGCCGGTTTAGCTAAGAAGGCGACTATCGAAGCTAGTTCCGTAGTCATGACGATGTCCTCCACAAATTCTCCGGGTTTTATTGATAATTCGGGCCAAAACCGTGCTCACGGTGGTGGCAAGAATACAAGAAAAAATAATGGAAAAACCGTAGGGGCAAACGCGGCGTTTCCGGCAGTGGTGGTGGTCGCCAAAATAGTGGTAGTGGGCCACAACCCAATTGGTCCCAGCCTTGGGCCCCCTGGCTATGGGCCTGGGCCAGTGGCAGTGGCCTAACAGTCCCTACTTTCCAGCGCCTTCAGCCTACGGTAATTGGGCCCCAATTTCAGCCATATTTTCGGCCCAACAGTTTTGGCCTAGTTCCGATCCAATGATACAGTAGGGTTCTGGGTCAGCAGGGAGGCAGGCCTGGGCCCCACCAGGCCCATCATGCAGCTGGCCCCACTCCTACCAACATTGAAGCCGCGATGCACACACTTGGAATAAATCCCTCGGACCCAAATTGGTACATGGACACCGGTGCTACTACTCACATGACATCTAACCATGTACTCTCTCTTCTTATTCCAATTTGAGCAACAATCGTGGTATAATCATTGGCAATGGTAATTCAATTCCAATTCGTGGTTACGGTCATAAAACTTTGTCTCCCACCTCCCATCTACCCCTTATTTTGAAAAATACCCTTCATGCCTCTAAATTGATTAAGAATTTGGTGTCTGTCCGTAAATTTACCAATGATAATTCTGTTTCTATTGAATTTGATCCGTTTGGGTTTTCTATGAAGGATTTCAAGATGGGGATTCCTCTAATGAGGTGTGATAGTAGGGGAGATCTGTATCCTATCACGCCATGTTTCGGTCTCTCCAGCCTTGCCATCAACTTTTGGAACCCTTGCTCCTTCCTTATGGAATACTCATTTAGGTCATCCGGGGTCGTTTATTTTGTCTTCCTTAGATAAAAAGAATTTTATTTCTTGTAAGGGTACGCATAGTACCCCAAATTGTCAATCTTGTTCTTTAGGAAGAATTGTTAGATTGTCGTTTGTAGACTCTAATTCTCATACTTTAATTCCATTTGATATTATTCATAGTGATTTATGGACATCTCCTGTTCTCAGTTCTTTGGGTCATCGTTATTATGTACTATTTCTGGATGACTATTCTAATTTTTTATGGACTTTTCCGATAGCGAAAAAATCTCAAGTTTTTTCCACTTTCTTAAAATTTAGAGCATGCATTAGAACCTATTCGAACGTGAAATAAAATATATTCAATGTGATAATGGCAAAGAATATGATAATGGGGTATTTCGGGAGTTTTGTGCTAATAATGAGATTAATTTTCATTTTTCTTGTCCTCATACGTCTTCACAAAATGGGAAAGCCGAACGCAAAATTCGTACCATTAATAATATTGTCCGCACTTTATTGATTCATGGTTCCGTACCCCCTTCTTTTTGGCATCATGCTCTACAAATGACTACATTCCTTAACATACTTCCTATGAAAGGCTTGATGTATTCCTCCCCTCTTCATATCTTATATAATAAGACTCCTTCGTATTCCCATCTTAGGGTCTTTAGGTGCTTATGTCATCCACTCTTTCCGTCCACCACAATTAATAAACTTCAGGCTCGGTCTACTCCTTGTGTGTTTTTGGGATATCCGTCTAATCATCTTGGTTATAAATGTTTTGATTTATCATCTAATAAAATCATCATTAGTCGCCATGTAATTTTTGATGAATCCCAATTTCCGTTTGCTAAGGTTAGTAATCACGTGCCTAGTTCGTATAATTTTTTGGATGATGGTATATTCCCGTATATTATTCATCATTTTTCGTACGTATCCCGCACCCTAAATCCGCCAGCGTAGCCCGCTGGTTCTACAGTCCCGTCACTGCCTCCCGTCATGCGTCCAGAAACTAGGTCGCCTCCCCAACCTAGTTTTGGCCCAGTTTTTGTTCCAGGTTTTTGGACGGAAACAATGGTCGTTTCTTGTGTTGGGCCAACAAGTCCACTGCCTGCTGGCCAGTTCATCACTGGTCCTGTTATTTCCCAAAATTCACATGATTCTCCCCCGAGTCATAGATCAGTCACTCGTAGTCAACGGGGTATTTTTAAACCAAAAAAATATTTTAATTTAAATTCTAATGTTCTTAAATCACCCCTACCCTGTAATCCCGTGTCTGCTTTAAATAACCCGAATGGGAAAATTGTTATGACCGACGAATATAATGCTCTTATTGATAATAAGACGTGGGAGTTGGTGCCCCGTTCATCTGGTGTTAATGTTATTCTGTTTATGTGGAGTTTTGCTCATAAAGACAATTCTGACGGTTCGTTTGCGAGGAATACGACTAGTCTTGTAGGTGATGGTAAGACTCAGTAGGTTGGTGTGGATTGTGGTGAGATGTTTAGTCTGGTGGTCAAGCCGGCTACCATTCACACTGTTCTCAGCTTGTCTCTTTCGAAAGCATGGCCTATTCATCAGTTAGATGTGAAGAATGCTTTCTTACATAGTGATCTCAAGGAGACAGTCTATATGCATCAGCCCTTGGGGTTTAGGGATCCCAAATATCCTCATAATATTTTTTTTGAAGAAGTCCTTATATGAGCTTAAGCAGTCCCCACGGGCTTGTTATGAGAGGTTTGCAGACTATGTTTGACTATTGGGTTCTCTCACAGCATGTCTGATAATTCATTGTTTATATATCGTCATGGTTCTTCCTTGGCTTATATATTATTATATGTGGATGATATTATCTTGACTGCCTCTTCTGATGCATTACATCATTCTATCATGACAATGCTCAGTTCTGAGTTTGCTATGAAAGACTTAGGGCCCTTGAGTTACCTTTTGGGGATTGTTGTCACTCGTCATGCAGGTGGGTTGTTCTTATCCCAGAGAAAGTATGCAGCTGAGATCATTGAGAGGGATGGGATGTCATCCTGTCCACTTCTACTCCAGTTGATACTAAACCCAAGTTGGGTGCTGCATAAACAAACACTCCAGATATTACATATGTCATACAATAGGTGTGTTTGTTTATGCATGATCCCAGGATTGAGCACATGAATGCACTCAAATGCATTATTCGATACATTCAGGGGACACTTGACTATGACTTGCATTTGTATCCTTCATCAATGTCTACACTTGTCTCGTATACAAATTCTTATTGGGGTGGCTGTCCAGACACCAGACGGTCTACGTCTGGCTATTGTATGTTTCTTGGTAATAACTTGGTCTCCTAGTCTGCAAAGCGTCAGTCGACTTTATCACACTCTAGTGCAGAGACCGAGGGGTAGATAATGTGGTCTCTGAATCCTGTTGGTTACATAATCTCCTATTAGAGCTTCATTGTCCTATTCAGAAAGTTACATTGGTTTATTGTGTTAATGTTAGTACTATCTACCTTTCTGGTAATCCGGTTCAGCACCAACGCACTAAACATATCGAGATGGATATCCACTTTGTTCGCGAAAAGGTAGCTCGTAGACAAGTACGCATCTGCCATGTCCCTTTCAGGTATCAAATTGCAGACATCATTACCAAAGGTCTCCCGTTAGTACTCTTTGAAGATTGTAGGGACAGTCTCAGCGTACGAAGACCGCCCGCTATGACTATGGGGGTGTGATAAACACGACAATTGTATATTAAATTACCGTGATAGACACTTACCTTAATTAAGTGTATATCACGGTTTTAGGCCTCAATATTGGTGTAAATAATTGTATTAATTAACATTGTACATTTATCATAATTATAAGATTCTTGTACTACTAGAATAGGGTTTTGGGAGTAGAATAGGAATATGATTTTCCTATTATGGAAATATGTAAATTGTATATTCTCTTTTAATTAATGAAAATAATCAAGGGATTATTTCTTTCAATATATAAATTAGAAGCTTTTTTTTTTAGTTTTGGCATGCCACTACACGTTAGTGGATCGGGTGCACAAAACCATGTCAACCGTGAGATGCAATATAATATTTTCTTTCTTAAAATTTCCTTGAAAATTATGTCTCTTGATTATGTACTCTGATTAATTGTTTTGCAATTTAAATAGAAGTCCTCCAAGTTTTGCGGTACCACAGTCTCTCTATCCCTCTTTCCTCTTGTATCTACTTCGTTGTAACTAACATTACCTCAACGAACGTATATAAGTTACACCAAGTCAATAAGTATTGTTAATTGATGATCAAAGATGGCAACGGGGACTTATGTTCGATTAACAAAGGAACAAGAATCGTCATTGCAAAACATCACTCCTGGCGAGCTTAATCAACCCATTGATGTACAAAAGGTTCATTTCATCTTTCACTCATCTCTCCTTCTAACGTTTATGATTTTTTGAGTTTTGATTTTCGGATTTTCTTAGTTCCTCATACATTCATATACATTACTAACTTTCATGAAAATCTTACTTATATTAAATGAAATAAGTCTATCCATTTTGTGTCTTTTGAATAGAAAAACCTTTGACATGATGGTAGTAGAGAAGTCAATCTGATCTCGATTGAGTGTGTTGGTTTGGAGGTTGGGGGTGATTAAAATGGCAAAGAATGCACCCCAATCACCCTGCATGTGTGAATCGAACACATTTAAAAGTATGTCCCGCTTAAGCACATCCTAACCTCTATCGAGATTACTGCCTTTGCCTTGCCGTATAACCACATATATATGAGAGTGCTTGCTTATATGTTTACAATACATTTATATGCATAGTCAATTAAATTATTCGACTGTACGTTTGTGCGTAAGTGGAAAGTACACACCAAGCGAATTGATTGATGATTTTCTTAATAGTTTGACAAAAGGACAAAAAAATCATTTTTTACTTGATTTAAAGAAGTTGATTAGGACCAAATAGAGAACAACCCCATCTAAAAGTTGAATGAAGAATTTGCTAAATATGAGTTTACTATTAACATTGTCAATCATAATCAAATTGTCAATCACTAATAACATTAGATGCTTTGAGAATTCGAGGGAGTTATTACTTTTAAATTCTCATAGATGGCACCTAAGATGTAAAATTATCAGTCAAAGAGTGGAGCTAGCTAGAACAATTTGAAGCATTATAGGAAGAGTGATTTTGAAAGGGGAAAAAAGGGATGAAACACAGGACTCAAGACAAATCAACTTTTTATATTCTTGTTCATGTATAAGAGGTTGTGTCTTTTTATGCCATTGTTCTATTTGTAATCAATCAAACAAAAATAAATACATTTCAGTTTATGGTGAAATTTGTTCTTCGGCAAAGTGCGTTTTTTCGTGTGTGTCACTTCTAGCATTTTGAGATTTTCATGCACATTCAAGCAAACAAATTAACTTGAATATGATACTCATGAGAAATTAATATGGTTATCCTTTTTTTTTTGTTTTTTTTATTTTGTCACACTTGATCCTTTTATATCATATTTTGTTTGGCTAAATATTTGTTTTTTTTTTTGTCATTCGACAGCAAACAACTGCTAAATGTGAGCATTGTGGGCAAAATTTACCTCCATCCTACGAACCTCCAGCTGATGAAGATTGGGCAACGGGAATTTTTGGGTGTACAGAAGATGTTGATAGTTGTAAGCATCTTATTAATTACTATCCTCAAAATCACTCTTTTATTTCCGTGCATCTAAAAGTATATTAATACTACTTTTTTTTTCACCTACAAAATACTCCCTTCTTTCTAATTATCCTTAATGACGTGGTCTTTTGGGATCCAAACTTCATTTAAAGTTAGTAACTTTTTTACGAGGAGAAATAATTAAGAAAGGACATGTGGAATTCTTACCACAAATCGATGAATAGTTGGTATTAAGGCGGTTTTGGTACTTTACGTATATTTAGTTCATAAAAAAAATATTTTTTAAATTTCATGCATGATAAGATACCACCACGTAAAATTGGATCGAGGGAGTTTATAAGTATTAACATGTTAAATAGTAACACTTAAGCTTGTTCATGTCTAATATAAAAAACCATCATGTAGAATAGGTTGAAGGCAGTATAATATATACTCCCTTGAAACAATCCTTTTTCGGCGCTACTAAATAAATGACTACTTGAATTGAGTATAATATTTTATATTTGAAAATAACTTAACTTCAATTTTTTCTTACTTTATCCTTATTGATGATATTATAGCTATAGAAATCTCTTGATATTTTTAAAATAAAAAATCTTTTTTTCATACACAATCAAACAACTTTGTATAAGTAAAACGGAGGGAATAGCATATAACACACTGTTGCCATTTTTTCATGTCTTTATGTATTACTTTGTGTTCTAGGCTTGCTTGGGCTATTTTGTCCATGTGTTTTGTGTTGGAAATTTGCCTTTCGCGGGGAGGTGCGTCCACCCATATTTAATGAATTAAATATTAATTGTTCGCATGTTGGACGCTTTGTTTCTTCTCACATGCATATTCTACTAAGTGAGTAGATGACCGTAGGGGCAAGAATAGTCAAATTTCGTTGAGAAATGAAAGAGATATTGGTCCACGAAGTAAGGTGTTTGAGACATGGAAATATGGTGTGGGACAAATCTACCACATCGGTGGGAAAATGAAGAATTGCTCTCTTTATAAGTCTCTAAAGTGGTTAAGGGTTTGGGACCCCAAGGGGTATCCCATGTGTTTAAAGGAGGGAGGACCTAGATGTGTTTGGGTTCAAGGCTAAGCCCGCCCGTCCGGTCCGGTCCGGGCTCGGGTCGCGGGCTGTGGGGTCTTTCTGATATTATCTTTTTGGACCCCAAATTGCTTAATATTTACAGTTTGGTCCCTAGAGTTTCTGAAAAGTTGATTTTGGGAATGACGGAAGGCAGAAACTTTCTGCCTACCGTTTGGGCTATTTTTTGGAGCATTAACCAGCCATTACTTAGCTGTTAACTCCTCCATAAATATCCCTCCTTCAATGACCCTAATCAGCCTTTCTAATGACCATTAACAACCCTCTCTAATAGCCATTAACAACCCTCACTAATGGCTATCAACAGCCTTGTTTGTGGCAGTTGAGGAGTCCCTCCTCCATGCTATATATTGATGCCTTTTGGCTCAATTATGTGGAAGATATACAGTGACGAAATACAGTGGTACATACAGTCACGAAAAATAGTGAGGAAAGACACACATATACACAAGATAAACACAACAGAGACACTATATACACAGAGACAAAACAGAAGAGAAAGTCAGTCCAAAAACGTTGGACAAAAACATAAACTCTTCCTTCCTTTTCCATTTCTTCAGCAAGTCGATTCGTATTTGTTTTTTTCGTCAGACTCAACCTATTTGCTTTGTAGTGTTGAGATTAAAGTGTTGTTTTATCTTGGGAGACTATTGCCCATTAACGTAAAAACATATATACAGGGCAATCTTGTCTTAAGGACAGAGTGCAATCACTCGATTCAGCACACAGTTGTAACCATACAGATTTAGTTGTTTCTTGATTTCAGGTAATCAAGATTCAAGACTCAACAAGCTTGCGGCAGTTCTGAACATTGCCTATTTGTTTATCCTTTCGAACACTTGTAATATTTATTTACTTCCCGTATTGCTTTACACTAGTACACAACAATTTAAGACAAGATTATATTAGTATTAATGTTCGAAAGATGTCGGTCAAAAGTTGTGTGACTAAATCTGGATATGGCTGTGGTTTTCTGGTAGAAGAGAGTGATGATGATGCTGTCGAAGGTCAACGTGTTCATGGTGTCACCGCTCCCAAGAGTGGTGGGAACAAGCGCTCACGAGAGGCTGAGGATGTCATCTGGGACAAGAGGAGAAGGCTGAAGATGTGGTTCTATCTTGCAGCAGAAGACCTATATCTGTCCCAGACAAAGGATCCGAATTATGGTAAGGAGGAAATGGACACTCACCGATGAAGTGGTCAAGTGGGCGTAATTCGAAATTGGGATAAATTATTTTCTTCCTTGTCAAGAATAAAGATTAAATGATGTCTGATTAAAAATGGCTTAAAAGTAAGGAGGAATATGAAAATGTTTTACGAAATAATTTATATTTCTTACGCTTTAAAATCAGAAGTTTAATCTCTTCTTCTTTCCCGTTTAAAGATTGGACTTTGTAAACGACTTAAAAAGATCCGTTCTTTTAAGTGTAATTATTAAAAGTGTGTAAAGTATGTTCACACATACGATGGAGAAAGATCCACTAACTGTGCGAAAACTGTTACCACTCTTACGTAAGCGCAATAATTGTCTGGGCACCAATTATAACGGAAGAAGTCTAAAAGCTAAAGACGTTGAATCTGTCACACTATTTGACAGAAGATCCTTCATAGGATGATATTGGACACTCAGTCATACAAATCCTCCGGGAGACTGGAGTGGGCCAAAATTCCTTTGATATGATGATATTGGACACTCAGTCATACAAAGCCTACGGACGACTAGAGTGGGGCCAGAATTCATTTCATAGAAAAAGTAATGGACACCTAGTAAGGTGGGCCAGAGTTTCCAGGTCTTAAATGATCTGAAGGCAGAAAAAAAATTGGACACTCAGTATGCAAAGCAACTGCAGTGGGCCAGAGCATCCAGATCACATATGATCCGGTTACGCCCTAACCACGGGCAAAAGGTTGTTCATGTGAAGCAACGCCACATCTAAAATCAAAGGTGCTGGAGAGGTTGTCATTAATAGGACTTCAGGGAATGAGATCACTCTAAGATGGGGTGATACATGTCCCAAACTTGGTTAAGGGACGTTGTTGGTCAAGCTGGTTTGAGACTAGTCCAACAGGTCTGTAATAACTAAGAATGGTACAGTATGTCTATAGCCAAATGAATGATATATTTGTAATCCGTGCATCTATGCCATCATAGATTAAGACACGTTAAATAGAAAGTCATTCAAAAGCTAACGATGTTGAGATTGTTTCCTTCTGTAGACATAAACCCTCAAAATGAATGTGAGGTAGGCGAAGAGGCAAAATCACCTTTCCAAGTTCCGTCAAAGGAATAGCGAAAGAAGCACCGCTCCTCTAGAACTTAGTCACACCTACTTGGGTGATTTGAAGTTTATATAAAATAGAGGGGGGAGACAAGTACGTTGTGACCTTCATTGATGATGGTACAACGTATTGTATCCTTTGTTTGTCAAAAAGCAAAGATAAAGTTGTTGAAACGGATAAGCGCTACAAAGCAGAAGTTGAAAATCAACTAAGCCTATGGATTGAGAAATTCGTAATGATAGAGGGGGAGAATGTGAAGCATCGTTCATTAAACGACTGCTCATTACTCACCTCAGTCCAACGGTGTTAGCCAAGCGTAAAGCCGTACACCCAAAATATGTGGGGCGAGGAGATCCTTACCGCTAATGCAATTCTCAACAGAAATACGCATAAGGATAAGGATAACTCTCCGTGTGAAACATAAAAAGGATCTCACATACAAATGTTGTCATATGGGGTAGCTTGGTAAAAGTTGGAATACCGAAATAGGTCAAGTTGGACCTAAGACTGTAGATTGCATATCCACTGGATCTGCAAATAACAGTAGTGCTTATCGCGTCATGGTGTCAAAGAATGTTGAATTATTTGAAGATAACTTTTCTTGAAAAGGAAAAAGAAGTAATTGCTCAAGGTTAACAAGAACCCGTGAGGTCCTGACTGTCCGGAACTAGACATTCTGTATCTACAGGACTCGGAAGTTGCTGACTATCCAGAACTTAATATTCCAGATCTGCAGAACTCAGGGATTCTAGATGTTGAACCGAGGCGGAGCAAAAAGGGGACAAAGACTTGTTCCAGGCCTTCTAGCTTGTATGGTTGAGAATGAACCATGGACAATTGGCAAATAATTGTCATCTCCAGAAGTGTTGCTTTGGAAAGAAGCTACAAAGAGAGAAATAGATTCCATCATATAGAACCATACTTGTGTAATGGTTGATCTTCCTCCGGGAAAAGAACCTTTAGGTTGTAAAAGTGGATACTCAAAAGCGAGTACAAAGTAGATGGATCTACTGACGAGTACAAGGCCTCGGCTACTTGTACATGTGCTCCCCTGTGAGTAGATTAACATCCAGGTCCATTGCAGTCTTGCGTGGCATGGATGTTGAAACAATCTTCCTAACCAGAGAGTTGGAAGGGGAGGATCAGAGTTGGTTTGCTGGACTGTTGGGCTTTTTCCTGAACTTTCCTTTTGGTCCTGGAAGTTTCAGATAAAACAGAAACAATGAATCTGACCACAGAAACATTGACTCTGAAGGTATAAAGCCAACAGTTAGAAAACCAACAGTCTGAGAATGGAAGTCATATTGAAACAAAGTCTCGATATGAAAGATATGGGTATCATATATGACATCTTAGGAATTGGATTTCTAAGACATCTAATGGACTGGTCTAACTCCAAACTTAGTTGTGAGATAGTTGACAGTCTCGTTGAAGCCACCAATGGATATGAATCATATAACTGATTGAAATCATGGTGCACCCATAGACAATGAGCTATATGCATAGGTCACGTGTAGTTCAATGTATTGTACACACTACAACCGACCTAGTATCGGCATACAGACAGATCAGTTGAACTAAGGTTCACTGATGATCTTAATAAATGATCAATAGAAGGCGTTAAGTCGAATATGACGATATCTGAATTATTCGCTTATCTACGGATTATAGTATTCTGGATATCCAGCGGTTTTGGGAGAACACAATGATGCAAATTGGACATCAGATATGAAGAACACCAAAGCCACAAGTAAATGTGTATGATGGGTCTTGGAAAATCCTCTAAGCAAAATTGCATCGACCGATTCATGATGGGATCGGAGTTTATCGCTTTATACAAAGCATGAAAGAAGTTGAGTAACTTCATGACTCCTTAGAGGATGTCCCTTATTGGGAGAAACCCGTGCCTTCACCTATTATACACTGTGGCTAGCCGGTCGGCTTCAGGAAGGACACAAATGACGGCGTCTGGATATATCTGTCAGGATCTGTCGGAGACATAAGACCGTATGACAGTTGATCATCACGTGCGTCACTACCTTATTTACTAACTAAGGGACTACCCAAATATCAAGTGTTCTGCCTGTCTAGGGGAATGAGCTTAAAACCCAAACAATACGAACCTTTGTGGTGGAAACACAACCATACTGATTGGAGATCCCAAGAATTTGGTTCAATGGGAAAACTAAGTGGCAAAAGGTTCAGTTGAGCGCTTCAGTGGAAGCAAGAAGCACTTCGGATGATGATTTCTGTACGGAAACATGAATCCAAAACTGTTCCCACGATAGACATTAAAGTGCTACCTGCATTGTGGGTAAAGGTTAAGCTTCCAAACTTTTAAACAATCCTCAAACGGTTGAGGTTAAGGTTGGGGAAACTTTTAATGATTCCTAACACTTGTGAAGTGGGGTATAGCAGGATACCTTGTAGGAGATCACCTATTTAAGTGCGAGGATGTCCGCCTCAAATGAACGCACTTAAAAATCCAAGAGTTATTGTGTTGTTATCATTGTCTTGGCTTACACTAAACACTGACGGTTCAAGACATCACGTTCACCGCGCAGTAAGTAAGTCCGATGGTTTCAACTAGGGAAGGTTCAAAGCGGAAGCTACCTCTTCTGATGCAATATCTTTTCGCTGAAAGATTGCTGAAATGTAGGCACCTTGTGCGTGCGCCACAATCTCTCTTTCATAGAGGGGATTGTTGGAAATTTTCCTTTAGCGGGGAGATGCGTCCACCCATCTTTGATGAATTAAACACTAGTGTTTCGCATGTTGGAGACCTTGTCTCTTCGCACATACATGATCTACGAAGTGAGTAGATGACCGTAAGGCCAAGAATCGTCAAATTTCGTTGAGAAATGAAAGAGATATTGGTCCACGAAGTAAGGTGTTTGAGGCATGGAAATGTGGTGTGGGACAAATCTACCACATCGGTGGAAATAGGAAGAATTGCTCTCTATATAAGTCTCTAATGTGGTAAAGAGTTTGGGACCCCAAGGGGTATCCCATGTGTTTAAAGGAGGGAAGACCTAAATGTGCTTGGGTTCAAGGCTAAGCCCACACGCGTGCCACCGCCAGTCCGTCCCGTCCGGTCTCGGTCACGGGCTGTGGGCTGTGGGATATTTCTGATATTATCTTTTTGGACCAGAGAACTTTGCCAGATGTACAGTTTGATCCCTAAAGTTTCTTATGTACAGTTTGGTCCCTGAAGTTTAATATTTTACAATTTGGTCCCCAGAGTTTCTGGGAAGGTGACGGAAGGCAGAAAACTTTCTGCCTACCGTTGGAACTGGTTTTTGAGGCATTAATCAACCATTACTTGGCTGATTAACTCCTCCATTATCAACCTCCTTCATGTCCATAATTCAGCCCCTCTTGATGGCCATTAACAACCATTACTTGGCTGTTTTAATGCCCTCCTAATGGCCATTAACAACCACGTTTTGTGCTGTTGTTTAGCCCCTTCTCCTTGCTATATATTGAGCTGTTGTTGGCTCAATTCAGTGACTGAAAATACACGAAAAACAGACATCAATATAGCACTGGAAAAGGTAAAAACAAATACGAAATCGATGATCAAATTCGGCAAAACAGTGGTGAAAATTCAAGAAAAACAAGGCGTAAATTCGGCAAAATCAGGATCAAATTCAGCAAAACAGTGGCTGAAAAAGTGACCAAACCCTCACATATACACAACAGAGACACTATATACACAGAGACAAAACGAGAAGAGTAGATAAAAAAACTCTTCCTTCCTTTTCCATATCTTCAACAAGTCGATTCATATTTGTTTTATTCGGCAGGCTCAACCTATTGGCTTTGTAGCGTTGAGATTAAAGTGTTGTTTTATCTTGGGAGATTATTGCCCGCTAACGTAAAAGCACATATACGGGGCAATCTTGTCTTAAGGACAGAGTGCAATCACTCGACTCAACACACAACGTTGTAACCATCCAGATTTAGTTGTTTCTTGATTTCAGGATATCAAGATTCAAGACACAACAAGCTTGCGACAGTTCTCAACATTGGCCTTGCAAGGTTATCAAGATTCAAGACACAACACGCTTGCGGCAGTTTTGAAGATTGACCATTTATTTATCCTTTCGAACACTTGTAATAGTTATTTACTTCCCGTACTGCTTTATAAAGTACAATAGAGTACCAACAATAATTACATTATTAATGTATTTTAACTTGTTGCAGTTGGTAACCTATCCTATTTTTTCAGGTTACTAATCTTATTAGTTATGGACGATTACTTGTAGTGTTATCTTTTAAATGATCTGATAGTTTGATATTCTGTTATCCAAGATTCAAGTTATATACACTTGTAGTAAAAAGATATATATTATATGATTTAATTGAACATATTATCGTAGTTTAGTTACCATTTTTAGTATGTGGTAATTAATTTGTGTTCTTGGTAAAAATAAATCTGCAATTACCTTAGAAGTTCCAAATTTTATTGCGATTCATGTGATTTACTGGATTCAAAATCCGTCATCTATCCGTATTTGGTGGATTTGTTTTAACAAATATACAATGAGCAAAAATGTTAGGTTCAGATGAACAAAGGACTCCAACACTATATGCCTTCCCGGTATAAGTGACTCAATTGTATAAATATTTTTTACAATGTCACTGCATAGAATTAAGCTTGTTTTATAGTTAATGATTACTATAATTGTTGTGTTGTTCCATGACACGTACAGGATTCGCCATGTGATCCATGTATGGTACATTGTTGTTTGCATTGGTGTGCCATGTGTCAAGAACACAGAGAGATGAAGCTTCACTTATCATATAATGATAACCCAACAACAACAATTGTAGACCCACCACCAGCTCAAGAAATGAATGCAAGTGTAAATAACGATGATCAAGCTGTAGCTGATTCTTCTGGCAAAGAAATTGTACCATACGATGATTTGGAGTTGGAATCCCTGTAAAATATGGTGTATATTTTTTTTGTTTTTTGGAAGCATCTTACTTTGTTTTGCATTTAACAATTTACTTATTTTTGTGAAACTGATTACTAAGCAGTCAAAATTTTGCATCAGTATTAAGGTAATTAAAGATTGGCATTGCCGGTAGGGAAGTTACACCTCATTCTCTTTCCTTTTACTCTACTTTTCTGCACACCTTATGAAATCTTAGTCGTCTGGCAACTTGTTCATGTCATAATTATTTGATGCATGGAGTATCCACTCAAAATTATTTCTCGTGCGTGGTCGATGGTGTATTGCTTAATTGTTACCAGTACGTATCTTGTCTAGTACTGGATAGGTTCTATTTGCAACATCCATGGGCTACCGATGTTACTTAATTGTTTGGAATAAAAAATCTTGTAAGAATATATGAAAAGAACAAAGTTTTAAGGAATCTTAGTAGCTCAATTGGTTGACTACTTGAATTCTCACATGTTCCATATTTCTCCTTCCCCTACCTTCTATATAATAAAATAATTTTTTTAGAAAAAAGAAAAAGAAACAAGAATAGAGATTCTCACCTATTTACTTATAAGGGTGAGAGTAACTATAGTCAAATAGGCTTTATCCTTGCAAGAAGATGAGTTAGAAGTACATGCAAGGACAATAAGGTTATTTCAAGAGAAGCGATAACCACCCAACAAAGGCTAGTAGCCTTAGATGTAAAGATTGAAAGTTGACGGCTTTCAAACAATTGCAAATTAAATGGAGGACATTAAAGGGCGCTAAACAGTTAGCGTTTCAAGAAAAACTATGGGAGAAGAGAGCAGGGGACTTAGAGGGAGATGCAGACATCTTTTGTAAGAAAATGTCAAGTTGCATTAAAATAGTAGCAACTAAAGTGGTAGGTGTGCTTAAAGGTCTAGGACTTCGACCATAGGAATTCTAGTGGTAGAATGAGGAGGTACAACGAGTTACTAAAGCTAACAAAGAGTTGTAATAGGAAGAATATGTCAAAAGATGAGGACGGAGAAGCCTTTGAAGATTCCAAGTAATAACTGGTTTAGCGTTGTTGTTCTCAGATGTACACACAAATATATGTGGTCGTGTAAGTAATAAATTGATTAAGAATAGAGTAACGAACCCATAGATACTTACGATCAACAAATATTAAATTATCTAAAATCAAAATTTTATTCAACTATTTTCCCAAAAAGTGATTTTTATTACTAACTACTGCAGGAATGTAAAGATTATAATTTAATGCTAACAATTGATCGAGAACGTATATGCAAAGCTTATGAGTAAAGATGATGAGATGAGTAATTCCAGGACTATGGTTTTGTTAACAATCCAGTTTCATATTCATCTTAACTAAATTAGTAAATTATATAGTTTACTGATAACAATGTTAATATTACGAGCAAGAATCTATCCAAGTTACTTACACACCTATATGTCTATGGTCGTGAATCTGAACAAAAACGCATTTATACTGCTTTAAATTAACCAAGAAAGGTAATATAGGTATATGTCTATCCTTAGTGCGAATCCGCTCCTCGATGCCCAAGGCTAAGAACTTACTCTATTTAATCCTATTGCAATCTTGAATTCCCATTTTTGAGTTCAATTCAATATTCATAGATGACATCTTACTATTAGCTAAGGCTGTCCTAGTGGGACGAAATGTCCTGGTCTGTTCCGCTACATGCCCGATTCGGGGCCGGTTAATCTCGAACTCGGGTTAGGGTAGGAGAGTTGAGAGGCGGGGGACAGGGGATGGGATGGGTCAAGGGTTGTGTCTCGATATCCCAGACCGATAATGACCTGGTACTGGCTCGTTATCCTACCAGATTTTAATAAAAATAATTTACAACAATAAAATACCAAGTGTAATCCCACAAGTAGGATCTGAGAAAGGTAATGTATACACAGTAGCGAGGTTGTTTCCGATAAACCTCAGTTCAAGAAAATTATATCAAAGCAGTATGAAAAGAAATAACATAAGTGAAGAAGCCACGACAAAATACTAAAGATAGCATGACAAAGCATGACTGAAAAAAAATGGTAACTACAACAATATAATACTTCCACTGTTTTAAAATATTTGTCTGGTTTGACTTAACACGGAGTTTAAGAAAGTAAAGAAGACTTTTAAATCATGTGGCTATTAACTAAAGATACGTAGAATGTATCAAATTGTCCTTTAATCTTGTGGTTTTAAATATGTCATGTGAAAAGTTGGAATAAAAGAGTTTTCAAAAAAGAAAAGAGGCTTTCAAATGGACTAAAAAGGAAAGTAGACAAACATTTTGAAATGGAGGGAGTACTATAATTAATATACAAGATACAACAGATAATAATAGAAATCGAAGAACAAGAAACTACAAGACTAATACTACAATTACTAGTATGGAAGGATAAGTGAGACAATGCTCAACTACCCACTAGCCTTCTACCATAATTCGTGTCCTCCATGGCCTTTACCTAAGGTCATGTACTTGGTAAGCTGAAGTTGCGCTACATCTTGTCTAACCAACACTCTCCAATACTTATTCGGCCTACCTCTACCTTTTCTGAAATGATCTATAGTCAACCTCTCACACCTCCGCACTAGGACATCTATATATGCATCTCCTCCTATATGCCCGAACCATCTTAGCCTCACTTTCCACATCTTGTCTTCTGTTGATGCAACTTTCACCTTGTCCCGGATATCTTCATTTCTAATCCTCTCTCCTAGTAAGCCCACACATCCATCTCACCATCCCATTTTCGTAACTTTCATCTAATGTAAGACGTCGTCGTGGACCACATACTGCTCGCGTCCCCACTACTCCCCCAGGCCTCCATTGTTCACAACTTCTCTCCAACTCCTGAGCTTTGCTCTAAGTCAATGCTCCCCACTTGATCTTAGGTTGACCAAACACAACCCTCTTTTGCCTCTTTCTCTTAATCACTAAGTCAATTACCAAGAGCCTTTGCTGGATTGTGAGATTTTTACTTGAGATAACCTTGCAATCCGTGTATAAACCTCTATCGCACTTTCTGGAGAGTATGTAATCTATTTGGGTCTTGACCATTGAACTCTGGAAGGTGATCAAGTGCTCCTCCTTCTTTTGAAAATTGAAATTTGCTATCACCAAGTCAAAGGTTTTCGCGAAATCCAACAACTACGTTCCTCCTTCATTTATATCTCCAAACCCGAAACCTCTATGTACATCGCCATAACTCCTTGATGTCATCTTAATGTGGTCATTGAATCCTCTCATAGGAATATATTCTCAATGTGCGAAATACCACACACAACCTCGTCCAATCCTCCCAAAAGTGCCTTTAAACCTCCTCGTTCAAGTCCACTTGAGGTGCGTATGTACTAACTACATTTAAAGTAAGCCCTCCAATATCTAGCTTAATAGTCATCAATCTAACGTTCACCCTCTTAACCTCTATCACTAGGTCCCTGAGCTCCCTATCGACCATTTTTCAGAAAGACAGGAGACTGCCTCTGGTCTCTTTGAACTCTTTATTGTTTTTCTTTTGCTTTCTTTGAAATTCCTAAAGGAATTAAGACTTGAGAGTATTACTACGAATTTGTTCTCAACAAGGGGCTTGGATACCTCTACTTGAGAGTGAGAGTAACCGCCCCTTTCCTTTTGGTTCGAGTTAAACAAAAGCTTTCAAAACCAGGTATGTATGATTCCTCGTTAGCAATTTCGTTCATTTTTTTGTTTTAAATTAATTTTTAAGTAGGTATTTATATTGTTGGTTTGATTCGGTTTATTTAAAATTAAAATTAAATTAAATTCTATCAGTTTTTAAAATTACAATTAAAATCAAACAAAAAATATATCAATTTGTTTTCTTCGTTTGATTTAGTTTTCGATTTTCGTGAACATTCCTAATTAGGACAGGAACTAAAACAAATTTGCCTTTTTTTTTTATCAGTGGTATCCTCCCCCCCCCCCCCTCCTCCCCTTATTCCTCTAATCAAATGGCGGGAAAAAAAGAAAAAGGAAATGGAAAACAAAGCCCGAATTTCAATCCTGACCCGCCAACTATAAAACCCTTAAAATTCACTCTGTTCTCTCTTTCTCCTTTAAAAGTTAAAAACATTGAAAATACAAGTTCAACTAATCCAAGAATCATTGTAAAGGCAAAAAAAAAAGGTATGATTTTAGAATTTCCCCAAAAAACACAGTTTCAGAAACTAGAAATCTCAATTTTACTGAATTTATTGCTAATTTTCCATTACAGAAATGTCTGGTTCCGGAGAAGATTTTTCTCAATTTGGTATTTCAGCAGAGGTATATATACACACACACATATATCCTATCCTTGCAATGCTTAATTCAAAATTTTCACTATTTGGGTATAATTTTCTTTGAGTTAATGGTGAAAAACACACTCACTTTTCGCGAGTTTCACCCCCAAACTATGAGCTGTTCCTTCTTCATACGTGAATTATCATCATCTGCTCAACTAGGTGTGTTTTAATACATAGATGATAATAGTTCCTAGGATGATTTCCTGCTCTGAAGTCGGGTCTTTTTTGGAGCTCCTTCCGAAGAGGTTGGGATTAGACTTTCAATTGGATGTGTCCCGGTCAAATCGTTAACGACAAATCCGTCCAGGCATACTACTTTCAAGCAAACCTTCTCTCCTTTACCTTCTTGATTGAATAGTTAAGTGGAAAGACTCCCTTTTTTAGGAACTTCGACTACCTGTGCTGGTAAATTCCACCTAGACTGAGATTCATCAGTTGATCATTTAGTTTGTGTCCTAAGTCCTATATCCTTCAGGAAAGGATCAATTCCTTCTCTAACTTCTACTTGGGGTCACTCCTCGGAAAGATTTGTCATTCGAGTTAACTTCTTTTACTCCTTCACCCTTGACTGCATTCCCAAAAATGCCATTCCCATCCGCTAAACCTGCTCCTTCTGAGATTGGTTTTACCCCGCTCCTCAATCTTATTCTCTTTCCGATCATGCTTCAGATTCTCTTTCAGTTGTGGAAACAATCCCCTATTTCTATCGGTTGAAGGTAGGAAAAAGGAACATCTGATAGTCGAGGTGCAAAACTTGAAAAAAAGTGATAGTTCAGGTGTATTTTTTGACCATTATCTCTTTTTCTTTCTGTACTTTAATGTGTTGTATAACAGGAAAAAGACAAGCTTGTAGCAGAGGTGATTCGCTATGTATTATTCAAGACTGAACAGAATTCAGGGTGCCCAATAAAGAGGGAGGAGCTAACCCAATTGATCACAGGCAGGAATTATCGTCAAAGAAATCTCCCTGCTTTTGTTATCAATGAGGCGAAATCGAAACTTTCCTCCATTTTTGGCTTTGAAATGAGGGAACTTCAACGATCCCGCTCTTCTTCTACTCAAAACCCTCGGTCATCTCAGCAAGGTTTTCTCTAAACTATGAGAACTGTTTTTTATGTGGTTATTCTATTTCAAAATATTAGTTGGATTGAGTATTTAAGTGGGCGTTTGGACAAAGAAAAATGTGAAATTTGGAAAAATGTTGAAAAATGTATTTGGAATTGGAGTTGTGTTTGGACGTGAATACAACTTGGGAAAATGTTGAATTTTTGTGAGTCATTTGGAGTGAATGTGAAAATAGGTATTTGGAGTTTTCTGAATTCCAGAATAGAAACTGTAACAATTCTATATCCAAATATGATTCAGGAAAGGGAAAATTATCCATGGCCAAACAGGCCCTGAAACTCCGCAAATGTGTGTCTTACTGTAGCATGGCCCTTTGCCGCTTCAAACGGGTACTTGCCTTTTGTTTTTTTTTTGGTGGATTGGAAAGATCTCGGTCTTTATTCGCTTCCCCAGATATATAGGGGAAAAGGTCTTCCTCAAATACAGTCCGAAGTACAGAGTTTTACTCCTTTTTTTCCTTTCTATTTTTAGTTCTAGAGTAGATAGAGAAGAATTGATCCATCCCTGAGCTTCTACTCGATGTCATAGGAGGCATTCAGTCTTCAAGAATAAAACGGATAGCCTCTTCTTGACATGCAAAACATAGGCAGGTAAAAGGGGATGGGTTGCACTAGGTTAATGGACAATGTAAAATAGAAACTAATATGAACTTACTCACCCATGTGTGGTGTGAAATGAGAGTTTTAAAATAGCACAAAAGATCCGGAGAAGTAATATAGACAACCTCAACTAGTTTAGGTTTAAGGTTTAGTTGATTGTTGATTTTACCGAGTAACTAAAATCTTGCATTGTTTGCATGCAGTATAGAATATTTCTTTAAGTAATTGATTTAGCTTCTTTATTTATTAAAAAAACAAAAGAAGAAGAAGAAATATGTAGCATACCATTCAAAACTTCTCTTGAATTCCATCTGAATATCTTTTTGAGTAATTTTAGTTTTCATACAAGTTTTGGAAAAACTCAAGGAATAAGAAAACAAGAGCAATAAAAAATTTTGATATCTCTCAGAAGTAGCAAACCAAGAAGGTTTGCAGGGATGATCTTCCATCATCCCGCTCAAAATTCATTGATACTGGCAGGCGGAGTGGTCTGCCTCTTTTATGAGCTTCAATTTTTAGTTTCACTGGTCAAAGGGTTCTCTGGAAGTGTTTGCAAGGCTGATCTTGAGCTTTCCGCCTTGATTCTAGCAACCTCCTCTGTAGCTCTTTACACATTTTCGTAATCTTCCTCGAGCTTAATCTTTCAAAGATTGCTTATTGCCATTCCCAGCAGTGCCTTTGCTTTCCTTTGTATGAACCAAGTTTTCCTTGTCATCTGTAACAAGTATCTGCCCTATGCTTGTCGCTGCTGATGAATTCTTAATTGGTGTTTTTCTTGAAGAGTTGTTCACTTGTGTCAAGCACTTGTCTGAGTGATAAGTTGTGGCTTTGTGGCTGCCAAGGCAGAAGGATTCAGTGCTACAGTGAAGACTGTTTATGGGGCAGCATTAGGTATGAGAGAAAGCAGGGGAGGAAGAGCATGAGCAGCGCTATCCACATTAGCCTCAGCATGATCAATTAAAGATTGTTCCATAGGTTCTTCTCCAACAACTTCTATATTAGTGTCTGAAACACTGCTGACTTCCACTCACCTTAGTCTCACACTCACCTTCCTGGGCAGCATCAGGTATGAGAGAAGACTATGAGGTGCACTCTCCACAGTAGCCTCAGCGTAATCTTCTTCATGTTCTTCCATGAGTTCTTCTCCAGCATCTTCCATGTTAGTGTCTGAAATATCTTCCAGACACTGCTGACTTCCACTCACTTTAGCCTCCACCTCATCGTTGAATTTCCCGAACAAATTCACCTCATGAAAATCTATGTTAGTGTCTGGATTGGAAATCACACTCTCCCATCAACTCTTGTTTTCCTGCAACATTAGGGTTACATTCTGCACCCTCATCCACTCCCACTTTATTGACCACTAGGGGATACCGTTGGGTGCAAATGAACCTTTTCTTTTTAATGTGATGGTGTGTGAGCTAGCTTGGGCGCACCTCGATTAATGAACCGGGTAATCTGTTACAACCCACAATCAAATGTGTCGAGTAAACCTGTCCATCAAGGCTAGAATAGATGGCCTTATACTGGGTGTTGTAGTTGGGATTTGGATATGGAATTTCCAGGTTGTTGCTCTTATGCCTCAATGCTCACAATATAAGTTAATAATTGCTTCTAGCAAGTTTTTTTTTCCGGTGTGGTAGTTTGTTGAGGGTGTTTAACTGTTTCTTCTGAGTTGAGAATACATATATATCAAACAATTGCCTGCTTATTGACCTTATAATTTTCCTTTGCTACCCAGATAACTAGTTACCTGTGGGAATTTGGAAGGTTTTTAGCTGCATCATCAACATAACCTCTCTCAAACTGAAACTTTGATTATACATAATTATTGGTAATTTAAGAAACGAAAGTGATCCATGGTCTACAAGATGTTACAAAATTTTAATGCCAGGGGCGTGTTTTCTTCATTTTGTGTTCAGTTTTCTCTAAAATAGAGAAGTTTCTTCACTATACTGAACTAAGCTTACAAAATTTTTACCGAACTATGACTAGTGATAAAAATGCAGCAAAAGCATCTTAGTTGATCTATGCAGTGGGCTAGTAGCTGAGGCTGATATAGACCATTTTCAGCTTTTATAAAAGCTTTAGCTTTCCAATATTTCTTTCTTCTACTGCTGCCTCTGGAAATTTGTTCCCACTTCCAGAATGTAGGAAGCAAGAGTAAGTCTGTAATATAGCTAATAAAACTATTGGATCTCACTGAATACTCCTTTATCAATTTTGAGAAGAAAGAATCCTCACTTTCCAATAGCTTTGCTGCTGTGTCATAGTCAGAAGAATCCTCTCTTTCGAATAGCTTTGCTGGTGTGTCATATTTGGGTATTCTTCCTGTTCAATGACAAGTGAAGGAATTCACATAGTTAAACTAAAAAAATTAGCAGCTTATTCAATTCAATAGGATATAGAGATTTAGATGCATTAAAATTTTACCTTCATTCAAGACTAACACAAGATCACTATCAATGACTGTGGATTCTTGAGCAATTGTGACAACTGTTCAATTTCGGAACTCTTAGACTGATTCTCTTTTGTAACACTGCATTAGTTGCAGTATCAACTGATGCTGTTGCTTCATCCAGAACGAGAATGCTGCTTTTCTTTAGCAAGGCTCTTCCAAGCCAGATAAGCTGCCTTTGACCAACATCCAGTTTTCTCCTTTTTCAACCACTGTGAAACTCACCACATTAGTAGGTTTCAACAAGGAAATATACCATTGCTTTCATAAAAAAATTTGTGGCTTAAGATTCTACTTTTTATCAATAAATTTCTAGTCTAACCTGTAGATTCTAGCTTTTCTGGCTTTGTACGTATCTAAAGTTGGAATTGTGGTATCTAAGGTAGGTATTAATAAGTGGTATTCATAATTGAGGCGGCAAAATGGAATTCTTCAGATTAATCTATTTGGAACCATAGGCTGTGTATCTTGTTATTTAATTATCTATTTCCAACATAGACTTTTTCATGATGGACAGTTGGAGCTGATGCAAAGTCATATGTTCTCATAAGTCAGCTACCCGCAGATGTATACAAGTCATGTGTGGAGGATGAAAAAAAATCACATGTCACTGCTCTTAAGTTTGTCGTTACTGGCATTGTTCATCTTGCTGGAGGCAAAATTAATGAAGGTATATTTGCAATTTCATTCGTCCTTGAACATATTTTTTCCGTTCCTATTTTTTCTTTGTCCTTTACTTCCTAACATCTAATGAGAGGAATGAAGCTAAAAATTGCTGCCATCAGAAAATCTTTGGCATCAATTGAGACGGTTGGGATTGTCTGAAACTGATGAAAGCCATCCTGTTCATGGAAACGTCAAACTAGCATTAGATGCAATTGTTCAACAAAGGTTAGAACCGACAAACCAGAGGAGTCAATGTCCATGTCACATAGTTTTGCTTTCTGGTGTTCTGATTTTTGCACATTCACAGATACTTGCACAAAGAGAAAGTTAATGGTCCAGAAGGTAATACAACATTTTATGAACTTGCTGAGAGAGCACTAGATGGGCCAATTAATGATGGAATGAAAGAGCATATATCAAAGGTATAATTCAGACTTTTTTGTTGCGTCTTATGCTTTTAGTATGCAATTATATCTTGAATGGTGATATCTCAGTCTTGTGTAAGGGTAATAATAGTTGAAGAGAGTTGCATTCACTTTGATTATGAACGGTCAATCATTGTTTTAGTAAGCTTTTGCTGTGTCATGGTTCCTGAATTGTTATTTGAGTAGATTTGTGTGACTGTAATTTATTTGTTGCAAGAAATTTATCAACTAGATTTCTAACGTTCCACTAGGGGCGGAGCTACCCATAGCTGAGGGGTGTCAAGCGACACCCCTTCATCGGAAAATTACATTGTATAGATAGGTGAAATTTTGGTCTTATAGGTATGTATACCAGTGTTGACACCCCTTAATATAAATCCTGGCTCCGCCACTGTGTGTATCAGTGGTCAAGGGGTTGCAAAAATTCCCTAAGGTCGCATATTCGAACCTGGGTCACGACATATCTATATTTTTTGACACCCCTTAATATGAATCCTAGCTCCACCACTGCGACCCACAATCCTTGCATCAACAAAATATATGCTGTGTTTCTCCCTATTTGAGAAGCTGGGGTGATAACGGTAGCAACCAATCCTACAAATTACAATATAGAAAGTGTGTCTAATTTCACATTGATACGTGATGCTTGTTGCAATTTGACAAACTTGCCATTTGGTCAACTCCAAAAATCCAAATGGACTTACTAATTAATCCTTAAGCTATCCCATTGCAGATCGTGAACAAAGGTATTGCGTCGGTGGACGCTAACTAGTTTCTTCACTGCTGACGGGGATTCTTCACAAGTTTTTTTGGCCATAGTTCCTAACTGTATGAGATTGGTCTTTGAAGCTGTTAATTTGGTATGATGTTTTAGGTTTGTCAGAGGGGTGCCACTTTGGTTCTTCGTCGATTTTCTTGAAGTACAGCCATTAGTGTATTTAGGCAGCTGAATTGATGTTACTTATCTGATCATCCTTTTTGTCTGGCATAATAATTAATTTCTGTTTATAGAAGTATTAATAGAGCCCCCCATCCAGCAAAAAATTTGTCTTCGTTTGGATAATATTTGACAATGTATTCATGCATCCATCTTTAATTTAGTTTCTCTCTTTCTGAGCAAATATTGTACTACTTACTCGCGCTTGAACAATTAAATAGCAATTTAGATCATTGTCCTTATTCAGAATTTAACTAGAGTTGATGCTGAGTTTACCATGTGTAATATTTTTCTCTCCAACCATCAAGGAGTATGGTGGAGTGGATGAGATTCCTTCACTCTTTAACCAGTCATAGCTTTGAGCCTCCGAAATGGAGAAACTCTTGTTAAAAGATTATTTTCGCTTAGTGAGTTTTATGTGGCGTGAATCTAGATTAGTCGAGCTAGTAAATTTCAAACACAAAAAATAAAATAAAAAAATTATTGATTTCCCTAATGTGCGTGTTTCTTTTATTTTTTTTCTTGAGTGAATAGGCGCACACTGTCTGTGTTTTCCCCCTCTTTCAACTGTATTAAACCATTGATAATGTTTTCCGGCCAAACGAGTGACAGTTACATTCTTTCGACGGTGTAAATTGTTTTCCATGACAACTACCATAAAACATTAGTCTTGTCCTCACATTACTTAATGCCGTCTGCAATACTATGTCACTAATCAGATGTGTTAGGATTTGAAATTTATGGGTTCAGAAATTCAACCCTTTTAAATTATCAGGTTCTAAATTAATAATTTATACATATTAAAAGAATTTCTTAAGACAAATACAGTGTTTGGACTAAGATTACTGAATTCGACCGAACTCATACCTTGGTTTCTAGCCCCGCCCGGGTCTCTAACTGTTAATCATACAGTGGGAAATGACGTCAAAAAGATGCTTCTCTAACCTAGGAGTATATTGTTGTTAAGAAAGATATGTCATACCCGACTAAGTGCCAAATGAAAAAGGTCGAGTTTGAAATCTACCTTCATGTATCTGGTAGGAAATTTTGTGGAGTGTCATCCCATAATACAGGTGGGTAAGGTAAATTACATGAAGGGGGGCGTTGTGTGTCGGGGGGGGGGGGCGAAGCCATTTTAAAATTCTTGGTCAACTTGAATAGATAATGACACAGAATTGAATAAGTTGCAGAGAGATGAAGTGCATATATAAATGATACGTCATGTTTTAACAGGTATTATGGGAGTAGATATAGGTTTAACCTAACCAACTAACTTCCCTAACTCTATACACATATTAGCCGTTATCGGCATGAAGATCGGAAATTTTGCAGTGGGATAGATCGTGATCCCCCAACTACCGGGATAAGGGGTTATCCTTAACTGCCATCTACTGGATGCACAGGGTTACCTACGCCGGAAACTTGTCTACACATTGTTCCGACTCCTCAGGTGTAGTTCTCAGACCCTTTTCTGCCACGTGTATCCATCTAACGACTCTGAGCATTTTGACCAATACAGGTAAATTTGTAAATTAATTTTTAACTTAGGATGTTTTTACTTTTAGTATAATATGATATGATCTGCAGTAACTAGCTAGAAACGCAACAAGAATCAGCTTCGTCGTCTAAGTTTTTGCAAGTTAAGTTAGAACCTAGACAAACTTTAAGAATACGTACAAATTTAGAGGTGGCAAAATTAGCCCATGAAAATATAACCCGTCCAATCCGTCCAAAATTTGGCGGGTTATTGATCCGCCCATTTATTAGCTCAGTCTATTTCAGCCCATCAAAAGTTGGCTAATATGTCTCATGAGAAATCTTGTGAAAATATTTTTTATTTGATATGTTATATATAACTATAATAATTTTTTTTATAAGGTACTAAAATATTACTCCATCTGTCCCAATTTATATGACACTCTTTCCTTTTTAGTCAATTCCAATCAGAATAACACCTTTCTATATTTAGTAACAATTCAACTTTCAATTTACCTTGATACCCTTGATGAAATGATTTCTAAACAAATTTTTATGGGTTGTTTTAGAGAGAAAAGGACCAAAATAGTACATTATCTTTGGGTTTGGACCTAAAACCATACATGTTCTTTTACATGGAGCATTAATTGTCCATTATGTTTGCATAAGTGGTGCACTTTTAGTCAATTCTAAAAATATTATGTTAAAAATTTAACGGAAAAGGGAAAAAATGCCCCTCAACTATTAGAAAAGGTCTAAAAATATCATTTTATTTTGCTAAAAATACCCCTTAATTCAAAATTTTGACTCATTTATGCCCTTTGACTAACGGTCAACACAAAATTAAAAAAAATATTTTAAATTAATAAAATGCCATGTATAATTTAAATAAACTTTTTTAGGTAACATATTGGAACGCCCTCATCTTTCTCCTATTTTCATGCAAACCCTAAACCTACGTTAAGCTACCATGGCGGGCGCCGGCCACTGGTCAGCACCGTTGGTGCCTGGCCAGCTTTTGGTTATCACTTCTACTCATCAATTCCCTCCCTTGAATGATCATTCTTCCTCCGCAATGGCTTCTAACCCTATGAAGTCGTTGCCAAACCCTAATAACCCCAACAACCCTAGCCATAATAGCCACGAGAACCATGCAGTTCAGGTCCTATCGAAGAACAACTTTGCAAAACTGATCAACCCTAATGGAGGTACAAATATGCAAACGACGGACAATGATATAGAACCCATTCCAATCAAAACAGTGGAGATCGTAGATGGAGAACCTTCGTTGGAATGGACATAGGCAGAGGTTCAACGCATGATCATCATTGAGAACCTTCAATATGCTGTAGTTGATAAGTTCTCTTATGGATGGTCGGAGCTTGAAGAACTAAGGAAGCAGATTCCACTACAATGTGGGATTAAAGGAGATTGTCATATAGGTCTATTTAGAAATCGTCATGTTCTTATGCGATTTGAACTTTTTGAAGATTATCTCCAGATGATGTCAAAGGCAGGTCATTATATTAAATCGAAAGATGGAGAAATCTACCAGATGAGACCTTTGATATATGATATAAAATTTAAAATCGATGAGGAGACAACAATGGTGATGGCATGGATTTCTTTTTCCGAACTTACTACCAACTTTCTTTGTGAAGAATTCGTTGGTTTCCCTAGCTTCTGCAGTTGGTAAACCGTTGTAATTGGATATGGCCACTATTAATAAGACCCGACCAAATTGTGCCAGGGTAAGGGGTTAGTTGATCTTGTTGCAGATTTACCAAAGGTGTTGAACATGAAAATCACTAATGAGAAAACTGGTGTATCTCGATTAGTCAAAGCTCAAATTCAATATGATGTTCTTCTAAAATACTGTAAACGTTGTAAGTTGCAGGGCCATAATGAGGAAGGATGTAAAATATTGCATCTAGAATTGAGGTTTGTTCATAATGAAGGGGAGGATAATACTGAGAGTTCTGAGCCTAAAGGACCACATAGAAATTTTAGAAGGCCAGCTCGCATGTTATCTAGTGGAAAAGTAGTTGGGATCCTGGTAATTGGAATACAGTTAAAGATAAAAGAGTGTTCACTATGAATAAGAATTCAAGCAAGTTCATATATGGCAAGCCAATCAATGGGAATGTAGCAGAAGTACAAACAGAAAATGCATTTGAAACTCTTAACTGTAGAAAATAAAACTGCTGAGGTTCATGAAGTTGAATCGATCAAAGAGTCTATTGAGAAAGGAAAGGAAAAAAATGGAACAATCAACAAAGCAAATGGAGATAGAAGGTGTGGAGAAGGAGAAAGAAGTATTAGGGAACAACAATCAGGAAGTTGTAGAAATTCTATTTACAACTGAGTCAAAGGAGAAGGAGGACAATGTAGAGGTGGTTGATGCAGCAAAGAGTATTAATATGGGTAGCAGTCATGAAGTTGTAGAAATTATGTTTACAACTTATACAAAAGAGAAGATGGACAATGTAGAAATGGTTAGTGTAGGCAAGCTTGATGATGTGAACAAACTCAGTGAGCCACAAGTTTGTAGACAAATTGATGGGGTAGAGGAGGTAGGTGATGCTCAAGTTGAGGATACTGATGTTGTTGATATTAGCACTCAATCTCCCTCTGCTAAATGGGGAGATAGGGTGGAAGAGAAAAAAGTAGGTGGAAGAGAAAAAAGTAGATGGGATAGACTCTATTGAAAATAGAGGTGGTCTGGTTCATGACACTTTGAATGATGTTGTCACGGCTCAAATCGGAGGGACGTGATGGGCACCCGGACTCCACCGCCAAATACTACTAAGCATATAATCAACACCTAATCACAATTAAATACGGCTAAGCCAAATAAGATTATAGAAAATCTTAACCATAAATCCAACTTATATATATATATCAAGGCCGACAAGGTCATACATGACAACTATACACAGGACATCTGTCTACAAGCCTCTAAGAAAGTACATGACATCAAAGGGTTGGGACAGGGCCACGCCATACTCATATACATACTCAAACATTACCATACCAAGATAGTCCGACACTCCGAAACAAGGGGAGTGCTCCAAAATCCGCTGAGTCAGCAACCTACTAACGTGAATCGTCGCCTTGCCTACGTGAACCTGCGGGTATGAAACACAGCGTCCCTCGACAAAAGGGACGTCAGTACGACTGATGTACTGATATGTCAGACATGAATAATAGCATAACAGGGATGTAACAATAACTGAAATAGAAACAGCCGACCAGCAGTAAATGCCTCTGAGGGCCCAAATATATATGCCTAAATGTTATGCACAATGCAAATGCGATATGTATATATACATATATATATATATATGTATATTGCAGAATGTGCAACCCGATCCAGTATATGTCAGTGTTGCTGAATGTGCAACGCGATCCAATATATGTTAGTGTTACGGAACGTGCAACCCGATCCAATATATGTTAGTGTTGCGGAACATGTCACCCGATCCAATATATGTTAGTGTTGCGGAACGTGCAACCTGGTCCAATATATTATATGGGTATAATGCATGAATGACAATGAAACATCCTGAACTTGTCGGATGACATAATATCCTTGTACCTTCAGCTAACACTGTTAAATTCAACATCTTTTCCGTATGCCTCAATAAGGACTTAGGAACATATTTAGACATGATTTTAACATAGGAATCAATAACATGAATATTCTTAACTACTAGGAGTAGAATAATTTATGAAATAATATAACGGTTATGTTTCGTTACATGAAACATGCCAAAAGAAGAAATAATTTGCTTTAACATACCTCGAACCCAAGATTAAAAGTAGAGTAAAATGTTGCTGTGTATTCCCTGTGTTACGCCTAAAATTACAAGACAAGCTTTTCTTAATTTAGCACCAACTCGTCGTGCAACAGATGAGAAATTAGCTTAGTGTTTTTAGTATAGGATTTTACTTGCTAGCAAATGACTTCAGAGGGACATTAGCTTAGTGTTCTAGTAGGATTTCGTTTTGGCATACAAAAGGCTTCATTCTATTAAATGCTAAGGACGATATATCACTAAGAAATGAAATGGAAATGATCTCCTAACCTGCTAACTTAACACGTAGTGTTTAACTCTTATCCCATTAATAGCTAATACACACACACACGGCACCACATTAGTAATTTAGGCTAGTCATTAGGTAGTGTAATTTAAGGGTTACACGTGCATAACTCCATTAAGCTTGTCCCCTATCAGGATTAATTAATCCCACAATTAATCAATTATATACATAATTAATTTTTTTGATCCCAATACACTTAAATCTTAATAAATTATAAGATCTTCATATACTCAATGTCATAATTTTTACGATATAATATCAGTATATCGCCTCCTTATGCGCACACCAAAATTATTTTCGACCCCCGTTGTCACACTTGTTACGTTCAAAATTATTTCGGGGTTTTATCCTTTTATATACTAATCTCTTTATTAGCATACGTAGATATAACATAAATTTTCCCAACGCTCGGGTGTATTTACACACGCCTAGCGATTTTACATACGCTTAGCGATTCAAACCGTGACCCGAAAGTACGGGATGTTACATCCTTCCCCCCTTAGAAACATTCATCTTCGAATGTTGGGGTGACATATCTAATCCTTATCGCTTAACCAGCAAATACAACACAGAATCATATATCATCACATACATTACTACATCTACATCAGACTTATATCCTAAAAATAGAACTCACCTTATGCTTCTCTTGGAATTTCGACGTTAGTCTGGAATAGGTGTGGATACTTGTGCATCATTTCCTCTTCCGCCTCCCATGTCATCTCTTCCGTGTTCCTATTCCTCCACAAAACTTTCACGGAGCTACTTCTTTAGTCCTCAGCTTGCGGACTTGTCGATCTAGGATAGTAATAGGAATCTCTTCATAAGATAAATTATCTGTAACCTTCACATCGTCAATCAGTACAATCCGGGAGGGATCTCCAATACACGCTCTCAACATAGACACATGGAAAATCGGATGAACAAACTCCAACTCCGAAGGTAAGTCCAATTCTTACGCTACCTGGCCGATTCGCTGAGTTATGCGATATGGCCCAATATACCTTGGACTGAGCTTTCCTTTGTTCCTGAATCGCATTACTCCCTTCATAGACGAAATCTTCAAAAAGACTCAATCGTCTACCTAAAATTTTAAGTCCCGCTGTCGCACATCGGAATACGACTTCTGACGACTCTGAGCGGTTGACAACCATTCCTGGATAAGCTTCACCTTCTCTATGGCTTAGTGTGATAAGTCAAGCCCAAATAATTCTGACTCGCCTACCTCAAACCATCCGACATGAGATCTACACTTCCGTCCGTATAAAGCCTCGTATGAAGCCATTTTAATGCTGGCGTGATAGCTGTTATTGTACGTGAACTCAATAAAGGGTAAATGATCATCCCAATTTCCCTTAAAATCCAATACACAAGCTCATAGCATCTTCGAGCGTCTGATTCGTACACTCGGCCTGCCCGTTCGTCTGAGGATGAAAAGTTGTGCTAAGATTAACTTGGGTGCCTAAACCTTTTTTAAATGACTTCCAGAAGTTAGTTGTAAACTATGCACCTCGGTCAGATATAATAGAAATAGGCACACCATGAAGGCGAACAATCTATTTAACATACAACTTCACGTAGTCCTCGGCTGTGTAGGAAGTTTTGACCGGTAAGAAATGAGCTAATTTGGTCAATCTATCAACAATTACCCAAATAGTATCAAATCTATGATAAGAATGAGGTAAACCCGTAATGAAGTCCAGATTAATCATTTCTCATTTTCATATTGGAATCTCAATGTTCTGAGTCAAACCACCGGGCTTTTGGTGCTCTATCTTTACCTGCTGACAATTAGGACACTGAGCTACAAATTCCGCAATGCTTTTCTTCATGTCGTTCCACCAGTAGATACCCTTGAGACCATGATACATCTTAGTAGATCCAGGATGCATGGAATATCGTGAGCAATGGACTTTCGTCATAATTCTATCTCGTAATCCTGCTACATTTTGAACACATAGACGACCCTAGTGCTTGAGAGTTCCATGTTCGTCAATCTCAAAGGTTGTGATCTTCTTCAGTCGAATGCCTTTTCTAATCTGTCTCAAACTGGGGTCTTCCCACTGACGTTCCTTAACTTCCAATATGAGGAACGATTCTGAATATTCTGAATCACAAAACCACCATCCTCCGAATCTCTTAACCGGACTCCCAAACTAGCTAACTGATGAAGCTCTCTTACTAACTCCTTCATTTCGACCTGCACTGGAGTCGAGTTGATCATCGACTTATGATTGAGCGCATCTGCTACAACATTAGCTTTGTCGGGATGGTATAAGATGTCTACATCATAGTCCTTCAATAATTCCAACCATCTTCTTTGCCTCAAGTTCAACTCCTTCTGTTTAAATATGTATTGCAGATTTTTATGATATGTGAAAAAATCTACATGAACACCATACAAGTCGTGCCACCAAATTTTCAGTGCATAAACCACTGCGGCTAACTCCAAATCGTGTGTCGAATAGTTTTTCTCATGTTTCCTCAATTGCCTTGAAGCATAGGCAATCACTTTACCACGTTGCATTAGCACACATCCTAAACCTGCTCCCGAGGCATCACAATACACAACATAGCTTCTGGATCTTTTGGGAGAGTAAGGACTGGTGCCGATGTTAGTCTATCATTTAACTCTTGGAAACTCTGCTCATAAGCATCGGACCACTAGAATTTTATGGCCTTTTGTGTCAACTTTGTTAATGGTGCTGATATGGTAGAAAATCCTTAGCCAGCTTTCTGGGATAGATTGATTATCACGTTTTGAGGCTTTAAACCTCATCTAATGGGTTTAACCTAGAGATAGAAAAAAAACCCTAGTATAGGCTAAAATTAGAATGTGATTAATGCTCCTTAATTTGATTTGAGAGAATAAACTAAAATAGACCCGCTAAATTATCGAGAGGCATTAGTGGGTAATTGAGATTTTAAGGCTAATTTCCGATACTCATGATTAATTAGTGGTAGATAATTACTTGCAATGGATTGTCATTGAGTTAAGTTAAATTACTATGCTCCAAAGCTCCGAATTTCCATAGCTTGTACTCCCCATTAGTTAGTTTTATCTTAATTCATCTTTAAACAAAAATCATATATTAAAAATCATTTGGCTTAGATTAATTGGTGATAATTCTATAACTAGCTTAATTGCCCTAGTATATTGTTCCTTGTGGATTCGACCCCGACTCCTAGTTGGGTAAATTATATTGCGACGACCGTTTATACTTTTTGTTTAAGGAGTGGATTTGGACGTCATCAGCAATACTGATGCATTAACTTATCTTAGTCCCACCTATCCTGGAGCTTTCAATATGCATAGCCTTGAATATAACTTTTGGATTCTAATTCCTCGTTCAATTGACTTAATAAGCGATAAGTTATTGGGGTACCTCATTGGATATATATAAAACTCTAAAACGATTAATGATGCAAGCTGTTTTTCGGTAATTTCAACATTAGATCACTATACTTGGAGCAAATTCTCCTTTCTCATCCTGGACACCTAAGGTCAAATGTACTTATAAAAGATACTCTTGTTCATATTAAGCTGCAAGCTCATTGTGTCATGTATCCCCACAGAATCCTAGGAAAATTTGAACCGCCTGCAATCATCCCTAGTTACTTCCACTTTCACCTTTACTGTAATAGTGTCACTTCTGAGCATAACTTTTAAACGCCTACCTCAAATTCTAGGTTCAATGATCCTTTTGACTTTTGAAATGTTTATACTAAACCTTATCTATCATTCTTTCTGTTTGAAATACTTTCTGAAAGTTGAAACCACACACCTTTCAAACTGAAACTTCATGCGTTTGGACCATTCTTCGATATATAACTCTGTATATTCTAATGACTTGTATGTGGTATTTTGACTAGCAATAAATAGGGCTTACATATATGATTCTTCAAATTGATCAATATTCTATATATTAATCCTGAATAACTCCTCTTGGGCTATATTTTTTTGACCTCATTTATACCACGTACTATTTTTCTGAGTCCCACATGTCCGATTGTGCTTACCATTGATTGACACCTCTAGCTAGAAATTCATTACTGTCTCCTTCCTAGAATTCATACTTATGTCTCATTCTAGAGTCATGTAACGTCTGAACAATTACAATATTATTCATTTCGAACCTTTTTGTTATAATCCTTCTTACCACCTTATCACTAAATAAAACATGAGATTCTGCGTCGATACTTTATTGTACTATCTCTCTCTTGGAGAATGGCTAGCACCTCACACTCAGGGATTCCACTCCTGAAAACTCAAATTGTTACCTCTCCACCCCTCTTTTTTCGTATGTTGATAACATATAATTTGGGTTAGCATAATCTTTTTTTACCTGAGATAACTAAATCACTTACATACATGAAGTGCCACGTATTCACAAGTGGTGTGCTCAATCTCGATGAGTTAACTTTTACTTATGACGCTTGTCTCAGGGAAACCACTTTCTTATTGACCCTCAAAGGTTGGTACTTTGTTGTATATCCTCTTACTGCCTAATTGCTTGCTTTGCAAGTATCGCAATGTCAACTATAACAAAAATACTTTGAGTTTCTAACTCGTAGTTAGTTTATTTTGAGTCACAACCCAATACCGGTAACTTCTAATCCAGGGAGTTAAATTGGCATGTTGATAACTTTTTATTGAAGTCATCGACTCGCTCCTCTTAATTAAGATATAATCTTATGACTTATACCCCTTTATAACCTCAATATTTGCTTTCTCTTGTCCTTTCTTTTGCTTGGATACCGCCATACTTTAATTTACGATCCTTAATTGTTTCTCATATCTCCTCATAAATCTTCTCTTATCTTTCTACCAATGTCTTGCTAACATCACCATCTTTTATCTTATTTTGGGGAATTCCAGCGAGACGTTCCTTGCTTCTAATTTCCCCCTCTTCAACTGGGCTTACTCTTTGGTAGTTTAATATTCCTTCTTCACTAAGGACTTGAATATCACAGAAGAGAATACTTATCCTATATACAAAGATTCAAGTTCCTAACTTTCGAATCTTCTGAACATTAAAAAAGTCATATCCGACTATGAAATTCTTGGGTACACTACATATATATCGCCTAAAAAGAACCATAAGTATACTCACAATACTCTTCAGTAGTGCCATCTAGTTTTAACAATCTTTCCAACACTAAGGATTACTCCAACCCTCACAAGATCCTGAAACTCCCTCTAAATCTATGTTTGTTGACGTCTGTAAGTCATAAGCTGGGATGGGTGCTACAAACTGTACTTCTTTTGTTGCTAAAAGTGGAATCATAATGCTTGTGTTCCTCTGTCCGGACTTTAGCTACTTTACAATCGTTTCTACTTAGTTACTTCGTACCTCCTTCACCCTACCGCTTTTGCCTTTTGGAACTCATACTTTAATAGCGGGCACTCTCATATCCATCTTCCTGCATATGTGATATAAATGTTAACACTGTTAGGACTTTAACATAATACTTGCAAACTTGGTGCACACATGATCTGGTGAGGACCCCATATTTACTTGTCACAAGCATGAGTTAGAATCGAGTTCCTATGACTCAACTCTATTGTACGATCTGGAGTGTGAAAGAAAGGTAACCATTCCTAAATGCCCTGTAGCTTTCTAATTATAATTGTGGTGTACAACACATTCATAAGCAAGACTTTACTAGACACGTCTTGGAGACTCCCTAGAACAGACCTGCTCTTATAACAAGTTTGGCATGCCCCAACATGGGGAGGTGTGTACTGGCACCCGGTGCCTTACTTGACCCGAGCTACCAAACTAAAACTCATGAACCCTGGATACAAGCAAGCAATCTAGGCCGAAAAGGCCAATCTATAAATCAATCAATACCAACTTAGCTAATAAGGTCATTCTCAAAAGTAACGATTGTCTCAACTGAAATAGGATCACCCATATATATATATATATATATAGATCTCTCTCTATCTATCTATCTATCTATCTATATATATATATATATATATATATATATATATATATATATATAAACAAATAGCAAACACAAAAGGAAAATATATAAGGGCCGACAAGGTCATTATGCTGATATATTGAATATATAGGACTCGTCTACAAGACTCTAAGAGAACACAACTATATTGTGATCGGGAGAGAGCCTCGACCTACCTACCATTCCATAAATACTCAAAATGATTCCAAAATCTGGACCTTGTTACTCCTGATGAAATGGAGCTTACCAATTAAGCTGATACTCAGCAAGTCTACTGGGGAGGCCTGTCTACCTGTCTGTCAAAACCTACAATCATGAAATGCAACGCCTCCGGTAAAAGAGACGTTAGTATGAAATAATGTACCGAGTATGTAAGGAAACTAAATATATGATATATATGATATACTGAATGTAAATTAAAGAGTCAATGACAATCTAGAAGTATACTTTTCTATCTCTGACTCGTATCAAACAAATAATACTGAAATAAATTGTCTAGTCACATATCCCCGAATGCAACCGTATATCTGTATATCCCCGAAGGCAACTATTATATGTATAGCCTCGAAGGTAATTGTGTATCTAAATAGACCTAAATACAACTCTATATCTGTATAGCTCCGAAGACAACTATATATTTGATACCCCCGAAGGCAAATATATATTTGTATACCCTCGAAGGCAACTGTATATTTGTACAGCCCCGAAGGCAACAATAATACTGTAAAATATTTATGCATACTTTCTTACTCCTCAACTAGATAGGGAACTAAGCTAATTGAATATAAACTCCCGATAAGGGATAGCTATAACATGAACAAGATGGAATGACATACATGGGAGTTCTATGAATAAATCTACTCTTATACGCTCGTTCAGATTTTTCTTATTATGGATTTATGCCATCAAAAGGAAGGGAATAATATTTACATACCTTTACTATATTGATCCTTCGTTGAAAACGACGAAACTAATCTCTTCACAAGTCAATCAATAAGGAAATGATAGCAATTCTATAATCAAACTCCAAGGAAGCATTCAACAAATACGACGAGTGGCAAGCTCATCACATAATCAATTAAACAACATATATTTACACCCTTCTTCCTTCCAAACCCTATAACAACAACACAACAAATTTCCCTTACACGATTAAGCTACAAAAGACGATAACAATACAAGTATTAACCAACACAAAACATAACAACTATCAAACGAGTTATGAGCTCGTTATACAATAACTAAGCAGCATTTCTCCATGAACTTCTTCCTTTCAAACTCTACAACAATAACATCTATAAGCTAAGCAGTCAAACAAGCAATTATTACAACCAATAACAACTCAATAACTTCGGACTCACGGCTTCCGATCACCATCCTATGGGTCATACATAACAAACGTACTAATATGACCCTTATGATCTCTTCTACGAGGGTAGGAGAAGTTTACATACCTTAAACAAGAAAGACCCCACATATTATGCCCCGAACCTTCAAAAGACATGGAACTACTACCACCACGAGAGAGAGGAATTAGAAATAGTGAGCTCGGAAGAGAATCTAAGATGAAATTTGGTTTTCAACTCACCTTATGCTATATCGTAATGTTGGATAAATCCTAGAGAGCATTTGAGGGAAATACATCCATATGAATAAATGATCCCAAATTGATCAGATCTTAATATATATATATATATATATATATATATATATACACACACAAATAACCTCTGAATTTACTCATTGGTTTATTTATCAATGGTGTCCTGTTTATGGTCATAAAATTGATATTTTTCCCCCACCAGTAAAAGATGGGTATGAATATTTCAATTCCAAATTTTCATGTGACCAACAGATACCGATGCTAGTTCAATTTTCCCACAGATTTCATATCCCGTGGATTTATTCCCAAATATTTTCATTTCATAAGCCAGAAGGTTATAAGGGTCTACCTTGGTTAGCCCTTCAAGGCCACTGCAAGTGGTATAAAAGCTAGAACGCATCTGAAGCATATTTACCAGCTGTTGAAAATTGGTTCAGAATCAATCAACAATTTTTGCCAACTACAGAAGCTGCCCAATTTACCTTCCTACAATAGAGATCTATTATAACCTCATAATTGGCCGGATCTAACAACAAGATAGAATTAATCAAGCAGATAGAGTAGCTTCTAGCACATATAAAAATGTAAGCTTTAGATCATCACTCTCAAGCATCCACATCTGAAAATACATCAGAAGAAGAAGACTATTTTAATTAAAATATTTCAAGGTTTTATTATTTTTATGACATCATGATGACATCATATGTGACATCATCAAACACTATCTTTAAATAGTTGTATGTCATTTGCTGGTAATTTTTTATTTTAGATCTTTGGCTATAGATAAGCCTCTCCCATTACTTGTAAGGGAGACCATCACTAGCCAAGATCTGAAATCTTTCTCCCACTTCTCTCTAGAATTGGTTTGAGTTATTCCCTCTAAGTTTTCTCAAAGTTTTATTTTGTAATCTTTAATTTGGTTATCTAATAATAATAAAGTTTTTATTATTACTCTTGTTTTATTTATGGTGGCTCTTCCCCCTAATTAATTGCATCACATTCATATGGAAAACTGTGTCTCCTAAATTTATTTAGCATCGCATGCATATGGCTGACTTTGTCGCCTAATTTTTTTTAATTCTTTCATTCTTAACAATACTGACTTATTAATACTCTTCTAACAAGTTATTATTCTTGCTTCCTTTCTTATTGGAATATATATATACCACTGCCTCAACCAGCTCACTGAGCGAGCTCTATGGAAAGAAACATGTTCGCGTTGGATCTTGCTTTACGAGGTACTTTACTTGCCTGCCTAGCTGTTGCGTAGTCTGGCAAAAATGTGAATATCTTTCTACTCCGATGTAGTATCGACAAACAGTTTAATGCGCTGCAAACTAGACTTATAGAAATTCTATTGAATAGGTTTATTATCATGTAACTCCAAATAGATTGAGAGAAAAGCTCTGTGACATCTGATCCAAATTTCAGCGAACTTATGAAAGTAACTTGCGATGACCTTCGTCAACTTTTGTTTTACAACATACTTGATTCAAAACTTAAAATATGACTATTGAATGATTCAAATACCTCATAACATGACCTTCCTAGCATATTAAACACTCCTAGTCGTACTCCGAAAGTACGAGTTATTACAATTCACTTTTCATCGGCAAACTTTCACGAAAGTATTTTCTTTGATTTATTTAGCTTCAGCCTCCTACAACACTTACTTAAAACGTATTTTAAACCATCGTTATATATAAGGATATTAACCTCCCCGGGTGTACATTATTGTACTTATGACGCATACAAACACAAAAATATGGGGTGTAACATATATTGATACAAAAATCATAATGTCATAAAATACAAAAAATTATTACATTAATTACTTCAAATCACAAAATAGCTTTGAAGTATCATCAATGGAGTTATTGTTGACCCTTTATTCAAATTAACTTTAAAATCAAATATTATATTAGCAAATACTTATCCTACGAGTCGACTGTCTAGGTGGAAAACAATTTGTTGGGGCCTGACACCAGGAGATCACGGCATCAGGAGAAGGCAAGTAAATGTACCAGGCTGGAATGTAGCTCATCAAAAAGCCGCTTCCAGTATTACACTATATCGGAGATATCCGATCACCATCGAGGATATCGGTCCTTGGAAAGGTTAACTTATAATAAAAAGGGAGACTGTGGTAGAAGCAACTGAGGTCTATAAAGCACAGATAGAAGAGAGTTTCCTGGATCTTCTTCAAAAGGTATGGAGTATCCAAAGCTCTCGAACACAACTTAAGCATCGACAAAGTACAAATGATGGTTTTGTTAAGGACTATACTCGTTGTGTGTTCGCCTAAACCACTACGGTTAGACCCAAATTCAAGAGACATGACCATATGATGATATTCCATGGCACACACCGACATAGAACATCGTATTGAAGGCATCATCGGGAGAAAGTTGTGTATTTGCTGAAAAAGGGGCATATGAGGGAATTCCTAAGTGTAAAGGCAAATAACAATTATGAAACAAATATAGGAGCATAAAAAAGGGTCTCACCGGCTGTCTCACATTATGTTATAAATATGATCACTGGGGGTGTAGAGGTCGCCGAGACGACTTTCATAGCAACCAAGAAAATAAAGGTGTCCGTAACCCGAAAGATGAGGTTTTGAGGGTTCTCGGACGATGATACAATCACCTTCACCAACGAGGATGCTAATGGCATCACGTTACCTTATAACGATGTGCTGGTAATAACCATTGATTATTTCCAGATTAAACATGTGTTAATTTATCCAGGAAGCTCGACAAACATAATTTGATTGAAAGTTGTAGAAGAAATGGAGATGCTATAAAGAGTAGTGCCGACAATAAGGGTGCTCTCCAGATTCAATATGGAGAGTGAAACAAACAGAGGGGAAATCGTGTTGCTCGAACGTCGGGGGATGATCAAAGAAAATAAATTCTATATCATCAACGGTGACATGAGGTACAATGCGATCTTTGGAAGGTCGTGGGTCCATGATATGAGGGTGGTTCCTTCAACGCTTCATTTGATGGTAAAGTTTTCGACCTCAGAATGTATCAAACAAATTCGAGGAGAGGAACCGGGGGCAAAGGAAATGCTTGCCATTAACGAGCCAAATCCAAAGGGTAAGGAGATAACACATAGCAAAAAATAGCAATTAAAGGAGTCGGAGCTTGTGCCCAGTTTGGTCCTACAAGATTAGCAAGCAGAAGCAGAGCTAGAGGACAAGTTATCGGACATGTATCAGGTTCTCATATATTTTTAGGTACTCAATAATTCGGATGCTACGAATTCAACAACGGAAGAACTCGAGTAGATTGGCTTGTACACAGACCAGCTGAAGTGTAAGCTATACATAGGCACGAGGCTAGCCCCTGAGCTCAGGGGTAATATTCTTGCATATCTTAAAACTAATAGTAAGTGCTTTGTTTGGTCCCATCAAAATATGAATGATAGGCCCTCGAGGGTTGCAACACACAAAGTAGGTCTGGATCTAGCTTCCAACCGATAAAGCAAAATAAGTGGCCTATAATTGAGGTCCGCAACAGGTTTGTCAAAGAAGAGGTAACTAGGCTACTAAGTATAGGATCCATATAGTACGTCAAGTACCTAGATTGGTTAGCCAACGTAGTCGTGGTGCCTAAGAAAGGTAATAAGTTTTGTATGTGCATTGATTTTAAGGTTCTTAATAAGGCATATTCGAGGAACTCATTTTCACTGCTGAATATTGATCAAATGATCGATGCAAGGGTTGGGCATGCAATAATGAGTTTTCTTGATGCATATGCCAAGTATAATCAGATAAGAATGCACCCGGAAGTCTAGGAGAAAACATATTTCGTCACTAATTTTGGCACTTATTACTATAATGTGATACCTTGTGGACTCAAAAACGTCAGGTCCACTAACCAAAGGTTGGTCAATAAAATTTTTGAAATCATCCTAACTTGATTTCATTATATGATTCTAGCTTGTTCATCGGTTCTTCAGAAGAATCAAGATTTATTTGCTTACTTGATAGCTCATGGAACCTTATTCGGTTGTGTAGGCATTTCATATCTTATTTGTTGATTTTGGTTAATTTGTTGAATTGTGGATTCATTCTATTCGGTGGTTTGTTAAGTTAACTTTATAAACTACTCGAACTGGTTACTAATAAAGAGTGGAGGTAAGCATTGGAAAGACCAATTCTTGCCATCACTTCAGTTTAGAGTCTGTCAACAATGCTACTGAGTACACATGTTTCCCGTACTCACTCTACACTTGTTGCACCCTTTATATGCATGTTCCATTCTGAGCACGAGTGGTGGCCGAGGTAGTGCTAATCGTTGAGGATTTGCTGTTGGATTTATCAGGGTGAGCTGTTTGGCTGATCTGTAGCACCGGACTCTATTTCTCTATTTATTCCTGCCTTTTACTTTCTAGATATTATGTTGACATTTTAGACTTGTATTCTATACTTGTAGCTCTTGTACTTATAACTCCAGATTTTAGGAGGTGTACCTTCTTGTTTTCTGCACTTTGTTGATTACGAAACATTGGTATTGACTTATAATTTGATCTCTCATTACTTTTTGCATAATAATTGATTAAAAGAACTTATGTATTATTTCGGGTTCGCCTACGGGGTTGGGTAGGTGACCTCACAATTATATTGATGCAACAATTATAATGTCATAAAACACGAACTGTTTTTACATTAATTACTTCAAATCACAAAATATCTATAAAGTTTCATCAATGGAGTTATTGTTGACACTTTTTTCATTTTTACTTTAAAATCAAAGATTATATTAGCAAATGCTTATCCTATTTCAATTCGGAAAAGATTAAAAAATAAAAATATTTTCTATTTTATTGAAAAAAAATTATCGTTAACTAAATAAAAATTAATTGAAGCACTCAAGATATTGCTCACTCTATTAAGTGCAAATTCTTGAGCAATATCTTGAGTGCTTCAATTTGGATGACATTTTGTTCAAATTGAGGCACCTGCCATGGTTGAAGAACTGAAAAATGCACACAAGTAGGAGAACTAAACAAAATGAGCGAAACTTTTATAATATATGAAATTGTTGTGTTTTATTAATGTCTATTAATTTAATTAAACCCCTTCCCCATTTTAAACTATAATAAGAATCGAGAGGGGCCGAAAGCACCGAGAAAACAAAAAAGAAAGTTTTTCGTTCTCTTTTAAATAAACAAAGCTCTCCTAGGACTGAGTTTTTCCCAATATTTGCATACAAGATTTATATGTCCATTTCATATTTAGTGAATTCATTTTCATAAGTGTTGTCTTGCATAAATGTATTCGCATTGAACAGAACTACTTAAATAATTGCAACTAAGAAACAAAATTTTTAATTTCATAAGTGATCAAAATGCCATCTAGGTGGTGGCAGAGCTATATCTTATTTAACGAAAATTATACGGGTAGATAGATAATTTTTATGTATATATAATATATATTAAATTTTCTTTAATTCTTCCTATGTTTATTTTTTTATATTCGAATCCCCCAAGTAAAAAGTTTAACTCCGTGTTTCCGTTAGCTTCTACCGGAGAGGTTTGATCTAGAACAGTGATGCATGCAGTTCAGTAGTTATTTTCCTAACTGAGCACTTGGAAGTGTAGTATTTCACTGAAATCTTGGAACGAATTTAGTTACAAGGAAAGTGCAATAATTAGTGACACGTTCATGCTTGATTCACATGGCATTACATGTTTGTGAAACGACAAGGCACCTAATAGCATTAAATCTTAGGACCACAAATCATTAAAATTTACACACACTTCGGATGTGTTCAGTATGAAGGAAAATATTTTTCATGAAAATAAATGATTTTTTTTACTTATTTTTATATGTTGGTATATACAAAAAGAATATTTGTATATAATCTAGATAAATGTTATGGGAGGTGGGGGTAAGGGTGAAAATGAGGTGCTTTGGAACTACGATGGAAATGACACAATCAATTTGAAATGTCACTTGTGAAAATTATTTCCATTCTTCTACTAAGAAAGTCATTTTCCTCAAACTTATTTTCTTAAAAAAATTTATTTTTCAAAAAATATTTTCCTCCGTATTGAACACACCCTTCTTGTCTGTGTTTTTCCTGATAGTTTCTACATCTCTTAGGATACTACTCAATGACAGATCAAAAATTTTACTTAGGGTGTTTGAAAAAAAATAAAAGTTAAATATAAAAAATAATGTTGTCCTTGAGAATTAAATCTAGCATGCTAGAGATAATTTTAAACACTCTGGATCACTTGAGTTAACATTTTGCATTTGTTTAAGATGTTTAAAAGTTAATATATGTACATAAATACAAAAAATTATATCTTATATATAGACGGTAATTTTTAGCCGAGACCCCACTAAAGCTGCCCCTGTACCTACTAGGTGCATTGTCTTCACTGATGTTAACCTTAATTTCCAATGGGGCAGGGACAAATATAGCTGCAGCCGGAAGGGTCCTGCCCCGCATGAATTGACAAATATATGTTAAAACGACGGATTCAAGATTTGATTTGACTGTTCAATTTTTAAGATTTATAAGAACGAATATATTTTAATATTGAATTTAAAATTTAATATTTGTTTAAAGTTTGATACTTTTAAATTTATACTATAAATTATGTTTCTGAGTAAAAAAAATTGAGTTAAGTTGAATGCATTGAATAAAGGTTGCGTGCGCCACTACTTATAGTACGAAATTGATTTATGATTAAGAGTTTTGAGATGTTGACAAGACAACAAAGAAATAGATGTTTAGCCTGTTTTTATTAGACGCGTTTTGTTTGGAATTCAATTAGTCAATATGTTCACCTAATTAAGGACAGATGCTTCCTTGCTTGGCTGCAGCCAAATTAGGAAGCATTTCAATTGCCTGGCCATTTACAGTAATTGGTGAGTTGCGTTATCATGTCTTGCATTGTAATATGATCATTAGTATGTTGTCCATCTAGCCCAAAATGTCTTGCAAATAGGGTAAAAATGCTTATCACTACTTTAGTTGGAAGACTAGGGGAACTTTACTTGGGCGTGATGTTGTGATGCCTATGACATAAGTCGGTTGTTGAGGGTGTTATATATCCCACATTGGATATGAGTATTTCCATCATAATTGAGTCATTTGTCTCACATTAGTTTTGAGTAAGAGTCATTTGTCTCACATTGATTTTGAATAAGAGTCATTTGTCCCACATTGGTTTTGAGTAAGTCATTTGTCTCACATTGGTGTTTGAGTAGGAATTTGAACTTCCTTGTGGCTATAAAAGAATTAATGGGCTTAACATGTTGGTCAAGCTCTTAACAAAATAGAGGGAGTGAAAACAGTTTTATAATGGAACTGTTTCGTGGACGAAGTATCCCTTCGTGGAAGTGTTGCAACACTTGCGATTTCTGTTTCTGAAATTCGTTAGAGTGTAACTTTCGAATTTCTGAAAGTTATAGATTTTGTATTCTGGAGGTTAATTCCTTAGTGAACCTTTTGCACTTGAGAGGAAGGAATTAATATCTTTAAAGATAACATCATTTTTCGGTGTGCCTAACATATATTTAAATCCATTACCCTATTATACAACAATTTTAAAGGTATTAAGTTTCTGCAATGCAGTCAGTATTGGTTAAGGCATAGTTGAATGATGGAGACAAATTGAAAAGGTTGAACGGGCTCAACTACAAACGTTGGAGTTTAAAGATGGAGTACCTTTTGACAATGTCAAATGTATTCTATGTTCTGTTTGAAGGCTGTCCGGAGGAAGTCACTGATCCGGATGCAATGGAGGCACAAAAGACTGAGGCAACAGAGAAGGAGAAGAAATGGAGAAATGATGATTTCGTTTGCCATTACATAATTTTGCAGTCGCTGAACAACACATTGTTCAGCATTTTTCACATCCACAAAACTGATGCAGAACTCTAGAATGCTATAAAACGAAGGTATGTCAATGAAGATGCTGGGAATAAGTCTTTTTTTATTAACAAGTATGTTGAGTACAAGATGGTGGATTCTCGACCGGTTATTGATCAGGTTAACAAGTTAAATGATATAGCAACAGAATGTGTTGATGCTGGTGAACCCATTTCTAAAAAAATTCAAGTTTCAACCATCATTGGTAAACTTCCACCTTCGTGGAAATATTACCAAAAGAAACTGAAACATAAGAAGAAGCCTATCTCTTTGGATGAACTTCTTCAGGGTATTCAAATTGAGACCAAAAGCCTTAAAAGAGATGCTTCAATTTCTTCGAAGAATGATGGTGTGAATCAAGTTTATGATAAAAACCTTCATGGAACTTCTAAGGGAAACCAAGGAACGTCCAAGAAGAGGAAATTCTTTAAGAAAAATGGAAATAAAGATAACAACAACAACAAAAAGAAAGGAAGTTGTTATGTTTGTGGAAAACCTGGCCACTATGCTAGGGAATGTCGTCACCGTAAGGGGAAAGACAAGAAAAAGGAACAAATTAATGTGGTTGATGACAAAGACTTTGTCGCTGTCATGTCTGAAGTACGCCTTGTCAATAATGGCACTATTGATTGGTGGGTGGACTCAGGTGCTACCTGTCATATTACCCCAAACAAGAGTTTATTCAAGACATATGAAATGGTCAAAGATGCTAAGGCCGTCTACATGGAAAATGTGTCATCAAGCGAAGTTCTTGGTGTAGGCACTATTGTTCTTCCCCTCACTTCGGAAAATACTTTGATTTTGAGAAATGTGTATCATATCCCCTCTATGAGGAAGAATCTTGTATCGGTCCACAAATTGGACGAAAATGGGTTCAAAGTAGCCTTTGGTTCCCAAAAAGTGACTATCACTAAGAATGGGAAATTTGTAGGAAAAGGCTACATGAAAGACACGATGTACTTGTTAAATATTGACTATTGCATCTTCTGCTTACTTTTCTAATATTTTACTTAATGTTGATGATCATGTTAATTGACATTATAGACTAGGACATGTTGGTATAAATGCTATGAATCACATGATTTCAAATGATTTAGTTCCTAAGTCTTCTAAAAATTTACAACAAAAACTTGTGAATGTTGCTCTCAATCCAAATTGACTAAATTTTCTTTCAAATGTGTTGTTAGAACAAATGGTTTACTTGAACTTATTCATACGGATATTTGTGATAATAAAGAGCATATTACTAAATGTGGTAAAAGATATTTCATAACTTTTATTGATGATTATTCAAATTTCTCCTATGTGTATTTGCTTAAACCTAAAGATGATGCCTTTAATAAGTTTAAAATCTTCAATGAGGAAGTAGAAAATAAAACCAATTTAAGGATCAAATGTTTGAGATCGGACAAGGGTGGTGAATATCTATCTAACGAGTTTATATCATTTTGTTTACAAAATGGAATTGTTAGAAAATTTTCAGGACCTAATACTCCACCACAAAATGGAGTGGCCGAAAGGAAAAATAGATCCTTAATGGAAATGTTTAGTGCCATGCTAATACATTCAAAATTACCAATGGGTTATTGGGGAGAGGCATTATTGAGTTCTTGTTACACTACTAACAGGATTGTAAAAAAGAAACATATGAAAACTCCATTTGAGTTATTTATTGGGCGTAAGCCTAGTATTAAACATCTAAGGGTATGGGGTTGTATTGCATATGTTTTGGACGCAACTTTGAAAAGGTCAAAATTTGGTAGTAGAGCAGTTAAATCTATTTTTATTGGTTATTCTACTATGAGTAAAGCATATAGATCTATTAGGCTCCATGATAATAGTGTATTTGATGTTGCACATGCTATATTTTATGAGCACTTCAATATTCGTGATGCTGATAAAATAGAAATAAATAATGATTTATTTTGTGAACTTGATCTTAATGAGCATGCAACCGGAAATAAAATTGTGAATGATGAGAAGCTAGAAGAAAAGGAGAATGATGAAATAATCAAATTAAGGAGAAGTAAGAGACGAAGAACTGAAAAGAATTTTGGTCCTGATATGTTGACTTACATGTTAGAAGTGGATCCAAAAACTTTTCAAGAAGCTATGTCACAATCATATTCTAATATGTGGAAAAGAGTCATGGATGATGAAATCAAGTCTATTTGAAAACCAAACGTGAACTCTTGTTGATTTACCTCATATGACCAAGCCTATTGGTTGCAATTGGGTTCTGAAAAAGAAACTCAAAACTGATGTGTAACATCCTGTACTTTTGAATTACGGTTTAAATCGCTAAGCATATATAAAATTGCTAGGCATGTGTAAATAGACCCGAGCGTTGGAAAATTTTATGTTATATTTATTTATGCTAATAAAGAGATTAGTATATAAAAGGATGAAACCCCGAAATAATTTTGGACGTAACAAGTGTGACCGAAATAAATTTGGTGCGTGCACAAAAGAGTTGTGGACTAGTGTCATATTACAAATTATGACATTGAATATATGAAGGTCTTATGAGTTATTAGGATTTAAGTGAATTGGGATCACATAATTAATTGTGTGTGTGATTGATAAATTATAAATAGGCATGTCACTTAATTAATTAAGTGACCGTGCATGTGGTGCAAGGTGGCATGAAATGGGGAATTCCACCGCCAAGGTTTGGCTGAGTGGAGAGCACAATTATGAGGGATCATTTAATCCTTTAGGATCCAAAGACTTTCAGCAAATTTTTGTTTTGTTAAACCTTTCATCTAGTAGACTTCTCTTTTTAAAATTCATTAGGGAAACCATTAAGTAGTAACGTGAAGTTGAGATTCGAAAGCAGTGGAAAATCATTTCAATTTTTGGGTTTGGAAAACGTACAAGTGCAGCAACAATATTTCTTTCTTTTGGCATGTTCCACGTAACAAAATGAAACTGTGATATTGCTCCATAATTTATTTACTCCTAGTAGTTAAGAATATTCATGTTATTGATTCCTAAGCTAAAAGCATGTCTAAATATGTTTCTAAGTCCTTATTGAGGCATACGAAAAATGTGTTGATATTCACAGTGTTAGCCAAAGGTGCAAGGATATTATGTCACTCGGGGTATTGTATTGTCATTCATGCATTTTCACTTGCATTGCATTCATATATTACTATGGACCATTGGCGCTATGCACACTACTATATGGTAAATATTATAAATGTAGGGGATATGGGGAAAGGGAAAGGCGTTATATACGCACACCACCTGCAGCTAGTACAGACTATCACAAAAGAGCCCGAAGAGGCCAATATAATGTGATGATGTGATGTGATGCCTGTATGGATTATTGGGACGGGTTGCACGATCCGCAACACTAACATATATTGAGACGAGTTGTACGATCCGCAACACTGACATATATATATATATATATATATATATATATATATATATATATATATATATATATATATATATATATATATATATATATATACCGCACTTGCATCATGCATATATTAATTAACCATTACATAGTATGATGCCCACAGAGGCTTTCATGGTAAGAAAATTGCCCGATGAGGCCAATGAATATGAACACTGCACTACGCATAACATGTAGGCAAGTGTATTAGGGCCCTAAGAGGCAGTTACTGTCGGACAGTTGTTTACGTTTAAGTTTTTGGTATATTCCTGTTATGCTGATATTTATGCCTAAGACATACCCAGTACATCAGTCGTACTGACGTCCCTTTTGTCGGGGGACGCTGCGTTTCATATCCGTAGGTTCGCATAGACAAGGCGACGGCCCATGGGAATAGGTTGCAGATTTCAGCGAACTTTTGGAAGCACTCCTCTCTTTCTGGAGTGTCGGTCTGATTTTGGTATGATACAATTTTGCGTGTCTATATGGGTATGGCGGGGCCTTATCCAGACCTGTTGATATTGTGTACTCTCTTAGAGGCTTGTAGATAGGTGTCCTGTATGTAGTAGTCTTGTATGGCCTTGTCGGTCTTGGTATATGTATATATATAAGATGGTTACTTGGTTTTTTATAATTTTCTTTCGGCTTAGTCCATAATTAATTACGATCAGATGATCATTGTAAGAATGGAGGTACCCGGCGGGTGGGATCCGGGTGCCCGTCACGGCCCTCCGGTTTGGGTCGTGACAAATTTGGTATCAGAGCATGTCTGTCCTAGGGAGTCTACAAGCCGTGTCTAGTAGAGTCTTGTTTATAGGTATGTTGTGCACCATACTTATAAGCTGGAGGCTGCCTGACATTTAGGGGTGGTTTACGTTCTTTCATTTCATAAATCGTGCTATAGAACAGAGTTATAAGTATTTCACTCCTAATCCATTTCGTGCTTATGATTCCCGCAATGCCTACCGCAAGGAAAAGTCCAAGAGTATGAGGGAATTGAATACGGCTGCGGGCGAAGGTACCAATCGATTGCCACCCATTAGCGAGGGCCAGAATGAGACCCTCGGTACGACTCCTTCGTATGGTTCTCCCAGTACATCACCATCAGAAGAGATTAGTGGAACTGCAACACCTCTAGTTCCTCCACATGATAGTCCATACGTGGATCTTGTTATGCAGAGTGAAGTTTTGTTGTTGACACGATTGGTGGCCGCTCAGGCCCAATGTCAAGTTCCCAGTCCTTCTGATAGAGCTGCTAGTGCAAGAGCTCGGGATTTCATCAATTTAGACCCTCCGGTATTCATAGGAACAGACTTGAACGTGGACCCACTGAATTTTTTGGATCAGATACAGCGCACTTTGTGGGTGATCGATGATACCGATACCGAGTCGGTAAAGTTTGCTTCTTATAGACTGCGGGATGTCGCTGTAACATGGTTTGATACATGGGAGCAATCTAGGGGACCTCGTGCCGCGCTAGTAGGATGGGGGGAATTTTCTGAGGCTTTCTTACATCATTTTCTAATAGTCGAGCTTCGACGGGCCAGACAAGACATGTTCCTACGTCTTGAACAAGGCAACATGAGCGTTCGAGAATATAGCTTGCAGTTTAATTCCTTGGCTAGATATGCCCCTACAATTATAGCTGAAATGAGTGACCGGGTACACATGTTCGTTACTGGCATGGAGCCACACTTGGTCAACGAGTATACTACGGCTTCTTTGAATCTGGATATGGATATTGCTCGCATACAAGCTCATGCGCAGAACCTGGAGGATCGCAAGAGGCAACAACAGGTCGTTCGAGAGCGTGATAGGGGCCAACAAAAAAGGGCTCGGTCTATAAGTGGTGTGAGGGACTTTAAAGGCGGGTCCAGACAATAGCCTTACAAATGACCATCTTACCCAGTAGCCGGTGCATCATTGCCATCTTCAGGATCGAGGGCTGATCGTTATACTCAAACGGGACCAGGCCAGAGTTCACGAGCACTAGGATCTTATTATTGAGGAAATTCTATGCAAATGAGGCCGCCATTGGCTCGATGTGGGCAGTGTGGTGGGACCCATACAGGGTCTTGCCAACAAGAGGGAATATTATGCTATTCTTGCGGGGAGCGTGGTCATATAGCGCGAGATTGTCCGACAAAAAATAAAGGTTGTAGAGCCTAGCCGGTCGGATCTGCAGTAGCTTCATCCCAATCAGTACGCCTGTTAGGACAGAGTCAACAGACGTTATCTGGTCGAGGCAGAGGAAGGGGCCTGAACCGTACTTATGCACCGATGGGACGGCAGGATCAGGAATCCTCACCTGATGTCATGACAGGTACGTTATCGGTCCTTTCACATAATGTGTGCGCGTTATTATATCCAGGCTCAAATTTATCATATATTACTGCTTTCGTTGCCTGTAAATTTGGTATGGATCCTGAGTTGATAAGGGATCCATTTGTGGTATCTACATCGGTTGGTGAATCGGTAATCGCTAGACGGGTCTATCAAAATTGTGCAGTATTAGCCTGTAGTCATCAGACCTTAGCAGATTTAGTGGAATTAGAAATGGTTGACTTCGATATTATTATGGGCATGGATTGGTTAGCGTCGAGCTACGCTAATGTTGACTGCCGAACAAAGATTGTTAGATTCCAATTTCCAGGCGATCCAGTCCTTTAATGGAAAGGTAATACGGCAACGCCAAAAGGTAGGTTTATTTCATACCTTAAGGCAAGAAAGATGATCTTCAAATAGTGTATATACCATCTTGTTCGGGCAAGAGATGTCAATGCTGAACCACCTAGTTCTCAATCAATTCTGGTGGTCAGTGAATCTCTTGATGTATTCCCAGACGAACTTCCAGGCCTTCCTCCTGAAAAGAAAATTGAGTTCGGTATAGATGTGTTACTAGACACTCAAACCGATATTTATTCCTCCTTATAGAATGGCCTCAACTGAATTGAAAGAATTGAAGGAGCAAATAAAGGATTTGCTCGAGAAAGGCTTTATTAAACCTAGCATATCTCTTTGGGGTGTGCCGGTATTGTTCGTATAAAAGAAAAATGGCTCATTACGGATGTGTATCGACTATCGGCAGCTAAATAAAGTTGATATCAAGAACAAGTACCCTCTTCCCCGAATTGACGACTTGTTTGACCAATTACAAGGTGCGAGATGTTTCTTAAAAATTGACCTAAGGTCGGGGTACCATCAACTAAAGGTTAAGGGGAAGGATATTCCGAAGACGGCCTTCAGGATAAGGTATGGGCACTTTGAGTTCCTGGTAATGTCATTTGGACTTACAAATGCACCTCCAACATTTATGGATCTAATGAACAGCGTGTTCCGCCCATTCCTGGACGTATTTGTGATATTATTTATAGATGATATTCTGGTTTACTCTCACTCAGAAACATAGCATGTGGATCACTTGCGGATAATACTACAAACTCTCCGGGACCATAAGTTGTATGCAAAGCTATCCAAAAGTGTATTTTGGATGAAGTCAATAGCCTTTCTTGGTCATATAGTGTCAGACGAGGGTATAAGAGTTGACACTCAGGAGATTGAAGTGGTGAAGAATTGGCTGAGGCCTACGACTCCAATAGAGGTTCGCAGCTTTTTGGGCTTAGCCGGCTATTATAGAAGGTTTGTAGAATGATTTTCTACCATATCAGCACCACTAACGAAGTTAACACAAAAGGCTATAAAATTCCAGTGATCTGATGCTTGTGAGCGATGTTTCCAGGAGTTAAAGGATAAATTAACATCGGCACCAGTCCTTACTCTCCCAGACGGTCCAGAGGGTTATGTTGTGTATTATGATGCCTCGGGAGCAGGTTTACGATGTGTGCTAATGCAGCATATTGCCTATGCTTCAAGATAATTGAGGAAACATGAAAAGAACTATCCGACACATGATTTAGAGTTGGCTGCGATAGTCTATGCACTAAAGATTTGGCGGCACTATTTATATGGTGTTCATGTAGATTTTTTTATGGACCATAAGAGTCTGCAATACCTATTCAAACAAAAAAAGCTGAATTTGTGACAAAGAAGATGGCTTGAATTATTGAAGGATAATCATGTGGACATCGTATATCACCCTGGCAAAGCTAATGTCGTAGCAGACACGATCAATCGGAAGTCAATGGTCAGTTCGATGCCAGTGCAAGTCAAAAGGAAGGAATTGGTAAGAGAGCTTTATCAGTTAGCTAGTTTGGGATTCCGACTAGTGGATTTAGAGGATGGTGGGTTTGTGGTCCAGGATGTGTCAAGATCATCCCTTATATCAGAAATTATGGAACGTCAACGGTAAAACCCTAGTTTGAAGAAGATAAGAGAGAGCATTCAACAGAAGAAGACCACGACCTTTGAGATTGACGAACACGGAACTCTCAAGCACCAGGGTCGTCTATGTGTTCCTAATGTAGCAGGATTGTGGGATAGAATTATGACAGAGATTCATGGTTCACAGTACTCTATTCATCCAGGATCAACTAAAATGTATCATGATCTCAAGAGTATTTGTTGGTGGAATGATATGAAGAAGCGTGTGGCAGAGTTTGTAGCTCAGTGCCATAATTGTCAACAGGTAAAAGTAGAACACAAAAAGCCTGGTGGCTTGATTCAGAACATCGAGATTCCATTATGGAAATGGGAAATGATTAATATGGAGTTCATTACGGGATTACCTCGTTCCTATTGGAAATTTGATTATATTTGGGTAATTGTTGATAGACTTACCAAATTAGCTCATTTCTTATCGGTAAAAACTACCTACACTGTCGAAGATTACGCGAAGTTATATATTAAGGAGATTGTTCGACTTCATGGTGTCCCTATCTCTATTATAACTGACCGAGGTGCTCAGTTTACAGCTAACTTCTGGAAATCGTTTCAGAGAGGGTTAGGCACTCGAGTTAATTTGAGTACGGCTTTCCATCCTCAAACAGACGGTCAAGTTGAGCGAACGATTCAGACGCTCGAGGACATGTTACGAGCTTGTGTGTTGGACTTTAAGGGATGTTGGGATGATCACTTACCCCTTATTGAGTTCGCATACAATAACAACTATTACGCTAGTATTAAAATGGCTCCATACGAGGCCTTGTACGGATGAAGATGTAGATCTCCTGTTGGATGGTTCGAGGTAGGTGAATCAGAGTTATTTAGACCTGACTTGGTACACCAAGCCATAGAAAAGTAAAGCTTATCTAGGAACGGTTGTTAACGACTCAGAGTTGTCAGAAGTCATACGCATATGTGCGACGGCGAGACTTAGAATTTTAGGTAGACGACTGGGTATTTTTGAAGATTTCGCCAATGAAGGGTGTAATAAGATTCTGGAAGAAGGGAAAGCTTAGTCCAAGGTATATTGGGCCATACCACATAATTCGACGAATTAGCCAGGTAGCATATGAGTTGGACTTACCTTCGGAGTTGGAGTGTGTTCATCCAGTCTTCCATATTTCCATGTTGAGAGCCTATGTTGGAGATCCTTCTCAGATTGTACGAATTGAGGATGTGCAGATTACAGAGGATCTGTTATGTGAAGGAATTCTTGTTGTTATCCTAGATCGACAAGTCCGCAAGCTAAGGACTAAGGAAGTAGTTTCTGTAAAGGTTCTATGGCAAAATAGGAACGTGGAAGAGATGACATGGGAAGTGGAAGAGGAAATGACGTACAAATATCCACATCTATTCCAGACTAATGTCGAGGTTTCAATAGAAACCTAAGGTAAATTCTAATTCCTATCATGATGTTTAACAATTGTGTATTCGGGTTATGTAACATGGATTAGATATGTTATCCCAACATTTGAGGATGAAAGGTTCTAAGGGGGGAAAGATATAACATCCCGTACTTTTGAGTTACAGTTTAAATCGCTAAGCATATATAAAATCGCTAGGCATGTGTAAATAGACCCGAGCGTTGAGAAAATGTATGTTATATTTATTTATACTAATAAAGAGATTAGTATATAAAAGGATTAAACCCCGAAATAATTTTGGACGCAACAAGTGTGACCGAAATAAATTTGATGTGTGCACAAAAGAGTTTTGCACTAGTGTCATATTACAAATTATGACATTGAATATATGAAGGTCTTATGAGTTATTAAGATTTAAGTGAATTGGGATCACGAAATTAATTGTGTGTGTGATTGATAAATTATACGGAGACATGTCACTTAATTAATTAAGTGACTGTGCATGTGGTGCAATGTGGCGTGAAATGGGGAATTCCACCGCCAAGGTTTGGCTGAGTGGAGAGCACAATTATGAGGGATCATTTAATCCTTTAGGACCCAGAGACTTTCAGCAAATTTTTGTTTTGTTAAACCTTTCATCTAGTAGACTTCTCTTTGTAAAATTCATTAGGGAAACCATTAAGTAGTAACGTGAAGTTGAGGTAGCCCCATTTTCCATTCGAAGGCAGTGGAAAATCATTTCAGTTTTTGGGTTTGGAAAACGTACAAGTGCAGCAACAATATTTCCTATCATGTTAGCGAAACGAATGTATGTTAAGGTAAATTATTTCTTTCTTTTGACATGTTCCACGTAACAAAATGAAACTGTGATATTGCTCCATAATTTATTTACTCCTAGTAGTTAAGAATATTCATGTTATTGATTCCTATGCTAAAAGCATGTCTAAATATGTTTCTAAGTCCTTATTGAGGCATACGAAAAATGTGTTGATATTCACAGTGTTAGCCAAAGGTGCAAGGATATTATGTCACTCGAGGTATTGTATTGTCATTCATGCATTTTCACTTGTATTGCATTCATATATTACCCTGGACCACTGGTGCTATGCACACTACTATATGGTAAATATTATATATGTAGGGGATATGGGGAAAGAGAAATGCGTTATATATGCACACCACCTGCAGCTGGTACAAACTATCACAAAAGAGCCCGAAGAGGCCAATATGATGTAATGATGTGATGTGATGCATGTATGGCTTATTGGAACGGGTTGCACGATCCGCAACACTAACATATATTGGGACGGGTTGCACGATCCGCAATACTGACATATATATATATATATATATATATATATATATATATATATATATATACCGCACTTGCATCATGCATATATTAGTTAACCACTACATAGTATGATGCCCACATAGGCTGTCATGGTAAGGAAATTGCACGATGAGGCCAATGAGTATGGACACTGCACTGCGCATAACATGTAGGCAAGTGTATTAGGGCCCTAAGAGGCAGTTACTGTCGGTCAGTTGTTTACGTTTCAGTTATTGGTATATCCTGTTATGCTGATATTTATGTCTGACATACCCAATACATCAGTCGTACTGACGTCCCTTTTATCGGGGGACGCTGCGTTTCATGCCCACGGGTTTGCATAGACAAGGCGACGGCCCACGAGAATAGGTTGTAGATTTCAGCAAACTTTTGGAAGCACTCCTCTCTTTCCGGAGTGTCGGTCTGATTTTGGTATGATATAGTTTTGCGTGTCTATATGGGTATGGCGGGGCCTTGTCCTGACCTGTTGATGTTGTGTACTCTCTTAGAGGCTTATAGACAGGTGTTCTGTGTGTAGTAGTCGTGTATGACTTTGTCGACCTTAGTATATGTATATATATAAGATGGTTACCTGATTTTTTATAATTTTCTTTTGGCTTAGTCCGTAATTAATTACGATCAGATGTTCATTGTAAGAATGGCGGTACCCGGCGGGTGGGATCCGGGTGCCCGTCGTGGTCCTCCGGTTTGGGTCGTGACATGATGGTACTATTGATAAGTACAAGACCAGATTGGTAGCCAAAGGTTATAGTCAAAAGGAGGAGATTGATTATTTTGAGGCATTCTCTCCCGTTTCTAAATTCAAATCAATCAGAACTATGTTTGCTATTGAATCTATGTATGGATTGGAGGTTCATCAAATGGATGTTAAAAACGCGTTCTTAAACGGAGACTTGGATGACGAAATTTATTTGCATCAACCTGAATGTTATGTTATTAAAGGTGAAGAACATAAAATATGCAAATTAAAGAAGTCTCTGTATGGGCTTAAACAAGCACCACGACAATGGTACAAAAAGTTTAAGCAGGAAATTAAAAGGTTCGAATTTAAGAGTAGCAAAGTAGAAAGTTGTTTTTTTACTAAGGTTACTCTTAAGTATAAAGTAGTGGTGACTTTTTACGTTGATGACTTTCTTATCTTTGGTTCTAACATAAAATGTGTGAATAAAACCAAAGACTTTTTAAAGAAAGCTTTTGACATAAAGGATTTAGGTCATGTCGATGTAATATTGGGAGTCAAAGTGCTCAAGAGACGTGGAAACTTACATTCTAACACAATCTCATCACATTGAGAAAGTGTTAAAGAAGTTTAATTACTTTGACTGCAAGGATAGTACAAGTCCTATCAATCCAATTGTAAAACTAGTTCCAAATGAAGGAGAAACTATAAATCAAGAATAATATGCCAAAATAATCGGCAGTATTATGTATGTGGTGAATCACACAAGACCTGATCTTGTGTGTTCTATTGGCATATTGAGTAGATTTACTAGCAATCCGGGAGAAGATCATTGGAAGGAACTAAAATGAGTACTAAGGTACTTGAAGTCAACAAAGAATTATGGTCTGCATTACAAATGCAATGCATCTACACTTGAGTGTTTTAGTGATGCAAATTGGGCATCAGATGCAAGTGATTTTAAGTCAACTAGTGGATGATTATTTACTGTTGGAGGTGCCATAGTTTTTTGGGCTTCGAAAAATCAAAGTTGTGTTGCTTTATCTTCAATGGAATCTGAATACATAGCCATGTCAATGGTTGCCAAATAGCTTATGTGGTTTAGAAAATTCCTAAGAACTATTCCTTTTATAGAACCGAAGAAGGGTCCTATAACTTTGTATTGTGATAATCAAGCTGCGATTTACAATGCAAAGAATGAGAGAATATCTTATCATAGTAAATATATTTCTATGAGATTTAATCATGTTCGAAGTATGATTAAGAAGGGCAGGATCACACTTGAATATCTTCCAACAAATCAAATGCTAGCAGATCCGTTAACAAAACTATTATCGGGAGATAAGATCAAAAAGGTCATGCGAGATATGGGGCTATTACCGATATAAACGATGTCTTGATTGAAACCAACTCTATTCTAAGGTACACGTTATATGTTTGGCATCTTATCATAAGAGTTAAAAAGGCAATTCAATATTAGACGTTGGCGAGATGGAAACTTGGATACATCAAAGTGCATAACTTGAAAATAGTGGGGGTGATACTATTTCGAAAGCTCTATATATGACCTATGCACTTTTGTTTACCACAACAGGTAAAGGTTGGATTCTAAGTCCTTAATAGACTTATATCTTTGTAGGATGTGTTGTGAACATTCTTGATAAGTCTACCTATACAAGTATAGAAGTGAGATGCCACTTCTTAGGGATCATTCGGTAAGATCCTAGAGTACTTGTGAATTCAGGATTCAACATAAGGCCCATATTCAACGATGCTACCAAGATTAAAAAGGAGCAAGAAATCATACGCAACGAGAATGTGATTCCTTAGTGTTTCATATTCAACCATAAGTTAAAGGCCTACTCCACTTCATGGCTATTTGTTGTGTAACGCAAGTTATATATATTTTATTATATTCATTATGCATGTAAATAAGTGGGGGTTTGTTATATATCCCACATTGGATATGAGTATTTCCATCATAATTGAGTCATTTGTCCCACATTGGTTTTGAGTAAGAGTCATTTGTCCCACATTAGCTTCAATAGTTCAATATATATATATAAGAAATAAATAAATATTTAAAATAGAGAGGGAACGAAACCATTTTATAACGGAACTGTTTCGTGGACGAAGTATCTCTTCGTGGAAGTGTTGCAACGCTTCGAGGCAACCATTGAGTATCTATAAATACTTAGTGCTTTGCAGAAATGCAGAGTTATTCCATTCTCTGCAATTTATTCTTTCTTCTATCATTCAAAATCTATATTGTTTATTTGCGATTTCTGCTTCTGAAATTCGTTAGAGTGTAACTTTCGAATTTCTGAGAGTTATAGGTTTTGTATCCTGGAGATTAATATCTTAGTGAACCTTTTATACTTGAGAGGGAGAAATTAATATCTTTAAAGATAATATCATTTTTCGGTGTGCCTAACCTATCTTTAAATTCATTACCCTATTATACCATAGAGGGTGGGTCAAGAAATTTTAGATAAGTCGCAATGGAAAGAGCAGGGAAAGTCAAAGCTTATTAAATTACTAGCATGTATATTATTTCCTTAATTGTCACTTGTCGATAAACAATTGGTAAACCTCAGATACAATTTATATACATAGTAAAACCATATTGAAATCCTAATTATTACAGCTTTGATATGATGCTATGGGATACCGATTATACCATATATCTGTCACAGTCCAAGCCCATTGTTAGGTATAGTCTGCTTTGGTCCAATAAACCTTATGATTATCCCTTACACTATCTCATACCGCACCCAATAGTGCACGTACTATATATGTGAACTTATGTTATATTTTTATATATTTTCAATTGAATACATCGATAATCTTTTAAATGTGTTTGTAAATCTCATTTAAACATTCAAACTTATCAAAATTAGGAAGCAAACAGAACACTTCAAGCTCTCTCAGAAAGTGCTCCAATGGCATAAGAAAACAAGGAGGAGAAATTGAAGGAAGCTTTCTGGAAAATGAAAACTTCAAATTAAAAGAAAAAATAGTTCCAACTATTAAAAAGGTAGTAACTAATATTAGTAATTTCTAGAACCCTTTGAGAGCAAGTTGAAGAAGATTTCTAGAACCCTTTTCAAGCAACCATAAAGGTGAGTTCCTTAGTTAAATGAATAGTGAAATTGAGTTAATTTTTTTCTATAAGGGATTGAGACTAGCACTTTGACGTATCAAAATCATAGGAATCCATCTAAAAAGCTCAAAAACGTTCATCAGTGAAAAGCGGTTTTGGCTTTTAAAGGTAAATTTCTTAACTAGATTGAATTATTGTTATGTATTAACTCTATTAATGGTGTTAAAGAAAAAAATAGTAAATATTAGATTTTATTAAACCTGAATCTACAATTTGAACTTATGGTTCTTAAATTTGGGAAAACTATTGAGAACTTTAGAATTGATGTAATAATTGTTCGTCGACGTAAATAAAAATGATTGGAGCTTAAGTTTAGGCTCGAAAGTAAAATCGATGTAACTTAAGATCTTTTCTCATTAAAGTCGTGCCTATAACGTGTTAGATAAAATGTGTTAGACTATTAATGTGAGTTTAATTAGAGCAAGTGAGCTCAGATTATCGGTGAAACAATTTTGAAATGATTACATGCTTAAATTACTGTAAGTGTCCTCTTTAGAATTTTAGAAACTGATTTTATGTCTTTACATGCTTAAATTCATGATAACTAGAAAGGACGATTTCATAAAACAGTAATGTTTACACTTGTACTACACTTTGAACATCAAAATGAGTTGTGAAATTATTATTTCTTTCAAATATTAGAACCTTATCCAAATGATCTCAAAAAGATTTAGTAACAAAAATTGACTCGAAGGATCATAGAAAGAACTTTTAGAATATATTCCGAGAGTTTAACCTTAAAATTTTTGAGAAGGTTTAGTGGCTCACATTACCCTAAAACTACTTGTGTCAGATTAAGAGATTTGAGCATGGTTGGTTCGAACACTATGATCAAATTGTCCTTATAAAACATGGAATGCAAGCATGTTGGAATCTTGAACTGTGTGACTCCACAATAAGATGGTGACTAAGCAAAATAAGAGAATGTCAGAATTACATGTTACTTCCCAAAAAAAAAAAAAGAACACGTTATAGGACATTCTTGTACTGCTTTTATGTAATTATTTTGGAACTATATTTTAGATGTTTGACGCTTTAAATTGCTGTTAGAATATTTTATATGCATTGTTAAACAACCACTCTCCGCCAGAAATAGTTGTAGTATATATGGTATATATATTTGTAGTATATTGTAATAAAAATGATACCTTAATTAGTGTTATACACCTACCATAATTGTATAGTTAGAATTATGGTAAAATAAGGATTTAGAAGTAGAATAGGAAAAGGATTTGTAGTATTATGGAAAGATGTAACTTGTATATATACCTATTCAATCAATGAAAATAATCAAGGGGATTATTTCTTTCATGGTATCAGAGAGACTAGGTCTAAACAAAAGTTTTCTTCTCTCAAACTTTTGCCTCTTTGGCCGAGAACCCCCCCCCCCCCTCCCTCGGGTTTTTCTCTCCAAATATCTCGTCTTCCGCTCTCAAAAACCTCTCTTAAATTTATCCTCCTTCTTTGTTCTTTCAAATATGTCTAAGAACAATTTTCACCCCGCCTCACGGTTTCCAATATCAAGCTCAGTGTCCCTATTGTCCTTGAGATGGAAAACGTTCAATATGCAACGTGGGCGGAGTTGTTTAAAATTCACGCTATCTCTTATCAAGTTCTTCATCACATAATTCCTCCCGCTAGACCCCTTCCCGCGAGGATCCCGAGGTATGGATTACACTTGATGCTACCGTTTCTTCGGTGGATATACGCCACTATTTCGGTGGACCTTCTACAGACGATTATGGAGCCCGATACCACGGCTATGGCCGCATGGAATAGATTATGCGTGACATATTCCAAGACAACCAACATTCCCGTATCGTCACACTCGGCGAGAATTCTCTCTCGTTCGAATGGATCGTATTTCAACGCTTCGCATATTGCAAGAAACTAAAGGAATTGGCGGATCAACTCAGTAATGTTGGCGCACCAAGAACAAATAATCGTCTAGTTCTACTGATTGGTTCAGACTTTGGAGGCCTATAATGGTGTTGGAACTCTCCTTCGCCAAAGCAACCCTCTTCCCGACTTTCATCAAGCCCGCTCCATCGACGCGTTGGAAGAAGCGGTTTGGCTAAAAAGGCGACTCTGAGCAAGCCCGGTTGTCATGGTGGCATCCTCTCCTACTTCTTCGGTTTTGTTAATAATTCGGTCCAAAACCATAATAATGGTGGCGGCAAGAATAATCGCAAATAACAAAAACCGCCGCAAAGCGAGGTGGTTCTGGTGGCGGTTCCGGTGAGCAACAAGCAGGCGGGGGGTCCCATTCAGGGTATAGTGGGCCACCACCACCGTGGGCCCAACAGTGGGGCCATTGGCAGTGAAACCCGCACCCTCCACCCACGATTTCAGCCGGCGGTGGTGCCAACACCGAGCCCAACCCCGGTGGCGGCCCATCGCGATGCCGCGGCCATCGGCGATGGCGCCCATCGCCAGTGGGCCCAACAAGGAATCCAGCACTCACGCCCAAAGCACATCACGGAATGGCATCCTTGGGCCCCGTCCTCCACAAGCCCATCATGCAATGGCCCCACTCGCATCGATATCGAGGCGCGATGCACACGTTGGGATTATCCCAACCGGACCCAAATTGGTACATGGACACCAGGGCCACGACTCACATGACTTCTGAATCAGGTACTCTCTCATCTTATTCCAATTTGAGCACCCCTCGGGGGATAATTGTTGGTAATGGCAGTTCTATTCCAATTCTAGGGTATGGTCAGAAAACATTTTCTCCTCCTAATCCACCACTTCTCTTGAAAAATACTTTACATGCTCCTAAATTGATTAAAAATTTAGTGTCTGTCCGAAAATTCACAAATGACAATTCTGTTTCTGTTGAATTTGATCCTTTCGGTTTCTATGTGAAGGATTTCAAGGCGAAGTCATCTCATGAGGTGTGATAGTAGGGGGGATCTGTATCCTATCATGCCCGATTTCAGTCCATCGAGTCCAGCCTTGCCATCAGCTTTTGCAGCCATCTCTCCTTCCATGTGGCATGCTCGTCTGGGTCATCCGGGATCTTCTATTTTATCAGCTTTAGATAAAAATAGCTTTATTTCTTGTAAGGGTACAAGTCGTACTCCAATTTGTCAGTCTTGTTCATTAGGAAAAATTGTTAAGTTGCCATTTGTAGACTCCAATTCCCATACTTCTATGCCATTTGACATTATTCATAGCGACTTATGGACATCTCCTGTTCTTAGTTCAATGGGTCATCGATATTATGTTCTCTTTTTAGATGATTATTCTCAATTTTTGTGGACGTTTCCAATTGCGAATAAATCACAAGTGTTTTCCATCTTCATAAAATTTAGAGCGTTCATTCGTACTCAATTCGAAAGAGAAATAAAAAATATTCAATGTGATAATGGGAAAGAGTATGACAATAGGGAGTTTCAAGAGTTTTGTGCTACTCATGGGATAAATTTTCGTTTTTCATGTCCTCATACATCTTCACAAAATGGGAAAGCCGAACGCAAAATTCATTCCATAAATAACATTGTCCGAACTCTCCTAATACATGCCTCCATGCCTCCATATTTTTGGCATCATGCTCTACAAATGGCCACATATCTTCTTAACATAATTCCTTCTAAGGGTCTAACATATTCTTCCCCCCTAAAAATACTATATAATAAAAACCCATCTTATTCTCATCTTCGGATTTTTGGGTGCTTGTGTTATCCGTTATTCACATCCACCACAATTAACAAACTTGAGGCTCGGTCTACTCAGTGTGTATTTTGGGTTACCCGTCAAATCATCGTGGTTATAAGTGTTTTGATTTATCCTCCAAGAAAATCATAATCAATCGCCATGTCATTTTCGATGAAACTCAATTTCCATTTACGAAAGTTCATACTCCCGAACCTAAGTCATATAATTTTTGGATGACCAAATATCCCCAGTATATTATTCGGAATTTTTCGGACATCTCCGTACCCAAAATCCTCCAATGGCCCATCGCTCGCCGCCCAACAATCTGCCACACCCGATTATTCCAAACCATCGAAGCAGTTCAAAGAATCGGGCTGGCCCAGTCGGCTGAATCTGGTCCGGTCGAGTCCAAATTTTCGATTTGGGCCAAGAAAGCCCATCGCTTCACGCCGATCGCCTGAGCCCAGAAAATTCCCAAAATTCCCTTAATTCTTCCTCGAGTCATAGACCGATCACTCGTAGTCAGCGGGGTATTTTTACACCTAAAATACATTTTAATTTACATTCTGATGTCTCTAAATCCCCCTTGCCCCGCAATCCTGTGTCCGCATTAAATGACCCTAATTGGAAAATTGCTATGACTGATGAATATAATGCTCTTATTGATAATAAGACGTGGGAGTTGGTGCCCCGTCCATATGGTATTAATATTATCAGGTCTATGTGGATTTTTGCTCATAAGGAAAATTCAGATGGGTCCTTTGCTCGGCATAAGACGCGACTTGTTGGTGATGGTAAGACTCAACAGGTTGGTATTGATTGTGGTGAGACGTTTAGTCCGGTGGTCAAACCGGCTACCATTCGCACTGTACTTAGCTTGGCTCTTTCAAATACTTGGCCGATTCATCAGTTAGATGTCAAGAATGTTGTTCTACATGGAGATCTCAAGGAAACAGTCTATATGCATCAGCCGTTGGGTTTCAGGGATCCCAACCGACCTCATCATGTATGTTTGTTGAAGAAGTCATTATATGGGCTTAAGCAATCTCCACGTGTCTGGTATACACGATTTGCTGATTTTGTTTCGACTATTGGGTTCACACACAGCAGGTCAGACAATTCTTTGTTCATCTACCGCCGTGGTTCGTCATTGGCCTATATTCTGTTATATGTGGATGATATCATCTTGACTGCCTCCTCCGATGCTTTGCGTCAGTCTATCATGGTCATGCTCGGCCTGAATTTGCTATGAAGGACTTAGGGCCGTTGAGTTATTTTGGGGATTGCCGTCAAACGCGTCATTCAGGTGGCTTATTTTTGTCTCAGCGGAAGTATGTTCTTTGAGATCGTAGAGAGGCTGGGATGTCATCCTGTAAGTCCACTTCCACACCGGTTGATGCAAACCCAAAGTGAGTGCGCATGACGGTGCACCATCGAGGACCCGACCCGCTTCTCGCAGCAGATCTTGCAGAGCCCTCCAAAGATCTTACCTTTACCAGGCCGGATATTACATATGCGGTTCAGCAGGTGTGTTTATTCATGCATGATCCCAGGGTTGAGCACATGAATGCAATCAAACGCATCATTCGGTATATTCAGGGGACACTGGACTATGGGTTGCACTTGTATCCTTCGCCTACATCCACACTTGTCTCTTACACGGATGCTGATTGGGGTGGTTGTCCCGACACCAGACGGTCGACTTCTGGCTACTGTATGTTCCTTGGCAACAACTTGGTCTCATGGTCGGCAAAACGTCAAGCAACTCTGTCACGCTCCAGTGCAGAGGCAGAATATCGAGGGGTCGCAAATGTGGTCTCCGAGTCATGTTGGCTACGTAATTTGCTTTTGGAGCTTCATTGTCCCATTCAGAAGGCAACCTTGGTATATTGCGATAACATTAGTGTCATCTACCTTTCAGGTAACCCCGTTCAACACCAACGCACCAAGCATATTGAAATGGACATTCACTTTGTCCGGAAAAAGGTTGCAAAGGGTCAAGTTCGCGTATGCCATGTCCCGTCTCGTTATCAAATTGCAGACATCTTTACAAAGGGTCTACCAGCGGTTCTCTTTGAAGATTTTAGGGACAGTCTCAGCGTTCGAAAATCGCCCGCTATGACTGCGGGGGTGTGTTAAACAGCCACTCTCGGCCAGAAATAGTTGTAGTATATATGGTATATATATTTGTAGTATATTGTAATAAAAAGGATACCTTAATTAGTGTTATACACCTACCATAATTGTATAGTTAGAATTATGGTAAAATAAGGATTTAGAAGTAGAATAGGAAAAGGATTTGTAGTATTATGGAAAGATGTAACTTATATATATATATCTATTCAATCAATGAAAATAATCAAGGGAATTATTTCTTTCATGCATTCATATATTTCCAAGTCTTGCTCTAGTTAGGGAAACAATGATAATCACAAGGTGGCGAGGAAATCGTTACCCACTTTTCATTTTCTAGGAATCTACATATGTCGACTAAGCACAAGTATTGCAGACGAGTAGATTACGGGCTAGTATATTCCCTCACATAAACAATTCTTTGATGAGCTCTACTTTGGTTCGTGGAGTTTCATTGGTTACAATTAAAAATTCATTTATTCTTTTATTTGTTTTGGGGAATATCAGGAAAATAATTGTCATGTGCTATCTATCACGTCTTTCTATAGAGGCTTCAAACATAGTTTTAGCACTGGGTATTGGATTTCACTTGGCATTTTTTTTGGCAGTATTTGGATTGTTAAAGCAGAATGGTTTTGTAAACGTATACCAGTATAACACTACAATTTCTATCCATAATTAGAATATATCTCATATATTGTAAATATATTTAGTGATAGATAATTATGGTAAACTAGGATTCCTCTTGTATTGGGAATAGGATTTCTATTGTATTAATGAACAAGAATCTCTAAGGGAGATTAATATCATTTAACATGGTATCAAGAGCCAAATATTAATCTCCCTTAGGGATTCTTGTTCATTAATACAATAGGAATCCTAGTCCCAATAGTTTATCATAATTATCTATCACTAAATATATTTACAATATATAGGATATATTTTAATTATTGGTAGGGATTATAGTGTTATACTTGTACACGTTTATAGTTTTAAATCTTTTGAATATTATCTAATTTAATATTCAAACATCGATTATAATTTATCATTGAAATATGTTGATTTGCATGGCATGTTAGAATTAGAGAACAATTGAATAGTCAGGAAGGTTCGGTTAGTCGAGTTAAGACGGTCATGATTCATCTAGAAAATCGATCATGACAGATAAAACCTGGACAGAGCTATATACATAATTTGAGGAAGATTGGAGGAGATTTGGACTAGTTTGGAGTCAAAATTCAAAGCTAAAACTGAGCTGAAAAAACGTTACTACTCTATATCACTTATATATTAATTGTATATACATATATATAATACTGATTTACTAATATATATAGGATATAAACATGATGCATACACGATATACATTAATGATATAAAGTGATATACACAAAATTTATAGAAGAAGAATACACCACCCTTTACAACCACACGAACAAAGTTTTTCCTCCGTTGCACCAATACCAGAAATTAAACCACCATACTCCCCCATAACAATACAAAATTTTCTTCTTCTTAATCCCCCACTTCAAATCTCACTCTTGTTGATGCAAAACCACCACCAAACTTGACAAACATGTAAACCACATATTTAACTTTTGAAAAATGGAACAGAGTTGATATCCCAATAAATCCAAGAACTTAATTTGAACATGTGAACTTCAACAAATGTTCCATCGAATCATGCAGGTAGAACCATACCTAGACCTAACGACCTAGATATTTCATAAAGAGCTATTTCTATTGAGTTACTTCGCTTCTAGAAGGAAGTAAGTAGAAGCTGACCCTCCAACATACATTGCAGGGAAGGACCCTCTAGGAGTGAGAGTTGATCTTCTTTCAGGTGAGAGATGCTAACATTGAATGAAGACCAGTACCGGGAATATCCAGCAGGCAGCAACCGTTAGAAAAACATCATGACTTCCACTTCCACTACATCAGTTTCTCCGCCTCTTCACTACCGTCAATCGATACCACCTTAACTTGCATTATTCAACATAATACTATTTGCTTTTATGAATAGTTGAAGTAAGTTCCGTAGAACCATCATTAAAGACTCATCCGAAGCTTGAGATCGAAATTTGAATCTTTAAAGTTTTGTTATTAGTTATTTTTGAGTGCATATAGTTTGAATTTATTGGAAATACTTGGACGAGGTTATATAGAAAATTCAGGAAGATTGGAGGGTATTTGGACTATTTCTGCAGTCATAACTTAGAGATGAAAAATGATAATGATACACTGTATATCACTCATATACATGAATATAGTAGTGATACATACGTGTATATATATATATATATATATAGCGATATACATAGTATATACAAAAGAAGAAGCCCATTTTCACACGTCATCTGCCACACCACCACAAAAGAGAACCATCATAACCATTTGTCATTCTACCATAACAATACAAAAAATTATTTTTCTTCTTATACTTCTCTTATTGATGGGAACTACCACTACACTTAACAATCAATATTTCAGTAATAAAAAAAAAGATTTTAGAATTCCACCACTTCATCTCCTAAAAACTATGTCCATCACTTCATCTCCTAAACACTCATCATAGTTTTCCTCACACGATACGTTCTCCATTTTGCACATATCCAATACCTCTAATTTGAATTTAATTTTCTTTTCCTTTTCCTATCTAGAGTACAGATATGGGGAAAAGAAAGATTCATGTGAGAGAGAGGGAAAAGCACCAGCTTATTTTGTCAGCTTACAGTGTGCAAAATTTTATTAAATTTGAAAATTTTAGTTAATTAAATCGGAGAAATTATAGTAAGTTGGATCATTTTGTGCTATATATTCCGCGGGGTGGCTATCGGGCAGGGCAACCAGCGAAGAGAGCGTTGGAGAGGGCGGTAGGGTGGGAGAAGGAAAGAATAAAAATTCTCAATTGGAAGGCATGTTCCTAAAGGGCCCAATGAATTCCTAATTGGAATTAGGGTATTTTTTTGTTGGAAATTTGCCTTTGGCGGGGAGGTGCCTCCACCCATGTTTAATGAATTAAACACTACTGTTCCGCATGTTGGAGGCTTTGTCTCTTCACACATGCATAATCTACTAAGTGAGTAGATGACCGTAGGGCCAAGAATCGTCAAATTTAGATGAGAAATGAAAGAGATATTGATCCACGAAGTAAGGTGTTTGAGGCATGAAAATATGGTCTCGGACAAATCTACCACATCGGTGGGAATAGGAAGAATTGCTCTCTATATAAGTCTCTAATGTGGTAAAGGGTTTGGGACCCCAAGGGGTATCCCATGTGTTTAAAGGAGGGAGGACCTAGATGTGCTTGGGTTCAAGGCTAAGCCCACACGCGCGCCGCCGCTGCCCGCCCGTCCCGTCCGGTCACGGGCTGTGGGGACTTTCTGATATTATCTTTTGGACTCCAAATTGCTTAATATTTACAGTTTGGTCCCTAGAGTTTCTGGAAAGTTGATTTTGGGGTGACGGTACCATTGGACTGCTTTTTGGAGCATTAACCAGCCATTACTTGGCTGATTAACTCCTACATAAACACCCTCTTTCAATGGTCATGAACAGCCTCACTTATAGCCTTTAATATGCCACACTAATGGCCTTAAATCAGCCATTAACAGCCCTCATAATGCTATCTACAGCAGTGTTTTGGGCAGTTGAACAACCCTCTCGTGATGCTATATATTGAGCTGTTTTGGCTCAATTGTGGAGACACATACAGTGACAGAAAATACCACAAACAGACATGAAAAATCATTGCAAAACAGTGACGAAAACCACTGCAAAACAGTGAGCAAACACTCACATATACACAAGATATACACAACAGAGACACATTATATACACAGAGACAAAACAGAAGAGAAAATAAAAACTCTTCCTCCCTTTTCCATATCTTCAGCAAGTCGATTCATAATTATTTTCTTCGTCAGACTCAACCTATTGGCTTTGTAGTGTTGAGATTAAAGTGTTGTTTTATCTTGGGAGACTATTGCCCGCTAACGTAAAAGTATATATACGGGGCAATCTTGTCTTAAGGACAGAGTGCAATCACTCGACTCAACACACAACGTTGTAACCATCCAGATTTAGTTGTTTCTTCATTTCAGGTTATCAAGATTCAATACACAATAAGCTTGCGGCAGTTTTGAAGATTGGCCTATTTGTTCAACAAGATTCAATTTCTGAATATTGAATATTTATTTATCCTTTCGAACACTTGTAATAGTTATTTACTTCCCGTACTGCTTTATAAAGTACAATAGAGTATCAATAATTTAAGTTTCTCTTTTGTTTTATTAGTGTTCGAAAGATGTCGGTCAAAAGTTGTGTGACCAAATCTGGATATGGCTATGGTTTTCTGGTAGAAGAAAGTGATGATGATGTTGTTAAAGGTCAACATATTCATGGTGTCACCGCTTCCGAGAGTGGTGGGAACAAGCGCTCACGAGAGGCTGAGGATGTCAACTGGGACAAGAGGAGAAAGCTGAAGATGTGGTTCTATCTTGCAGCAGAAGGTCTATATCTATCCCAGACAAAGGATCCGAATTAAGGTAAGGAGGAAATAGACACTTAGTCCGATGAAGTGACTGAAGTGGGCCAAAATCCGAAATTGGGATAAGTTATTTTCTTCCTTGTCAAGAATAAAGATTAAATGATTTCTGATTAAAATGGCTTAAAGTAAGGAGGATTATGAAAATGTTTTACAAAACAATTTATATTCCTTACTCTTTAAAATCAGAAGTTTAATCTCTTCTTCTTTCCTGTTTAAAGATTGAATTTTGTAAACGACTTAAAAAGATTCGTTCTTTTAAGTGTAATTATTAAAGTGTGTAAAGTATGTTCGCACATACGAGGGAGAGAGATCCACTAACTGTGCGAAAACTGTTACCACTCTTAAGTAAGCGCCAAGAATTATCTGGGCACCAATCATAACCGAAGAAGTCTAAAAGCTAAAGACGGTGAGCCTGTCATACTATTTGGCAGAAGATCCTTCATAGGATGATATTGGACACTCAGTCATAAAAAGCCTCCGGGAGACTGAAGTGGGCCAAAATTCCTTTGATATGATGATATTGGACACTCAGTCATACAAAGCCTCCGGCCGACTAGGTGGGCTAAAATTCCTTTGATATGATGATATTGGACACTCGGTCATACAAAGCCTACGGGCGACTGGAGTGGGGCCAGAATTCATTTCATAGGAATAGTAATGGACACCTAGTAAGGTAGGCCAGAGTTTCCAGGTTTTAAATGATGTGAAGGCCTAAAGAAAGGCAGAAAAGAAATTGGACACTCAGTCTGCCAAGGAAACTGGAGTGGGCCAGAGTATCCAGATCACATATGATTCGGTTACGCCCTCACCACGGGCAAGAGGTTGTTCATGTGAAGCAACGCCACCTCTAAGTAGAAGGGGTTGGAGAGGTTGTCCTCAATAGGACTTCAGGGAATGGGATCACTCTCAGATGAGGTGATACATGTCCCAAGCTTGGTTTAAGAGACGTTGTTGGTCAAGCTGGTTTTAGACTAGTCCAACAGGTCTGTAATAACTAAGAATGGTACAGTATGTCTGTAGCCAAATGAATGATATATTTGTAATTCGTGCATCTATGCCATCATAGATTAAGACACGTTAAATAGAAAGTCATTCAAAATCTCACGATGTTGAGATTGTTGCCTACTGTCGATATAAACCCTCAAAATGAATGTGAGGTAGGCGAAGAGGCAAAATCACATTTCCACATTCCGTCAAGGGAATAGCGAAAGAAGCACCGCTCCTCTAGAACTTAGTCACACCTACTTGGGTGATTTGAAGTTTATACAAAATAGAGGGGGGAGACAAGTACGTTGTGATCTTCATTGATAATGGTACAACGTATGGAATCCTTTGGTTGTTAAAAAGCAAAGATGAAGTTATTGAAGCGGATAAGCGCTATAAAGCAGAAGTTGAAAATCAACTAAGCCTACGGATTGAGGAATTCGTAGTGATAGAAGGGGAGAATGTGAAGCATCGTTCATCAAACGACTGTTCATTACTCACCTCAGTCTAACGATGTTAGCCAAGCGCAAAGTCGTACGCCCAAATTAAGTGGGGCAAGACGATCTTTACCGTTAATGCGATTCTCAATAGAACTCCGTATAAGGATAAAAGTAACCCTCCGTGTGAGACATGGAAAGGATCTCACATACAAATATTGTGATGTGGGGTGGTTTCGTACCTAAGACTGTAGATTGTTTATCAACTGGATCTGTAAATAACAGTAGTGCTTATCGCATCTTGGCGTCAAAGAATGTTGAATTCTTTGAAGATAACTTTCCTTGAAAAAGGAAAAATGAGTAATTGCTTAAGGTTAACAAGAACCCGCGAGGGCCTGACTGTCCAGAACTAGACGTTCCGTATCTACAGGACTCGAAAGTTGCTAGCTATCCGGAACTTAATATTCCAGATCTGCAGAACTCAGGGATTCTAGATGTTGAACCGAGAAGGAGTAAAGAAGGGGACAAAGACTTGTTCCAGTCCTTCTAGCTTGTATGGTTGAGAATGAACCATGGACAATTAATAAATAATTGTCATCTCCAGAAGTGCTGCTTTGGAAAGAAGCTACAAAGATAGAAATAGATTCCATCATATAGAACCATACTTATGTAATGGTTGATCTTCCTTTGGAAAAAGAACCTTTGGGTTGTAAAATGTGCTCCCCTGTGAGTAGCTTAACATCCAGGGTCATTGAAGTCTTGCGTAGCATGGATGTTGAAACAGTCTTCCCACCCGGAGAGTTGGAAGAAGAGGATCGGAGTTGGTTTGCTGAACTGTTGGGCTTCTTCCTGAACTTTCATTTTGGTCCCTGAAATGTTTATATTTTGGTCCTGAAAGTTTCAGATAAAACAGAAACAATGAATCTGACCACATAAACATTGACTCTGAAGTTAGAAAGCCAACAGTTGGAGAATCGACAGTCTGAAAGTAAAAGTCATATTGAAACAAAGTCTCGATATGAAAGATATGGGTATCACAGATAACATCTTAGGAATTGGATTTCTAAGACATCTAACGGACTGGTCGATAGTTGACAATCTTGTTGAAGCCACCAATGGATATGAATCATAGAACTGATTGGAATCATGGTGCACCCATAGACAAGGAGCGATATGCACAGGTCATGTGTAGTTCAATGTATTGTACACACTACAACCGACCTGGTATCATCCTACAAACAGATCAATTGAACTAAGGTTCACTGATGATCTTAATACATGATCAATAGAAGGTGTTAAGTCAGATATGACGATATCTGAATTATTCGCTTATCTACGGATTATAGTATTCTGGATGTCCATCGGTTCTGGGAGAACACAGTGATGCAAACTGGACATCAGATATGAAGAACACCAAAGCCACAAGTAAATGTGTATGGTGGGTCTTGGAAAAACCTCTAAGCAAACTTGCATCGGTCGATTCATGATGGAATCAGAGTTTATCGCTTTATACAAAGCATGAAAGAAGTTGAGTAACTTCAAGACTCCTTAGAGGACGTCCCTTATTGGGAGAAACCAGTGCCTTCAGCAGTTATACACTGTGGCTAGCCGGTCGGCTTCAGGAAGGACACGGATGATGGTGTCTGGACATATATGTCAAGATCTGTTGGAGACATAAGACCGTATGGCAGTTGATCATCACAGGTGTCACTTCCTTAATTACTAACTAATGGACTACCCGGAGATCAAGTGTTCTGCCTATCTAGGGGAATGGGCTTAAAACCTAAACAATACGAACCTATGCGGTGGTAACCCAACCATACTGATTGGAGATCCCAAGAATTTGGTTCAATGAGAAAACTAAGATGCAAAAGGGTCAGTTGAGCGATTCGGTGGAAGCAAGAAGCACTTCAGATGATGATTTCTATACGGAAACATGAATCCAAAGTTGTTCCCGCGATAGACATTAAAGTGCTACCTGCATGGTGGGTAAAAGTTAAGCTTCCAAACCTTTAACGATCCTCAAATGGTTGAGGTTAAGGTTGTGGAAACTTTTAATAATTCCTAACACTTGTGAAGTGGGGTATAGCAGGATACCTTGTAGGAGATCACCTATTTAAGTGCGAGGATGGCCGCCTCAAATGAACGCACTTAAGAATCCAAGTGTGTCCACGGCCACAACGGACAAAAACGTAAGAATGAAAATGAATAAGGAGAGTTAGTGTGTTGGTATCATTGTCTTGGCTTACACTAAACAGTGACGGTTCAAGACATCACGTTCACCGCGCAGTAAGTAAGTCCGATGGTATTCAACTAGGAAAGGTTCAAAGCGGAAGCTACCTCTCCTGATGCAATGTTTTTTCGCTGAAAGATTGCTGAAGTAGGCACCTTGTGAGTGCGCCAAAATCTCTCTTTCATAGAGGGGATTGTTGGAAATTTGCCTTTGGGGGGAGGTACGTCCACCCATGTTTAATGAATTAAATACTAGTATTCCGTATGTTGGAGGCTTTGTCTCTTCACACATGCATAATCTACTAAGTGAGTAGATGACCATAGGGCCAAGAATCGTCAAATTTCGTTGAGAAATGAAAGAGATATTGGTCCACGAAGTAAGGTGTTTGAGGCATAAAAATATGGTGTGGGACAAATCTACCACATCGGTGGTAATAAGAAGAATTGCTCTCTATATAAGTCTCTAATGTGGTAAAGGGTTTAGGACCCCAAGGGGTATCCCATGTGTTTAAAGGAGGGAGGACCTAGATGTGCTTGGGTTAAAGGCTAAGCCCACGCGCGCCGCCGCCGCCGCGCGCCCGTCCCGTCCGGTCACGGGTCACGTGGACTTTCTGATATTATCTTTTCGGACCCCAAATTACTTAATATTTACAGTTTGGTCCCTAGAGTTTCTGAAAAATTGATTTTGGGGTGACGGAACTTTCTGCCTACCGTTGGACAGCTTTTTGGAGCATTAACCAGCCATTACTTGGCTGATTAACTCCTCCATAAACACCCTCTTTCAATGGCCATGAACAACCTCACTTATAGCCTTTAACATGCCACACTAATGGCCTTAAACCAGCCATTAACAACCCTCCTAATGACTATTTACATCAGTATTTTGGGCAGTTGAACAACTCTCTCGTGATGCTATATATTGAGTTGTTTTGGCTCAATTGTGGAGACATATACAGTGACAGAAAATACCACAAATAGACACGAAAAATCACTGCAAAACAGTGATGAAAACCACTGCAAAACAGTGAGCAAACACTCACATAAACACAAGATATACACAACAGAGACACACTATATACACAGAGACAAAACAGAAGAGAAAACAGAAACTCTTCCTTCCTTTTTCATATCTTCAGCAAGTCGATTCATATTTGTTTTCTTCGTCAGACTCAACCTAGTGGCTTTGTAGTGTTGAGATTAAAGTGTTGTTTTATCTTGGGAGACTATTGCCCGCTAACGTAAAAGCATATATACGGGGCAATCTTGTCTTAAGGACAGAGTGCAATCACTCGACTCAACACACAACGTTGTAACCATCCAGATTTAGTTGTTTCTTGATTTCAGGTTATCAAAATTCAAGACACAACAAACTTGCGGCAGTTTTGAAGATTGGCCTATTTGTTCAACAAGATTCAATTTCTGATATTGAATATTTGTTTATCCTTTCGAACACTTGTAATAGTTATTTACTTCCCGTACTGCTTTATAAAGTACAATAGAGTACCAATATTTTTAGCCTCTAGCTAGGAAGTCTTGGATTCGTATACCATATATGGTATCATTTTTCTTTAATATATTTAGAGAATGAACAATATACTCCCTCCAAAGCAAAATATTTGTAGTCCTTTCTAAAAATATGTGTCTAAAAATATTTATCGTTTTATTTAATCAAGATAAAATTAAATAATTTTTTTCTATTATATCTTTGTATTAATTAGCAACATTTAAGAGGTTTTCATCATTGATGGACTAAACATTTATTGAGGAGAGATTATATGATAAAATATATTAAGGCTAAAATAGTAAAAAAAACTACCCTTATAAATGCTTTCTTCATGGACGTGTAAATGAAAAATGCGAAAAATATTTTGAGACGGAGGAAGTAGTTTTTATCTTGCTCATATCGTTGGCAAAGCAAGTTTTAATAATATGTTCATTTATGTCTCATAATCTTACCTTAGGTTGTTCTCATTTAATACAAGAGAAACAATTAAATAAAACGCGTGAACAGATGGGACATTGTAGTACTACTACTTGTTATGCAATGATTTTTTTTCTTAAATTCATTGTAGCATGAATGTTAGGAAATGAATCGTAGTAAATAAATTGAGCACTAATAAAATTTATATTCCTACGCCCTTGACCTAGGACAATTAAGGGAGTAGATGAATTAAACATCTTTATTTCAGGGTAGAAGTTTTCCTACTTCAAAAATTCAAAAGGAGTAATAGATATCATTCAGAACCCCAATATAAGGCTTTAATATTGGAACATGAAATCAAGAATTAATTCAAAACATTTAAGATGAAGGCTACTATTGAAACATGAAATCAAGAACTAACATAATGCAAATGTTATTTAATGCCCCCAAGGAAACACTATACTACTACTATTAAGTATGCCATGATCAATTCTTTTCTTATATCACCAATCAAACATTGCATTAATTATTTAACCAAATATAGTATTATTTTTGCAAGATTTAATGTTGGGATTATTTTTCCTAATCCCTTCAACCAAAAGACTCCTTAATAGTTCAATCACATCGTTTCTATTACTTCCATTTTTCACCAAAAAAAAAAGACAAGCTTTAAGTTTTGTGCATCGTCAGTGTACAAAATTATTTACACCATCACGTAAAATAAAAGAGAATCACGGTAACTTTTATAATTAAGATTTTAAAAAATATTAAAAATAAGTAGTCCTAATTGTACTCTAATCAAATTTGTTATTTTCCTTTTTTGGTGTAAATCAGATTTGTTTTCCTTGTTAGCATCAAAACAATTTTTTAAAGTTTCCATTATTTTTTTCGTAACAAGATCGTCTCTGTGAACGAAGCAATCTTTTAATGCTTTAAATTTTGTTAACTTTGCAAGAAGTAATTCTTCATTGCTTCAGCCATTGTTGCCTTGAGGAGTTTCTTTTATTCTGAGGATGTACTATTGCACATATTTTTTATTTTCTTTGTGACTGCTGTATAAATAAATTTCAATTTTTTTCATTTTCTTTTTGGTGGAGAAGCATTTGTAACTGCATATATCATACAAAAATCTGCATAAATATTTTAAAGTGCATTAAGTGCTTACATTAAAGAGATCAAAGTCATAAAGCGTTGGAAAGAAAGTGCAACACATAATGGATGGTATTAAAAGGAGAATTTGCTGGAGAGAGAGTAATTGTAGTGTGCTTAATTATAGGAAAAGAAAAAAACTATTGGAATGAATGGGTAACCTGCAATAGCAGATAATTTTACCTGATGGTGTAAATAATTTTGTACACTGATGCTGCACAAAACATTCATTTTGCAAAATTTTGAAAAATGTTGTTGTCCCTATTTACCGGTCATATAAGCCGTTTACACACCCTTTGAAAAGCACATTAATTAATAAAAATTATTTAACTATTTTATCCTTATTCATTCTTTGATCTTTCACCACTCTCTTCAAACAATATTGACTCTATTATTATTATTAAGGGTAAAATTTTAAAAAAATAACCATCACTTAATTTTCTAAAAAAACAAGAATATTGAAAAATTTATTTTTTGCAAACATAAAAAGTAAACGACGGAGGAGTATAAAAAGATGATAAGTGCTCAATATAGGCCAATTAAATGGCAACTATTATCATTTTGTATGAGTTCCACATAAAGTGACATTCAAGCTACGGTAATAAACATTATTATACAATATTTGCTGAAAAAGGTAAAGTTTTAAAAGCTCTTTTTAGTTCGGAGCATGAAGTTTTATTTCTAGAGCTTTAAAATATGAAGCTTCATGTCACCAATTAATTGATTTAATTTATTCAAAATGAACAATATTTCGATTACCGGCTTAGAATTTGAAGATAAATTGGATTCGTGTCGCAGATTCTTACAAAATTTCAATGTCTACCCCTCTTATTAAAGGTGGATAGATTTATCTATACCAATTCCTACCACTCTGATGGTGGGCGTTATTTTAATGTTTTTATTTTTTGGTTTATGCATTAGTTGGTCTTTAAAATTTATTAACAGATTAATCTAAATTCATATTGCGTAGGACTAACAAAAGTAGAAACTTTTCATATTATTAGAAGTCTTTTCATTGACAAAGCTCTAAAGTCTAAACTAAAAGCTATAGTTAATAGCGGAGAGATTATATTTATCTACCACGTGTGGGGCAACTCTTGATATTATACTATGTTGGACTCATGTGCTGAAGAAACCTAAGTTGAGGACTAGGGAAGCAAATATAGGAAAGATTGAAGTGAAAAAATTGATAGCTGGCCTCACATGTGTCAGTATTATAACTACCACCAAGCAAGTCCTCTGCTTCTTCATTCATTTCCCTTAACAACAGACAGCTCTTGCTCTTAAATATACGGGCCTTTCTTTTTCCCATTTTAGTGTATTTCTTCATTGATTTGAGGTGTCCTTGATTGGCTGATATTATTGGATGCCTATTCACAGTCGCAATCACTTTACATATTAGGTGTTAAATGGACGGATCGGATTGAATTTGAACCGATTAAAATTGGTTGGGTAAGAAAATGAGCGGATCAGTTATTAGGGATGACATGAGTTGGACTAAAATGAACTTAAAAACGGGTCATAACTCAATTTCCCAACTTCTTATTAAATTTTATTTTTTTATTTGTTTTTTATAAATTCTTATTACTTGATAAAATATGTTATATATAACGTATCAAATAAAAATATATTCTTGAAAATACTTTGATAAGGTTTTGTACGAGTTAATTTAGACTACATATCAGCCTAATATTTAGATGGGCTGAACTAGGTAGGTCAAAATAGTTTAAGCCAATAAATGAGCAGGCCAAAATTGAATGAGTTGGAGGGATTATATTTTTATGGATTAATTTTATCACTCTCATTGACATATAATGCATTTAAAAAAAATTGCACGGTTTTCCTTCGAATGCGCTGGTGTTTTAATTTTGCCCTTCAAATGGAATAAGTTGGGCGAATTATATTTTTATGGATTAATTTTATCACTCTCATTGACATATAATGCATTTAAAAAAAATGCACGATTTTTCCTTCAAATGTGCTGGTGTTTTATTTTTGCCCTTCAAATGGGCTGATCCATAATTTTTTCTCTTAACAATCGAACTTATATGCCTTGAGGGAAAAAATTAAAGACCATCTAATGACCCATGTAAAAGCACATATAATTTATGTTTGCATTCGCATTAGAAAATTAAATATGATCCAGCATTCGGAATCAAGACCAATATATATGCACAAAAATTAAGTATAGATAAAATTACTTTAAGAATCCGCTTTTTAACGAAGGAGCAACAACGTCTAAGTTATGAATTGCTATAGCTGCATACAATTAAATTACACTAAATTTCTCGCTTTATCTTCCGAAGTAAGCACAAATTAAGCGAAAAAATATCTATAAGATGAGTTACAACAACAACAATATATTCATGTGTAATTCCACAAAGTGAATCTATACGATGAGTTGTTATTTGTTTTGTCGCTAGACCTTCATTCCAATTGGGAAAAATTTGATACCAGAAGTGAAATTGCATAACTCAAGAACCAACTATTCGTATGTAATATACACTTTGTTAAGAGTCCACATCGAAAATGGAATGAGAACATGAACTCTTTATGTGAATTGAATAATTCTCACATTACAAACTAATTTTTGGGTTGAGTTAGGCCCAAGATCCATTCTTTACATGGTATCAGAGTCAGACTCATTCCAATTCTATGTTCACCGATGTTGGGTCCCCAAATTATGTTATCCACGCTCCAGTTAACGGGATCTGAACGTGCGGGGAGTGTTAATAGTCTCACATCGAAAATAAGACTTAGACAATCCTCACTTTAGAAGCTAGCTTTTGGGATTGAGTTAGACTCAAGATTCATTTTTTACTCAATTAATTATATGAGCTACCTAAACAAGAAAGATCTTGAATTTAACTGAACTCAGTATCTTTTAAATGGACAAAAATGTATATATGTTAGTGCAACTGCAAACTGCGAAAATATGCTCAAATAATATGAAATTTGATTCACTAAATTTAAATGATAGAGACAAAGTTGCAAGTTAAGATGCGTATCATTTTATTTTTTTTAATATAATCCAGGTCTCCAGGCTTGCGCCTGACTACGTCCTGGATGTAACAACACATGTCCTTCAACACTATTACCAGGTAAATCGCGGGATGTGCTCCGGTGGCCAGTTTTCTGGGAGCGTACAACTGATTAATGAGACAAGGTCAAATTCCCCAACATGCAGTGTTTCTTCGTGCTTGCAGGGAATCGAACCCACGATGTCCCATGCCAGAACGTCTTATAGCGCTCAGGCTTTGCCACTGAACTATGCCCCGGAGGACTGCGTATCATTTTTCTTGTGATGAAAAGGAGAGTGGCTAGGAGGTGTTGGGACAGAGGTATTGAAATGTGAATAAATCTCAACTTCTCAAAGTGCATAAACTCTTAACCGACACAGAGTCAGCGTCTGTGTCAGTCTTTTCCCACCAAATGCAACCGAAGCTCTGACACTTATTTTTTAAAGATATTTCTTAGACAATTATTTTTCCAAGATGGTATCCCCCATTTCAGATTAAAAAAATAGTTTCATGTTGAAATTCTACTTCTAGGAGCTGTTTGACCCTCAGAAATTTTGGTTTTTTTAATTTTTAAAATTTTATTTGAAAATCAAACTGTGATATACACTACTTATGGTAAGTGTATATCACATATATATTTAACAGAAAGGAAGCTTTGACGTAATCGATAACGCTGCTTTCATGTCATCAGGAGGTCGTGAGTTTCGGTAATGAAATAACCTCTTACAGAAATACAAAATAATATTGCATATAATAAACTTGATAGTCTGACCATTTTTCAAATTCCGCGCATACGCACACAAGGGTGCCCTTTAGTACCTTTTGCTGACATCTAAGTGTAGCTTAATAACTTTATTTTTATGTCAAATTTTCAAGAGATCACTAATTTTACAAGCAAGAGATTTAAATAGAGAAAGATGTGGGATTTTGGTAGCATTATTTTCTACTATTTAATTGTAAAGGGTTCTTTTGAACTATTTCCTTCCTATTTTAAAATGAGACGTTTGATTGAAAATAAAAAAGACTGTTGGCAAATAAGTTAATACACAATATATCAAAATCTTTTTCGTCTTTAGTGTTGTCCGACATGTCATGCCCATTCTTGTGGGGATGTCAGTAAGGTAAAATCAAGACTATGCAAATTAAAGATCTTTAAAATATAAAAAGAATATAATCCTATTTGCACCGATAATAGGGGAAGAATATTATAATTTATTAATTTGGGGAGAATGCGTCTCCTCAAAAAACCCAAATATTCTATTTTTTTTTTCAAAAAATGGATCTTCGTAATTTTCAGTGATAGTGCAACGAAATTTGTACAAAAAAACAATTAACTTTAACCGGTTATAGAAAATCTCTATCTTATTTGTCAGGTAAGTGATTGTATTTATTATGAATATTACTTGTTATTGTCTTTTAAATAATCTGAGAATATAATTAGAAAACGATTGCACGGTCATTTTAACTCAACATAAAAAAAGGACTTTAGAATGAAAATAACTTTAGAATGATTTCTAATGTACTTTATTTAAGAGGTTCCGTGAGTGGATATCTTTCCACTTGCTGTAATTATTATTGAAAGGGAATAACTACACGTCGTACGTTAGATACCATCAAATCTTCCTGTCTTCTTGCTGCCTTTACAGAAGCGCCCTTCCTCTTCTTTTTATTTACATCTTTAACCCATACACTTTAGGTAGCGATTTCAAGTTTTATATCTTAACTAAACCTGTTAAGGGGCCGGGCTGGACCGGACCGGTTCATGCAAAAATCAACCCGGTGTATTCATTTTCTTCTAGTGTAAAATGAATACAGTGAATTTGAAGTGTTTTTAGAGTGTATTTATTGTTTTCTAGTGAAAAATCTAATTTTTCGTTATGTATTTTATTTCTTGTATTCAGTTTTTGAGTGTATTCGTAATTTTTTTAATGTAAAATCCAGTGTATTGGAGTGTATTTTATTTCTTGTATTCAGTTTTTGATTGTATTTTGTATTTTGTATTTTGAAGGAGATTTTTCTATTTAGAATACACTTTACTGAGCAGATTTTTATTCGTTGTATTCATGAATACAGCGAGACCGGTTTATGAATACAGCGAGGCTGTAGCAACTAAAAAGTAATTACGCCCTGTAAATATTGAAATTATAGCTATGACATATTTAAACTCCTAAACTATAATTATTTGTATAAGTTTCACTTTTTTTTTAGAAAAAATTGAATGTTATGAAACGTGTAAGTTGTAACTTATAAATTGTTCTAATTTAGTTGCAACTTATAGTTAAATTTTTTAAAAAGTAGTCCATAATATATCCATTCTAAAAGTTGCATTTAATAAAAATATATAAACTCAAATGGTTAACATTGTGAAATCAAACATACTAACTTAAAGTCTTAAACGACAAGCATTGCAAAATCAAAACATATAAACTTAAACGGGTAACATTGTAAATTAGATAAACTTCATAAATTTGCTTAAACGGTTAATATTGCAAATTTAATAAATTTCATAAATTTAAAAAAGATATGTTTGAAACTTGAAAGTTCGAAATTCAAATTTTAACGAAGATTTGCATGTGCATTTGGGTGTCTATTCTTCAAGTGTCGGACCAAAGAATTGACCATCCGGACGTATGGTTTCTAGTTAAATTACAAAGTTTACATCAAATTTTATCTTCTTCTAATTTATCGAAATTCTTACACACCGAATATACTCTTTGAGGAGGAGGAGGCGAATTATGTAAATGTCGAAAGTTGGAATTTGCAAGTTAGAAGTTAGAACTTACTCTTATTGGTACTCTATTGTACTTTATAAAGCAGTACGGGAAGTAAATAACTATTACAAGTGTTCGGAAGGATAAATAAATATTCAATATTCAGAAATTGAATCTTGTTGAACAAATATGCCAATCTTCAAAACTGCAGCAAACTTGTTGTGTCTTGAATCTTGATAACCTGGCAAGGCCAATGTTGAGAACTGTCGCAAGTTTGTTGTGTCTTGAATCTTGAATCCTGAAATCAAGAAACAACTAAATCTGGATGGTTACAACGTTGTGTGTTGAGTCGAGGGATTGCCCTCTGTCCTTAAGACAAGATTGCCCCGTATATATGTTTTTACGTTAGCGGTCAATAGTCTCCCAAGATAAAACAACACTTTTAATCTCAACGCTACAAAGTCAATAGGTTGAGCCTGCCGAATAAAACAAATATGAATCGATTTGCTGAAGATATGGAAAAGGAAGGAAGATTTTCTATCTTCTCTTCTGTTTTGTCTCTGTGTATATAGTGTGTGTCTGTTGTGTATATCTTGTGTATATGTGTGCGTTTGCTCACTGATTTTCGTCACTTTGTTTGCTGTTTTTCGTGACTGTTTTGTGCTGTATTTCGTGACTGTTTTTCTCTGTCTGTTTTGTGTTGTTTTTCCAGTCACTGATTGAGCCAAAGAAGACTCAATATATAACATGGAGGAGGGGCTGTACAACTGCCCAAAACATGGCTGTTAATGGTCATTAGGAGGGCATTAAACAACCAAGTAATGGTTGTTAATGGCCATTGAAGGAGGCTGCTCAACTGCCCAAGTAATGGGTTGTTAATTGAGGAGTTAATCAGCCAAGTAATGGCTGGTTAATGCTCCAAAACACAGTCCAACGGAAGGCATAAATTTTTCTGTCTTCCGTCACCCCAAAATCAACTTTTCAGAAACTCTGGGGACCAAACTGTAAATATTAAACAATTTGGGGTCCAAAAATATAATATCAGAAAGTCCCCACAGCCCACGGCCCGAGACCGGACTGGCGGCGGCGGCGACGCGCGTGTGGGCTTAGCCTTGAACCCAAGCACATCTAGGTCCTCCCTCCTTTAAACACATGGGATACCCCTTGGGGTCCCTGTTGACACCCAATTTTGTCCCATCCTTTTTGATTTATTTGCAATTTTGGATATTTTTGACACCTCAAAAAAATATATTTTTATATATATACATATAGGCATATATGTACACATATATTTTTATTCTCAATATTACTATATTATTACTACTATTATTATTTGTATTCTTTTTCTACAACCATTTGTATTTTTAAATCATGATCATAATTTCTATTGTAATATTCTATATTATTTTTTTAACAAAACGACATCCTTTTTATTTATTTTTTAATTAAACATTAAGCATTTCACAAATATTATGTTTTATCATTATCGCATCTTATACTATATTCTAAATAATTTTACATTTTGTTATTCAAAGCATTTTTAATAGTAAACCCCTTTTTTATTTTTTAAACTCATAACCCATTCATTTCTAACCCAAAACAATTTCCCAACCCAAAACAAATACCCATTTTAAAAGAGGCAGCCCATTTGGCCACCCACATTTTCGGCCAGCCCAACAGAAACTACCCAAGCCCAACCATCTCCCTTTTTCCTAAATCTCTTAACCCAAAACAATTCCCTTTTTAACTCCCAATTCCCCCACTTAGCCCATTCATCTCCAACTCCCCAATTAAATCCCCATTTCGTCGGCCCAATCCCCAAACTCGCCGACCCATTCCCAATACCTCATCTCCAACTCCTCTATTTCATCCCCCAAGCCCAATGGCCAGCCCAAACTCCCAAATTAAATCCCCATTTCGTCGGCCCAATCCCAATTGGCCCGATCCAACCCACCGACCCATCCCTCTCATCTTTTAACCCATCCCCCTTACCCTATTTCACAAAAAAAACCTAAAACCTAAAACCCTATACCCCTGCCCTCTCCAATCGCCGCACACCCCTACACCCCTACCCCTACGCGTCGCCGCACCCTACGCCTGACACCACCAATCGCCGGCACCGCCGCCTGACACCACCAACATAACCCAACACCTCTCGCCGACCCATGCCCCAAGAATTCGCCCCCAAAAATCAGATTTTGTGCCCCCCTTTATTTTGAAATTCGAATTCATTTTGTAAGGGGTATGGGGTGTGAACGTTGGGGTGAGTACCTATAAACCCCCCCCCCTCTTTGCTCACTGTTTGGGGGGTCGGATTTTAGGGTTTTCGGGTCGTTTTTAGGTCCGAAGATTTAAGTTTTAGAATTCAAAATCTTCTTAAAGGTTTGCATTGTATTTTGTTTATGTTGTTCTTCACTATTGGGAAGATTCCGGATTTCAAAAAATCCAAAATCTGCTTAAGAGTATTTGTTCTTGCATGTGTTCTTCAACTTAAAGATTCCGAAATATAGGTCGAAATTATTGGTTTTTGGTGTTGAAGAATTTGGAATTTTTGCTATTTTTTTAACTGTTTTTTCGGTTCCGGGTCGGGTCACTTCCAGGTCGGGTCCAAGAATCAGAAAATCCACAGTCTAAAATCAGAATTTCTGAAATCCAAAAATCAGAGTTCTAAATCAGAAAATCAGCGTTCTAAAATAATTTCTCCGAGCGGATTGACGATTCGAAATGACGCCTCGGTTCGCTACCCGGAGAAGGTCAGTAAACTCACTTTCTTTCTAATATTTGGCTATTTAATTCATATTATGTGTTCAGTATAATGTGATTATATGTTTTGTTAAATATATTTAGTTTAATTTAGTTGTTGTTTAAGTCTGTTTGCTTAGATTAAAGCATGTTAATTATAACTTATTATAGTATGTTTGATGTTGATTCATTTCCCAAAGGGTAAACCTGTCTAGTATGGTATATTAGGATTATATTCAAAGCTATATGATGTGTATGCCATTGATAGTGTTTGTTTGGTGAATAGTGTGGGTCTGGTACTTGTTGTAGCTTGTAATATCATGTTCTATGCTAGTTGAAATAGGAGCATATGATTATACCTTATTTCCCATGTGTTTGAGGTCACCTAGTTAGTCTAGCCTAAGATCATGCTAAAATGACTTTGAAATTCTATTTGTTATTTTTGTCTTGTACTCTTTTTATGATATATCTCTTCCAGATTTGCAATAGTAAGCATATAGGATCTGTTGTTTCCTTTTTATGGTTTAGGATAAAAAATGACTCATGTATATGTCTATTTTTTTATTTTCTGGACACAGTATGATTACTGTTAAGTTCAATTATTGAAGTATGCTGCCTTACTAAGTTTTGTAGTTAGTTTAATGAGTTCTTGTTAGGTGTTGTTTAAAATATTATCATGCCTAGTGCACTGCCTGAATATGGTCATTGTGTGTCCAATTTAGCATGTCTGAGATGTTCCTTCGAAATGGTTACTTGGTTCATCTCTGTTTATCCCATTCATGTCTACTGAATTAGTCATGCATTTCCCCTACGTAATTAAGTGTTAGAATGCCTTTATTTTATCCTGTAAAATCCCCCAGCTATCATGTATACAAGTCAAGTATATCCTCGTGTATATCACTTGGGATAACCCAGTCATGGGAGTTCTGGGCTCAGCCCATTGTTCTGGATTTCTCTGATATTTTTGTTAATTGCAGTTGGGCTAGGCCCACCAACGTCCTATTCCTTTTCACCTTGCTGCCGTGATCTTAGGTGGGATAGGCCAAATTGTTATTACAGTTTAGTTGTTCTAATTCAACTGTGGGATGTTGTCCTCATTTGATTTCTATGTTTGGATTTTATGATGTTTCTTTAATCAATGTGTTCTTGATTAGTATGAAAAATGAATGAATGTTATTTGCAAAGTTATGTGTTTAAATAGGATATGCGTAGATATTTTCTAACGGAGTTCTTCCTTCTCCCCTCCTCCCTTTACATAACCATCGGGCCATTCCCCTCCGTCTTTGTGCATTATCCGAGCCGTTAATATATTACTGTTCATGAATGATGTATTTACATTTTTTCTTATGTATATATTTCCATGGTCCGTCCACTAATCCTTTTCTTTTCTTTTATTTACATGAAATGCACCGGGAGCGACGAAGAGTCTCTTAATGAGACTCATCATGGCTATTGTCAAAATGAAGACCCGCATTCGCACTCCTTGCATTCTCCAAACTCGGGATTTCCAAACAAATAGGGCGAGATGACATCGTCATCCGCTTTAGTTCCCTTTCATTGTTATTCTTTAATTTTGTTATTTCTATTTGGGTCTGTAATAATTATTCAATGCTTGTGTGATTGTTAGGATATTTAGAATAATTAGGCCATGAATGGATAATTAATAGGGTAGTTTTAAAAACCGTCGCTAGTTTGTTCATTTGTAGGCTCGGTTAATTCAAACTTAGAAACCCTCCGCTAGTTTATTTATTTTAGGCTCATCATGCATATTTAAAGTTTTCAAAACAAACTTTGATCATCTTCTGTTCACTTTATTAATTGTACAACTCAAAATGATTTCCAAAAATTACATTCTTTGGCTTGATAAGTAATCCGTTTTTCTCCTTGCTATTAATTGTCCCAAATGCATACTTTTCAACTTTACATGTATTTTTCTTTAATATCATACAAATGCATACTTGTAAAAAATGCATCCTTTTACTAAATACTTGCAACATTATTTTAGCTTTCTATTTTTTAAACATGCATTTTCCTTAGTACAATAATTAACCTGAGTTTGACCGGATAACCGCAAGTTAGCGGATCTTAAAGGATGCCTAACCCCTTCCCTTTAGGATAATAAAGAACCCTTACTTAGAATCACATTAGTTTCACAGACCTTAGAATTGGAGTTATATTGCAGCATTTAGTTAACATTTAGGTGCCCTAATTCACCATAAATAATTAGGTGGCGACTCATTAATCATACCCAGGAATCACCGGGACACATTGTGCTCCGCTTTGACCCGTGTGGTCGGAAAAGGGCGCGACAGCATGGCGACTCCGCTGGGGATAACTTTCAGGTTCTTAACCATAGCAAACCCAGGTTACTTATTACTACGCTTTATTTTGCTCTTTATTTGATTTAATGCTTTGATTTGTTTCCATTGTAAATTTTGCATAACTGCTTTAATTGATATATTCTCTTACTGCTTTCCTTAAATTGAAATCCGCACATATTTCTTCCATTACAGAAAATCGACACTATCACACATTACACGCAAGGTGTGTTTTGCGCACCCGCAAATTTCTTTCGAATTACCAAATTTTTAGGAGAGTTGATATATGCGCGGAGCGTTCGGACCATCCGGTTGGCCGCGTAGCCTTCTCACCCGAGCAGTCCTCTTGGGAACCTTGAGTCTAGTCAGCCAAATCTTAGAAAATTTAGGATAGAGCTAAACCACCATTTATCTTAAGTCATGCATGCATACACCTTAGGTGGGTCGATCCTTGGCATCGACTCCACATTTAAGAAATCCACCAAATTATCAACGGGTTCTACAACCCAACGACCATATCATCATATTATGTGTAGCATGATAACGATAGACTGATACAAGCCTAATCATTGAAATATAAAAATTGGGAAAATTATACTTTCTTTCTTTTACTATTTTTTAGGATGGATCAAGTTCTGCAAATCTCTGAAGTTAGGATGGTGAGTAGCACTCCGAGTAAGCTGAGAATATGGTGGGAGAATTTTGACCTTGGCAGCCAAATGGCGATTAGGAGGAAGTTGGGATGCCTCATTTCACTGTTTGACATCTCTCCCGATCAACACTTGGTCAGAGCATTAATCCATTTTTGGGATCCAAACCGGGTTGTCTTCAAATTCAAAGATTTTGAGCTCACTCCCATTTTGGAGGAAATCAATTATTTCACCAACTTGATTTATCAAGACAGAGGTCAAATCATTCCTCACGGTCAGTCCGGAAAGAAATTCCTGCGCTATTTGGGGTTAAAGAACACCAAAAAACTCTGATGCTTTGAAAATAACTGGGTTTCCCTAGAATATCTTTATGAGAGATACGGTCGTCGAGATGGTTACAAGTCATTTAGAAAAGAATTCTCTTGCACTCCTGACCATTGGCAAGCCAGGCGCCCTATTGCATTTGCTGTCACTTTACTAGGTATTTTAGTGTTCCCACTTGAGCACGGGAAAATAAATACTTGCATACGTTCTGTGGCTCGGGCAATTTTTGAGGGAGTTGACGGTGCGCAGCTCACTTTGGTCCCTATGATACTAGCAGAAATACTTCGGGCTCTCGGAAAATGTAAAAGAGGCAAAACAAATTTCTTCAAAGGTTGCAACCTTATCCTACAGATGTGGGCCATAGAACATTTTTATCAGCGTTCGAACATGACAGACATTTGCTTCAGTGAGTCAAACAAGACCACCTACTTTTACGACAGGACGAAACATTTTTTGTTACCAGTCGGCACCAAGGATTGGTATGAGTTTCTAGCATCCCGCATTAGTGATCAGATTCAATGGAAATACTCATTGCTCCCAAACACCAAGAAAGCCTATATGAGATGCAGAAGGCTTTACTACATCGAGCTCATCGGGTTGAAAGGACTCCAGCTATATGCGCCACTACGCGTACTCCGACAGTTCGGTCAAAAGCAGATAATCCCTCTCCACGCAAATATGAGAGTTTCAGAAGTTCAATTCGGACCGAATTTCATGGTCCCAAGAGCCAGGCAGATTCTCCATGAATGGAACAGTGTGGATACAATAAACATTGGAGATGGACAAGCGGGGAATACTCCTGAATATTGCGCATGGCTTCGAGAAGATCACGACAACTCTGATCTTAGCCCCAAATGAGAACAAGGTTTCGAGGATGTGGGCACAACGATCTAGATAAGGACTTGTCGGCTAAAAAACACAGTTATTACTCCTGAGATGTGGTCTCAAATGCAGGACATAGTGCAATATTTAGAAGACGCAGGAGCAGGACCTAGCAGTGTTATGGCTCCATCCTCATCTATGTAATCACGAATGAGATTTTAGCTTGGTCATAATATGTTATCAGCCCTGTTATTATATGCGCTATTATTACAGTAAATTTCACCCTTTAACTTTGTTCCCAACAAAAGCATTTCAATTTGACGGCTTGGGTCAATCTATCATAATTTTGCGTATTTGGCGTTTAGGCCCACCTCTGGCATAAGAGAGGCCCCATGCATATTAGGACGCACATTTAATTTCCCTACAATTTGCTTGCTATTTTTTTACTGCTTCACACTCGGTACATGTTATTTAAAGCAATAATTACTCGTCTTGTACTGACTTAGTTTGCTTCATTTTTTAAAAGGTTTGTTTTTGCCTGATTTATTCCCCCAAAAGTTGATTCGTGTCGACTGAAACTGGCGGAACACCCTTACTTCACGAGATCAAAGGCACAATCATCCAACAAAATGACTGATTTAGGAGCATCCGAACAAACTGGCCTGGGACTTGTCGCTCTTCCGGGAGGTGAACCAGAGACATCTGAAAGGAGAAATACTATCGTCCAGGATGAATACCTCGCCCAACTATTGCAGCAAATGGCAACCATGCAGACTGAGATCGAGCGGCTCCGAAATCTTACCAATCTTTCCATCAGCCTCAATACTCCGCTCCTTGAACAAGGGACGAGCGTGACTGCACCACAAACCTTTCCATCTCCTGAACCACCATTTCCCCAGAACCTTCCCCGAAATCCCTTACTAAGCAAAACCAATCCTCAACTCGCCAACCCGCAACGCACTAATCCGCATCCTATCAACCCACAGGCCAATCAATAACAAAGTCCGCTACAAAATGACCCAGTATCCTTCACAACTCCATATGCGCCTCAAGCTCCACTTATCCAAACTACCCCACTCGTCCAAAATATCTCTCCCACACAAAATTACCAGGAAACCCAATAAATACCGATGACACACATCGCTAACAAGCAGTATGCGCCACCGGTATATGCAATAGAAGCCCAACCTTCTACTTCTACCATACCAAACATACCTCCTCAGGAAATAGACCAATATGAAGAAATGGAAAGGCAAGCAAGGATCAGAACCGATGAAAGTATGGCAAGAGAAATTCATAGCCTCAAAGAAGCATTCAAAAACATCCAAACCAGCAAGGGGCATGCATCCCGACGTTCAGTTGCCTATCGGATATAAAGTGCCAAAATTTGACTTATTTGATGGAAAGGGAAATCCTCGCGCCAATTTGAGATCGTACTCTGACAAGCTGGTTGGAGTGGGTAAGGACCAGGCAATCATAATGAAATTGTTCATAAGGAGTTTGACATGAGAAGCGCTCGACTGGTACACAAGCCAGGACCCGCAAAAATGGCATAACTGGGGCACAATGGCACAGGATTTTGTGGATAGGTTCAGGTTTAACACCGACATAGTCTTGGATAGATTTTATTTAATGAAATTGGAGAAAAATCTACAGAGACCTTCAGAGAATATGCCATGAGGTGGAGGGCGGAAGCAGCAAAGGTTCAACCCCCTATGGCGGAAAGCGAGATGACCACTCTCTTTGTGCAATCTATGAAAGATGCAACGTACTATGAAAGAATGATAAGCGTCATAGGACGGAGTTTCTCTGAAGTGGTAAGGATGGGAGATTTCATAGAAGAGGGTATTAAAACAGGAAGAATCACGAACTTAGCAGCATTGCAGGCCACGAGTAAGGCAATTCAGTCAGACTCATTTGGGGGAGCAATTAAGAAGAGGAGAGACGGAGCGTCTCCTGTCATGATGGTCCAGGAACATAGGTCAAATCAAATGCCAACCTACCAAAGCCCATCATCTCAGCCTCCCCACTACAATCAAAGCACCCAAAATCCTCAGCCCTCCTACTATAGTCAAAACACACAAAACCCTCAGCCTTATTATCAACACTCACCTACTCCCTACCATGTCTACCATACCCAGCCAATATACAGTCCACCACGAGCACCTACCTATCCGAATTCCCCGCAGTATCAACCCATATATCCACCTCAGCCACGAGCCCATCCACCAAATGCTCCCAAACCCCGTGCGAATCACGAAAGAAGGCCAGTCAAAACATATACACCTTTAGCCGAACCTCTAGCCCAGTTGTACGAACGATTGAGGACCGCAGGAATACTCCAGCCCATCCCAGGGCATATCCCCAATCCTATTCCCAGATCGTACGATGAGACTAAGCATTGTGCATACCACTCTGGAATCACTGGACATGACACTGGGGTTTGCTTTGCCCTCAAAGACAAGATCGAGACGTTGATCAAAGAAGGAATTATCCAACTGAAAGGACCTCCCCCTAATTTAAATAATAACCCTTTGCCAAATCATGACAATGCCAATATAAATATGATTACCGTTGATGAAGAAAACAGTTTGGAAGGGACCATTGTGCCGGTCCGAAGAGAGGAAAATGTTGAATCATCGGCCTTTATCACCCCTATAATTACAGTTCAAGTGAGGGCACCATTTGAAGTGGAAGTACTTCCTCCGAAATCGCGGATAGTGACGCCGTCTTTTGATACCAAAACTGTCCCTTGGAGCAATTCGGTGAGGAAAGGAGCGGGGAAAAGAGAAACAAATTGTAGAAGTTGTAAATCGCTGGTATGACAAGATCCGGCGATGTTATGCCCCTATAGACAATCCAAAAAAGGTCAGAATGAGACCGAAGTGGAAGAGTTCTGGAGGAAAATGTCAACCAAGGAATATTCCGTTGTAGAACAGTTGAAGAAAACACCGGCTCAAATTTCTTTGCTATCATTGTTGATGAATTCCGCGACCCACGGACGTGCTTTATTGGAAGTACTCAAAGAAACTTATGTTCCGAGAGAGACCACTGGCGAGAAACTCTCGGCCTTGGTAGGACAGATTTTAGAGGCCCATAAAGTCTCTTTTCATGACAAAGAATTGCCACCTGAGGGTTTGGGCCACAACAAAGCTTTGAACATAACTGTAAAGTGCATGAACAAGTTCATTTCTAAGGTGTTGATTGATGGAGGCTCAGCCGTCAATATTTGTCCTGTGGTGACTCTCCGAGCCTTGGGAATTAGCATTGGAAAGATTCGCGAAAGTCATGTGAGGGTTAAAGGTTTTGATGGAGCCCAAAAGAGCGTTATGGGAGAAATGGATTTGACATTGCAAGTAGGACCCGTAGAGTTCGTTGTGGAATTCCAAGTGTTAGACATATCTACCGACTATAACCTGCTAATAGGAAGACCCTGGATCCATATGGCTGGTGCAGTTCCTTCTACCCTACACCAGAGCCTGAAGTTTGTATGGGATCATCACGAGGTCGTGATACACGGAGAAGGGAGCAATTCAATATGTCCCAAATGACAAATCCCTGCTGTTGAAAGCGTAGATATATTGGATGGGTCTGTTTTCCATATCAGAGAAATTACATGTGCCTCCAAAGCTGAAAAACTGAAATTACCCCGGGTTCTCACGATGGTGGCCCAGGAAATGTTAAAGAATGGCTTTAAGCCCGGTCAAGGCCTCAGATTGAACTTAGAAGGTATAGTAGAGCCGGTTCACTTGATCAGTAAAAAAGATACTTTTGGTCTCGGATACGAACCCACTCCTGAAGAAGTTTTGTCAATCAATCTCCGAAGGAAAAGAGACACTCCCCTGCCAAATCCTGTTCCGCCTCTGAATCAGTCATTTGTCAAAGCATATGCTGCTCAGGAGTCAAAGGAAGATGATGCAGACAACCTCGTGGAAGGACTCAAAAGTCTTTTCATTACGGAAGAAGAAGTGGAATGCAACGTAATTCTGGATGATTTTGCTGAAGACCTAACCATTTGGGATGCAGAACATGGAGATGTTTTGAAAAATTGGACATGTGCCCCGGCCCTGTTTCTCCGGGAAGCTTGGTAGAAATTATCTTAGTACTTTATGAAAAAATGTGATTCTGATTGAGGCTTGAATCGCATCTCTGCATTTTAATGTGTTTTGCCTCCATCTTTTGAAAGCTTAAATGACAAATCCACATTGCTTTTGCTATTTCAAGATTTATTTTGTTTACTAATTTTCTTTTCTCTTTCAGCATGCAAACTAATAAATCTATCGATAATGTGAATGTGACATGTAATGAGACAAACAAATAAAATCCAAACAATGAACAGGACTTCGAAGAGTATGAGGAAGACTTGCAGCCAGAAGAATTGACCGAGGAATTGGAACATTTTGAGAATAAGCCAAAGCCAAATTTAGATGAAACTGAGGCAGTAAATTTGGGAGATGCAGAATATGTGAAAGAAACGAGAATCAGCGTCCATCTGAACACCCCACAAAGGAAAGAGCTGACGGATCTTTTGAGGCAATATATCGACGTATTTGCTTGGTCTTATGACGATATGCCAGGGCTAAGCACAAATATTGTTTCGCATAAATTACCTATTGATACATCCTGCCCTCCGGTGAAACAAAAACCAAGGAAAATCAAGTCTGACTTGAGTTTAAAGGTTAATGAAGAGGTGTCTAAGCAATTCGATGCAAAGGTAATTCGAGTCACGAGATATCCCACTTGGCTGGCCAACATTGTACCTGTGCCAAAGAAATATGGGAAAATACGGGTGTGCGTGGATTATCGGGATCTCAATAAGGCTAGCCCGAAGGATGATTTCCCTCTCCCAAATATTCACATACTCATTGATAACTGTGCGAATCATGAATTACAGTCATTCGTTGATTGTTTTGCTGGTTACCACCAAATCTTGATGGATGAAGAAGACGCAGAAAAAACAGCATTCACTACACCTTGGGGAGTATACTATTACCGGGTAATGCCGTTCGGACTCAAGAACGCGGGTGCCACCTATATAAGGGCCATGACTACCATTTTTCATGATATGATCCACAAGGAAATCGAGGTCTAAGTAGATGACGTTATCATCAAGTCGCGAAGGGCCCCAGATCACTTGACAGATTTGAAGAAGTTCTTCGACCGGCTGAGGCGGTATAACCTGAAATTAAACCCTGCAAAATGTGCATTTGGTGTACCTGCTGGGAAGCTGTTGGGTTTCATCGTGAGTAGAAGATGTATTGAATTGGACCCCTCGAAGGTAAAAGCTATTCAAGACTTGCCTCCTCCAAAGAGTCGAAATGACGTGATGAGTTTCCTTGGTCGTCTCAATTACATCAGCAGGTTCATAGCGCAATCAACAGTAATATGTGAACCAATCTTTAAGCTGACGAAGAAGGACGCCGCTACTAAATGGACGACAGATTGCCAGCAAGCTTTTGATAGAATCAAAGAATATCTGTCTAACCCACCTGTTTTGGTGCCTCCAGAGCCCGGAAGGCCTTTGTTATTATATCTGTCTGTGTTAGAAAACGCGTTTGGATGCGTGCTGGGGCAACATAATGAAACAGGAAAGAAGGAGCAAGCTATATACTACTTGAGAAAGAAGTTCACACCTTACGAAGCTCGATATACTTTGCTGGAGCGCACTTGTTGTGCCTTGACGTGGATTGCACAGAAGTTTAGACATTATTTGTCTGCATATACCACTTATCTCATCTCCAGAATGGACCTACTCAAATATATCTTTCAGAAGCCCATGCCCACTGGAAGCTAGCAAAGTGGCAAATCTTGTTAAGTGAATTCGACATCATATATGTTATCCAAAAGGCTATCAAAGGACAAGCGCTAGCTGATCATCTTGCTGAAAACCCCGTAGATGAAGAATATATGCCTCTCCGGACTTATTTTCCGGACAAGGATGTATTGTTTGTTGGGGAAGATATCTCCGAAGAGTACCCGGGTTGGAGAATGTTCTTCGACGGAGCTGCAAACTTCAAAGGAGTTGGTATCGGAGCGGTTTTGATTTCAGAATCAGGTCAACACTACCCAATTTCGGCGAAGCTCCGATTTCCATGCACCAACAATATGGCGGAATATGAAGCTTGTATACTCGGACTTAGAATGGCCGTTGATATGAACATCCAAGAATTGTTGGTCATAGGTGATTCAGACTTATTGATTTACCAGGTGCAAGGCGAATGGGCCACCAAGAACGTGAAGATACTTCCTTACCTGCATTGCGTGAAAGAATTGTGCAAAAGGTTCATCGAGATAGAATTCAAGCATATCCCACGAACTCAAAATGAGTTCGTTGATGCTCTGGCAACTCTGTCCTCCATGATTCAACATCCGGATAAGAATTACATTGATCCCATCAAGGTGAACTTATCGGACCAGCCGGCCTATTGTTTCCATTAAGATGAAGAGTTGGATGGGAAGCCCTGGTACCACGACATTAAGAGGTATCTCAAGGCAGGCGAATATCCAGAAATCATATCTAGCACACAAAAGAAGACACTTCTGAGGGTAGCGAACTATTTTTTCCTAAACGGAGAAATCCTTTATCGGAGGACTCCGGATCTAGGTTTGTTAAGATGTGTTGAAGCCCAAGAGGAAAGCAGGTTAATTGAAGAGATACACGGAGGCACGTGCGGGCTTTATATGAATGGTTTCACTTTAGCAAAGAAGATTCTGAGAGTAGGGTACTTTTGGATGACCATGGAAACAGATTGCATTCGCTTTGTGCAAAAATGCCATCAGTGTCAGATTCACGGTGATTTAATCAGGGTACCTCCTAACAAGCTCAATGTGACGAGTTCTCCTTGACCATTCGCAGCTTGGGGCATGGATGTCATTGGTCCCATTGAACCTGCCGCATCAAATGGACACCGATTCATTCTAGTGGCAATTGACTACTTCACAAAGTGGGTAGAAGCATCGTCCCACAAGTCAGTGACGAAGAAAGTGGTAGTTGATTTTGTCTGCAATAACATCATTTGCCGATTTGGAATTCCTGAGTCGATTATAACAGACAATGGAGCCAATCTCAACAGTAATCTGATGAATGAGATATGCGAAAAGTTTAAGATCACTCACCACAATTCCACTCTATATCGACCTCAGATAAACGGGAGCAGTCGAGGCAGCCAACAAGAACATCAAAAGGATACTGCGAAAGATGATTGATAATTACAAGCACTGGCATGAGCATTTTCCCTTTGCACTTTTGGGCTATCGCACTACAATCAGGACTTCTACTGGGCAACGCCGTATCTTTTGGTCTATGGAACAGAAGTTGTGTTACCGGCAGAAGTGGAAATACCATCTTTGAGAATTATCTAAGAAGCCGAGCTGAGCGAAGCAAAATGGATACAGAATCATGGCCGTAAGTATATTGATCGAAGTTTATTTGAGCATGTGTCCACTTACACTAATGCCCATGAATTATGGACAAAACTTGAGTCCATGATTCAATAGAAGACCCCCCGAAACAAAGCTTTTCTATTAAGATGGATGGTGAGGTTGGAATACAAAGATGGTCAAGGCATGATTGAGCACTTGAACACTTTCAAGTAGTAAACCAGCTAACCAAGATTGAGATGAAGATCGATGATGAGTTGAAAGCCTTGCTACTTTTAAGATCTTTACCTGAGAGTTAGGATACATTGGTTGTCACTCTCAGTAACTCTGCTCCGGAAGAAAAGCTCACTATGGATTGTGTCACCGACAACCTTCTAAATGAAGAGGCAAGGAGAAAGGAGTATGGCATATCAACACAAAATGAGGCTAATATAGTGGAGAATCGAGGAAGAAGTGAAAATCGTGGAAGGAGTAGAAACACGATGCGTGATAAGTCAAGAGGACGATCCAAGTCCCGCTCAAGAGTCACTTGTTATTATTGTGGAAAATCGGGTCATAAGAAATCTGAATGTCGTAATCAGAAAAATGGTACTGTCAAACCAGACCAAGTTGACTCGAAGAAGAAGGAAGAGTACAGCACTACCGCAGTCGCAGTCAAGGATGAAACAAACATATATCTAATTGGAGAAGATAATTATTTCAATCTCGCTTATGATGATAGCCTATGGATTGTCGACTCAGGTGCTTTCTTTCACATTACTCTACACGAATGGTTATTTTCGTCATATCAAAAAGGTAATTTTGGTACCGTGAAAATGGGAAATCAAGTCACAAGCAAGATTGTTGGCTTAGGAGATATTCAACTGATAACCAATACTGGCTGTAAGCTAATGTTGAAGGATGTAAGGCATGTCCCAAATATGTGCCTTAGTCTTATCTCTGCTGGTAAGCTCGATGATGTTGGTTTGCTGAATCATTTTGGTGATGGGAAATTGAAGCTCACCAACAGAAACATGGTCATTGCTCGACGCAAAAGGAAGGTTCCTTGTATTTTACACATGGACGCCTATGCAAGGGGGAAGCTAATGATGCCCATGATAATTCAATTTTGAAGCTATGGCACAAGAGGCTAGGGCACATGGGCGAAATAGGATTGCAAATCCTCGCCCAAAGGGAGCTCCTACCCGAGGTGAAAGGTAAAACACTTGATCCTTGCACTAATTGTTTAGCTGGCAAGAAACATAGAGTTTCATTCCATAGATCAAATCGTCCATTTGGAAGAAAGCATGTTCTTGATTTGGTACATACCGATGTTTGCTCCATGACTGAAAAATCTCTTGGAGGTGCGTATATTTTGTGACTTTTATTGATGATCATTCGAGAAAGGTTTGGGTGTATTTGTTGAAATCCAAAGACCAGGTACTTGAGGCATTCAAAGAGTTCTATGCCCTGGTGGAACGTCAGATGGGAAAGAAGTTGAAGTGTGTCTGAGCCGATAATGGTGGTGAATACCGTGGTCCATTTGAAGATTATTGCAAGACATTTGACATTCGACTTGAGAAAACACTTCCAAAGACACCTCAGTTAAATAGTGTTGCTGAGAGAATGAACCGAACTATTGAAGAAAGAGTTCGATGTATGCTATCTCACGCTAAGCTCTCTAAGTCATTCTGAGGAGAAGCCGTGAAGACTGCTATTGATATCATCAATATCTCACCATCAAGTCCTTTAGATAGAGGTATTCCAGATGAAGTTTGGACTGAAAAAATGTGTCTTATGGTCACTTCAAGGTGTTTGGTTGTCGCGCATTTGTCCAAATCCCTAAGGACGAACGAGCCAAACTTGACTCAAAGACCAAGCAGTGCATTTATCTTGGTTCACCAAAAGGATGAGTTCGGCTACCGATTGTGGGATCCAGCTAAAAGGAAAATTGTGAGAAATCGAGATATTGTTTTCTTTGAGGATCAGACTATCGAAGATTTCAAGCAATTAGAGAAGTCACAGCCCAAGATCATAATCCATTATGACTTTACACCATTCCCTGCAGTACGAGATGATACACGGGGAGAAGAGTTAGAGGCTAATCATGATGCACTTGTAAAACTAAATGAGAATACTGAGCAACAAATAGAAGACTCAACTACAAATGAACAATATCAGTCAAATGAAGAAGCGACAGGGGAAACAAATGCTCCAGCACAACCTCAGCTACGACGCTCTAATAGAGAAAAATGTCCCTCCACCAGATATTCTCAAAATGAGTATGTGGTCCTCACTGATGAAGGGGAGCCTCAACATTATGAAGAAGCCATGAGCAACGACCACAAAGAAGAATGGGAAAAAGCTATGCAAGAGGAAATGAAATCATTGCATGACAACTCGACGTCAAGACTGCATTCTTATATGGAGACCTAGAAGAAGAGATCTATATGGAGCAACCCGAGGGGTTCATAGTTCCGAAAAAAGAGCATCTAGTGTGTCATCTCTAAAATAGTCTCTATGGTCTAAAACATGCACCACGTCAATGGTATAAGAAGTTCGACTCTTTCATGACGCAACATAGATTCAAGAAGACTCTCACCAACCATTTTGTATTCATGAAGAGGTATGCTAGTAGTGATTTTATTATACTTTTGCTATATGTTAATGATATGTTAATTGTTGGGCAAGACAAGAAGAAAATTACAGCTCTCAAGAAGGCTTTGAGCAAGTCTTTTGCTATGAAATACTTGGGACCGGCAAAGCAGATCCTTGGGATGAAAGTCACTTGAGATCGATCTAAGAGACTATTATGGCTATCCCAAGAAAGATACATTGAGAAAGTTCTTGAAAGATTTAACATGCACAAAGCCAAGACGGTTAGTGTACCACTTGCTTGACATTTCAAGTTGAGTAGGAAGCAAAGTCCAAAAAGTGAGAAAGAAAGGGATGAAATGAAGAGTGTCCCATATTCTTCCGCGGTTGGCAATTTCATGTACGCAATGATATGTACACGACCCGACATTGCTTATGCAGTCGGTGTCGTGAGTCGACATTTGTCAAATCCCAGAAAGGAACATTGGGCCGCAGTCAGGTGGATATTTCGGTATCTCCGGGGAACAACCAAGAAATGCTTGTGCTTTGGAAAAGGAATACTTGTGTTAAAGGGTTACACAAACGCAGATATGGCAGGAGATGTTGACTCTAGAAATTCGACATCAGGATATTTGACTACATTTGCAGGGGGAGCTGTATATTGGTAGTCTAAGCTCCAAAAATGTGTTGCCTTGTCTATCACCGAGGCAGAATACATTGCAGCCACGGAAGCTTGCAAGGAGATATTGTGGTTGAAAATTTTTATGCTAGAATTGGGTCAAAAGCAAGAAAAATATGTTCTACTTTGTGATAATTAGAGTGCTATTAACTTAGCTAAAAACTCAGCCTATCATTCCCGATCGAAACATATTGATGTTCGATATCATTGGATCCAGGATGTGATAGAAGAAAAGCTGCTACAACTTGATAAAGTTCACACTGATGATAATTGGTTGGACATGATGACCAAGGTTATACCGACTAAGAAATTTGATGATTGTTGTGATGGTGCCGGTGTGGTGGTGCCACCCAATTAAGTCGGGAAGGGGGAGATTTGTTGGGTTATCCCTACTTAATTATGGGATGCCCACATATAATTGAATTTCTCTAGAATGACTCATGCATTAATTACTAGTTTGTTGGGAGTTGAATTTAGACAACCTTGAGAGTCTTCTAGCATGTTCATTTTGGCCCTATAAATACGGGTACTTGGAGAAGGCTTGAATATCCACATCCACAAGTTGTGAAGAACATCTACAACACAAGTGAGAGCATCCACTCTAAGAGTGAGAGAGAGCCACTTTCATAGTGAGGGTGTTTGAGAAAAATTCTCCATTTTTCTCAAGTTAGTGAGTGTTCCACATAAATTATTATTGAGAGAGAAATATTGTTATCCATCCAATTTGGGTGAGATCTTGTAATCCTACTATCATCTTATAGTGGAAGGATTAAACTACTAGTCCCGCGGTTTTTCCCTCATTTTTTGGTTTTCCGCGTAACAAAAAATTCTCGTATTTTTTGTCTATTATTCTCATAATTTTTGTTCGCAATTTTAATTTCCATCCTAATTACACTAAGAGGGAAAATACGAGTTTTTCCCCAACAATTACAGTAAATTCAAGTCAGTGATGGACTTTATAGTTGGTTCTTCACAGTCTACATTCATATAGGGGAGGAATATTTTGGATAATGTCATTGTGGCTCATGAACTTGTCAAAGGTTATAATAAAAAGGGTGTCTCCCCTAGGCACATCATCAAGGTGGATATAAGAAATATCTATTATTATGTTGTATGGCCATTCTTAATAATGATTTTGTTGGAGTTTTGAGTTACTGTTAAACTGGTGGAGCTAATTATGGGTTGTCTGATTACAGTTAATTATACCTTGCTACTAATTTGAGGTAGCACATCTATATTTCAAACTAAGAAACGCCCGAGGCAAGGAGACTCCATGCCTCTTTAACACTTTGTACTAACTGTTGTGCATTTAAATAGGTCTATCAAAAGTTTGAAACTGCATCCTGACTTTAATTCCATCCTAGATGTGCAAAAAATGGACCTAATACATATATGCTTTGCTGATGATATACTTTTGTGTTGCAGAACAGATAGAATTCTATTCAGATAATGCTCACCTGCTTTGAGCATTTCTCAACTTTCTCAGGTCTCAAAGAAAATATGGAGAAAAGTTTGTTTGTATATTGCTGGAGTTCAGCATGAGTTTAAGGAAGCCCTGATCTCAGAGTTTCACTTCTCATATTGAGTTCTACCTTTTAATTGGGTGTGCCTTTATCTTCCAATTATTGACAGATGTATGCTTTTGGTGGACAAGATTGCAGCTAGAGTAAAGTGTTGGACATCTAGATTCCTTTCATATGGGGGTATGTTGCAACTAATCAAGAGTGGTTTGTGTGAAATTCAGACGTAATGTGCACATGTATTCCTACTTCCTAAGAAGGTTCACTTATAGGTAACTAGCATATGCAATAACTTCTTATGAGATGGCTCAAAGGAGAATTCAAGGAAATCTTTGGTATTTTGCAAAACATTGTGTTAACCTAAATCAGCTAACGGACTAAACATATGGGACTTCTATATTTGGAACAAAGCTGCCCTTAGCAAGCTACTCTGGGTAGTCTCTATGAAGAAGGACAAATTGGGTGGGTGATATGGATGAACAATTACTATATAAAAGGCAAAAGTTTAGAAGAACTCGAGGCTACAAAGCAGACTAACTGGATTATTAGAAAAATATTTTACTAGAAAGAATGGATCCACTCTGTAGGTGCAACAAATGTTACAACTTCACTATAGAAATACAACAAGGAAGGAAGATTCAGCATCAAGACTGCTCTAGAATGATACCACCTCAATATCCAAAGGTAGAACGGGTAGCTCTGGTGATTCTTCATGGTCTAATACCTAGATACCAACTTATATTGTGGTTAGCAGTGTACCAAAGGCTCTCAACCATTGATAGATTGAGCATATTGGGCATTTAATGAATACAGACTGTGTTCTATGTGAAAATGTAGTGATTGAATCTCATGACTATCTCTTATTCGACTGTGGATACTCTCAACATATATGGAAGTCATTCTTGCAGTGGATGGAATTGAATAGACTAATTAGAAGCGGGAGTAATGAAGTAGCATGACTGTCCTAGAAGGTGAGGAACAAAAGACACCATCTCCTTTATCTTGGGTTGATTTTGCCAATTTCTCTGTGCGTTCAATGATTTTCTCAGAATTTTAATGCACGCTGGTTCGATGACTTATTTTTGCGGATTGGACACTATCAATTTCAGAGGAAGATGGTTTTCTGGCAATTTGTGAAGCTGATATTCTTGCGGTATTATGACTGAGATTATTTTGAAAGTTTATACTCCGTGTCCCTTTTCAGTAGTGGTGAATGGTGGTTTATGGAAGGAACTGAAAATTTTAGGTTTTGGTTTTTGAGTGGAGATAGTCTGCGATTAGACTATTGTACAACAATATGAGATACACTTGTGAACGTTGTATTCTTAATGGACTAATTTTCTCTCCTAGGGGACCTAATTCTTTAGATGTTGATTATAGATACCACCTGGTAGTGTGAGTAGAATTGTTAAATAACTTGTATAGTTATGAAATGAGTCATACTTGAATGTTATACGAATCGGGTTCTTTGATAGGGTTCCTTGATGAGGTCTTGCTCATGTGTGCCAGTTTTGTCGTTCAACGTCTCTTTGAAGTAATTTTTTCTTCCGCATGTGGTTGAGATTTGTATTTACTGCTCTCAATTCTTCCTTCATCTTTACTTAGGAGGATGTAGTTAGGGACTCATTCCCTTTGATGTCTGGCAAGGATTTTTGCTACCCTATGTGAGAACCTAATTTTTAATAGATCTCATTGCTTGTTTCAGACCTTCTTCTCCCTTTTCTGTGTGCAGTCTTTCAAAGGTCTCAATTACAATATGAGCTATACTCACCAGCTCTCTTTTTAAGTATGTATATGTATAGCCTTCTTAACCTCTGTGGGATTGAAGGTTGAGGTTTTTTCCTCATGCTTGGATTCTGATTGGGCCATTAGTGATATAGTCTTTCCTGAGCATGTTTTAATTATTGAAGACTATCTTCCTTCTATGTGATTCTTCTTAGTTTTGCTCTGTATATCTCCAGAGGTTAAATTTCTGAATAATCTTTTAAGTCTTCTACTCATATTTCTTGAGGTCCATTATCAGTTCTTCAATGGTAAATATTTCCATATTTATTATTGAGTTTACTTTGAACTCCCAGGATTTAGGTAGGATGTACAGTAACTTCCCACCTAATATGTTTGATGAATAGTATTTCAAAGTTGCTTTAATTGATTAGAAATCTTAGTGAGTCGATCATAAACCTCTTGGATGCTTTTCCTTTTGTCCTTAAACGACTTGTACTGCTTGATTAGTCATTCTGTTCGTTATTCTCTTCGTTTAAAGAAAATATTTAAAACAAAACGGTTTGATAGAAATAAAGAAATAAGATTATATAACTCACAAGCATTAAAATATAATAGATACAATGAGGGTAAATGGAAGAATAAAAATAAACTTGATAACAATATAAGTAATAAATGGATGAAATAAAAGAAAACCAAACTAAAATGCAAGAAATAATAAGAGAAGAATTAACAAAATTATAGAATGTATCTGAGGTACCAACATTTAAAATAATACTAGAAAAACTAAACATATTAGTAGAAGAGAAAAATAAAGATAAAGGTAAGCAAGTAGAAGAAAATGAACCTAGTACGAGCAAAGAAAATACTATAATTAGCACTACAACTCAACAATCAGAAATAGTACCAATAGATGCTTGGAGAAGGAGTAAAGAGCCAATAATGGTAAATATTAGTAAAATAAAACTAACATTGCCAAAGAAAGTAGAAAAAATATTAGACCGTCTAGCAACATTGAGTAAAAAAGGAAAATTTTAATGGAAAACCAAGAACCTAGTGTACTTACGTTCTTGAAAAACCATGAGAAAAATATAATAGAAAGAGAACGATATAAGTATGAACCAATGAAAAGGAAAGAAAAAACCACACCAGACAATAATTCAAAAAGTGAAAACATGTACTTAAAAGACGTAGAGAAAACAACCAACGAGTATTTAAATCTAAAATTAGATAAACAAGAACAAAAATTATGTGAATTAGAAACAGAAAATACCAAATTGAAAACACACAATAATGAGGAATCGTATAACAAATATAAAAAATACAAACACAAATTTAAGGATACAAAGAAAGTATTAAAAGAAACCAAAGTAAAACTGAAACAAACAAAAGAGGAATTGAATAATGTAAAGCAAGAATTAACTGAGGTAAAACAAGAATTAGGAGAATTAAAAGATGAAATACAAATCCTTAGAGAAGAGATAAAAAGGTTAAAGGGAAAAAAGAAAGTAAGAAAAAATATTAGAACAAGTGAAGAAAGTACAACTAGTAGTGAAAAAACTGAGAGCGATACAAACGAAGACAACAATATTGAATTAGTTAACCAAGAGGTACAAGTAGCAGAATTCATAGGAAGAAGACTCAGAAATTGTAAAGGAAAATAACCAGATAATAGTAGCCTTACAAAAAATGAAAAGTGTAAATGCAATCATAGAAGATGAACCCGGAAGTGATATAGAAGCTGAATTTAATAATCCTATAGAAACAGAAATAGAAACTGATGATATAATAAATGAAGATGCAAATGATTACCCAGAAGAAGAATTAGTAGATCCCAACCTAGAAATAATAAATAAAAGACAAACTAGGTTACCAAATCATATACCAATAGGACAACAAACTGAATTTAAAGAATTTGTAGGATCAATGGCATAAGGTGTAAATTACAATGGATATTTCTTAGACTTAGATAATGTTTATTATGAACAAGAAATAGGAAGAAGAATAAATGAATGAAATCTTGGAATGTATATAGCATTAATGAACTCTACACAAACAGAAAACCTAGAATATATGTATGACTTGATATCTAAAACATTAATCGGAAAAGTAGCTTATTGGATAGAATCCATAACATACCAATTGAGAGGAGAAGTATTTAGCCATGCAGGAGATTGGAAATCTATGCTAATAATATTTGATATCATACTAAAAAGAGAATTTTTAGGAGAAAAATGGTTGGTAGCACGAGAAAACGTACTCGCGGAAAGAAAAACTGAGATAATAATGAATCTAAATAACATGAAATGTTGTAAAATTAATAAATTATCAGAATACACAATAAGTTTTAGTAAGTTCTTCTACGAAACAAGATTCTTACCACAAGAAGGTGTAATATATCAACAACTCTATTATGACCACTTACAAATACCTTATAATACTGAGATATCGAAGGAATACACCCAACTAGAACTAAAAGAAAATACATTAGGAGAAAGAATAAGAGTACTAAGAGCATACCTAATGCAAAAATGTGAAGAATATAGAATGCAACAAAAGATTAAAAAAGATAAGAAAATAGGATTAAGAGATGTATGTGGATTTACGGAAAGAAGACTAGTATTTGGATGTGATGATAATAAAAGAGAAAAGAAATATAAGAAAGGTCATAAAAAGAAATATCAACACAAAAGATATAATAATTACAGCAGACAAAACCAACAACCTTATTACAAACCTTATAGGAAAAAGAGATTTAAAAGGTATAGAAATAACCCTGAAACCAGGAAAAAATTTAAGCATAAGAGAAAATTTAGGAAAAGAAAATATGTAAAACCAATTGAAGAAGAAAAACTTAAAGAATGTAAATGTTGGAATTGCAATGAAAAGGGACATTATGCTAATAAATGCCCAAAGCTAAAGAAAAAATGTGTAAAATATATAGACACAATACAATTTATAATGAGTCTACAACAAATAAAAGAAGAAAATAATAATTGGTACGAATATGAAGATTTTTATGTCAGTCAAACTGAATCAGAAAATATTAACTTTGTTAACCAAAACTCAGAAAGTGAAAATAGTTCAAACTAAATGAAGTCGCAAAAAGAAAGAAAATTATTAGAAGAAAGAGATTACTAGATGCAATATGAAAGGTCTGTTCGCAATAAGCATATTACGACTACTAGTGAAACGAGAAATAAATACTATAGTGATAGGTACAATAAGATTACAAAAAGCCTTAGCAGAATAGGAGAAACGTTAAGTGAAATAAGATGGAAAAAACTACTAGAAGAAGTAAAAGAAATGAAACAAGATAAAGAGTTTCAACAAAGATTAAGAGAAATAGATTTAAAACAAAATAATAATTAGATTTAGAATAAAACCAAGGGTCTATCAGGTTTCACGACCACCATCACTTGGCTTGTTCACGAGCATTGCACTTAGCAATCTCGGACTAGACCTTGTTAAATTGGTCACCCCATCTTGGTGTCAACTTGGGAATTAAAACCCCATTGTCATTATCCAAGCCATATCGACCTTATCCTTATCGACCGTCCAACACTTGGTTTGTACTCGGGTTTGCACCTAGCATCCCGTGGTCATTCCTCGTCCAAACCACTTTAATTCTTTCACAAACACCATCCAAAATACGTCCCTAACATCCACTATAATGGCCATGGACCGAAACCACACGTAATCAGCCATCCAATCCCGACAACACTCTAACAGTCCACTACAAACACCAACCGAGAACCTCACTGTTTCAGATTGTTCCGTCGCCTTTCCACTACCAAACCACCAAGTCCTGATCATCATCCTGACACTCAACCCACCCGTAACAACCTCACAAAATGCCATGAGTCGGTTCCCACCACAACTACCCTAAACAGCCCCCAAATCCCCATTGCCCGGCTAGAAACCGAGAACCCGGGAGCCCCTTTTCCCATCCATTTTCGCATCAACTTGTTCCCTGCCAAACTCAGCCCCACTTACCCTCACTCATCCCTCCATACTTTCATCATCTGGACTTCATGTCCTTCTCAGCTTCCCACGATATATTTTCCACCTTATAGTTTCTTCATCGTAATTTAACATCGACTATTCCTTTGGTTCATAACTTTTGGAACTAACCATCTATAAAAGGTAACCGAGATCTCTTCATATGATAAGTTTTCTGTAACTTGAACATCCTCCACATTAATAATAAGAGAGGGATTCCTTATGAACCTCTGAGGCATTGACATATAAAATGCTAGATGAACTGCTTCTATTTCTGGGGTGTGTGTGTGGTAATCCCAGCTCATAGGTCACCTAGATAATTCTTCGAATAACATTATATGATTTGGATTTTTCCAACCTTCCTCATCTCATTTGCATGCAATGTTTTCAAGAATCTCTAACTTGGAATTCTAAGTTATGTCATTATTTATCTGAATACAATTTACTAAAGATTTTGGGCAGTCAACTTCCTGCCAGGGGAATTACTTGCTTTACGACTTAATACCTTAAATAGGATTTTGTTAACTATCGATTACTTAATTCCAAGTGTCTGATAGAAGCTATACATCTCTACTTATTGAAGCCTTCATATTATATACCATGATGCTTAGCATGATAGTTGTTGTTGCATGCAATTTACAATGAAATAGGTTGTCATTTTAACTTCCTTTAGAATTCACTATGAAAATTCAGAATATGTCCTCAAGCATTTACAACATATGCTCAATTTTCATATCTTTCTAAAGGTGGCTAATCGAAGTGTCCATAATCCTCTTCGAGGCGATCTTCCGAACTTAGTTACAAACTGAATACCCTTGTATAACGCCATAAACACAGAGACTCCATGAAGCCGAACTATCTTCTTGATCATACGATCTCGCATAGTTCCTGGTCGTAAAGGTAATTTTGATCGATAGGAAGTGAGCCAGCTAGTTAGCCTATTAAAAATTACATGGACAATAACCAACTTATGATAATAGCAAAATAATTTCTTAATGGAATCCATATTAACCATCCTCAATTTTTTTTCAAGTCCTTAAGGTCCCGAGTTTATTCACCGACTTCATGTGCCTAATATTGACCTACTGATAATTCATATTCTGCCTACAACCATTATAAGGTTTCTTGTTATATCAATTCCATTAACTCGTCCATTTGACATCTTAATATATCTTAGATGGATAGGGTGTTGCAGATAGTGGATTTCTATCAAAATTTTGCCTCGTAGTTCCGCTACATTGGGGACATACAAATGGTCATGGTACCCGAGGGTTTCTATTCCATTAGGCCCAATGGTTTGCGGCTCTCTTTTGTTAAGTGTCCTTCCAAAATTCTTTCAGAAAATGGGTCTTTATTTTGATGTCCCTTGTCTCTCCATACGAAAGATGATTTTATTGAGTCCTAAACCTCAGAGTATCGTCTTGTGAGTTCTTAAGTTAGGCTTCCACTAGATTAACTGATACATTCCTTAAACTAATTCATTTCCTTAAGTTTTACACTAGTCAAGTCGCTTATGAGTATACGACTAGTTATATTGATTATGATACTACTTAATTCTAATAGTATAGAATTATCGGTACATGAGATCCTTTAGAATACTAAAGCCTTTACTCCCTTCCTAAACTTAGCCTTGCTCATTGGCTAGTATATTAGAAGTCTTATGGTTCGTAGTGCCTCAGTCGTGGTTATAAATGTCTTTCTTTCTTTACTTATTTTAACACTTTCCTACTCGTCCTCTTATTTATCAAACATCATTCATTCTTATATGTCCTAGTATACACTCGTAGTCTCAAAAATTACTGCTAGTTCTTATCCTTGACGGTACTTATCTTGTAAAGAACGGATCATTAATTCATTCCCTTATAGAGCCCAACTAAATTCTGGAGGATTCAATACTACATAGCATTAGTTGGTTATATCCAAATTTGGTTATCGTACTAGCATCCTAATTCCTTCACTTGCCTTATGGCTAAGATTTTTCAGTCGATGGCGCTTTAAGAAGAGATTTCTTTAATCAGGTTGCGTTGTAAACCCCTTACTCCACTTATCTGGTAAAACCTTTGGTTGATTCAAGGATGCTCACAAATAACTTTCTTACTTGAAATTATATCTTTTCTAAAATATTATTATCCCTTAACGTACCCTTCATATATTTACTTGATATTCCTAGGATCGCTAGCTCATTTTTCTCACTTCTTTATATGTGTATTCCAAACTTTTCTCATCATTACTTCCTTCTCCATACTTCTTGAAAATCATCGCATGTTTCAATCCAATTCGCGGTGCGTGCAACTCTCTTCATCTTGTCACAATTATGCCTTTCACCGATCAATGGTCCAATCTTCCTACTCTTACGTTTCCATTTCCATTTCAGGGTATCTTATGGATGTTTCTTATATTTAATGTACTCCTCATACCGACATCCCGGACGTCAAAGATCTGGAACTTCTGGTCGAAAGATCTTTATTACTCATTTTTCATTGCTTTAGAGTACTTCACATATTTATGAATCCTTTATAGTCGTAACCTCGGTCACTTTTATCCTTCTCGTCACGACCTAGCTGTTTTTTATTAAAATACTAGTTTTCAACACTTCATCAAGTCGTTTCTTTCATGCCCATACTCCCTTTGGAGGACTCACTGATTCCAATTATCCTGAGGTCCTCATCTATACGTCTTCCACAACTATTCTATCTAAGGGTATCTAGAGTTACGTCATGTTGACCGATAGTTCAAAGGTATTGTCAATTTGTTACCCATCGTAGGTTTTGGATTCTTTATGACTAGACGAGGGTTTCATACCTCCTTCTACTATCATGCAGTTCTTCATTGATTATCTATCATATTACCTCCCCTATGGGAGGAGGACCAGTTTCTACGCTTAGGGATTTCTTTCCTGAAAAGCCACATTGTTGCCTCAACACTTTCTGAAATTTTTGCAATATATTAATAATTTACAATTTGCCTCGAAATAACTCCTTCTTAATTTGAAATACTGAATTGTTTGTGCAGATAAAATGCCACATATTCATAATTGACACACTCAATTTTGATAACTTCTCGTCCTCTAACCAAGATGTTAGTCTTAGGGGGCCTTCCTTTTAGGCAACCTTTAAAAGTCTCCCTGTTGCAATTCATTCTCTTACCTATCTGGTTGATTACCTTGCAACTTCATATTATATTTTGTTATAACAATCTCTCGAGCCTCCCATTCATGTTATGCTTATCTTAAAACACTTTCCGTTATCGATACTTCTTAACTTAGGAAGCTAAATCATCCTATCGGTACATTTTGTTGAGCTTGTCGATTCAAATTTCGTAATAGACAGTTGATTTGATTACACAACCTCCTTCTCAACTTAACATTTACTTCTTCTCACCTTTTGTTTTACTCGGTTACAAACTTGTCGCATTACTATATCTTACCTTAGATCTTCTTGTCGTTTCTCATTTTTATGTAAGTATCCCACTTATCTTTGTATCATTCTCTTATTGCTGCCAGTACTTATTGCCATAGTCTAGATACTCATAACAAAGTATCCTCTCACCTTTAACTTCTTTAAATCATCAACTGTCCTAACCTCCTTCGTTCGCCCCATAATTCCCGTCGAGTTCGTCTCCTGAAAACATAAACAACTCCCGTTTCCAGATCCCTGAGCTGTGAACTTCCCAAATTTTCCATGACCTCTATCACTATCTGGGGCCTTTAGTGACGCCAGGCTTGCAAGGAAACACACTGAGCTATTAACTATGCCATTTTTCTCATATCTAGGTCAGACAGAAATGGGAGTGAAACTGATAGAGCTATTGATACCGAAACTTCCCTTGGCTCTTTTAATGCTAGTAGGACAGGGCTATCGAAAGAAGTGGCTCACTCTGAGCCTCAGATGGATCGATTGCAATAGAGACACACATTTTATGACTTCGTACTTTGGACCTCAGATGGATCTACCTCGAGGGTAGGCATACATCCCATATCCTTTCTTAAGTCTTCCTTAACATCCTAGGTAGTTTTATCGTATCTCTTCTGGGCATAAGCGTCCCTGTACAACCTATAGCCACACTTAATTTAGACTCGATTCCCTATAGCTCTAATCTATTGCACGATGTAGATCATGAAAGGAACATAACCATCATAAATGTTCTGTAGCCTCATGTTTATAGGTATGGCGCACTACACACCCATAAACAAAACTTTACTAGACGCGATTTGTAGACATCCATAGGATAGACCTACTCTGATACCATATTTGTCATACCCCAACTTTGGTAGGGGTCGGCATACGATGCCTTAACTGCGTATAGGTACCACGTCTCATTCGTACCCTGGATACACATGTACTTGTGCCACCCATGCCTCATAATAATTCATATGACACAGCAAGACTTAATAACCTATAGAAGCAGAATAACCCAACATATATAATATAAAGAAAGACGACAAGGCCACGGTACATATCAAGTGACTAATAAAGAGGCCGACAAGGCCATACATGACTTTGATACATATGCCGATTATCTACAAGCCTCTACAGAGTATGTATATAAAATCATATCGACTCCGATTAGTATCTCCAAAACAAGTGGAGAGCTTTGATACCACTGCTGAGCTGAGGTCCTACTGGAAATAGGCGTCGCTTCGTCTATCTGAACATGCGAACATGAAATGCAGCGCGCTAACAAAGAAATGCCAGTATGAAAGAATTTACTAAATATGTAAGGCATGTGTATAAAAATGTAATACAAGAAAAGGGTACAAAAGTCAACCTGAAACTCAAATTTGCCACTTAAGGCGTACAACAGACATAACCACGATCATATGCATAGTAGTAAAAGAAATCGGGCCACTCTATGGGGCCATATAATATCATATTAAGCCTCTCTGTAGGGAAAATTCTCATCATATTGTACCCAACCATAATAAAACTCGATAATATCGTACATGGACATAATAGTTCTTGGTAATATCATACTCAACTATAGTGGTATGCAAATTTAGGTGCCAAACTTGGCCAACTATAGCACAACTCGGTAGAATATATATATATATATATATATATATATATATATATATATATATATATATATAATGCAAGAATGAACTCAGTAGACCAGTAAGAATAGGACGGAGTGACACAAGGTCGTTCACCCCTGCCTATCATTATGGAACTAGGTACAACAATCGTTAAAATCCAATAGAGTCAATCATATAATAAGAATTATCATGATGTGCGAAAAGTACTCCCAATAAGGAACAAATCAAGAGATACCAATAAAGTGCGGAAAGTACTCCAGACAAGGGACAAATAATGAAATCACTTTCAAGAGTAAGGAACAAACATGTTGTCAACGATCAAGAATAGAGTCTTCTTTTACTGACGTTTCAATACATGTTGCTATTCATAGGATCATGCCAAAATGAAAGAAAGGGTAAGCCTTACATACCTTTGTCACCTTAGCTATAGGAATTCCATAAGCCCTCATATATTCTACGAACATTGACCTATGCTATAGAGATGATTCGATCCAAGTTTAGATAGATTACTAGAAGATCAATCCATTACGACATCTATCAAACACCTAGCATTCACAGAACTTCATACCCTTTACCTATGGTAACTTAGACTTAGGAAAACCTCCTTATTCGTTTTATAGTTTCTTCTTCTTACTCCAACCATCGACATGGTTCATCAATTCAACCCTAACAACTAGATTCAACAAATAACCTAACATTAATCAACATAATACGACAATATGAACAACTTCAAAGTGTTATCTAGCCATTTCCTCTTTTAGTTAGAAATCTCTTCAACAAATTCAACATGTAGATAATCATAATATCAAAACCAAGTTTTTCTTATAATTTCAAGCCATGAGGAGTCATAACATAATCTTAAAATAGTCCAACAACATGACAACCTTACTTCCTATCATTTCAAGTACTAGCTTGTAGTATTTTACTCAAACCACTCACCTAACACTAAAATAAGATTAATAACAAGAAAGACAGTAATTTACTTACCTTATACCACATATACAACCTTAATTCGAAGCTTCTCTCTACTTGGAACAACCTTCAATTGCATAGAAACAACATGGTAGTGTTATTTCTTACTACAATTGGATTCTTGACAATGGATTATAGTATAATCACCTTGAAACCATCTTTGAAAATTACAAATCTGTTGGGAGGTCTTGGGAGAGAGTAAGGGTAAAGTTTGATTAAGAAAATGGCAAGAAATAAGGCCCATGCTGAATTTAAAATGAAACAAACTCAGCCACCAAATGTACGATTGGATATACGATACGTACAATAATGTACGGGCCGTACATTAATGTACAGTCCGTACATCTGACCATACCTTGGTCCAAAATTTTGCAAGTTCTCTGACATCTCTTTTTCAGGGATGTTATGTTTCATGCCAATAAGTCTAGATAGACAAGCTGACGGACCTCCTCAGTAGGCTACCAGCTTAGTGGTGATTGACGCACTCCATCTCTTCCGGAGTTGCTATAGAGAGTCGGTAAGCTATAGGACCTATGTGTATATATATATATATATATATATATATATATATATATATGCATTTTGGGTATAGCGGGGCCCCATCCCAGCCTTTTATCAATGCTGTTACTCTTAGAGGCTTGCAGACTTAGGTTGTATGTACTATGGCCTTTCCAGCCTTTATGCCGATTAGTTGATCCATATTGTGGTCGTGTCGTCCTTATATATATGTATACATATTTTGGGTTGCCTTTCCGAGGTGGGTTTATGCCACTATTTTCTAAGCGCCCGACTTATCCTGCAGCCAGTGCACCACCACCGCTCCAGAGACCGCACCGTGATCAATTTGCCTACTCCAAACCAGGTCAGGGTTCGCGAGTGTTGGGCTCTCAATATCGTGGGGATTCTAGTCAAATGAGGATGCCCTTGCTGTGATGTGATAAGTGTGGTAGGGCATATTTTTTATAGTGTCTTTAGGGCATGAATAAATGTTACTCTTGTGGATATTCCAGTCATATTATGTGAGGCTATCAGATGAGAGGTGGAGGTGGTACGTCTCAGCCGATCGAATCTGCAGCAGCTTTGTCTTCTCAGTACGCCCTCCTAGGCAATGTGCTCAAACATCAGACGATTGAGCAGAGGTAGAGGTAGAAACTCAAGCTCGGGAGGTAACCAGATCGCATCTATACACTGGTGCGTCGACAGGATCTAGAGTCTTCACCCGAGATACTATACCTAAGGTACTATTCCAAACAGTACCACATCTACCCTCTTATTACTCTATAGTTCCAAACTATTATCCCACTTCACTGACTATACCCCATCAAAGAAGTCCCTTTTAACGCAATGTACACTTATTACACAATACTATGAAAGGTAAACACATGGAACCACAACTAGAACATAAATGTTAGAGCTTAAGAACTGAATGATAAATCTTGATAAGCTCATGTTCTTTGTTGGTGTGCAGTTGGTGCTCTCAGGACTCAGGTGTAGACTCCGTTCACTCTATGTTCTCTCGTTCGATGATTGTGATTGTGGTTAATCTCTAAAGCTTTATTAGTTCTATTTATATAGAAGTAATTTCATAATTGTGTCCGAAAACCAATGCTTGTTTAACTTAGATCTTCTTCTTCTTCTTCTTCTTCTTCTATGCTTCTTCAATGCTTCTTCTTCAATGCTAACTCCACGTGTTGAGTTTATGGTAATATTTCTATAACATGAAATCCAGTCTTTCACCAAATAGGAATGAGTCAATAAGTTCAAATTTTCAGTTGGCATAAAATAACCTTTAGACATCTCTAGTGTTCCTTGATAAGACTAGTTCCTTTGAGCAGTTCTTCTCCTGTTGTGACTGCTTCACTGAATTCTTGGAGATCTGTTTGGACTTCTGGTTCTTCAATGCCTCATATCTCCCTTGCACCTGTTTGTTAATCAACAAATATCATTTTTAAGCTCAGCACTATTATTGAGACAACATCATCTTAATAATAAAGTGTTTTCGATGTGATTCCTTAGCATCGAATGCATATTACATCACGGTCATGTTTGGGGTGTGATAGGGGAACCATTTTCATATTTTAATCAATTTCCATTGTTAACATACATAAAGTAAGCATACATAGTAAAATGTCAGAAAATATGTCTCCAATAACATAAGTGCAGAATAATATAATCAAAATACTTCAAAAATCTAGTGATATGAGTCAAGATCAGCTAAAACTGAAAGTAAATACAAGAGATGAAACTACACTGCATAGGAATAGAAAGATAGATAAATAAAAGAAGTAGAGTCATAATCTGGTGTTGCAGATCGGCCAATATCTCACCTCGAAATCCCAAGTGGCAGAATTGTAATCATATTCGCGTGTTCCGCTAGTACTCACATCCAATCCTACAAATAAGAGTACAACAAGTGTAGAACGAGTACAAAAACAATGCGTAGTCAGTTAGTATCATATACCAATCCTAACAAAGTATTGGCGAGCCTTTAGAAAACTTATTGTTGACCTGACTTACTCATAATTATCAACAATAGTTAAGATCAAGAAGAAAATAAAAGATAATGCTATTCAAAAGACAACAAAGCTGATTTTTTAACACGATCTACAAGGGCGGGTCCTCTCCTTGCCAACCAGAACCTGCCTGGCATAAAATGCAGCATACCGGGGAAAAAGGGACGTTAGTACGAGATAATGTACCGAGTATGTAAGGATGAAATAAAACACATTGGTATGTAATTTTAAAAGAGATAGATATGAATCAACCTATACCTCTGAAATATTGTGGAGTCATAATAGACATAATGATCATACCTATCTTTTAACCTTTTTCTATACTGCTGCCTTAATATCGTAACCTTAACCGTTCATCTGCCCAGCTGATCTGTGGTAAATAACGTGTCTGCCCAGCCAATGATAACCAATGATACATAACTGCCCAACTGGTAGTAACTGTATAACTGCCCAACTGGTGGTAACTGTATAACTGCCCATCTGGCTGAAGCTCGATAGTGGATACATATCTGCCAAAACATGGTTAACATCATATCGTACCTGGACCTAGAGAGGAACTCGGTTGTACTCGACCCTAAAGACGGACTCGGTCGTACCCTGCCCAAGTATGGGACTTGATGTTATTGTGCCAACTGCTGTGATAATACTCATCTGCCAAACCGGTCGTAGCCCGATGGTGAATACATGTCTGCCCATATAGGTACTTCATACGCACATATACACATGAAAAGTTATAGTAGTCTTCTATGAATTTATCAAAATAACATAAGATCGTTAGACTCATGATATACCTTTGAAGATCATCAACAACAACATTAATCTCATCTTAACGCTAAGGGATTCCTTTTAACATGAATATGTACATCATATGAGTCCTTAGGGAAGAGCTTTCTAACCCATTAAGGACAGAGTTGGTAATTACTCTGTTGAACGATGTTGTGGATTCTTATGAGAGATGAGAAGTGAGATAGTAGGTTATCTTTATAGTGGTAGTTAGAAGTGTAATTTACCATAGCCCGCTCATTATTTCATGTAGACTAACAAGTCATGACCTAGCATTCCTAGTGTTCATGAGACCAAGAAGACAACCATAGGACGTCAACACGACGAGACGCTATAAATTGCAGAAAGTACTTCTAACACTTCAATAAACATGCCAAGAAAATAAGAAGTGAGCCTTAACATACCTTGAAATGGAATCTCCAATGACAATAATGAGGCTCGCCTTATTACAATCCATCTACAACAATAAACAATTCTAACATCGATAAAAAGGCTCATAACGACAAGCACAAGCTTACTTTACGACAAATTGAACAACACCTCCCCCATTTCCTTACCTTCTCCAAATCAATAACAATATCCATAACAACAACAACATCACAAACAACTTATTCCTCATGATTTCTCGCCACTCAATACCAAAGAATTACTCCCAAAGCAGTTCATACTTCAAACATCGTGAAACACAACTTCTACATGCTTTCTAGTTACTTTCTCCTTTAGCTTGTGATGAAATTCTAAATCTTTAATAACAATACTTATAAAAGCACAACAACACCATTCAGATTATATCTAAGTTATTTTCCATGAATTCCAACTACAACAAGTTATAATTACTGCTTCAAAATAGCCTAACAACGAGACACCTACATCTCCTCTTATTTCAAGCCCTAGTTCTAGATTCTTCATTCCAACAACTCATCTAACATGAGATTACCTTAAGCAAAACCAAGAGATTAAATTACTTACCTTAACCAGTAGAAAGAACTCCAAATTCAATCTTTCCTTTGCTCACAACCATCCTTGATCACTTCACAACACCATAGAGGTGTCATCTTCCATCTAGGCTAGCTCTTGATGTTGTAACATGATGTCTTACCTTGAAATCTCTCTTGATCCTTGGGAGGATGTCTAGGGAGGGTTTAGAGGTGTTAAGGATCAGATTTGGTCATAAAATAAGGCTCCACCACTTAAATAACTAAGAATGGTCGGCCACCGCCTCGAACATGCGAGGCCATCTGTGCCGCATATGGCCATATGCGACCGTATTTTACTGCAGAAAATTCCTCAACATTTGCTCCTCTTTTATGGCCCCATTTTCAAGGCGGATCCCATCCACAATGCGAAATGCTTAGAGTATCATCCAATTTACGTCAAACTTCGTCGAGGGGTCATTCCTTAAACCCCGATGGCCTCCAACCTCCCATACACCTTCGTAACGTCCCTCTAAGGTGTAAGGAACCTCATATCACTGACACACGTCATCTAATCATGCTCTCCTTCCATACCAAACTACGGGGTGTAACATTCTTACCCCCTTAAGAACATTCGTCCTCGAATGTTAGGGCGTACACATCTAGTTATCTCATGATTGCGATTGTTTACATACAAAATTCCTTCGTATACAAATATCACTAAAATTCGATTATTACTCCCATTTTGATACTCGGTCCATTTGATTCAATCCTAGGCAATCCATTCTAATCTCATTTACTACCTGTAAATCGGGCCTCTCTTGGCCCCCAATGTAAAACCGTATATTGAAAGTCATCATCATCTGCCCATCGTTCTTCTGATTCCGTACTTCATGTATCTTTGATACCTGACTTACTTAGGCACACATTTGACTGTGGTCAACTCCTATTTTCCCAAAATCACTAGTTTGCGACTTTTTCATCTGAATCACTCCCGAACACCTCGGAACATGTCAAAACTATCCAATTAAGTATTAAATCATCGTTCAAAATTATTACAACTTTCAAACCTCAATTTTGAATTTGTTTATCTCGAGTGTAGATTTTGGTCAACTCTTGTTTTACTTTTTCTCAAAGCCTCCAGTATTTTGCTTTCTTCTCCGATACACATCCAACTTCCCCGGGACTCATTTCACCCATCTCCACAAGTCTTAAATCAAATGTTAAACCTATAGAATTTGTGATTTAGTGAAAAAAGGTTCCAGTATTCAAAATGATCGGACATGCCGTTACATAGGTTTAGTATGACATTTTGAGTATTATCCCTGACTAATTTCCCTGGATTAGGAACATTGAACATGAGAATGGTACTTTTTCTTTTAATTTAGGTAAAATACATAAAATTGCCCCTAAACTTTCATCTAAAAATTACTTTAATAATTAAACTTTATTGATAATTCTCTACTCCTAAGTAACTTATACATGAATTATACTCAACTTTACTTTGTCCAAACCTAAGCGTGTATCAAGCCAATGCTGTTGGGCGCCGGCGCGTTGTTCACTTATTCCAACTTTTATTTTTTTAATAGGAAATAGACCCTATCAGCCACTGTCCCCATCCCCAACCCCACCATTTCCATTCCACCTGAAGAAAGGACGAAAAATTTCACTCTAATTTTCTCGGCGTAGGACAAAGAACTCGCAGCCAAAAAAATTCGGCCTAACAACTTTGGTGCTTCCTTCGGTGCTTTACTGATACACCTTGTGGGTGGCGGAGGGGAACCTTTTTTTTCTAATTAATCAAGTTTACATGAAAAAGGAGAGAGGAGAAATAAGGGTTTGGGGTGCAGTTTCCGGCGAGATACCGCCGGAGATAGAGATGCTTCAGAAATTGCATACTTTATTCTTGCAAGTTAATTTCTTTCTGAGTTTGTTACAACGGAGTTGAGAAATCCAAAAAGCGTGAAATCTTTAAATCTATGAGAAATTCAATACTTTTCTGCTTCAACTTGTGGGTTATGGAGAAGACATGAGCGACTTACCGGAAAGTCGACGACGGGGAGGGACTGGCGGGATTTGGGCAGTGGAGTAGGATGGGTGTGCGTGCGGTGGTTTGAGAGAGAGGGGAGGGGCGTGTGCATGAGGGACGACTGAAATAATGGTACAGGATGGCTGGGATGGATGAAAAAGAAATTTGTTTTTTAAGAAAATGTAAAATATGTGTTTTTGACACGTGAAGGTGCGTGTAGAACACCTCCCACCATAGGTGTGGTTATGCATTTTTAGTAGGTATTGAATTCATTTCAAAGTTGTTTAGTTGTAAAAAATTGACGGTTTAATTGCTAAAGTGAATTTTTAGTGTAAGTTTAGGGGTTATTTTATGTACTTTCTATTTAATTTATGATAGGTTTGAGATGTACCATTTACGTTACTTGGCTAGTAATGCATTATATAGCTATGTATGTGTTAGTAATTAACTAATTATTAGTATTGTGATACACTGCTCATAGTGTGAACCTTATGCTGATGAGATGAAGTGGTGTTAGCATCATAGTTGATTGTGAGTAGGTATTATCACACACAGTTCCGCGATTGACTGTCCATTGGAATTATTATGCACACTTTAGTCAAGTATGAGTTTTTAGCTGATTGTGGACGATCAGTTGAAACACGCAATCCAGTCCAATGTAAGATTGATAGTTTACTATGGAACATCTATTACAACCCACAGTTTGACACATAAATGTGATGTCTATGAATGGTATATTGCAAGGCATAGGAAGTACCAGTGGCTCAGTGATATATGTAACGTGCTGTTTGATTACATTTAGTGCTACATACATGTATTAATGATTTATAAGACTTGTTCCATAGGTATGATAAAGTTGGGTCCACGATTGTACTAGGTCCTTGTGGCTCATCACTTAATGTAGTTGTTACCACCATGGATACTTGAGGTTGCTGGTTGGTGTTACTCTAGTTATTATCTTTACACTTCTTTAGTTTATGTTTTCATGCTATGTCTGTAAACTCTTGTAGTAAGATACTTTAGATGCTCCATCGCTATGCTGTGGGATTTCAGGGTTGTTTTTCATTTACATTATTATAAATTTAGATCCTATGTTATGAATGCTAGTCTTCTTATCTATTGTTATGTCTGTGGAAGGAGTACTTATTAAAGTCAGTTCTGTTGAGATGTTGTGGTCTCAACAATAATTCAAGAAATTATGAAGTTTTGATAATTGACAAACTATGTACAAGTGATAATCAATTTACAAGGAATAATTAATGCAGATGTACAAGAATCAAATCCTTAACACAACTCCAAAAGGAACTGGTAAAGCAGGAAACATTGAAGAGGAACTGTTGAAAAGAACTGGTCCTTTGGATGGAGAACTTGAGACTGTTTGAAGAAGTTTCACGCAGACATGGAGAATTAGAATTACAACTCAATCCAATTTTGTAAGGACCTAGAGTTCAAGATATAGAAGCATTACCATAAATTGAGCATGAGGAATTAGCTTGAAAATAGGAGAAGTTAATGGTATGCTCATGAAAAAGTAAACCATGTAAACAAGGATTGATTTCGTACAATTAATGGAACCAAGTCTTAATTGGATTTGGAGAATTTAAGGTAGCTATTTACTCCTATAAATGCAGCATGACAAAAGTGTTGGAGCTTAACCACAACCGAAGAGAGAGATGTCAGCTGATAGCAGAGTCAACACAAAGAGTCTCGAGTGAATAAACTACAATAGAGAAAGAAACATTCATAGTGATTGTAGTATATTTACTTTGTGTTTGTAAGGGACTTCATTAACTGGGAAGAGTCATTGAAGAATTTAGGACAGAGATAGACAACAATTGAGGGAATTCTTGAGGAGAAGGGAAGGTATTAATTGAAACAGTTCCTTAGGTGTACATAGAATTGTAACCTTAAAACTACTCATGTAGTGAAGAGTTTATAAAATCCTACAAGATGTAGGTCATGGTTTTTCCTCCCATGAGAAAGGAGTTTTCCACATGAGAATTCTTATGTTGATTTACATATTTCTCACTTTACATTCTTCTGTAGTTGCTCAAAGAACCTGATTTTTTGAGTACTTAAAGTAAATGCTAAACTAATAATTGGTATCAGAGCTAGAACTTTTAATAAAGGCTAACACCTTGTAAGACTGAAGATGGTCGCAACTCGAAAAGTTCAAGAAGGTCTATCAATCACAAGCCCACCATACTTCAATTGAGAGCATTATCAATGGTGGAAGTCAATGATGCAGGATTTAATAATTATAAACTACGTCGAACGATATGCTATCAATGAAACTTTTCTCTCCAATCGCCACCCTCGTTTATGGCTCTGGCCACCTCCACCGGGCTACCTCCCAGAGTAATTCCCACCACTGCCAACCCTAACGCACCTACTACTAATGGGCACTGCACCGGAAAGTTCTCGAACCAAAGATACTTATGCTCAGGCGATACAATCTGTAAAACCCAAAGAAATTAACCACAAAAATATCAAACTCAACTACTGACCTTATGAAATCACTAATGGCTTCGCAACGATCTTTTACTACAGAGGAAGAAACACTCCTTGCACACAATTGCAGATTGACTCTCGTCGAAAAGTTCTCAAGGAACAAACCCCAAATTAAAACAATTCGCAAAGAAATCAAATTATGGTGTTCCCCCTAAAAGAAGAATTAATGATAGGGCTTTTTTATTCAAGGTATGTGTTTCTAGATTTCATGGAAGAAAAGGACTGTAAAAACCGACATTATGTCACGACCCAAATCGGAGGGCCGCGATGGGCACCCGGACCCTACCCGCCGGGCACCACATCTACACTCCATCCTTAATCATATTTAAACACGGACTGAGCCGTGATAGATTATATAAAGTTCCAACCCAAAAGCCCCAACTTACACATTTATATACCAAGGCCGACAAGGCCATACATGACAACTAACCACAGGACACTTGTCTACAAGCCTCTAAAGAGTAAAACATACCACGACCAGATCGCAACTCCGAAACGAATAGAGTGCTCCAAATACCAGCTGAACCAGCAACCTACTAGTGCGAACCTTCACTCTCTCAATATGAACCTGAGGGCATAAAATGTAGTGTCCCCCGGTAAAAGGGACATCAATACGACTGATGTACTGAGTATGTCAGGCATAAGAAATAACATAGCAGAGATATATTATAGTCTGAAACAGAAACAACTTAACATCAGTAAATGCCTCCGAAGGCCCTAATACGCATGCCTAAATGTTATGCACAATGCAATATACATATACATCAGCCTCTTCGGGCATCTTCCTTACCATAATAGCCTCTGTGGGCGTCATATCATATATTGGTAAACGAATGTATACATGATGCAAATGAGGTATATATATATATAGTGTTGCGGATCTTGCAACCCGTCCCAATATATGTTAGTGTTATAGATTGTGCAACCCTTCCCAATAAGCAACACATGCATCACATCATCACATCACATCATCACATCATATTGGCCTCTTAGGGCTCTTTTGTGATAGTCTGTACCAGCTGCAGGTGGTGTGCTATATAACGCCTTTCCCTCTTTTCCCATATCCCCTACATATATATATATATATATATATATATATATATAATATTTACCATATAGTAATGTGCATAGAATAAGTGGTCCAGGGTAATACATGCATGCAAATTCAAACGAGAATGCATGAATGACAATAACACATCCTGGCTCAATATCCTTGTACCTTTGGCTAACACTGTGAATATCAACATATTTTCCGTATTCCTCAATAAGGACTTAGAAACATACTTCAACAAGCTTTTAACATAAGAGTCAATAACATGGTCATTCTTAACTACTAATAGTAGAGTACTTTATGGAACAATATTTCGATTATGTTTTGTACGTAGAATATGCCAAAAGGAAGAAAGAGCCTTGTATACCTTGTTGTCAAAATTATCTAAGTTCCACGGGTCCTCGTAAGCTCTATGAACGATTATTTACACCATATGAACGATTTAAGTCATAATCAGAACAATACACCATTAATAGAGTCATTGAGACATTTCATTGAATATCTTATACGCGTACAACCTATATTCCTTCTATATCGAAACCTATGCATGTAACCACACAATCAACCCTCCTAACCTTTTTTTCTTACTGCTACAATACCCAAACAATTCAGCAATGTCACATGCAACTCCAATACCTTACAATTACGGCAGTCCCGACAACACCCAACCCAAACTTAGCATTTTCGATAATCGTCTTAAAACTAGTAAGAATCAGGTTCTATAATTAGTATGAACTTAGGAACAAGAAGGACTACTTCTATTAGACGTAGCGACCGGAGTCATCAGAAAACCTTGCACCAATACCGGATTCCGACAAGCAGAAATAGAACCCAAAAAAAAAATCAATTTCTAGAACTTCCTCGAAACTCAAGGTCTCGGCTTGGTTTTTGAGTGTTAGGATTGTCCAAAGGCTTAATTTTGCTGGATCCAAGGCCTAAAACACCATGAATGTCTCCTCTTTTGGCGAGCAGAAGCTTGCGAAAAACCCCCCAAATTCGACCGAGAATGTTCAGAGAACTCATCAACTGAGATTACTCCTTCTAATAGAAGTGTGACAATTATTTCTCAAGGGAAAGATTTCTATGGAAGCTCTGAGAGATGAATATTTTTTTTAAATGGAGAAGAGGTGAGTACCTGGAGATTTATGAAGATCAGAAGCTGCCAGTGTTTGATTATGAAGCTTAGTCATTGAGACAAAGGGTTATAAGGCTACACGTAATCTCCCACTATATATTATCCCCAATTATAATTAATCCATTGATTAATTAATTATACACACACTTAAATTCTTGATCCCAATTCACTGAAATCCTGACGACTTATAAAAATCCTCTTATACTCGATGTCATAATTCTTGTAATATGACACTAGTCCATAATCTTTTTGGGGACATACAATTATTATTACTAATTCCCGTCGTCGCACTGTTAGATCCAAAATTATTTCGGAATCACACCCTTATATATATACTAATTTCCTTATTAGCATATGTAATCATAACTTAAACTTCCCGTGGTCCTGGTCTACCTGCCTACGTTTATGTGCTCCAACTGTTACCCGAAAGGACGGGGTGTTACATCCTCTCCCCCTTAGAAACATTCATTCTCGTATGTCGGGGTGACATACCTAATTCTTGTCACAATAAAAATGAACACACAGTAGATCAAGTTCGGTATAACCAAGAGAGGAAATATCAAATTTGTCACTCCAATTCATCAAAAACAGGGGATAAGACACTCATGGATTAATTCAGATTATCATTTAAACAGTGAGAAGCTACATATCAATCTATGACCACTTCCAGAGAATAGACTCAAGTTCAGGCCAATTATATATACACATTTATATACATACTAAAATAAACACATGGTGACACCTTCCAATTCTAGTAACCTTGTGTGAAGCAATCTTCATCTAGCTAATTTGCTTAGATAGAAAGTTAATAGGTTAATGAATTTTTACCCAAGTCTGTAGTATATCTTAAACATTCTTTAGACTCAAACAGCAGGCAAAACAAATAGATGATCCTAACATCTAGTTTAGAGTCCTATATGCATCACAGTTATTTAAAAAAGTACACAAATCAGTGCAATTAATCATGTTTTAACTATTTTATTATCCCATAATGTAGTATCTGTTTTATCCTTAACAAGAAAGGGCATCAGTTCATCAAAACATAGCAACATATTAGTTTCTTTCTACTGCAACATCTGGATAAAATGCATCAACTAGCAAGAAAAAATAGAATGGTCAAAGTCCAGCAATAAGTCACACCCAAAATGAGGTGTTAATGGCTAATGTACAACAATCTCCAAGCCCTAAGATTGTCTCAGAATATAACATGTTTCAGCTTCAAAACACAACAACATTTACCACCTCAAACTGCAGAAATTCAGAGAAAGTGGCACAACTACAAGTAGTATGAAGCAGGAATCATAAGATGGCATCAAACATCAGCCTCAAGTAGTAGCAAACAAATCCTCACAGGGCTGTAGCTAAAGTAAACATTTAGTTTAAGGAATATAGCAGTTGAAGTGCAACACAACAGCTAAATAACTATTCTTTTGTAGCGGAAAAAAATAAAAAATTAGTTGCAGATGTGGTGAAAACAATGCTCACTGTTGCAGCAAACAGCTTGTGCAATATCTCAATGGTCTTACCTTAATAGCGAAACCATACATGAAGATATAAACATGTCACACACTAATGGTCAACCTCTAACTCCCTATAATGCATTGGTAACTTTAGCAAATTTAGATGTAAACAGACATAAGTACAGAGGCAAAACAGACTTTAGTAGATATGCAGGGTATTCATGCTGACCCAAACATATGATGTCATTTAAAGATGGACTGATGCAAATGGACATGGCTGCACATAATATTTGAGACCAAGACAGGCATCATAGCTTTGAAGTGGTCAATATAGATAAACAAAGTCATATTGGATCCTACAGAGAGATATCCTGTTCATGAGAGACAGAGGCTCTAAATAGGCATCTATCAACCAATATAAATCACACATGCTATTTTTCCTCAATATTCATGTTTACCAAGACTTAAATACACCTAGACAAGATTAAAGACACATAAATGCAAGCATACAGAGTTCCAGAGTTATTCTAAGGAACCTTAACCATCATTCATTGATTTATGCTACACCTAGAATAGGGCAAACAATGGACACAACTCAACACATATAGGCATTTAGGACCAGATTATCAGTTATCAATTCCAACCCTCCTTAATTTACATATCTTTTAATCAAATACACAACAAAACAAATTTATGAAGGCTATCCAGCAGACCTCTCAAACCAACACAGAGATCACATGTATCAAACTAAAAATAAGAAAGGATAGCTGCAATATTTTTCTTTCAGGTTTGCACCAGGCAATGTGTAAAGGACTAACTCAAAATAACTTAACACATCAACAAGATACTAAAATAGAATAGGACAGTGCAACACAGCAAGGTCAGGGCAATTTTTCATCATACACATATTCAACATGCTTAGACAAAATGAGTCATGAACAAAGGAAAACACATATATACTCTTAAGCAGGTAGTCTAGGCATGAATGCACAATTTGACAAGGGCAAGACATTTCTTCCCAAGCAATATCTTATTCAAAGCATTTATCAAGATCTTCTACTCATTTAGACAGTTCTAGCACCAAATCATAGTCTATACATGCTATTGCATGAATATGATTGAGTTAAACATGGGGTGCAAACAGGTAATAACTTCAACATGGCAAATGCCAGTTCAAATAGATACAAAATGTCAGTGTTGATATTATTCAGCAATTTGACAGATATGACATGTCACAGAATGACTTAGGAGAGTATTTCCTGCTAGGATTGACATACTTTTGGTACTTAGACAAAAGAAAAATCATGTACCCGATTCAGAGGGACATAAAAGTTTACAAATGCATAGGTAGTCATCTAGATGTGACATCTTAAGTGTTCATAATCAATTAAATGCTAAACTAAGCACCCAAGATCCTACACTTACTGTATTATTGGATCTGATGACACTGAGACTTAGCATGGTACTTCATGACTCATTCTTTTTACTCAGCAAGAACATGAAATCAGAGCACCCAAATATATATTAAAACAAGATGCTAGGTTTGTTGTTTTTACTTGACATAAGGAAGACAAATCAAGATTAAGACACAATCATCAAATATTAACTATATCAAATCATAACTTACAAAGTGGACCAGAACATCATCTTATCCTTAGGCATCACAGAACTCTATAAACATCACATAGAATCAATTCTGGACCTCAACCTAGTGTATATGGGTATAAATAAGATATTTAAGCAGACTAGTGAATATTTGGAAGCCAATACACTTACCATATCATATACTTAATATAAACCAGACGTAAAATACTAGATTCATGAAGGCCTTGGATATCTAAGGTCTCAACAGCTATCTAACATTTTAAGATTCTCAACAGGATCAAACAAAAAAAAAAGTACCAAACAAAACAACCCCTTATTTTATAACCAGAGCAAACATTCTATTTTCCAGGCATACATTATCTCTTCCATATTTAAGTGAGACAACTTCTCATAATCTCAAAACTTTTTACATCATACTGCCCTTCTAGCGTAATCGTCTGGTAGAAGTCACTCACTTACTGGATACGAATATGAACTAACCGAAGTCTTTTTGGTAATCGAGATTACCGAAACGGTAACATGCATGAGTTAAACTCAAATTCTTAAGACTCATCTCTACTGCACGACCTATGATATGAATGAATGAAAATAATTCTAAATGCCCTGTAGCCTCCTGCTTATAAGTGTGGCGCGCTACACACCCATAAACAAGACCCTACTAGAAACGGCTTGTAGACGCCCTAGGATAGACATGTTTTGATACCAAGTTAGTCACGACCCAAACCGAAGGGCCGCGACGGGCACCCGGACCCTACCCGCCAGGCACCATATCTACACTCTACCCTTAATTATATTTAAATACGGACTGAGCTGTGATATATTATATAAAGTTCCAACCCAAAAGCCCCAACTTACATATTTATATACCAAGGCCGATAATGCCATACATGATAACTAACCACAGGACACCTGTCTACAAGCCTCTAAAGAGTAAAACATACCACGACCAGACAACAACTCTGAAATAAACAGAGTGCTCCAAATACCAACTGAACCATCAACCTAATAGTGTGAACCGTCACTCTCTCAAAATGAACCTGTGGGCATAAAACGGAGCATCTCCGGCAAAATAGACGTCAGTACGACTGATGTACTGAGTATGTCAGGCATAAGAAATAACATAGTAAAGATATATCATAGTCTGAAACAGAAATAATTGAACATCAGTAAATGCCTCCGAGGGCCCTAATACGCATACCTAAATGTTATGCACAATGCAATATACATATACATCAGCCTCTTCAGGCATCTTCCTTACCATAACAGCCTCTGTGGGCATCATGTCATATATTGGTAAACGAATGTATGCATGATGCAAATGCGGTATATATATGTTAGTGTTGTGGATCGTGCAACCCGTCCCAATAAGCCACACATGCATCACATCATCACATCACATCATATTAGCCTTATAGGGCTCTTTTGTGATAGTCTGTAGCAGCTGCAAGTAGTGTGCGTATATAACGTCTTTCCCTCATTTCCCATATCCGCTAATATATATATAATATTTACCATATAGTAGTGTGCATAGCATAAGTGGTCCAGGGTAATATATGAATGCAAATGCAGATGAGAATGCATGAATGACAATAACATATCCTGGCCCAATATCCTTGTACCTTTGGCTAACACTGTGAATATCTACATCTTTTCTGTATTCCTAAATAAGGACTTAGAAACATACTTCAACAAGCTTTTAACATAAGAGTCCATAACATGGTCATTCTTAACTACTAAGAGTAGAGTACTTTATGGAATAATATTCCGGTTATGTTTTGTACGTAGAATATGCCGAAAGGAAGAAAGAGCCTTGTATACCTTGTTGTCAAAATTATCTAAGTTCCACGGGTCCAAATACGCATGCCTAAATATTATGCACAATGCAGTATACATATACATCAGCCTCTTCGGGCATCTTCCTTACCATAACAGCCTCTGTGGGCGTCATATCATATATTGGTAAACGAATGTATACATGATGCAAATGCGGTATATATATATATATATATATAGTGTTGCGGATCTTGCAACCCGTCCCAATATATGTTAGTGTTGTAGATAGTGCAACCCTTCCCAATAAGAAACACATGCATCACATCATCACATCACATCACATCATCACATCATATTGGCCTCTTAGGGCTCTTTTGTGATAGTCTGTACCAGCTGCAGGTGGTGTGCCTATATAACACCTTTCCCTCTTTTCCCATAGCCCCCCCCCCCACACACACACACACATATATATATATATATATATATATATATATATATAATATTTACCATATAGTAGTGTGCATAGAACACGTGGTCCAGGGTAATATATGAATGCAAATTCAAACGAGAATGCATGAATGACAATAACACATCTTGGCTCAATATCCTTGTACCTTTGGCTAACACTGTGAATATCAACATCTTTTCTGTATTCCTCAATGACTTAGAAACATACTTCAACATGCTTTTAACATAAGAGTCAATAAAATGATCATTCTTAACTACTAAGAGTAGAGTACTTTATGGAACAATATTCCGGTTATGTTTTGTACGTAGAATATGCCAAAAGGAAGAAAGAGCCTTGCATACCTTGTTGTCGAAATTATCTAAGTTCCATGGGTCCTCGTAAGCTATTTGAATGATTATCTACACCATATGAATGAATTAAGTCATAATCAGACCAATACACCATTAATAGAGTCATTGAGACATTTAATCGAATATCTTATACGCGTAGAACCTATATTCCTTCTATATCGAAACCTATGCATGTAACCACACAATCAGCCCTCCTAACCTTTTTTCCTTACTACTACAATACCCAAACAATTCAGCAATGTCACATGCAACTCCAACACCTTACAATTACGGCAGTCCCTACAACACCCAACCCAAACTTAGCATTTTCGATAATCGTCTTAAAACTAGTAAGAATCAGGTTCTATAATTCGTATGAATTTAGGAACAAGAAGGATTACCTCTATTAGACGTAGCGACCGGAGTCGTCGAAAAACCTTTCACTAATATCGGATTCCGACAAGCAGAAACAGAACCCCAAAAAAATTGATTTCCAGAACTTCGTCGAAACTCAAGGTCTCGGCTTGGTTTTTGAGTGTTAGGATTGTTCAAAGGTTTAATTTTGCTGGATCCAAGGCCCAAAACACCATGCATGTCTCCTCTTTTGGCGAGCAGAAGCTTGCGGAAAACCCTCAAATTCGACCGAGAATGTTCAGAGAACTCACCAACTGAGATTACTTCTTCTAATAGAAGTGTGACAATTATTTCTCAAGGGAAATATTTCTATGGAAGCTCTGAGAGATGAATGTTTTTTTAAAATGGAGAAGAGGTGAGTACATAGAGATTTATGAAGCTCTGAAGCTGCCAGCGTTTGCTTATGAAGCTTAGTCATTGAGACAAAGGGTTATAAGGCTACACGTAATGTCTCACTATATTGTCCCCAATTATAGTTAATCCCACAATTAATTAATTATACACACACTTAAAATTTTTATCCCAATTAAATGAAATCCTGATGACTTATAAAAATCCTCTTATACTCGATGTCATAATTCTTGTAATATGACACTAGTCCATAACCTTTTTGGGGATATACAATTATTATTATTAATCCCTGTCGTCGCACTGTTAAATCCAAAATTATTTCGGAATCACACCCTTATATATATACTAATTTCCTTATTAGCATATGTAATCATAACTTAAACTTCTCGGGGTCCAGGTCTACCTTCCTACGTTTATGTGCTCCAACCGTTACCCGAAAGGACGGGGTGTTTGTTAGGTAGATTTTATTACTATTTTAGAGTGTGTTTTAGAAGTCTTTTGTTTGTCTTTTAGTTGTTTTGTGCAGTATTATGCGTATGTGGTGATTTTTCAGGTTTTAAGTGATTCATAAAGGAATAAAGTGAATCGAAAGGAAATAGGCGGTTATTGAGGATAAAAATGTATACCTGACCACAAGGAATAAGTCAAAGAAGCCCTGGGAAGCTCGAAAAGCAATTTAACCAAATTTCGGATGAAGTAGGCTGAAGATCCGCGGCTCAACAAGCTGAAGAGCCGCAGCACGACTGCGCCGCGATGCCCAACATTAGCGCCTTGGCGCCCCTCAGGCAGTGAACACGGATGTTTCAGCATCGAATTAGCGTCGCGCCGCCGCCGACGTCAGGAGCACGAAAAACCTAAATTTAACAAGGGTAAAAAGGTCCATTTTGGGGGGTTTTCGTGATATATATTGAAGGGAATGTTTTTCTGAAAGGAGAGAACACTTTGGGATGCAAGAGAACAAGAAGTCATTAGAGACATCTATTGTTCAAGTTCTTTTCCTTTTCTTTACTTTAATTCAGTTTATATTGGATATTGAGTTAATTAGTTTTCTTAGCATATCTAGGAGCTAATTACTTTATTAGGATTTTCCGTCGAATCACTTGAAACTCTATTATGATTTGATGCATTGTCGATGTTCTTCTTCATCTATTAAAATCTATTCAATTTGCAGTTATTGAATGACAATTAATTGGCCCTTAGTTTTCATTATCTATATGAGTTCAAATCGAGATCTGAAAAGGGAGATTTGAATATGCTATAGTTGCTTAGACGTAGGTTTAATCTTGAACGAAAGTATCACGACTGCCTATGTAACGTTTTAGGTTATTGATCTTAATCCTCCTATGTGGTAGAACTTATCATAGAAATATAGAAAGTTCCCACTTAGGTTGAGTTTTTATATATCCTAACCGGAATATAGAACATCTCAGTTAACCTGCTATCTTAATAGGAAGAAGAATCGTTAGTCTTGCATTAATGAATGATAAAGTGGAAAGTTGAGGAGATTGGAAACCCTAATTCCTTCATTGCTGAATTAAACTTCGTGCGTTTTCATTGCTATTTTATTCTAGAAATTTATGTTAGTTTGTTACTTCTTTAGTTAGAAATCATCACTTATATTCGTTAACCAAATAGAAACTAAAGATTAGTTAATTGGTAATTGATAAATCAGTCTCTTTGGACGATACTCGGTCTTACCGAAATTTATTACAAATTGTGATACGTACACTTACGTAGCATCTAGAAATACCGCAAACAGTGTTACACATTACAAGAGGTGTATCCCTTTCAACATGGACGTGGTGATGCATCTACAATGATGGAAGAAAGATTTCAAACCATTAGAAGAAACTATGCTAGCTCCGATATGGGTCATCTTCCCAGGGCTCAAATGGCACTATTTCCATTAGAAGGCAATATGTAGACTAGTCGCTCCGATTGTATACCACTAGCACCGAACAGAGCTACTGATATGAAAATTAGACCTAGCGTGGCTAAGGTACGAGTTGAAATCGATTTGGCTAAACCTGGGTTGACATAAATTAAAATCTCTACTATCAATCAAGAAATTCAGAAAATAGAGAAATATTATCAACATGTTGAATATGAAGGGGTACCAGAATACTGCTTTAATTACATGATGCAAGATCATGGTAATTGGAACTATAGAAGGATATCATCGGAAAATGGTAAACCAAATCAACTAGCACAAAAAACATATCACCCAAGATGCTCGAGAGAATAACAACAAGAAAGTTTGGGAAACAAGAAAAAAGATTAACAATGATACTAGAGTACAAAGCCACCAATTAGAGAGGACAATAAGAAATTAGGTGACAAATGAAGGAAACACTCCAGACTCGGATAAAATGGATATCATAGACAACAAGGAAAATGATGATTACAACATGGAAAACACACATACAAAGGTTGATAGGATCATGAACATAGATAGTCCAACTGTGGAATGTTCAACACATATAGGTTTTACCAAAGAGGATGTTGAGGATTTGAGTAAATAAAGTCTTGAAATTGAGAGAGGGAAGGGGGGATCATGGAAAACCAAATCTAGATTTTACAAACAAACACCCCAGCCCTACTAGAATGAGGAGATTTAGATACAAACACAAGAAGATATCCAACAATTGAAAGAAAGGAACACTAAAGACACCACACCATCTATACAAGGTAGGAAGACCAAGGAAAAACCAATAACTACTAACAACATATATGATATACTCATTGATGATCTTTATCGATGCAGGTGTAGATGAGAAATAAGAGCCATTGGAGAAGGAATTCACCATAAAGGACAAAAACAAAGAACCCATTGAAGAATTTCCTGATATAGAAAACCAGAATGAACAAAAATGCTATCACTCAGATCAAACTCTTAGTAACAGTGAGATTGCACCTAATAAAGAGGGAATCTAACTATTAGAAGGAAGCTTAACTTTGACAGAGATATTGTAAACAGTAAAGAGCTCACAAGCTCCATCAACTTTTCACCTAGAGGGACCAGTCTCATCCAGAGTAAAAAAGTTGATACCCCTAGGGGAACCAAATCCAACCCCTCCAAACTTGATTAATATTTAGCTTCCTCTCTTGGAATTCAAGGAGCATTAAAACTATGGGTGCTTGTGAGAGATTGAAAAGTCTCAAAACACTGCACCAACTCCCTCTAATTTGCATTCAAGAACCCAAAAGGAAAGCGAAGCATCTAACTAAATGCATGCTGAGGCTGGGAATCCAACACTCCCACAACAACCTCAATAACAAAATTTGGCTATTTTGGGACTCTTCTCTAACAGTTCAGATCATTATTAATTCACATTAGCATATCACTTGTCACATCTCATGCACCAGGAACTGCACATACTCTACCTAACCATTATTTATACTAAATGCACCACACTTCTAAAAAAACCCATACGGGAGGAACTTCTAGTCTTGCCTGACAAGCTGAAGGGACCATGGGGGGTGAAGGTGATTTTAATGTAATCACCTGTCTTGAAGAAAAACTGGGAGGTGTACCATACAACATGCAAAAAAGTTTTGACTTACTAGAATGTCTAACATACTGTGGGCTCATTGATGCAGGATATACAGGTTCTCAACACACATGGTGCAATAACTGGGGTCACCCCAAGACCATATGGAAGAGGCTTGATATATTAGTGTACAATGAAGCATGGATAGACACTTTTAACAATACAAATGTGAAGTATGTATTTCACACCTGTTTAGACATGTTACACAAATGTCGCCAACCCCAATCATTTTCTGACCATAGACCAATAAGCTTGTGTAATACTATTAGTGAAATAATTGCTAAATTTTTATCTTACAGAATAGGCAATGTTCTACCTATATAATCTCTCCCAACCAAAATGGCTTCATCCAGAGGAGATCCATTACTAATAATATTCTCCTAGCCCAACAACTAGTTTATGATATTTCCAAACAACCCTCATGATAACATTGTTTTAAAACTAGACATGGCCAAAGCATATGATAGGGTGTCTTGGCCCTATCTATGCAGGGCCATGAGAAATTTGGGGTTTAATGAGGTTTTTATTGACATTGTGTACATATATATTTTAAATAATTGGTACTCCATTATGCTCAATGGAATCAAGAATGGTTTCTTTAGATCAAGTAGGGGAGTAAGGCAAGGTGACCCCTTGTCAGCTGCTCTTTTTGTCATATGTGATGAACTATTATCTATATTGTTAACTAACCTTGCTTATAATGAGAATTACACAGGTTTTATTAGGCCTTTGAATGGTCCAGACATCACACATCTAGCCTTTGCAGATTATGTCATACTCTTCACATCAGATAAGCCTTCAGATGTTAGGAAGGTCTTGAAGATACTACTTTCTATTAGAATATTTCAGGGCAGCTAATCAATAAACATAAGAGTTGTGTGGCATTTTCCCCAAAAGCAAACTTGGAAATTATACACAGAATAACACTTATGACTGAGAAGAACAGAAAGATTAGCCAATCAAATATCAAGGATGCCCACTTTATGTGGGTAGAATGAAAACTAAATAATTCTCATAAATGGTTCACACTATAACATAAAGAACCCACAAATGGCATGCAAAGTTTCTATCAATGTGGGGCAAAATTATTCTAATTAAACATGTACTACTGGCAATGCTGATCCACTTACTAACAGCTCTGAAGCCCCCCCAAAGACTTTTGAACAAATAGAAAGGGAAATGACCAGATTCCTATGGAGTGGAAATGAGTCTATGAGGAAGTACCACTGGAGCAAATGGAAAGCTATGTGTCTGCCTTGTCAAGAAGGGAGTGTTGGATTTAGGTGTTTGAGAGATGTTAGCAAGGCTTTTACAACAAACAGTGGTGGAATCTAAGAACCAAGAATTCAATGTGGAAGGACTACATGATGGAAAAATACTGCTCAAGAATCAACTCAATGATCAAAAGAGTAGCAGGGCTATAATCTCAAACATGGAGAGCAATGAGCAAAACAAAACATAAGCTAGAGGACAAGATAATATGGAAGATTGGAGAGGGTCAACTCTCATTTTGGGATAATAACTAGTCAATAGAAGGAGAATTGTATCAACTATTACCTGATGATGTTACTCCCACTATGATTAAGCTCAATGAGGTACATGAAGATGGAAACTGGCACTGGCATAGAGCAGGTTACATCATCCACTGGGCTGTAAGGCAAGATGTTCAACACATAACCATCAACTTCAATCCTAACAAGAAATATGAGGCTATTTGGGAGCCTAAAAATAAAAAAAATAGAGTATGTAGAACTGTAGGACATAATTTAAGATGGTCCAAGGGTTACTCTTGCCTGTGAAAAGAAGGTAAAAGAATGTGTCTCAACACTAGAGAGAAATGCATTGAGGAGGATATAGAGGACATTCAGCTAGATGCCAAAGCCAAAAAGGTTCTTCTCCAAAGCATTTAACTTGCCTTATACGATTAAATCCTCATTTGCAAAATGATAGAGCAAATATGAGATACCCTTTAGGAAAATTATGAAGAAGCATAAAAAAGCCATGTAGAAGAGGATTACCAATATTTGAGAAATCTCAAGAAAGTTCTTGATCGATGAATAACTCAGACTCTGAAGAGAAAACAAATAATTTCTTAATTATCGAGGAAGAACCTGATTCAGAGAATATCCTAATTGAGAATACTAACTGTGAATCAGAACCTGTAGAAGACATTCGTAATAAGTACTTCTCATAGGTCAGGGATGAAATTCACACTTACTTTATGAACAAAATATAAAGTGTGACTCAAACTATCCTAAAAATCCTCGAAAATATTTACATTGAAAGGGGTCAGTTGATACAAGAATACACTATCCTTCGAATAAACTACACAATCCTGAAAGAAGTAAGAGAGTACCTGGAAAGTGAAATCAATAATCCCAAAACTAAGTTCTCAATCTGAAGAATGAAAACGCTGGACTGCAGATTTAAAAGATTCTAGATGTAGCTTCTAAAGTGAAAGAACATGCTACGGACATTCTAAGAAAATTGAAGAAAATGATGAAAGATGTGAAGGCTGATATATATGGAAAGAACAAGGTGGTTCAAGAAAAATCATAGAGAAACAAGAATGTGTTGAGAAGACCAAATCAATGGAACAAGTCCTCAAGAATGATTAGATCCTTACATATGAATCAAAGTGGAGGCAGACAAGGTTTTGAGTACAAAAGGCCAAAACGACAAATAAAGGTCTCTCTTCAAAAATAGAATACTCCTTGTCTCCCAAGAGCACACAATAACCGAAAGTGGAACGACGTGTATCCGGGCAGCCACCCCAATACGCATCAGTATAGGAGGAGATACTCGAGGTGGAGGACTGACAGAGATATAACCCGAAATGAAGAGTGCCTTGAACATACCGCAGAATTCTTTTGAGAGCCCCCATATGTTCTTCCTTCAGATCATGCATGTATAAACAAACTTGTTGGACATCATAGGAAATATTGGGCCTCATAAAAGTCAGATACAACAATGCACCTGCAAGACTGCGGTAATGTGTAAGGTTGTTGCATGGAGTACTGCAGTGTTACTCAATTTTTCCTTAGTGCTAATTGGAGTATATGATGGTTTGCAGGAAGACATCCCTGCTTTTTTTTTCAATTATCTCCTCGGCATATTTCTTTTGACTGAGAAACAAACCACCAACATAGTGAGTGACAGCAATGCCAAGAGGATAATTCAACGGGTCTAAATCCTTCATTGCAAATTCAGTCGCAAGAACGGACATAATAGTCTAACGAAGTGACGTTGATGATGCCGTGAGAATAATGTGATCAACATACAGAAGTATATATGCCATGTCAATGCCCTTCCGATAAATGAATAATGACTGAATTCTTTTTATGTAAAAAACCCACATAGACCGAATTATGTTCATATTAGATGGATGTGGTACCAAATCCACGTCTTATTTTGAATAAGAGCAGTAAATTCATCTAACATGGCAGCTTTCCAATTCGGGTCGGATAAGGCAGCTTTGGGATTTTTTGGTATTGGTGATGGTTGGACTGAGGTGGTTAGGTTAAAATGGTGTTTAGGTTAAAAAATCCCGCGCATTGCACAGGTTTTCATGGTCTGTGGTTGAACAGTTGGGTTGTTAGATAGCTGGGTAGTTGCGGGATTTTGGGATTAAGCAGTGGGCTCGATATGGACACTGAATTGGGTCAGTGTGTCTCGGAAAAGGGGTTGTATGATGGGTAAAGGTGTAGGGGATTCAGTTTGTTGGGTTGACCTGCCACCAAATGTGGATTGGGCCAAGACCGAGGGAAGAGAGATAGTGGCCTCGGTTCCTCGGTTCAGCCCATTCGCATTTTGTGGTTGGGTCAGGTGGTGAGGTCACGTGTTTTGTGATGGCCCTACACTATTATTTTGAGAGTTTAGATGATACCTCAAAATTGGATGAATTCCGTCGTCCAGAAAATTATATGAAGGTGAGGATACCGCTCGAGATGTTGCAAACGGGAAGGTAGATTCATCAAAGATGACATGACGAGAAATAATGATTTTCCCACTCGACATATCAAAGTACTTATATCCCCTATGATTTTGAGGGAATTCCAAAAAGACGCAAGGAGTAGAACGGGCCTGAAGTTTGTGAATGGTGGTGGATGGAAACAAGGGATAACACAAACACAAAAAAACACGTAAATGTGTAACTGATGGGAGATGGTGGTACAACACCTGAGTGGGTGACACATTGGAGATTAGTTTACTAGGAAGAATATTTAAAAGATACGTAGCCATTTAAAGGGCATAGTGCCAAAAATTTGGTGGTGTGGATGAATGCACAAGGATAGAGCGAGTCATATTGTTAATTGTTCGAATCATTCTTTCGGCTTTCCCATTTTGAGAAGAGGTATGTGGACATGAAATACACACAGACATCCCATTTTAGTGACAAAAATCCTTAAATTGGGCATTTATAAATTCCCCCCCCCCAATTGTCACATTGAAAACATTTAATGGATTTGCCAAACCGAGTTTTGATAAACACACTAAATTGTTTCAAAATATTATAGGTTTTTGATTTTTGTCCTAAGGAAAATGTCCATAAAAATTTGAATAATCATCAAGAATAGGCAGATAGTATTTATGACTTGCATCACTTAAACCGGCGATGTCCACAAATCACAATGCAAAATAGTAAATGACATAAAAGTATGAGTAGTAGACGAAGAAAACGGAAGCTTAACATGTTTACCAAACACACATATTTCGAAAACAGAAGAGTCCAAAGGTCCATTACAAGAAAAAAAATTATTCTTCCTAAGATGATTAAAAATTGGTGCTCCTAGGTGTCCCAACCTATTGTTCCATAGACTAGGAGAAATGGCCGCAAAAGTGGATGGTTTGACCATGCGATTATTGGAAATAGAGGTGATGAGATATAAGTCTCCCATGCTATTACATCACATGAGTGGCATCCCCGTCTGAAAATCCTTCACAGAAAAGCCAAACGGATCAAAATTTACAGAAACATTGTTGTCAATTGTAAAACGTCTAACATAGATCAAGTTTTTAATCAGTTTTAGTGCATGTAAGACATTTTTCAAGTATAAAAGTAGGTGGGGAGATGGTAGTGTTACCTGAACAATACCACGAAATGGAATTTTTTGTCCACTGCCGATAACAATATATTTATTACTACTCGTATTAAAATAAGATGAAAGATTATCTTGAGATGCCGTTATTTCTGACGTAGCCCTTGTATCCATGTACCCCGACTTATTTGGGACATTTGGATTCATGTGGTTTATGGTTTGTTCAATGTCTGTGGGTGCATAGCCAACCGAAGATGGTGCCTGGGCCGCAAACGTATGTTGTGGACGAGTCCCTAGAATACCGGGTTAGCAATTTGAAGAAGGAGGAGGCCTGGCCCATGAAGAAGTCGGATATGGACATAACATGGCAACCCACTGTGGGGGCCAGGCCCACGGTGGGTACTGCCCCCACTGATTTCTGCCACTGCCCTACTGGTTACCGCTACTGCCTGGCCTGGCCACTGCCGCCGACAGTTTTTCCACCTCCCCGGCCTCGTCCCTTTCCACCATTATTTTTTCCTTTATTGTTACGGTTTGAACCCCATTTTTTGCCATTATTTTGACGTATATTATTGCCCCCCAAACCAGAATTTTGGGGCTCCTAATCAGTGAAAAATTAGTTGGTGGAAACGATAGAAGTGCCAGCGGTAGATGCTCCAGAAGATGCTTGTTTTGCCTTCCGTGTTTCCTCGAGAATTAACCTCGAACGGGCCTCATAGAAAGGACGCAAGAGATTACTTTGTTGAATGAACGTAGCAACCCCATCATACCGTTCATTAAATCATGCAATCAACTGAAAGACTAACCGTTGATTTGTCATGGGCGAACCAACGTTGGATAATTGGTACGCAAGCATCTTCAATTCCTAACAATAAGAGGAGATATTAGAAAAGTCATCCAGTTTAACATTCATAAATTGGTATTCAAGATAAACGGCTCTAGAAACTTTGTTATCCTGAAATATATTTTGTAGACGCTCCCACGCCTGTTGAGTAGTAGAATTCGGCTCCAAAATGGTATGTAATAGGTCGTTGGATATAGTGCCATAAATCCATTGAAGGACAATAGCATCCAACAGGGACCATAGCTTTTTGTTCACCAAATCGGCGTCTGAGGATGACTCAGAAGGTATATTGTGGTCGATTAACTCATAGGCACGACAATGGATTTTGAACAATTCTGCCCAAGATGTATATTTCTCTTTCTCCATTTCAAGGGTTATAGAGATGAATTTCTTGACGTTATTAACGGCAAGAGCGGGATGAAAGTGTATTTTTCAGTCAGGGGTTCCACGACAAATCAAAACCTAGAGAAGAAAAGAAGTAGAGGTTGATGTTTAGGGAGTGAAAAACCCTTAGGGTTTTGGGTAGGTGTTAGCCGAGAGGAGGGGGGGTTGTTGTCGGCTAGGGTTGATGAAGTAGTTTAGATTTGAGGAATTATATAGGTTTAGGGTTTATGACTACCAAACCTAGGGGAGGCCGAAAACCAATGGGAAGAAAAGAAAGGAGAAAAACGTCTAAGGGAAGAAAAAAAAAGAATTTTAGGGAAAATGATTTTTGGCTATTGATACCATGTAGGAAATGATTCTTTGATCAATCTTACTCTCATGATACAATATATATACAATCAATATATGCTTGACCTATGGAAGACTCTATTCTACCTAAAATATAAGATGCTAATTACAATCATTCTAATTAATGAGATATTATAATATATTACAATAATGAAGATTTGAGATAATTATGAGATTGCCTCATAATTATTCTAACAAAAAGCTCGTGCATGGTGAAGATCCTTTGTTAGTGCTTGAAGCAAGAACCTCTCGTGATAATCCAATATCATCGACACTTGTCAATATGCTTAATATAATAAACTTAAATATACCCAAGGGAAATTATCTTTTACCAAGTCTACGAGATAGAAGATGATAGAGGGCAGGAAAAAGAATGACAATCGAAGAAATTAAAAAAACTTTGAGAAAAATGTATTTCCTTTGTTTGGGCTCATAATCAAAACTAAAAGGGATGATTCTATTAGGTAACATTTTTGGTCAATTCTGAAAGAACGACATTAATTATGAAATGAGAAAATTCAAAATTATTGTGCAGTAAATAAAACTTTATCTTTCATCACTTAGGTGAGGATTTTTAATCTCACCAATCCCCTAACACCGTCTATTTCCCTTTATTCATGAACCTGCTCCAATCCGAAGAAAAATAAATACAATCATGGAATTCAATATCTCCGCTCTGCTTACAGGGGTGGCTTTTGGGTAAAGTTTCTAAATCCTAGGCTTTAGGCCTCTCATTTGTTGAGGCCCCATTTTTCATCAATATAGTTTATATTTTTTTCTTTTTTTATAGAAAATTATAAAGTACTTTGATCTTTTTGTCATTAAAAAGAAATAGTTAACTTATTGATAGAAAAGAAGATCCCTAAATCAATAAATAACGTATATTTAGTACAAATGTTGCATCTATTCTTAGTATATTGACAAACAAAATGCTCCTGATTGGTTTGTCTAGGATACTTAATCTATTTTTAGCTTCTTTCTAAAATTTTGGTATATTTCTTCATTATTTTTTCAACTGAGTCTTTGAGTAAATTGCTCGGAAAGACGAGCTACAATATATGAATTTGCTATTTTTATTTTTTCTCGAGCATCAAATATTGCAAAAAGTATATTGAAACACCAAACAAGTATTCTCAAATTATGTCATCAACTTCTTGAATCAAGTTCTATTATTTCAACTTTTTAGTATTGTATTCATCTAAAACTTGCTTGTTTTGATATTTTACCATGTAATATATATTTTTATTTTAACTATTTATTAGAATATAAAATATGTCAATTAGAAAATATGAATACGGTGTTCATAACTAAAAAAAAAGAATTAAATCTTTGATACAATCTCAAAAAGGAGATCTTGAGAAAATTAATGAGCTATATATGTGACATAGATCCTCTAGACTTCAAATGAATAATATAAAAAAAACTTCTCAATTTTGTGGCAAAAAAAAGGTAAGGCCCCTCATTGAATTTTGGCATTAGGCCACCAACAGTATTGAGCCACCCCGTCTGCTTAGTTGTGAAATTGGACATATATACTTCTTACTATTAATTGAAGTACAATTACCAATTTATTTTATTTAGTTAAAGAAAAGCTAACCATGTTATTTTACTAGCTATAAAATGGCAACTCCGGTGCACTAAGCTTCCGCTATGTGCGGGATCCGAGAAAGGGCATGACCATGAGTGTCTATTCTACACATCCTGTAAGGGTGGACCTACATGGTAGGGTAGGGGGCACGTGCCCTGATCCGATTAACATCAGAGAAAACTCACTCTCTCTCTCTCTCTCTCTCTCTCTATATATATATATATATATATATATATATATATATATATATATACGTGTCTGTGTATGTGTGTGTATTACCTTAAAGAACTACCATATATTTTAAGGGACCCCTTAAACATATCTGCTGAAATGGGTTAGTTGGTCAGCGTGCCCCTTAGCTCCTTGAGCGTAAGTGCACAACCCAAGTTTGAGTCCGAACTACAGCTTTTTTTGAGCTGACAGTTAAAAAAAGGAACAAAACGTGTTGCTGGCAGGTTCCGAACAGGGGCTAGCGAGCTCTAAACAATTATGTCATTTATTTTACATCGGTTCTATATGTGTTTAATAAATTTTCAAATAATGAGGTGTTGAATGACATTGTGATTAGAGACGGACCCAGAATTTGAAGTCAATACTTCGACTAACGTGAATCTTCCTTTGATGGTGCCCCCGTCGTCTTAAAATCCTGGGTCCGCCTCTGACAGCCTTACCCTGCATTTCTGTAAGATGTTGTTTTCACAGCTTGAATTCGTAACATCCTGATCATGACTATAACAAAATAAATGTGATATGTACATTAATTTATTTTTGTTTATCATTTAAGGAAACTATCTTTTAAATAAAAATATTACTCTAGGAGACCAAAAGAAGATTTTCCTTTCTTTTCCTTGCCTAATTAACCAACGAAAATCTTACAGGTTGTATTTCTTCCTTTGGTTGTGTACAAACTTGTCTCTTCCTTGTTACAAACTAAATTTGATTAGGTCCCCCCCCCCTAACCTATCAATGGAGCTGTGGCGGGGGGCGTCGTTATGGGGCTAGCTAGGGTTATGATTGAGCTCGTAGCTTCCTTCCTCCTATCCTATATTCAAAAAAATTTAGAGCAATAATTACAACTACTACTATATATGCTATTACCAAATCAATTGGGGTTGACTCAAGACCGACTGAAGAACAAAGGACGCTAAAAATAAAATATTTTGAAGGAAATAAAAATACTCAAAAGGAATAATATTTGAATAAGTGAAAGATTCAACAATGTTTTTATAGAGGAAATTTATCAAATTAGAGAGAGGAGGTAAAAGACTTTATTCAATAACTCAAAAAATTCTTGTATTTCTCTACAAAGAGCTACGTCTTAACCTAAGAAAATATGTAACAGAGCACCCTTATATATAATACTAGAAAATCAACATAGACTAGGATTAGAAAATATATTCCTATATGACTTTAATAAATAAATCCTAACTAGACTTGGATTAAATAAACTATCAAATATCAAATATCAAATTCTAATTACTTTTAAATTATTAATCTTGGCTTAATTCCAACATAGTCTCCCTTAAACCAAGATCTTCAAACTTGAGTGTGTTATAAACAATATAATATCTTGCAGAAGTCAACCACCATAGAATTTCGAACAATTTCTTGAAATATGTAGCATCGATAAAATTATGGGTGCCATCTTTAGTCATCTTCAATTTCTCTTCAACATGATTCAAAGTTAATTTGACTTTCTCCATGTGAAACATATTCAAAATATCATCATCATATTCGTTCTTCTTCTTGTTTCCTTGAATAACTAATCTTGCCTCAAAATCATCTCTTCAATTGATTTGTACTTGACCTTGCATTCTCATTCAACTTCAATTCGCCTTTTTGTATGTGGTAGAGTAGTATCGTCAACTAACAATTTTTCATGCTCTTCAAAGCCTAGAATTTCGAGTAATGGCTCAAAGTTTATTGTATGTTCAATATCCATAATCATGCACATCAATTGCAGATCTTGAGCCTTAATTGTTTCTGCTTCAATTTTGGGTAGAGCATAAAAAAACTTTCTATTGTTGAAATCTTTTTCTTCTCTCTCATCACTAGATTCATTTTCAATACCTTCAAATAAATTTATTTGTCTAATAATGACGGGTACTTCTATTACTTTTTCAATAGCCTCATCTTGTATATATTGATCATGTCTATTACATGTCTTATTACTTAAAACACTAGTAGCCTCTATCAAAAGAGCAGTAGTTTCAACCAAATCATCCTTTTTAGCTATCTCATGAATTATTAGCAAATTAGCTTGAGCATTATTGGAGTTCTCTTTTCAATCAAAAAAATCCACACCACAATAAAAATTACCTATGTCTTCGCTTCTTTTCTTCATTATTTTCGAATTCTGACCTTTTTCATTTATTTCTACCATATTCGATGACTTTTCTTTTTCTTTTGATTGGTCATCCTTTGTTTGCAATGCCTCATCCACTATCTCAATTGTATTTTGCTTCAAGGACATCTCATATGTCACCAATTCATCTTCTAGATCATCAAATTTCAAAGTATTAAGATCCTGGATAGCCTCAATAACTGTCTTCTTGGTGTGAAACCCTAATCCTAGAGACTGCAATATTTTTTTAACAACTTTAACTTCTTACAATACTTCTTCATTGACCTTCATATCAATAACAATTTCTCTAATTCTTGTAAAAAATTCATTGACAGATTCCGTTGGTTTCATCCGGGGCAACTCATACTGCCTCCAAAGCTCTTGAAGTTTCTCTCTCTTCACGTTTGCAACACGTCGATATGATTTCACCAATATTCTCTAAGCCTCCTATGTTGATTTTGCATGCAAATATTTATTGTATACATGCTATTGGACTTTGCTATTGAGATAGTAGAATAGCTTATAATCCAATTGTCTATTTTTATCCAATTATGTAGCGGTTTCACCAGTCAATAGTGTGCCTTCTTGTGTTTCCACTAATCCTTTATCAATGATAGACCATAGTCCAACAACTTTGAAAAAATTCTTCAGATGTTGATACCAACTCTAATATGAGGCTTTAATCGGATCTCATATGAGGCTTTAATCGGATCTCATATGAGGCTTTAATCGGATCTCACACAGGCTTTGATAGGATCTCACACAGGTTCTGATACCAATTTGAAGAATGGATCGTGGGCCTAACTCAACTCCAAAAGTTAGCTCAAATGGATGAGGATTGCCTAAAGCCTTATATGGAGTCTAGGGATCTCATCCTCACCGATGTGGTATATTTTTCATCAACATTCCCCCTCACGCTCAGATCCGGACATATTTTTATCAAGGATTTGGAGTCTGCTCTGACACCAATTGAAGAAAACAAAAATACTCAAAGCAATAATATATGCACAAGTGGAAGATCCAACAATGACATTATAGAAGAAATTTATCAAACCAGAGAGAGGAGGTAGGAGGTTTTACTCAATAACTCAAAAAACTATTGTATCTCTCTACATAGCGCTACCTCTCAACCTAATAAAATATGTAACAGGGCACCCCTATTTATAATATTAGAAAACTAACATAGACTAGGACTAGAAAATCTATTCCTATATGACTTTAATAAATAAATTCTAACTAGACTTGGATTAAATAAACTATCAAATATCAAATTCTAATTAATTTTTAAATTATTAATCTTAGTTTTAATTCCAACATATTTGGACCCCAAAAATGAAGGCCACAAAATTCAATTGTATTTCTAGCAATACCCTACATCTCATTTTATGTGATATTGTTTGATTGTAATGAAATTTATTTAATAAAGAAATACTTTTGAAGTTTGTGATCTAAACAAGTTATTGACACTTGTGTGATTATAAATCACCTCTGATATAATAATTATTGTAATTGAAAGAATGATAGAGTAATTATTGTAATTGATAGAATATTAATTGTAATTATCTAGTAATAATTATAATTGATTATAGGATAATGTAGGTAGATAACTTAGTCAACAAATAACTTAATTCTAGCCTTAGATGATGATTGTAATCGTGGTATAATTACCACACTTTTGGGAATGAAATCATTGAGGAAAATATTCTTACATGGTATCAAGAGTTTAGGGGAAAATCCTAGCCTAAAATACTACAACCTCCCCCGTCGACCCCCCACCTCCTCTCTTCTCGCTGGCCGGAGAAGCCTCCCCCCAAAAATTTTAATGTTTTTTTTCCTATTTTCTCTTTCCGTCAACAATGTCGGACTCCAAATCCACGTTTCATCCCTCTCTTGTCGTTTCCAATATCAAATCTCACATTTCCATCACTCTTGAGATGGAAAATGTTCATTACGTGATGTGGGCAGAGCTCTTTAAGATCTTTTGCTGCTCTCACAGATTTATTCATCACATAATCCCACCGAAAAAGGCAAAGAAAAGGTGTCGGACACCGATGATGAAAAAGAATTGTGGCTCACACTTGATGCGACTGTTCTTTCGTGGATTTATGAAACTATTTCAAGCGATTTGTTGCATACAATTATGGAACCCGGCTCCACGGCAATGGAGACTTGGGATCGCTTACAGGATATTTTCCAAGATAACAAGAATTCCAGAGCCGTCACCCTAGAGCAAGAATTCTCCACCACCGGCATGACGATTTTCCAAATGCATCCGCTTATTGTCAACGCCTCAAAGTCTTATCAAATAAACTCAAAAATGATGGGGCGCCGGTTACTAACAATCGATTGGTTTTACAATTAGTTGTCGGCCTTAGCGACATGTATAGTGGAGTGGCTACACTCATATGACAAAGCAATCATCTACCGCCATTTTACCAAGCCCTCTTTATGCTTATTATTGAAGAGACATGTTTAGCCAAAAAGACCGCCACCATATCGAATTATGCCATGGTTGCCACCCCGTCCGATGATAGTTCTACACATTTTGATAATTTTCCACCAAACAGGGGACAAAAAGGATAAAATGGTGGTAAAAATCATAGTGGTGGTCGCGGTGGTGGAAACGGTGGAGGCCACCAGAATTCTAGCATCGGCGGGACTTGAGGTAAGGGCGGTGGCCGGAAACCTAGGTCCGGCCAGCAGTGGCAGCCCCGAGCCCAGTGGGGCAGTGCACTACCACAATGGACCTGGTAGTGGCCTTGGGTTGTGCCACCCTACCCGTTTCCTTTTGGAAATTGGGCCAGGCCCAGTCTAAGGCACACTGGCCAGCACACTGCCAGCAGCCTAGTGGATTTGGGCCCAGCAGCAGCCGCCGTCCAGCATGTTTTGGGCCACTGCCGAACTAGTGACAGGAGGCCCATTCGGCAGTGGCTGGCCCAACCGATATTGAGTCCGCTAAGCACACTCTTGGACTTAATCTTCTTGACACAAATTGGTACATGGACACCGAAGCAACGTCTCATATGACGTCCTCCCAAGGCAATCTCTCATCCTATTTTAATTTGAGAAAAAATAATGGTATAATTATCGAAAATGGTCATTCTATTCCAATTCATGGTTAAAGTTGTACCAAATTGTCTCCACCAAACCCACTGTTAACTTTAAAGAATGTCCTTTATGCTCCACGATTGATTAAAAACTTGGTTTCCGTTAGAAAATTTACTACTGATAATTGGTTTTCTTTTGACTTTGACCCTTTTGAATTTTCCGTGAAGGATTTTCAAACGGGGATGCGTATAATGAGATGTTATAGTCAGGGCGAGCTTTATCCAATCACCACACCCAATCATCAAGCCAAGTTACCATCTACCTTTGTAGCCTTAGCTCCTTCATTATGGCATGAACGTTTGGGTCATCCGGGAGCTCTTGTTTTAGCCTCCCTTAAACAAAATAATCTTATTTCATGTACTCAAACACGTAATTCAAATATGTTTCGTTCATGTCCACTTGAAAACATGTTCAATTGTCATTTGTTTCTTCTAATTCATGCACTCTTATGCCTTTTGATATTATGCATTGTGATATTTGGACATCTCATGTTTTGAGCTCCTCGGGCCATCGATATTATTTAATTTTGCTAGACGATTACTCTAATTTTTTGTGGACATTTCCGTTGTCTAAAAAGTCACAAGTTTTTTCCACATTTCTCAATTTTAGAGCATTCATCTGAAATTAATTTGAATGGGATATTAAAAATATTCAATGTGATAATGGTAGGGAATTTTATAACGGGCCATTTTGGAATTTTTTCGATGCAAATGGTTTAATCTTTCATCTTTCATGTCCATATACCTCCTCTCAAAATGGAAAGGAGGAAAGAAAAATCTGAACCATAAATAACATTATTAGAACTTCACTTGCCCATGCCTCTCTACCACCATCGTTTTGGCATCACGCACTACAAATGGCATCATATCTCCTTAACATACTTCCAAGCAAACATTTGTCCTATCAAGCCCCTATAAAAATCTTATACCTAAGGAAACCATCTTACTCTCATCTACGGGTATTCGGGTGCTTATCCTATCCTCTTATTCCATCCACGACAATCAATAAACTTCAACCCCAGTCTACTCCGTGTGTCTTTTTGTGTTATCCCTCCAATCATCGGGGTTACAAATGTTACCACTTATCCTCTCAAAATATCATTGTGAGTCGTCACGTAATTTTTTATGAAGCGACTTTTCCATTTACCCAAATTCATGGGTCCGGACCTCCTACATACGATTTTCTTGACGATGGCATAAACCCATATTTGGCCCAACATTTTTCTTCCCTTCCAAACCCCACTGTTTTGGCCAGCCCATTAAATATAGGTCAATTGGGCTCTGAAACAGTGGCCCAGACGCTGCCTCTCACTGTCCAGCATTCTAGGCCTTCCTGCCTAAGCCCCAATCACTTCCAACTCCACTGGGCCATTACACGGCAGCCCATTGCCACACAACCCACTGCTTGGCAGCAATTTGGGTCACGGGCCATCACCCAGAATTTTGGGTCACGGCCCAAGTCTCTGCCAAATGTCGGGCAGTCCCGTTGCACCTACGGCCCCACTTCCTCTTTCGGCCCAACGGCCAGTCACTCGTAGTCAACATAGAATTTTCAAGCCCAACACAAAATATGGTCTTTACACCAGTGTTACAAAATCATCATTTCCTCATAATCATATGTCTGTCATTAATGACCCGAATTGGAAAATGTCTATAGATGATGAATTTAATGCTCTTATTAAAAATAGGACATGGGATTTGGTTCCCCGTCCCCCTGATGCTAATGTGATTTGGTCTATGTGAATTTTTAGTGACAAAGAAAAATCTGATGGTACTTTTGAGAGGCACAAAGCACGTCTTGTAGGTGATGGGAAGACTCAACAGGTTGGTGTGGATTGCGGTGAGACTTTCAGACTGGTGGTTAAACCAACAACTATAATAACAATTCTTAGCTTGGCTCTTTCAAAAGAATGATCGCTTCATCAACTTGATGTTAAAAATGCCTTTTTACATGGATATTTAAATAAAATAGTGTACATGTACCAGCCCTTGGGATACCGAGACTCCACTTATCTGAATCATGTGTGCCTCCTGAAGAAATCATTATATGGGCTCAAACAGGCTCATCGGGCCTGGTACAAGAGGTTTGCAGATTATGTTTCACATATTGGGTTTTCTAATAGCCGGTCTAATCATTCTTTGTTCATCTACCGTCAGGGGTAATGATATTGCTTACCTTTTTTTTATTTGTTGATGATATTATATTGACTGCCTCATCCGATGCTCTTCGCAAGTCTATCATGTCACTGATTGGCTCTGAGTTTGCTATGAAAGATCTAGGGCCACTAAGTTACTTCTTAGGAATAGTTGTGACACGCCATGCATGTGGTTTATTTTTATCCCAAAAGAAGTATGTAGCAGAGATTGTTGAACGAGCTGGCATGTTATTATGTAAGCCGTCTGCAACTCTAGTTGATACTAAACCCAAGTTGAGCACCTCTTTTGGCAATTCATATGCCAACCCAACTCATTACCGGAGTCGTGCAGGCGCCCTACAATACCTCACCTTCACGACGCTAGATATGCCTTATATTGTACAACATGTCTGTCTATTCATGCATAACCCGATGGAGAATCACATGCATGCTCTCAAATGCATTGTGTGTTATACTTAGGGCATTCTGGATTATGACTTGCATTTATATCTGTCGTCAACAACCACCCTTTTGTCCTAAACAGATGCTGATTGGGCTGGATATCCGGACACCAGACACTCCACGTCTGATTATGGTATATTCCTTAGTGACAACTTGGTATCATGGTCCTCCAAACGGCAAGCGACGTTGTCCAGATCCAGTGCCAAAGCAGAATATCGAGGCGTTGCTAATGTGGTGTCTGAATCTTGTTGGCTCCGAAACCTTCTTCTAGAGCTCCACTGTCCGATTCCGAAGGCAACATTAGTATGTTGTGATAATTTTAGTGCTATTTATCTCTCTGAGAATCCGGTTAACCACCAATGGACTAAGCACATTGAGCTGGATATTCACTTTGTTCGCGAATAGGTTGCTCGTGGACAAGTGTGTATCTTACATGTCTTGTCACGCTATCAGATTGTAGATATTTTTACAAAAGGTCTTCTGTTTGTTCTATTTGAAGACTTTCAGTATAGTCTCAACATACGCCAACCTCCCGCTTCGACTGTGGGAGTGTGATAGAGTAATTATTGTAATTCATAGAATGATAGAGTAATTATTGTAATTGATAGAATATTAATTGTAATTATCTAGTAATAATTATAGGATAATGTAGGTAGATAACTTAGGCATCAAAAGACTTAATTATAGTCTAATCCTAGCCTTTGATGATGATTGTAATGGTGGTATAATTACCTCAGTTTTGGGAATGTAATCATTGAGGAAAATATTCTTACAATCTCATTAATAATAAAATTTGATGTTTACAGTTTAATTGTTTATAAGTATAAAAAGTCATCTGTCACGACCAAAACCGAAGGGTCATGACGGGCAGCCAGACCTTCCTTGCCGAGTACAACTAATCATCTAAATAACATCTAACCATAATCAATTATGGCCATGATGATTGTTACCAAATACCCTGCTGACATACACATCAAGGCCGACAGGGCCATACATGACTACTATACACAGGACAACTATCTACAAGCCTCTAAAGAGTACGTAATATCATAAGGTCGAGACAGGGCCCCGACATACCCCTGTGCATATCAATAATATAGTACCATGACTAGACTGCAACTTTGGAACAAGTAGAGTGCTCCAATATCAGCTAAACCTGCAACCTATTAGTGTGGACTGTCACCCTGTTTACCTAAGCCTATGGGCATGAAATGCAGTGTCCCCAGACAAAAGGAACGTCAGTACGACTGATGTACCGAGTATGTCAGGCATGAAGAATAGCATAATAGAGACCTGAAAGTAATATGAGACAAGAAACAACCAACCAGTGGAGAATGCCTCTGAGGGCCATAATATGCATAAATGTCATGTCGGTGTAGAATGCCTCTAAGGGCCATAATATGAGTATCATGGTAGTGCAGAATGCCTCTGAGGGACATAATATGCATAAGTATCAGGTCTGTGTAGAGTGCCTCTGAAGGCCATAATATGCCTAAATGACATGCACAATGCGGTCATACATATATATATGTGTATATAACGTCGTCTCCCATCATATCATTTCGGCCTCTGTGGCCATAATCATTATCATATACCAGCTGATCAGGTGGTGTGCGTATATAATGTCATATCCCTTTTCCCATCCCCTATATATATATAATGCATACCATATAGTATTTTATATAACACATGTGGGTCAAGGGTAATACATGAATATAATGCATGAATGATAATAAAACATCCTGAGTTTATCGGAGTGACATAATATTGTTTCACCTCCGATTAATAATGTGAATATTAACATCTTTCCCATATACCTCAATAAGGATTTAGGAACATATTTAGACATGCTTTGACAATAGGAATGAATAACATGAACATTCTTAACTACTAAGAGTAGAATAATTTATGGTACAATATTACATTTACATTTCGTACTTAGAACATGTCAATAGAAGAAATAATTTTCCTTAACATACCTTAGTATTAGAAAAGAGAAGGAGAACGTTTGCTACAACTTGTTAAATTTAGGAGAAAGAAAGTGATATTTGCTGCACTTAATTGAATCGGACAGGGGCAAAAAAATATGTTTGCTACTGCCTAAGACTTGAAAACGTTGTTGCCTCTATTTTATGTTGCTGGTTTGATGGTTCTCTAATACGAATCCTACTATCTCTTTGTAAAAATATAATTAGCATCTAACTAAATAAGTGGTCAACAATTGCACATAGACATGAGCCCCCCCTTATTAATGCAATTAAGTCTCATCTCAAGACACTCCACGTAGAATAAATGTAACCATTAGTCATCACATAGTGTGTCACAAATCTTCCACGTGTATATCCTCCATTACTATTGCTTATCCATAATTCTTAATTAATATTGTGCTCCAACACTTAATCGATTACACACATAATTAATTTCTTGATCCCAATTCACTTAAATCTTAATAACTTATAAAACCTTCATATACTCAATGTCATAGTCGCTCGATATAGCATTAGTCCATAACCTCTTTTGGGACATACAACTATTATTATTAATCCCCGTTGTCACACTTATTAAGTCCTAAATTATTTCAGGACCGCATCATTTTATATACTAAGCTTCTTTATTTGCATACATGAATATGACCAATAATCCTCCAACACTCGGGTCTATTTACACACGTCTAGCGATTCAAATCATGGCCCAAAAGTACGAGATGTTACATCCTTCCCCCTTTACAAACATTTGTCCTCAAATGTTGGGGTGACATATCTAATTCTCGTCACATAGTCAGAAAATACATACATCGCTTCACGTGTTATATAATATAACATTTATCTTTATGTCAGACCTGACACGGTCATCAAGCGTTAATGATAATAGTCTGAAATAAAACTCACCTTATGCTTCTCTCAGAGCCTCGGCGTTGGCCTGAAATATGTAAGGGTATTTGTGTCTCATCTCTTCTTCCGCCTCCCGTGTTATTTCTTCTATATTCTTATTCCGATATAAAATTTTCACGGAGGCTACTTCTTTAGTCCTTAACTTATGGACTTATCGATCTAAGATAGTAATATGAACCTCTTCATATGATAGGTCCTTTGTAACCTTCACATCGTTAATCGGTACAATCCGAGAAGGATCCCCAACACACACATTTAACATAGAAATATGGAAAATCGGGTGAACAAACTCTAACTCCTAAGCTAAGTCTAATTCATAAGTCACTTGTCTAATTCATCGAATTATGCGATATGGCCAAATATACCTTGGGCTGAGCTTCCCCTTTTTCCCAAACCTCATTACACATTTCATAGGCAAAACCTTCAGAAAGACCCAATCATTTACTTGGAACAGCCAAGAACAACTTCCTTAACGTACCACTTCGCATAGTTCTTGGCTGTGTAGGTAGTGTTGACCGCCAGAAATTGAGCCGATTTGTTCAGTCTAGAAACAATCACCCAAATAGAATCAAACTTATGATAAGAGCGAGGTAAACCCGTAATGAGATCCATATTAATTATTTCCCATTTCCACATCGGGATCTCAATGTTTTGAGTCAAGCCGTAGGGCTTTTGGTGCTTTACTTTTACTTGCTAACAATTAAGACACTGAACTATCAACTTCGTAATATTCCTCTTCATGTGCTCCTACCAATATATATCTTTGAGATCATGATACATCTTAGTAGATCCAGAGTGAACGGAATATTGTGAGCAATGGACATCCCTCATAATCTTGGCCCAAGGAGCCTGCTATATTGGGAATACACAAATGGACCTTCCACCTGAGGGTCCCTCTCCCATTATACTCGAAGGTTGCGGTTCTCTTTTGCTAAATATCTTTCCTAATCGTTTCTAAAATTGGATCTTCATCATGACGTTCCTATTCTTCCAGTACGAGGGATGAACCTGTTGTATTCTGAGTCATAAGGCTATCACTATTTGAACCATCCAATCGCACTCCCTCTAATCTAACTGATGTGTTCCCTCAGGTCAACTTCTCTCCTTCGTCCTCATATTAGTCAAGCCGCTTGTGGGTGAATGATTCTATTGTCAACTTAGCTTGTTACTAACTGGTGTGTTGAAAACTCTTGTATTAGTAGTATCTCAATCGTGAACACTTTATGAACAATTTCATTCAAATTTGAAGTGCGCATATCATCGCAGTTAACTCTCATTCATGGTCTGAAAGAGATCTTTTTTTCGTACTTTCTCGATACTCATAATTATAAACAACTTCGTTTCTTACTTCTTTTGACACTTGTTCACCCATTATCTTACTTGTCGTACTCTTCTTAATTCTAAAATATTCTGGTATACGTAGTACTCTCAAATATTTCTCCTGATTCCAATCCTTGGCGTTACTTCTTCTTAAAAGATGGGTTGTTAACTTATTTCTCATTCAGTACGTGGAAGATTATGACGCATTTTTCATTACATGACATTGGCCTACTATATCTAAACCTGATCATTATACTTAGATTTGAATTCCTTCACTTGCCTTATTGCTAAGACTTTCTGGCAATGGCGCTTTGGGAGAAGATTTCCTTGATCTCGTTAAGTTGTAAACCCATTACTTTATCTATATCGTAGAACATTTGGTTAGTTAAAAAATGCTCATAGACATTTGTATTTTCCTGACATCTTATCTTTATTATAATGTCATTATCTCTTGACATATGTCTTTAATGTCTACCTTGTATCCATAGACGTCATTAGCCCCTTTTCACCTGTTTAAGTGCTAATCTCGAGCTTTACTCACTATTACTTCCATTTACATATTTTCTGAAAGGTATGACTGATTGTGTTGTGAAACCGATGCTTCGTATGTTTAGATCCAATTTACGGTGATACATGATCCCATCACTTGACAAGCTTTCTTGTCTTATCATTACTAGATCTCCTATCGGCCGAGTGCTCATTCGTCTTACCTTTATATTTTCATTTCAAGTTGCCTTGGGGTTTTTTTTACCTCAAAGTATTTCTCATATTATCTTCCTGAACATCAGAGGTTCGTCACCTTTGTCCGAAGAGTTCTTACTGTCCCTCATCTACCATTGGTCCTTACGCTGTTCTGGAGTAATCATACCTTTGTAAATCCTGCATAACTATAATATCATTCACTTTATCCTTTTTGTCGAAATCCTTCCTTCTATTTGTCGAAAAAAAATATTTATGTTTTGATACTTGATCATACCATTCCATTCATACTTATTAACTGTTTTCATATTCCTTACGACCATTCTTCAATTGTTCCATAGTATTCGTCCTCAATTGCCCCCAAGAAGCTATTGTTAGAGGTTATTTAGAATTGTAACATGCTGCTTAATGAAGCCGAAGATCTTACCAGTCCAATACATATACCATACATGAGCCTACTAACATTGATACATGTAATTCTCAATAATACGCGGTATGACCCTTTATGCATGGATAAGAGGCTTATGTCCCCTTCCACTACCGTGGATAACTCGATCCTTATATATGACTTGGGATCACTATCCTGGGTATGTCACTCAACGTGATCTTTTTAAATTTACTAATGGTCACTCTAGACGACTTGATTGTGGAAATCCATTCTCGTTAATGATATCCTTGAACAATTCCCAATCTATTCTAGGTTAGACATCGCAATTTAGGTCACACGTACATAATATATTCCCACTTTCTAATTAGCACGAGTCACTGTAAAACGTGTAGATTTTCATAACCTGCTAAATCTTCCAATGATGTCTTCTGCTTTTTCATTTGTAGAACTCATAATTATCTTATCCATTCCTTTGCACATCAACGTAGGACACTTCGGAATGTTTTGGTCATGGCTGCCACACTAAACCAACCCCTGTACCTTTGCGGCACAATCTAGCGTGCGCTCGAGCACACTGACTACAAGATGGTAAGGGTGGTCTCACTTGACCTTTACAACTCTGACCCTGAGATATTGGCATCTTTAAACCCTTTAAACATTGGCGATCGCTAACTAATAAACCCATTAGGTTATGAGCTCCCTGACCCCTCAAGGGGCCTATCTCTATCAGATGCTCTAGGACGAAGTCATGCCTGGGAAAGCAACTTACTCATATCCTCTGACGGATCTGTCTCAACATAGAGCATAGTAATTGTAGTTACACTCATTCCAACTTCAATCTCTCTGCTAATCATGATCCTACTGGATTAAGTCATTTTTGTAATCATAAACACGATAAGGTCTACAAAGAGAATCCTTACAATCTTCTGCGTTCAAGTGCTTGATACTTCCTTTACTTGCTCTTTTTTTTCTGTAACCTAAAGCAAACATTTTTCTTTCCAAACTTGCATTATCTCTTCCGTATAAGAGTGAGACAATTCCTCACAATCTCAAAAAAAAAAATTAACATAATACTGCCCTTCTGGCGTATCAATCGTCTGGTAGAAGTCACTCATTTACTGGCTACGAATATGAATTAACCGAAGTCTTTTCGGTAACCGGCATAACTAAAATAGCATCAGGCACGAGTTAAAACTCTAATTCTTAAGACTGACCTCTACTGCACGATCTATGATATGAAAGAATGGAAACCATCCCTAAATGACTTGCAGCCTCCTGTTTATAAGTGTGGAGCACAACACACCCATAAACAAGACTCTACTAGACACGTCGTGTAGACTCCCTAGGACAGACCTGCTCTGATATCAAGTTTGTCCCGACCCAAACCGGAGGGTCATGACGGGCACCCGACCCTTCCTTGCCGAGTACAATTAATCATTTAATTAACATCTAACCATAATCAATTATGGCATGAGGACCGTCACCAAATACCGTCCTGACACACACGCATCAAGGCCGACATGGCCATACATGACTACTATACACAGGACAACTGTCTACAAGCCTCTAAAGAGTACGTAACATCATAAGATCAAGACAGGCCCCGCCATACCCCTATACATATCAAGAATACCGTACTATGACTATACTGTAACTCTGGAACAAGTAGAGTGCTCCAATATCAGCTGAACCAGCAACCTACTAGTGCAGACTGTCACCCTGTCTACCTGAGCCTAGGGGTATGAAACGCAGCCTCCCCAGATAAAAGGGATGTTAGTACGACTGATGTGCCGAGTATGTCAGGCATGAAGAATAGAATAATAGAGACCTGAAAGTAATATGAGACAAGAAATAACTAACCAGTGGAGAATGGCTCTAAGGGCCATAATATGAGTATCATGTCTGTGCAGAATGCCTCTGAGGGCCATAATATGCATAAGTATATGTCTGTGTAGAGTGCCTCCGAGGGCCATAATATGCCTAAATGTTATGCACAATACGGTCATACATATATATGTGTGTATATAACGTCGTCTTCCATCATATCATTTCGGCCTCTATGGGCATAATCATTATCATATACCAGCTGATCAGGTGGTGTGCGTATATAACATCGTATCCCTTTTCCCATCACATACATATATCTAATACATACCATATAGTAGTGTATATAACACATGTGGGTTAAGGGTAAGACATGAATATAATATCGGAGTGACATAATATAGACATCCTGAGTTTATCAGAGTGACATAATATCGCTTCACCTCTGATTAATATTGTCAATATTAACATCTTTCCAATATACCTCAATAAGGATTTAGGAACATATTTAGACATGCTTTGACAATAGGAATGAATAACATGAACATTCTTAACTACTAAGAGTAGAATAATTTATGGGACGATATTACGTTTACGTTACGTACTTAGAACATGCCAAAAGAAGAAATAATTTGCCTTAACATACCTTGATATTAGAAAGAGAAGGAGAACGTTTGCTACAGCTTGTTGAAATTTGGAGAAAGAAAGCGATATTTGCTGCACTTAATTGAATCGAACAGGGGCAAAAAAATATGTTTGCTACTGCCTAAGACTTGAAAACAGTGTTGCCTCTATTTTATGTTGTTGGTTTGATGGTTCTCTAATATGAATACCACTATCTCTTTGTAAAAATATAATTAGCATCTAACTAAATAAATGGCCAACCATTGCACATGGCCATGAGCCCCCCCCCCCCCCTTATTAATGCAATTAAGTCTCATCTCAAGACACTCCACGTAGAATAAATGTAACCATTAGTCATCACATAGTGGGTCACAAATCTTCCACGTGTATATACTCCATTACTATTTCTTATCTATAATTCTTAATTAATACTATGCTCCAACACTTAATCGACTACACACATAATTAATTTCTTGATCCCAATTCACTTAAATCTTAACGACTTATAAAACCTTCATATACTCAATGCCGTAGTCGTGCGATATAACACTAGTCCATTGATAAATACCCGTGATATACATGGAATATAGACCATGTATACCGCAGAACACGACAAAACTGACTGTTATGACAGTGATATACACGATACCATGTATATCACAGTTTTAATGGACTATTATAGGTAGGTTTAGTTGTAATTAAATTAGAGTTGTACACTTACCATAATTGTATAATTCTTGTACAAGTAGAATAAGGTTTTTGGAGTAGAATAGGAATAGGATTTTCCTATTATGGAAATTGTAAATTGTATATATACTCTTTCATTAATGAAAATAATCAAGGGACTATTTCTTTCATCCATAACTTCTTTTGGGACATACAACTATTATTATTAGTCCCTATCGTCACACTTATTAAGTCCTAAATTATTTCAGGACCGCATCCTTTTATATACTGAGCTTCTTCTTTTTTGCATACATGAATATGACCAAAAATCCTCCAACGCTCGGGTCTATTTACACTTGTCTAGCGATTCAGACCATGGCCCGAAAGTACAGGATGTTACATCATCTTTCCTTCTAAGATAGACTAAAAGGGAAAGTACATATTTCATGGTATCATTAATGAAAATAATCAAGGAATTATTTCTTTCATGGTATCAGAAGTCTAGGTTATTTTCTCCCAAATTTCCGTCGACTTTTGCCTCGAATTCCGACATTCCCTTCTCGGTTTCCCATTCTCGGTTTCCGTGCCCGACGATGGTTTCTTTTTTTTTTCTATTCCCAAATTTCCTTCCAAATCCCTACATCACGTCTTGCATTGCTATTATGGCTAAGAACATGTTTCACCCTGCCCTTACTGTTTCTAACACCAAGAATCACATCCATGTCATTCTTGAAATAGAAAACGTCCAATACGCGATGTGGGCCAACTGTTCAAAGTTCACGCACGCTCGCATAAAGTCCTCCATCACATTATCCCCCCGGCTCCTACGGCTAAGGGGATTCCTAAACTCGAGGATCTACCATTTTTCAGTGGATTTACTCCACTATCTCTACCGACCTTCTACAAACAATTATCGAAGCAGACGCTACGGCGATGGCTGCTTTGGATAGACTACGTGACATAAACTAAGATAATCAGAATTCTCGAATTGTTACACTTGAGCAGGAATTCTCCCACGTTAACCTGGATGACTTCCCTAATATTTCAGCTTACTGCAAAAGGTTGAAAGAATTGGCGGACCAACTCCGCAACGTTGGTGCGCCCGTTACCAACGATCTTCTTGTCCTTCAAATAGTTGCAATCCTATCTGAGGCCTATAGTGGCGCCGATACGCTTCTTCATCAGAGCAGTCCTCTCCCGCAGTTTTATCAGGCTCGTTCAATGCTCACACTCGAAGAAGCAGGTTTGGCTAAGAAAGCGGCCATTATGGCCCCTTCTATCGTCATGCTGACCGAGTCCTATTTTTATCCATCCGCCTCCAACACTTTCGGCCAAAATAGCAATAACGGTGGCGGTAAAAAGGGTCAGAATTGCAAAAATAATAGTAAGAACTGTGGCGGAAACTGAGGTGACAATAACGGGGGTAGCAATGGGCCTCGGAGCAGTGGGCTGTAAGCCAACTAGACATTGCCCTGGGGCCCATGGCCATGGAACTGGGCCAGTGGGACTGGGCCCAACAGCCCCTATTTCCCGTCGTACAATGCCCAACCGAACTGGGCCCAATTTCCAATTTCGGCTTCCAGGCCCAGTTCGTCTCAGTAGCAGTGGTTTTCGAGATAGTCTACTGGGCCAGGTCAGCCAGCGGCGTGCTTGGGTCTCGGCCCCACCAAGCCCGCCATGCAGCGGGACCCATCCCTACCGATATTGAAGTCGCGATGCACACACTTGGATTAAATTCCCCGAACACAAATTGGTACATGGACACCGGAACCACTACCCACATGACGTCCGACCAAGGTACTCTCTTATCTTATTCTAATTTGAGCAATAAAAGTAGTATAATTATTGGTAATGACAATTCAATTCCAATTCGTGGTTACTGTCATAAAACTTTGCCTCCCCTCCATCCACCTCTTATCTTGAAAAATACCCTTCATGCCCCTAAATTAATTAAATATTTGGTGTATGTCCGTAAATTCACCACTGATAATTCCATTTCTGTTGAATTTGATCCTTTTGGGTTTTCTATGAAGGATTTCAAGACGGGGATTCCTCTCATGAGATGTGATAGTAGGGGAGATCTTTATCCTATCACGCCCACATCCGGTCTCTCGAGTCAAGCCTTGCCATCTACTTTTGCAGCTCTCGCTCCTTCCTTATGGCATGCACGTTTGGGTCACCCTGGGTCGTCTTATTGTGTCTTCCTTACATAAAAACAATTTTATTTCGTATAAGGGTATGCGTAGTACTCCGATTTGTCAATCTTGTTCTCTAAGAAAATTTGTTAGATTGCCGTTTGTAGACTCTAATTCTCGTACTTTAATGTCATTTGATATTATTCATAGAGATTTATGGACATCTCTTGTTCTCAGTTCTTTCGGTCATCGTTATTATGTTCTATTTTTGGATGATTATTCTAATTTCTTATCGACTTTTTCCGTTAGCGAAAAAATCTCAAGTCTTTTCCACTTTTTGAAAACATAGAGCTTTCATTCGTACCCAGGTGCAGAGGTCGAGTATCGAGGGGTGGCCAATGTAGTCTCTGAATCGTGTTGTCTACGTAATCTTCTTTTAGAGCTTCACTTTCTGGTTCGCAAAACTACCTTAGTTTATTGTGATAATGTTAGTACCGTTTACCTTTCTGGCAATCCGGTTCAACATCAGCACACTAAACATATTGAGATGGATATACATTTTGTTCGCGAATAGGTAGCCCGTGGAAAAGTACGTGTCCTACATGTCCCTTCACGATATCAAATTGCAGACATCTTTACTAAGGGTCTTCCATCGGTTCTCTTTGAAGATTTTAGGGACAGTCTCAGCATACGAAGACCACCCGCTATGACTGTAGGGGTGTGATAAATACCCGTGATATACACCATGTATATCACGGGCAGAACACGGCAAAACTGACTGTTATGACCGTGATATACACGGTATATTCATGCCGTGTGTTTCATGGTGTTAGTGGACTATTTTAGGTAGGTTTAGTTGTAATTAAATTAGAGTTGTACACTTACCATAATTGTATAATTATTGTACAAGTAGAATAAGGTTTTGGGAGTAGAATAGGAATAAGATTCTCCTATTATGGAAATTGTAAATTGTATATATACTCTTTCATTAATGAAAATAATCAAGAGACCATTTCTTTCATCCATAACCTCTTTTGGGACATACAACTATTATTATTAGTCCCCATTGTCACACTTATTAAGTCCTAAATTATTTCAGGACCGCATCTTTTTATATACTAAGCTTCTTTATTTGCATACATGAATATGGCCAAAAATCCTCCAACGCTTAGGTCTATTTACACATGTCTAGCGATTCAAACCATGGCCCGAAAGTATGAGATGTTACATCATTTTTCTTTCTAAGATAGACTAAAAGGGAAAGTACATCACAAAAATTGAGATAAAGGGAATAAAGAACATGACATATATCGATATAGAGTGAGTACGTGTGTGTAAGATTCCAAATTTTATAATTACTTTTTGAAATTCGGTTGATACATCACATAAATCGAGATAGAGGGAGTAAAGAATGTGACACAAATCGAGATAGAGGGAGTGTGTGTGTAAGATTCCAAATTTTATACTCCTTCCGTTCATTTTTACGTGTCTACTATTTTATAAAAAAAAATTCACTTTTACTTGTCACATTTAGCATATCAAGTGTAAAATAGTTTACTTTTTCTGGTTTACTCATAACATTAATTACACATTTCAAATTAATTTTTAAGTTTCATTAAGATTATACACCAATTAATATGGATATTTTGGGAAAATATGCATTTCATTTATTTTTTCTTAAAGGTCGTGCAAAGTAAAAAATGAATAAGTAAAAGTGAATCAAAAAAGTAATTACTTTCTGAAATTTGACTGATATATCACATAAATCGAGATAGAGGGAGTATGTGTGTGCGCGTAAGATTCCAATTTTATAATTACTTTTAGGAATTTGGTTGAGGTTCGGATGAGTGAATATAAATTTCGTAAAATAAACATGCAAAGAAAGAAATAGTTTGGTAACAAAATTGTCTATAATAAAAATAATTGTCTCTTCAAGAATCATTTAGAATTGATTATTGCTTATACATAGTGGACAATCCATCTATTTACTTTAAAAAAAATATTTGAATTAGTCTAAAGGTATGAAAGTTTATTTGAGTTTCTACTTAGTGATAGATAATAAAAATCATTTGAGAAGAGGAATTTGAAAACAACATTACCTTAACATTGAAACATTACCTAATAAGCCTTGGGAAAGGGTTTACTTGATACCTCTAACGTCCCATGGAGGCAGCAGGTAGCTGGCGAATGGTGGATATGTGTAAAATTACCCAAAAATAATTGTTATAAAAGCTCAGATAAAAACATAGTATATAAATTTCATTAGATTAACTTAATTCCCCTTATTTATAAAGTTTTTCTTTAAGTCACAATTCCGTCGAGTCGTCCATACATTGACTATATGAATCTTCTATATTTCTATTACACTCATTTTTTATTCCATTACTCAATAATTTATTTTGAAGGATAGCCTTAGAGTAACTGATAAAGTTGATGTCATGTGACCAGGATGTCATGAGTTCAAGCCGTGAAAACAGTCCCTTGTAGAAATATGAGGTAAAACTGCATACAATAAACCCTTGTGATCCGACCATTTTCCGGACTCTGCGCATAGTGAAAGTTTAGTGCACCGGACTGTCTTTTTTACTCAATAATTTATTTTGGGCAATCTACATAGAACTCTTTAAATTTGGCAGCAAACTTCTCTTAGATACCTTAACTAAGGCTTGTATGTACCTATTGAACACTTAAAATCGTGTCTAAGTTGTGCCTATTAGATATTTCTTGTTGACATGGCACATTAAGTGGAGTCTCACCTGTAGCGGAGCACATGATTAGTTAAAAGATTTTTAAAAACAAACATTTTCTTTCTCCGTGCTCTGTCTCTCTCATCGCCACCATCTTCACCATCGTATCCACTATATTTCCTCTCAGCACCAACATTTCAAACACCATATCCACCTTGTTCCCTCTCCGTGCCGCCACTCCACCATTATCACTATATCCACCCTTCCCCTTCATCTTCTTTCTCTCCGTCATATCAACCATTCCTCTTCATTTTCTTTTCTCGGTACCACACCACTACTATGTTTAGTAAGCAGAGAAAGAATCATGGACTCAGACAGGATATATCCGTTAGAAGCTAGATATAAAGGAGGAAATTGATAATACTTCTAATTCAGTTATAAATGCATACGCTTGGCCTTAAAAACAACAAAAAAAAAATCAAATAGTATTTCTAACATATTTAAAGTTTCTTTTCCCCAGATTGAATTCCTCAAATTTTCAATTTACTTTCCTCATCAACATGCATTACACCCTAAATAACTTATTTTCTCTTCAATGATCAGCAATTATGGAAGTATTGATTATGAAAGTATGAATATATTGTGGCCAAGGAGAATACAACAGAAAGGAGGGGAGCAGATACCAAAACAAAATTTGTTAAGAGAGAGAAAGATGTTATAGTTGAGTTGAGGAAGAAGAAAAGTAAGGAGACGACGATATGGAAGAGGAAAAATATGAGAGAAGACGATGAGGGAGAGGTACTGAGGAAGAAGGTAATTGTTACATCCCAACCTTAAAAGTTGTGGTCAGCACCCGATGCCTAATATGATCGAGCGTACAAATCATGTAGCCTGGACATACAAAAAGTTTGGACCTACAAGACCATGATGCATTACAAGCTGTAAGACAAGGCAATAGCACTATTAGGGTCAGAGAGGCCACAACATGAAAAGAAGTTAATCAATCTAAGACATATCAACCTGAAAAGGGTAGACAACCCTAAACATATATATATATATATATATATATATATATATATATAAGGCCGACAAGCTCACAGTCGGGTCTATAGATCAACAACAAGGCCAGCAAGGCCATACAAGACAACTAGACATACAACACAAGTCTACAAGCCTCTAAGATCATAACATCTATAATATGGTTAGGACAGGGCTTCGGCCTACCTATCAACTGTATATACATATAACATAACAAAATGTCTGACTCGGTAGCTCTGAAAAAAGCGACCAACCAACCGCTGAACTCAGCAAGCACCTACTGGAGAAGTCAATCTGAATCTCTACCTGCACCTGAAACATGAAATGCAGCAGCTCCGCCAAAAGGGGTGTCAGTATGAATGAAATGTACTGGTATTTAAAGCATGGATAACACTATGAAGAATATAAACAGTAGACATGGTGTAAGAAACCACCTGATAACCTGGATGCCTCGTAGGGGGACAATATAAACTCATAAACCATAATGAATCTCATATACATAGACATATATCCATCGCCCACTAATTATAGTTCGGTGGTGTTCTTATATATATAAAAATATTCATCGCCCAACCGATGATAGTCATCAATATATATTATATAAGGTCCATTAGCCACCGATTATAGCTCTGTGGTGTTTTATCATACATACACATATACTTATATAAGGCTCTAAGCTCGGCTGTTCACATGACTCGTTCTTTTGCTTCGAAACGACTCTCAAACAACATTAGAGATGGTACATTCGGTTCTTTTCTTTTAGAAGGGAACAAGACTTACAATAAGCCTCGAAGTATCAATCAATAGAATGTCATATAATAGGAAATAGCTCTACAACATGAAATGTACTCTCAACAAGGGAAAAATAATAGCAAGAGTGGAATATCTCATTTATGTGCTTCGTTCGAAAAATATTGTAAGATCGGATTCATGCCAAGGAAGGAGTGATAGCCATTACATACCTTTCTTCCTATAACCGACATAATCAGCAACGTATTCAAGTCGTATAGAAATTCAATCTATAAAAAATGAAAACAGAACCATTGTCAACTAACGACAAACTAGAATAAAGTATATCGAGCGACAAGCTCGTCTCATATCGATAACCAACACATTCCTATAACATCCCTCTTTACATAATAGACATAGCAACAACAACATAATCAAGTCATTCTTTATGATTTCCAGCCACAAGATAGCTCAAGAACAACCCAAAACAGCTCAACAAACTACAATACTTCAACTATGATTTCAAACCTTTATCTCATAAGTCCTTCATCAAATAAACTAGATATGACATGAACTCAAACACATGTAGGAGAGGGTAATTCTTACCTCAAGACACAAGAACAACTCCTAATTTGAGTTTACTTCAACTTGAAAGATTATCCAATCTCACAACAAGAAGAACAAGGCGAGAACTAATACCATGAGGTTTTCGAGGGTGGAATTACGTTGTTATCTTACGGATCTTGGCTAGGATGATGGGAGAATGTTTAGAGAAAATTTAGGGATCCTTAGGAACATGTTTAGGATGAAAATAATGAAATAAAAGGGTTATGGCCTCATAGTTACGGTCTGTAACTCATGAGTTACGGTCCATAACTCTGAACCGTAACTGTGCTCAACGATTTCTCAACTTCTGTTATGAATTACGGTGGGGTGCTAAAATTATAGTCTGTAACACACTTTTTACGGTCCGTAACTTGGACCATATTTCCAAAAAAAACTAACTTTTGATAAAACTTATCTTCTTTGATTCGCTTGATTTCTACACTTCACCGCATTTTCTTAACACTTGTTTTAAATCATCATTATTCTTATACAAGGTCTTAATCCTCCCAGGTCACATTGATTTACCCTTGACGCATCTTGACATAAAACTACGGAGTGTAACAATAATGCGTTATGGTGGCAACGGTGGAGCCATGATGATGCTTTTCTGATAGTTGTTATTGTAGGAAAACTCGATAAGTGCTGAGTGATCATCCAAATTTCTATCAAAATCATTGACCCATGATATTTATATATCTTCGAGTGTATATATACTTCTCTCGGCCTATTCATCAGTATATGGATAGAACGTAATTCTTAAATTAACATGTGTACCCAAATCTCTTTGAAACACTTGGCAGAAATAACTTGTACACTGAGCACCAATGTCAGATATATTTGAGACTGAATCATGTGCAGTCTAATAATTGTTTTAAGTAAATTAGTTCGTACTATTTGACAATGTTTATAATCTTTATTTTGTGAAAAAATGAGCTGACTTTCTAAGTCGGTCAATGATTACCCAAATGAAATCATGCTTTTAAAAGGTGTAGGACAACCCTAATACAAAGTCCATATTTATCATCTCTTATTTTCATTCTGGAGTTTAATGTTATGAGCTAGAACACCTGACCTTTGATGCTTAGCTCTAACTTTCTAACAATTAAAACAGTTGGTCACATGTTTTGTCATATCCTCTTTCCTCTTGCTCCACCAATAAATCTCTTTTAAATCTTGATACATTTTTGTAGAACCTGGTGGATTGAGTACACCGAACTTCATACCTCTACCAAGATTGGCACTTAAAGTCCGTCAACTTTGGAACACATATCTCTTCATTCATTCTCGAGAGAACATCATTATCACAATTTTTAGAACCCCTTCCTTAATTGCCAATATATTTGGATCTTCAAACTATAGCTTTTTTAACTGTGCCACTATAGATTATTGTTCTATAGGAAATTGTCATAGCCTAACCCGCTAGTGATATTCTCTTATGTTTTGCCGATGTGGGATTTTTCTTCTAAGTTAGGGTCTCACATACACACCTCTTATGTCTCAACGTCCTCGCTGAGGTTTTTCCCGCCACATGGGATTTGCACAAACTCAGCACTAAGGTCTGCCCCGCCTACTCAAAATTTATCTAAACTCAGTTGAACTCGGACCCACACCGATAAGGCTCGCACCATAGTGGCTCTGATACCATCTTATCACAGCCCAACCCACTAATTATATTTTCGCTTTAGGCCTAGGGCCGCATGACTTTAAAATGCGTCACTAGGGTGTAAGGCTTGCTTACTTATATACCGTGCTTCTCTCATGTGTTTTACCGATATGAAACTTTTCTCCTAAGCAAGGGTGTTATAGAAACATCGCTAAGTCATCCCTTTTTGTATCATCAAGTCTAAGATATCACCATTTGACACCTTTTTTTACTTATTTTGACAATGGTATCTCTTAAACTTGCAAGTGTGCTAAAGTATCTATGGACTTTTGGCTAAGTGCATTTACGATGATATTTTTCTTGCCTAAGTGGTAAAAGATATTTATGTCACACTCCTTCCACGACTCGAGTTATCTCCTTTGCCTCAAATTTAAATCTTTCGGCTTAAAATATATGGGAGACTCTTATGATCAGTGCATACCTTACAATACTTTCCATATAGATAATGATGTCATATTTTCATGGAAAACAATACTGCTACAAGCTCTAGATCATATGTCAGGTAGTTCTTATCATGATTCTTTAATTGCCTAGAGGAATAGGCAATAACTTGCCTTTCTTGTATAAGGACACGATGAAAACCGACTCTTGAGACGTCACAATACACTGTGAAAGCACCCCAAACTTTTCGGCTGGTTAACATTGTAGTTAACCTTTTCTTCAGTTCCTAAAAATGTTGCTAGCAAGTGTTGGACCACTGGAATATAGTTCATTTTTGTGACAACTTAGTCAATTTGTTCCAGTGTAGAAAATCTTTATACAAACCTTTGTAGTAACCAACCAAATCCTAGTTGTGTTGGTCTTAATATGGATAAGATTGATCCCTAAATGAGTATGTGACAATCTGAAATTATGTTCTAATTGTCTAATGCTTTGAAGTTTTTAGTATACCCATGTCAAATACCTGGACTGTGACTTGATCCTGTTTGCCTATCTATTTGCACAAAGGACATTTTACAGTAATCTAAATTTGTCCCAACTTATACATCTGTGGATAATAGAGCATGCAATAAGGATTAAGATTTAGATATTGGATTGAGCTTATGTATGGTTAACTGACATGAGCATATAGACCAGTATCTCATTTATTTTTCATGAGTCATATTATGACAAGCTTAAATTTCTTGATTTAAGGAATGAATAAGCATGATAAGAGTAGGTATAGTTTGGTACCTACTGAAAAGTTCTAAATGGGAAATGCTAACCCGGCTTGTTTATTTCAATGGGGCAATCTAGAAAAACATATCTTTGGTAGAAATTCAGTATGATCATTGGTTTTTATTCCTTTCTACTGTGATGTAGTTCGTTGTATGCCTCCTATTGTTATTTAACTTTGAAAAGTATTTGCCATTACCAATATGATTAATTATTTCAGTCCTTGCTAACATGAGATTTTGCTACTGCCCTTACCATCTCAAATGCCTTGTTCAGATGTTAGGTTCTGTAAGTATGTCATCATTTTAATTGTCTAGAGATGATCCAAGTCATGGTTATTGTAACAAGAAGTAGATAGGTTACCAACATTCGAGAACGAATGTTTCTAAGGGAGAGAGGATGTAACACCCCGTATTTTACTGGACTCTGGGAAATTTAGGTTGCACTCATGTATGTTAATAAGGAAATTGGTATGTAAAGGACGTGATCCCGAAATAATTTTAGATTTAATAAGTGCGATGGAGGGGAGTATTAATAATAATTGTGTATCCCCGAAGAGGTTATAGACTAGTGTCATATTACAGGAATTATGACATTAGGTATAAGAGGATTTTATAAGTCACCGGAATTTAAGTGAATTGAGATCGGGAATTTAATTGTGTGTATAATTCATTAGTTATGGGATCAATTAATTAAAATGGGGACAACACTTAGTGGAACATCACGTGTACTCTTATAAATCACAATGGGGTGACTAGGCCCAAGGCAGTCTACCGATGGCAGCTATGTAAGTCTCCATACCTTCATTCTCTTCTCTATTCTCAAAGAAAAAAAACTTTCATCTCTTTCAATTTCTCTTGTGAAACCTTTTCTTAAAGAAGAGACCTCTACACTTTAATCAGAAGGGGTAAAAAAAAATTCATCAATAACTCTCTAAAATTCTCGATCGAATTTGGGGATTTCCGTAAGCTTTCACATAGAAAAAAGGGGAGAAATTCGTGATGTTCTAGACCATCTTTTCCGGTGAAATTGAAACCTTGGAGAAAGGTTGAAGGTTCAGAAGCCAAGCCGAGACTTTGAGTCTTGGCGAAGCTCTAGCAAGTCGGTTTCAGGTTTCCGATTCTGTCTGTCGAAATTCGGTGCGAGCGAAAGGCTTTTCGATGATTTTCGTTGCTACTTCTAATCGAGGTAATCCTTCTTTTTCCTAAGTTCGTATGAATTATAGAACCTGATTCTTACTAGTTCTAAGACGATTATTGAAAATGCTAAGTTAATGGGATGTTATCGAGACTGTTTGTACAAAATTGGAAGTTGCATGTGAAATTGTTGTACTGTTTTGGGTATTGTATCGGTAAAAAGAAGGATTAAGAGGGCTGGGTGTTTCTCTACATGCATAGGTTTCGATATAAAAGGAATATAGGTTCTACGCGTACAAAGTGTTCGCTAGAATGTCCCAATGAATATGTTTCTAGTATATTGATTTATTATGATTTAAATCATCCGTGTGATATAGATAATCATTCATAGAGCTTACAAGGACCCGCGGAACTTAGATAATTTCGACAACAAGATATGCAAGGCTCTTTCCCTCTTTTGGCATATTCTACGTACAAACATAACCAGATTATTATTCCATAAAGTACTCTACTCTTAGTAGTTAAAAATGATCATGTTATTGACTCCTATGTTAAAAGTTTGTTTTAAGTATGTTTCTAAGTCATTTTTTAGGCATACGGAAAAGATGTTGATATTCACAACGTTAGCCAAAGGTACAAGGATATTAGGCCAGGATGTGTTATTGTCATTCGTGCATTTTTATTTGCATTGCATTCATATACTACCCTGGACCACTTGTGTTATGCACACTACTATATGATAAATATTTTATATATGTAAGGGAAATGGGGAAAGGAAAATGTGTTATATACGCACACCACCTGCAGCTGGTACAGACTATCACTAAAGAGCCCTAAGAGACCAATATGATGTAAGGATGTGATGTGATGATATGATGCATGTGTGGCCTATGGGGAGGGGTTGCACGATCCACAACACTAACATATATTGGGACGGGTTGCATGATCAGCAATACTAACATATATATGATGCAAGTGCGGTATATATGTAAACTGCATTGTGCATAACATTTAGCCATGTGTATTGGGGCCCTCGGAGGCAGTTACTAATGTTCAGCTATTTCTGTTTCAGACTATGATATATTTATGTTATGTTATTTCTTATGCCTAACATACTCAGTACATCAGTCGTACTAACGTCCCTTTTGTCGAGGGACGCTGCGTTTTATACCCACAGGTTCATATTGAGAGGGTGACGGTTCACTAGTAGGTTGCTGGTTCAGCTGGTATTCGGAGCACTCTATTTGTTTCGGAATCGCAATCTGGTCGTGGTATGTTCTACTCTTTAGAGGCTTGTAGATAGGTGTCCTGTGCTTAGTTGTCGTGTAAGGCCTTGTCAGCCTTGGTATATAAATGGATAAGTTGGGGCTTTTGGGTTGGAACTTTATTTAATCTATCACGGCTCAGTCTGTATTTAAATATGATAAAGGGTGCAGTGTAGATGTGGTGCCCGGCGGGTAGGGTCCGGGTGCCCGTCGCGGCCCTCCGGTTTGGGTCGTGACAGTAGGTATCGGAATTTTAGGTATTGTAGAATCATTAATGTTAAGGAGGTTAAGGGTGTTGTTCGCAGGATGCGCAGGGGACGAGCGACCGGGCCTGATGAGATCCAGTTGAATTTTGGATGAGCGAAGGCAGGGCAGGTTTGGAGTAGCTCACTGAGTTGTTTAACGTCATTTTTTAGACGGCGAGAATGCTCAAATAATGGAGGTGGAGTACAATAATTCTTTTGTACAAGAACAAATGTGATATCCAGAGTTGCAACAACTATAGGGGTATCAAGCTCTAAGACACAAAGTTTGAAAAAGGGTCATGGAGATGAGGGTGAGAAAAGGTGTGTCTATATTCAAGAACCAGCTTGGATTCATGTTGGGGAGTTCGACTACAGAAGCCATTCATCTTATTATGAGGTTGGTGGAGTAGTTTAGGGAGAGGAAGAGAGACTTACATATAGTTTTCATCGACCTCGAGAAGGCATACCACAAAGTCCCTAGGGATGTTCTATGGAGATATTTAGAGGTTAGAGGTGTACATGTAGCGTACACTAGGGTGATCAAGGATAAGTATGATGGAGCCAAGATTAAGGTACGGACAATAGGAGGATACTCGGAGTACTTCCTAGTGATGATGGGGCTGCACCAGGGATCATCTCTTAGCCCATTCTTATTTGCCTTGGTGATGGATGGAATGACGTGACAAATCCAAGAGGAGGTGCCATGGTGTATGTTATTCACAAACGACATAGTCCTGATTGATGAGACTCGCAGCGAAGTGAACGCTAACATGGAGGTTTGGTGACAGACTCTGGAGTCTAAAGGGTTCAGGCTGAGTAGGACCAAGATAAAATACTTGGAGTGCAAGTTCAGTAACGGGAGCGACCTTGAGACAGGTGTGGAGGTGAGGCTTGGTACCCGGATCATTCCAAAGAAAGGAAGCTTCAAGTACCTCGGGTCTATTATCCAAGGGAATAGAGAGATTGATGATGATGTCACACAGCGTATTGGGGCAGGGTGGAAGAAATGAATGCTCGCATCTGGAGTCTTGTGCGATAAAAAGGTGCCATCAAAACTTAAAGGCAAGTTCTATAGGGTGGTGGTTAGACCGACTATGTTGTATGGGGTGGGTTGGCCGGTCAAGACTTCTCACACCCAAAAGATGAAAATTGTGGATATGAGGATGCTGAGATGGATGTGTGAGCATACAAGGAGGGATATAATTAGAAATGACTATATCCAGAACAGAGTGGAGTGGCCTCAGTGGAGGATAAGATGCGGGAAACGAGGTTGAGATGGTTCGGCCACGTGCAGAGGAGAGACATAAATGTCCCAGTGCATAGGTGTGAGAGGTTGGCTATGGACGGGTTCAGGAGGGGTAGAGATAGGCCAAAGAAGTATTGGAGAGAGGTGATTAGACGGGATATGGCGCAGGTGCAACTTACTGAGGACATGACCTTAGATATGGGTTGTGGAGGACACGGATTAGGGTAGTAGGTAGTTGAGTGTAGTCCTACTTACGCTTACAAACTGGTAGTTGTAGTGTTATTATTGAAGGCCAGCCTGGTCTATCATACTAGTAGGCGCAGTATTGCTTTATAGTCCTTTGTCGTTTGATTTCTGCTGCTATGTGTTCTCTAGAGTACTTTGTTTATCTTATTTACCTGCGTTAGTTACTGTTTCTTTTTTAAGAATGCACTATCAGCATTTTCATACTGCTTTAAATTTCTTGTCTGAGTCTGACTGTTTCTCTTGCTTTGTTTGTGTTTGTGCTTGTGCTTGAGCCTAGGGTCTCTTGGAAATAACCACTCTACCTACCAAGGTAAAGGTAAGGACTGCGTACACTCTACCCTCCTCAGACCCCACGTTGTGGGATTTCACTAGGTATGTTGTTGTTGTTGTTGTATATTTAGAAACATTTAGGTTTTCGAGAACAAACGAAAATGTAAGACCTGTTTGATCAAACACAACTTCATCTTCAACTTTAAAATTTCAAATAAAGTAAAAAATATTTGATTTTTATGGCCAAACGTCCACTTAGTTTAACAACCAAAGCAATTAACCTAGAAGCAGAATTTATACAAAACTTTAACACAAATTTTATCAAAACTATTTCTTAAAGAGCTAAAGTCTGCTTAAAAGTAAAAATTTTTCAGAAAATAAAATTATTACTATGATAGTGACAAGACTAAATTGCCATGTATAAGAATTCCACATAGTTATGTGGTCCTTCCCAATCGCCACAAACTTTCAAGACAAGAGGCTTCAAAGAAATTTCCTTGCACAAGTAAGGGTAAAATAATCATTTACACTTGGCACATGTTTACACAATTAGTCCCTGGACAAAGCCGCCTCATCAATAGTTATTCTCAAGTCCTCTTTCTCTCTCTCTCTCAAGAAAAACACAAGAGAGAGAATATATTATTGAAGGGAAGAAGATAAAAGTGTGTGACATAAAAGTGTGATTCTTTTTTCCTTTTCTTTTTCCAAGTGAGTTGGAGAGTTGTGGATGGCCAACCTATAGTGTTAGTACAATATTATAGGGTTCGTATTCAATGGCTTACTTTTATCTCTGAGTTCCAAAGTTCCATAAGGTGAGTTACTCATCTCTTTCATAAATACATCTTTCTCAATGTATGAATCATTTTTTTCTTCTCGATATTTAAATTTTAATTAAAATTTTAAGATATATTTTTTTATCAAATTGATATGATTAAAATTGCAATTTATAGTACTTTTTATATAATTTTTAGAATATTTAAATTTTAATATTAAAATATTAAGTTAATTTAATCAAATTTAACTTAAAAATTTAACCAAATTCTCTTTAAAAACGAAAAGTGACAAATTATTGTGAGGAGGGATTAACTTTCTTCTCTTTTTTCTCTAAAAAAATCAGAAGAAAAACTTAATTCCACTCAATCAGTCAAAGAAAACAAGTCCCTGATAGCCCGATATGTCACTAGAACCTCAAGCAAGAACTTAATTTTTATTATTCTTTTTACACTCAAAGAAAGAATATATAGAAAATTCTACTTAATATTTTATTGCTATTATTGTTATTCTATAGTCCTATAAAGCCTACTTCAAAAACTCACACTGAATGCTAAAAAATAAAGTCTTTGGCTTGCAGCCTTTTCAACTCCATATAATCTTCTTCTTTAAAGCTGGAAGATTTCCTCCCCAACCCCGACCCCCCTTTCCCACAAGAAGAAATACCCAGTCAGATGGTTTAGTTTTAATTTCATCTCTCCCCCCCCCCCCCTCACTTTATTTTCCTCTCTACTATTTGTACACAACTTGATTAACCGTGCAAACAGATAGATCAAAGCAAACAAAAAAAATTAGTAGCAATGTTGGACTATGATTGGGGAGAGCAATCTTCCGTTATGCTATCCGGGGAGGAACAAAATCAAGAAAATGACCAAAATCGACATTTTTTTGTCGATCCTTATGCTAACACACAAACTAATTTCACTCATGAAAATCCATCAATATCTCTAATGAACCCTCATCACCATTTTCCAACCCTTCAACAACAACAAAATCACCAATTTTTTCACAACCCTCATCATTTGAGCACTACTACTACCCTTTACGACCCACGTGGCGCTGCTACTTATGAAAATTGTTACAGCCACCCCTCACACCAAGTACTGCAACCGAATACCGGGCTCATGGTTGTACCAAAAACTGAACCCGGGGTTCAGTATGTGGGGGGTGGGACGATTCATGATTTTGCTAGTAGTAGTAGTAGTACTAGAATTGGTTTGAATTTAGGTGGACGGACTTATTTTTCTTCTGAAGATGACTTTGTGAATCGACTTTACCGACGCACTAGGGCAGTTGAAGCTAGTTCAGTTAACACACCTAGGTGTCAAGCTGAAGGTTGTAATGCTGATCTTACACATGCTAAACATTACCATAGGAGACACAAAGTTTGTGAGTTTCACTCCAAAGCTTCCACTGTTATTGCCGCTGGTTTGACTCAACGATTTTGTCAACAGTGCAGCAGGTAGTGTTTCTCTATATCTGTGTGCTTATTTTGTATGCTTATGTATATCTGGAGGTGCAGATTTTTCGACCACAAATATGCAAAAGATTTGATAATCTGGGAGAATGCGCTAAAGGAAATGAAGTTTCAACTATTACTAGCAGAATTATGTGACTTATGAAAGAATTTAAAAACTTCGTTTAATCAATTTTTCAATGTACCAAAAACATATACACACACAAAGATTAAATTTCTCAAATTTTTTAGACCATTTTACACGCACATAAAACATTAAAATTTTCTTAAATTCTCTCCTATTTTATCTGACACCATTACATTTTGAGCTCAAACAATTTTGTCAATACGATTTTCTCTAACATTTTTTATATTTTTAAACTCTAAAGTAAACTGAGTAGTATTACTTTTCACAAAAAAAATTAAGGAATTCTTGCTCAATTGACATTAAAAATTACTTAGTAGATATTTTGACTCTAATGAGACGAGTAAATATTGTTCAACCCCAAAGTAGTGGCAAACTTGAGCAGTTGAAACGGGATGAGGAAGAAATAATATGACGAAAATGCACTTGGGAGTTTATAAGATCAAATGATTGGAGTATGGAAGTTGAGGAGTCGTACATGGGGTTGATCCCGAGGGCATTTGAGTCCGTAAATTTTTACGTTCCCTCATGAGTTTGCTACCCCGTTTTTACGTATTACGTACTTGTTTATTTTTGCTTCTTATAGGAAATACACACTTTTCCATTTTGGTTCCTCTAATCTCATCAGCTTTCTAATCAACACACATCAATGACCTTTTAGTAGGACTATTATTATCTTACTGTAGCAGTATTTTTTTATTAATATTCTGGACTTTTTTTGTATAATAGGTTCCATTTTCTGTCAGAATTCGATAACGGGAAGAGAAGTTGTAGGAAACGTTTGGCAGATCATAATCGAAGGAGGAGGAAAAATCAACAAGCAAACCTAGAAAATAGCAGCAAATCTCAACTTGACAGTACCAGAAATTCCTCATTCGACAGTCTTGCTAGTAAGTTTTTGGTTCAAAGGGAAAATTAATCTTCTTCATTAAAAAAATGTAAAATCGGAGACTTGATTTTTTTGGGATTTTCTTAAAAATTTAAGTTATATACACCGACAAATTTAAAGATAATTTTTAAACTATTAATGTAGTTTAACCTTGTTCATAACATGTTAGTTACTCCCTTTGCTCCTATTTATGTGACACAGTTCGAATTTCGATAGTCAAACTTCATTATTTTAACTGTGAATTCGAACCTATAATCATTATGTTTTTTGAAAAATAATTTACATAATTATAAACTACATAAAAATTAAAGTACTATCAGTGTCAATAATGAACAATTTAAAATATTTAAAGAGAATATGAATAAATCATGATTAAAGACTTTCTTGTTGTCTCTCAAAAATCTAAAAATATCACATAAATTGGGATAGACGGAGCACCATTTATACCAGGTTACGTTAGTTAAGGTTTATCACATACATTTATATGTAATTACCTTATAAGTGACCTGATTTGTATTGTGATTTTATATTTTTTAGGGTCTCCACCTGATTCAGGAGCTCATTCTTCATCAGTGTCAGTAGCAATTTCTCCACCAAGAATTTCACTGGATTGTTTTAGGCAAAGACCATAACAAAATTGCTGCTACTTTTTCAAGCTCGCTTTTCTACTCCAACGGGTGACTCTATATCTGGTTTCTTTTAATTCTGATTTCAAGCTTTAATGGCTACTACCACCACCAAGTATCATAAGTATTAATAGGGTAAAATGATTAATATGAGTGATTGAAGTATTAGACTATGTTAACCCCCTTGTATTTTGTCCCACTTCAATTCCCAATATTAGTTTTCTCTTTTTGTATTAGAATTATGTTAACCCTTGTATTTCGTTTCCCTATTTAATTAATTCCAATCTCTTACACAAAAGATTGGAATTTGAAGATTAGTATAGGGGGACGTTTGATTGTATTGGCACATGTAGAAATATATAAGTAATGTTGAAAATGGGAAAGAATTGAAGTTGGTTTTCCCAATTTCCTCACTTTGCACTTAGGAATTTTATACTGTCTCTTCATTCACAATATTATGGCCAAGGGATATTATCTCAACGTGTTTCCAAGAAAAAAGGGGAGTTTCTGTTTATTTAATTCATATCCACTGCAAAAATCTGTATTATATTATTCCATTTAACTTGGTATAGCACGTTTTCTAAATACCTTACTTTGAAAGAAACTAGTTCCACTTATTATAATCAAGTATTTATAAGTATTCTTTTTGTCCCAATTTATGTGATATTTTTCGTTTTTCAAAATTTAAACTGCATGAATTTTGACTCATATTTTAAGATGTATTTTTTCACCAAATTAATATGAAAAAAATTACAACTTACAGTACTTTTCATGTAGTTTTCAAATATATAAATATTAATATTAAAATACTTAATTAATCTAATCTAATCGAATTTAACTTTAAATGTTAGGCAAATTAACTATCGAAAAGTGAAAAGTGTCATATAAATTTGGACAAAGAAAATATATCTTTTACTAGGTAATTTCATAGTATAATACATAAATAAAAAAATTAGTACTTATAATTATCATTTACTCCGTAAGTAATTTGATACTAGTATAAAATATATATATTCTTTTTTGGTACAAGACTTGGACATGGCAGGCAGGCAAACTCATGCACGTGTATTACCATTTCTAGAGTGTGCATTATTTTATTTTGTCTGGTACTTTGATATTTTTTTCCTGCAAAGTGGCAGTAAAAAAGAAGGGAAGGTAAAAAAAGAAACTGAATGCTGGTATTAATGAATTTCCATGGGGTAAAAACAAATTGCTATTTCTTGATGAATATACTGCTAAAGGGGTATAAGAGGTCCACGAGTCAAGCTGTCTCCTGCATGGAGGCTATTTTTGATCAAAAGTTTCTATGTGGTGAGGGTCCACTTAAACCATATATAATAATAATAATAATAATAATAATAATAATAATAATAATAATAATAATAATGATGATGATGATTTGAATGAATAATTCCACATCATAAAGACGTATTTCATGGTCTTAGTTATTTCTTCTTGAAAATCTTTATGAGAATTTTGATGATGTTAATTTTACTCTCATGTGGAGGTGGTTAGGTGAATGAGTGAGTTCTTGTGTGTGGACAAGCTTTGGACGTATGGCAACTGATTTCATGTTTGTCATTCTTTCAGCTTTTTTTTTTATATTCAGCTTCCCGGCTTACGTCAGACTATTTCTGAAGATAGTAGTATCGGTCCTTAGCACTACTACCAGTAAATCACGAGATGTGCCTGAATGATCAGGGTTTGAAAACAGAGCAACTGATTCGAACCCACACTGTAAGCCTCCAGCTGAATTTTAAATTCCCCTTCTCTGCCATCCAGCTATGCCCCGGAGGACTTCTTCCAGCTTTCTTATCAGCCACACTATATGGATTGACAATAACAAGCTATTCAAAATATCATTCTTTTAAAGAAAAAGATACCCAAAAGATTTGATTTGACGAGGATGATAGCATTTTCTGGGACGAAAAGTTTTTTTTATTAAAAGGGATAAAATAATTTCCTCACTTAGAGGCAGAATTTTTGGTGTTTTAAAATCGGCCATTTGAGCTGATAATGGTAAGTGGCACGAATGTGCATTTTTTGTTATGGCGATGACATAAACATGTCCAACTAGTAACGTGTGGCAATGTGGCATGACTAAGTTATTTTTTAATAGTTCGATGGCATATCTGATGTTTTTTTCCTTTTTATAATAACTCTCATCATACTACGAGCCTGTTTGGATAGGCTTATAACTTATGGTTTATAAGCATAAGTTATAAGTTAAGAATTCTAATTTATTTTTGTTATTTTGACCTAAAACTAAATGCTTAAAATGACACTTTTGTTTTATCCAAAACACTACAAAAATATTTAAATGTTATTTTGGATCAAAAACACCTATAGTAAGCCAATCCAAACAGGCTCTAAACGTCTAACTTTTAATAATTTTAAGAAAACTTAACTTAATTTTTACTAATTACATCAGGGGAGGGTGGGGGAGGAAAGAGGAAGGACATATTATGCTATTGATGAGATCGAACCCTTCATCTTAACATAAAAGGCAGAAAGCTCCCAAGTGAAGTGAGTTAGCTCTTAATTCCTCTTTGCTTTAAGGCTATCTCTTTTAGCATTGTATGGCTTTTCTTTTCTTTTTATCAGTAAATTTCGAATAATTGAAAGATACAAAAGAATCTCTTTAAAATTGGAAACAAAGAAAATGTGGCTATAATTGTGTAAACAAAAAAGAAGTTTCCTTCCGGACAGAAGAATCATATTTATAGGCTTGTAAAGGAAAATAAAGGGGAAATAGTTGCGTCGAAGACTGATTTTCAACAATATATTTTTATATCACACACACACAACAACAAATAGTTGCGTCGAAGACTGATTTTCAACAATATATTTTTATATCACACACACACAACAACAATATATATATATATATATATATATATATATATATATATATATATATATATATATATATATTATCACACCACTTATAAGTAGGGCTGGCCAGTGGGCCAAGTCGGCCCGGTCCCGACCCGTCCGGTTCCGTCCGAATCCCGCCAAAAAAAAAATACGGAACGGGACTCGAACTCGGGACGGGACCTGGGCTTGTCCTGCCTGGGCCGTCCCGCTCCAGGCCCGATCCCCCCTGACCCACCCTGATCCCCTTTGCAAAAATGGTCGTTGCACAACGACCATTTTATATTTTGGTCGTTGTGTAACGATCATTTTTGGCCTCCATCCCCCAAACCCCCCTACCCCCTTAATATTTATTTTTAACCCCTAAGTTAATATATTTACACTTTAACCCAATTTTCCAACTATAAATACCTCATTTTCTCATCTTTCTCACAAATCTTCCAACAATCTCTCAATTTATCTCTCTACAATTCTACATTGCCTACTAAATATTATACTTTTTTACTCATTTATATCAAAGTTAAAAAATTGGAACGCCTCCTATTCCCCTTAGTATTAGACGAGGCCCCACACAACAAAAATTAAAATCTGCTGCATGAGATTTTTTTATAGGGACCAAGAGAATCAAGTAGTTAGATGCCAAATTTATAAAAATGTTTATAAATTTAAAATGAGAAAAGGTCAGGGTGGGATGGGAGGTTTATTGAGACATGTACAAAGTTTTCACAAAGCTAGGTGGGATGAATACGAGGCTACAATGTCCGGTGCGCCAATGCGCTCTCAGTCGGACAAGGTTCACATAGTGTCCCGGACCAAGTACAGGGTCAAATTAACCCGACGACGGAGGGAATTGTAGGTCCTAAATACGATAAACATAGAGATAGGGAAGCAATAGCAAAATTAGTTGCGGTGGAGGGTTTTCCTTTTTCATTTCATTCCTCTCCTGGTTTTATTCATTACATTAGAGATATGTACAATCCTGCTTTTAACCGTTTTCCTAGATCAACTGTTAGGAGAGACGTTTTTAAATTTGCACATGAATATCAACAATATTTACGGTATTCATTATATCATTTTCCTGGCAAAGTATCTGTCACGTCTGATATAGGTCGTAGTACTAACGACCATGATTATTTAATTGTAACATGTCATTGGATAGATTTTAAATGGTCTATGCAAAAACGTATTTTGGCATATAGATATATTGATGATAGGCACACTGGAAGTTTTATTGCAGAAAATATTCATCAAATTTGCGAGTATTATGGTATAACTGACAAAATAATGACAATTACGTTAGATAATTCTTCTTATAATAATTATGCTATTAGACTTTTAAAAGATGTATTAACTCCATATTTTCCTGATCATTTTCATACAAAATTTGTGTGTCATATTTATAATTTAGTTGTAAAGGATGGACTATCACTTTTTGAAGACATTCTTAATAAAGTACAATTTGCTTTAAACTTTATTTTTAGAAGTAATAGAATACAAAGAAAAAAAGAATATAAAAAACTTGTCACGATTGTGGACTACCATATAGAAAAATTCCCGAAGAAGTAGCGACTAGGTGGAATTCTTTATATGAACAACTACTTATTGCTTATGATTATAGGAGACCTATAACTCTATTTTTAACGCCTATAATCGAAATCCAATTGATATGGTTGTAGATAACGATTGGTAAAAATTTCAGAACTTATTGTATTTTTAGAGAAATATTTTCAAGCTACTAAATAATTTTTCGGTATTTATTATCTTATTATTTCAACTATGTTATTTTATATAGCTCTAATATTTTTGTTACTTAGTGAATATATGGAAAAACCATCTTACAAGGCACCTATTAAAAAATATTTATCAAATTAAAAAAATATTTTTTTCCTATTCCAACTATTTATATTATTGGTGTTGTATTAAATCCGACTATTAAAATAGACGGTTGTAAAGCACTTATTAAAACTATTTATGATTGCATAGCAGTACTTCCACCTCCAACTCCAAAAAATCCAAATGACCAACCACATAAGGAACCAAATAAAGAAGAAGTTTTGTCTAGCATACACGATGAATGTAAAAATGTATATACGCATTACCAACAAGAAAGTGCTAGCAACCAACCAACTTTCATACCATCTTCTTCTTCTTCTTCAATACAACCTCAAAAAATACATGTGTTTCTGCGGCTAGTATTGAAAGCCTTAGAAATAGAATGTTTAGTGGTACCACTACTAATCAAGTTAGCAAGTTTGATATTTTTGTTTTGCAGAGTATTGTACAGTACCAAGCAATTCTCAATGAAGAAGGACGTGAAGACTTGCTGAAATACTGGAGGGAGAATGAGAAGACATTTCCGACATTATCAAAGATTGCCAGAAGTGTGTTGAACATTCAAGCGTCATCAACAGCATCTGAAAGCACTTTTTCTGCCGAAAGATTTCATATAAGAGAGCATAGACACTCATTAGCGGGAGACAGCTTGGAGATTGTAGTTTTATTGAGAGATTGGATACGAGCGGAGCGTAGAAGGTGCGGTCAACTGGAGATCAACGAAAAAGATGATGAAAACTACAACGAAATCTTATCAGACGGAGGTGGAAGCGACGTCGAGCAGTTTGACCAACAAATTTCAATTCCAACCGAATAATCACAAGACATTGTGAAGAAAATAGAAAAAAGTGTTTATAAATATGTGATTTTTATTGCAATTTTACTATGTTATTTGCAACTTTCAACACCACAAAGTTGTAATTTTGAAATTGTATTACAAAAAAATCATATTTCTATTAAATAATATAAGAGGCACAAAAACAGACTTGGATGTTTTTATTACACTATCTTGTTCAATTATTGAGGTCTTTATAAACAAAAATTGAAATTGACAAATCGAGAAGACCGGTCCCCTTTTCCGACGGAATCGAGAACGGGACGGGACATCGACGGATCCCGCCAGTCCTACTTATAAGTAGCTTTTCTTATCTTTTAATTCACTAATCTTATCATGGATTAATATTAAATTACACATGTTAAAAATTTATCCTATCAATCACTTAAAAGATGTAATTTAATATTAATTTGTGATAAGACTAATGACTTAAAAGATAAGACAAGATACTTATAAGTGATCGTTTGGTCATGAATATTTTTTACTTAAAGTTGAAATTGGAAATTATCCGAAATTGAAATACAGTTGTAGATATAGAAACTTTACTGAATTTTACAAGACGATTTCAATTCATCTTTAAATTATAAGGTCTATTACGATTTTTTGGAGACTGCTCGATCCTAAACCCTAGCTTATGCCTATATAAATGGACACATATTCTCCTGAAAAAGCATATCGAATATCCCATAAACTCATGGGTACTCATCAAGAAATCAATACATCTAATCTCGAATATCCCATAAACCCATGGTATTCATAAAGAGATCAATACGTTAAATCTCAAAAAAATCATAAATTCTTGGGATATTCACAAAGAGATCAATGCAAGAAATATTTCCTTTATCAAACTGTCCGACGTTCTTGGAGAGGTCTTGCCACATTCGAGAAATATGCTACTGACGGCCCTCGAATTACGGATAAATACTAGGAGAGAAGAATTAAGGAAATAAACAGAATTGTACCCACACTTTTATCAATAAATATTTTTATTTCTTCATATTTTGTTTGTGGTTGCAGTTTATTCAGTGGAACAGTTTTGTCCTTCATTTCTTCTCTAGCAAATCAGATCGGTCAATTACCATGATGGCCTTGAGGATATCAACAACATTCCAGCAAAATAGAGTGATTCCTCTCCAATTTGGCAAGGATGGACACATGAAATCAAGAGGACTGATTTTACGATGCAAATTTAAGTTTAATCAAATTAGAACTATGTGGGAGTCGGGTTTGAATTAAGCTTATGTGCAAACTAAAGTACATTCAAACTTGTCTTACGTGGATTTGATGTTACTCTTTCAAGATGATATCAATCCCTATCCAAAGTGGATACACTTAGTAGGCCTTTGGACATGCAATTTCTCTCATGATTTCATCTTTCATCTCATAAGATGAAATTAACGTTTGGACATGCGATTGTAAAGACCAGAGCCGTCCCTGGGGCGGTCGAGGCGGTGCCGCCGCACAGGGCCCCTAGCCGGAGGGGCCTCTGCCCCAGAATTTTCATTTTTATTTTATTGGTTTCAAATATTAAGATATGTATTAAAAATGCCTCAAATCTTATTAGTGAGAGTTGTAGCCTAGCGGTTGAGGGCTCCCTTCAAAAGTCCTTCCTTAGTTGAGAGGTCGTGTGTTCAAATCTAATGAGCAACGGAACTAAAGGCTTTTTTTTCGAATGCATTATCTTTGATTTAAATTGAGAGTGAATTTCTAGACATTATTATGAAAGATTGCTTGATGACTTTGCAGATAAAAATGCAAGGAGATCAATGATAGTTTTTCTTTTAAATCTTTCATGTAATGACATTAAGGTATCTCTTTCGTAGCATTATTATACTGAATTGAAAACATTGAATCGAATATAGTGTTTACTATACATTTATTTGATGTTTTGATCAATAATTTTTTTTAAATATTGATTAATTAGTTAATTTTAATTTTTCATGCGAATAAAAATTTTATCTCTTTTTGTTTCTCGCACCGGGTCCTTAAAATTATAGGAACGACCCTGGTAAAGACTATGTCATCATCTTCACGGTTACTTCATCTTCATATTCAGAATTGACAAAGGGAAACATATGGTGCAGACTGTGTCATCATCTTCACTGTTACTACAAATATCTTCTTTGAATTCTGCAACGTTATATCTCAACAAGTTTTGAAGCAGGGGCGTTTGTAGACACCGAAATTTTATTGAATTTAAAATAGGTCTCTACAAGATTAGTCAAATTCATCTTCAAACTCTAAAGTTCATTAGGATTTTTTGGAGGCTACTCTACTCTAAACTCTAGCTCAATTTTATATAAAGGGACACGTATTCCCTTGAAGATGCATCTTGAATATTCCATAAACTCATGGGTATTCACAAAGAGAGCAAGGCATTAAATATTGTCTTTCTCAAAGTCGAAGCGGTTAAGGGACGTTCTTCCTCAAGATCAACTCGAAGATGTTGCCCGTTCCTAACAATCAAATATACATTGCAAAGAAGCTCAAATTAATCATCCTACATTCGAGAAATACGCTACTAACATACCTCGAATTACTGAGAAAATTAAGAGAGAGAAAACAAGGGAATAAGCAAAATTGTACCCGCAATGTTTATTAATAAAATCTTTGTATCTTCATATTTTATTTGTGATTGCAGTCAATTTTATCACTTTAAAATTTGTTACAAACAAATTGGCTTGTTTGCAATAAAATTTTGATATGTGGAATATAAACTGAAGCCACTGAAAGAAATAATCCCCTTGATTATTTTCATTAATTGAATAGGTATATATACAAGTTACAAAATAGGAGAATCATATTCCTATTCTATTCCTAAAATATTATTCTACCATAATTCTAACTCTACAATTATGATAGTGTATAATCCTAATTTAGGTAACAAATACATTACAATAAACTACACATATATTTTCCTAATATACAATATTCTCACATTGTCTATTTGCCATAATCATAGCAAAAACCGAGAGCTCAATAAGGGCAGAATCCGAGAGCTCAATAAGGCAATATACACATGTATATTGTGTGTATATTGCCTTATTTAACACACACCCGCAGTCATAGCGGATGGTCTTCGAACGCTGAGACTGTCCCTAAAATCTTCAAAGAGTACCAAGGGAAGACCCTTTGTAAAGATGTCTGCAACTTGATATCTTGACGGGACATGACATACGCGTACCTGCCCCCGAGCGACCTTTTCACAGACAAAGTGAATGTCCATTTCGATATGTTTAGTGCGTTGGTGCTGAACCGGATTACTTGAGAGGTAGATGGCACTAACATTATCACAATATACTAAGGTTGCCTTCTGAATGGGGCAATGAAGCTCTAAAAGCAAATTACGTAACCAATATGATTCTGAGACCACATTAGCTACCCCTCGATATTCTGCCTCTGCACTTGAGCGGGATAGAGTCGTCTGACGCTTTGCAGACCAGGAGACCAATTTGTTGCCAAGGAATATACAATATCCTGACGTAGACCGTCTGGTGTCCGGACAACCACCCTAATCCGCATCTGTGTACGATACAAGTGTGGATGTAGATGAAGGATACAAGTGCAACCCATGGTCCAGTGTCCCCTGAATATACCGAAAGGTGCATTTGATTGCATTCATGTGCTCAACTCTGGGATCATGCATGAATAAACACATCTGCTGAGCAACATACGTAATATCCGATCTGGTAAAGGTAAGATACTGGAGGGCCCCTGCAAGACTGCGATAGCGGGTCGGGTCCTCGTATAATGCACCTGCCGTGGCACTAAGCTTGGGTTTTGCATCAACTAGAGTGGAAGTGGACTTACATGATGACATCCCAGCCCTCTCGATGATCTCAGCCGCATACTTTCTTTGGGACAAAAACAAACCACCTGAATGACGCTTAACGGCAATCCCCAAAAAGTAACTCAAGGGCCCTAAGTCTTTCATAGCAAACTCAGAACTGACATGGCCATGATAGACTGGCGCAAGGCATCGGAAGAGGCGGTCAAAATGATATCATCCACATACAATAGAATGTAGGCCAAGGACGAACCACGACGGTAGATGAACAAGGAATTATCTGACCTGCTGTGAGTGAACCCAATAGTCGAAACAAAGTCAGCAAACCTCGTATACCAGGCCCGTGAAGACTGCTTAAGCCCATATAAGGACTTCTTCAATAAACAGACATGATGAGGATGGTTGGGATCCCTCAAACCCAACAGCTGATGCATATAGATTGTTTCCTTGAGATCATCATGTAGGAAGGCATTCTTGACATCTAACTGATGAATAGGCCAAGTCTTTGAAAGAGACAAGCTAAGCATAGTGCGAATAGTAGCCGACTTGACTACCGGGCTAAACGTCTCCCCACAATCTATCCTAACCTGCTGAGTCTTACCATCACCCACAAGCCGCGCCTTATGTCGAGCAAATGAACCATTTGAATTCTCATTATGCACAAAAATCCACATAGACCTGATAACATTAATACCATATGGATGGGGCACCAACTCCCACATCTTATTATCAATAAGAGCATTATATTCATCAGTCATAGCAATTTTTCAATTATGGTCATTTAAGGCGGACACATGATTACGGGGTAAGGGGGATTTAGAGACATCAGAATGTAAATTAAAATGTCTTTTAGGTGTAAATATACCCTGTTGACTACGAGTGACCGGTCTATGACTCGAGGAAGGATTGAGTAAATTTTGGGAATTTGCTGGGCTCGGGACGGACGGCCCAGCAGGTAGTGGGCCTGCTGGCCCAAATCGAGAATCGGTGGTCGAATCGACCAGTTCAGGTGGCTGGGTCGCCCAATTTACGAACTGCTCAATGGCCAACCTGGACTCGGAGACAGTGGGGCCCGTGAGCGATAGGCCACAAGAGTTTTGGGTTTGGGAGATGTCCGAAAAATGCCGAATAATATACGGGGATATGTGGTCATCCAAAAAATTATACGACCTAGGCTCGGGAGTATGAACTTTCGTAAAAGGAAATTGGGTTTCATCAAAAATGACATGGCGATTAATTATGATTTTCTGGGAGGATAAATCAAAGCATTTATAACCACGATGATTAGACGGATAACCCAAAAATACACACGGGGTAGACCGAGCCTGAAGTTTGTTAATTGTGGTGGATGGGAATAACGGATAACACAAGCACCCAAAAATCCTAAGATGAGAATAAGAAGGGTTCTTATTAGATAGGATTTGGAGGGGGGAAGAATATGTCAGACCTTTGGACGGAATTATGTTAAGGAGATATGTTGCCATTTGCAGAGCATGATGCCAAAAATATGGGGGTACAGAAGCATGAAGTAAGAGAGTGCGGACAATGTTATTTATGGAATGAATTTTGCGTTCGGCTTTCCCATTTTGAGAAGATGTATGAGGGCACGAAAACTGAAAATTTATCCCATTATTATCACAGAACTCCCGAAACACCCTATTGTCATACTCTTTCCCATTATCACACTGAATATTTTTTATTTCTCTTTCGAATTGTGTTCTAATGAATGCTCTAAATTTTATAAAGACAGAAAACACTTGAGATTTATTGGCAATTGGAAGCGTCCACAAAAATTTAGAATAATCATCCAGAAACAGAACATAATATCGATGACCTAACGAACTTATAACAAGAGACGTCCATAGGTCGCTATGGATAATATCAAATTGCTGTGAAGTATGAGAATTTGAGTCCACAAATGGCAACTTAACATTTTTTCCTAACGAACAAGATTGACAAATTTGAGTACGACTCGTACCCTTACAAGAAATAAAGCTATTTTTATCTAAAACTGATAAAATAGAAGAGCTCGGATGACCAAGGCGAGCAAGCCACACGGAAGGAGAAATGGCGGCAAAAGTTGACGGCAAGGCTTGACTCGATGGACTGAAACCGAGCATGATAGGATAAAGATCCCCCCTACTATCACATCTCACGAGATGACTCCCCATCTTGAAATCCTTTACAGAGAAACCAAACGGATCAAATTCAACAGAAACGGAATTATCAGTGGTGAACTTTCGGACATATACTAAATTTTTAATCAATTTGGGGGCATGTAAAGTATTTGTCAAGATAAGGGGTGGATTGGGGGAGACAACGTTTTTTGACCATACCCTTGAATTGGAATAGAATTGTCATTACCAATAATTATCCCCCGAGGGGTGATCAAATTGGAATAAGATGAGAGAGTACCTGAATCGGAAGTCATGTGAGTAGTGGCACCGGTGTCCATATACCAATTTGGGTTCGGTTGAGTCAAACCCAATGTGTGCATCGCGGCCTCGATATCGGTTTGAGTGGGGCCTACTGCATGATGGGCTTGCGGAGGTCGGGGCCCAAGTATTCCAGGATCGGATCAATCGGGCCGTAGTGGCCGAATCGGCGCCGCTGGGCCATCACACCGCCATGGCCGCCACTGTTGGTTGTTGGGCCTGAAAGGCTGGCCAGCCCACTGGCTGCTGGAATTCGCTGGGTAGTAGGGGCTGCTGGCCCACGGCCCACTGCTGGGACCAGGGGGCGGTGGGCCATTGTTCACTGGATGGGGCCCACTGCCTGCTTGTTGACCACCGAAACCGCCGCGTTTGCCCCCGCAGTTTTTGTTATTATTCTTGCGATTATTTTTGCCGCCACCATGGGTACGATTTTGGTCTGAATTCTCAACAAAACCCGAAGAACTTGGGGAGGACGCCATCATGACGACGGGGCTTGCTCTGGTAGCCGCCTTTTTAGCCAAATTGGCTTCTTCCAAAGTAAGCATAGAGCGGGCTTGATTAAAGGCGGGAATAGGGTTGCTTTGATGAAGGAGAGTTTCAACGCCATTATAGGCCTCTGAAAGGCCGGCAACCAATTGTAGAACTAGACGATTATTGGTTATAGGTGCGCCAACATTACGGAGTTGATGCGCCAACTCCTTGAGTTTCTTGCAATATGCCGATACGTTTGGAAAGTATTCCATACAAACTAGAGAGAATTCATGTTCGAGTGTGACGGTATGTGAATGTTGGTTATCTTGGAATATGTCACGCAATCTATTCCAGTTAGCCATAGCCGTGGTATCTGGCTCAATAATCTTCTGTAAAAGGTCAACCGAAATAGTGGAATAGATCCACTGGAGAACGGTAGCATCAAGCGTAATCCATAATTGAGGATCCTCCGCGGGAAGAGGTGTAGCGGGAGGAATGATATGATGGATAACTTGATGAGAGATAGCATGTATTTTAAACAATTCTGCCCACGTCACATATTGGACGTTTTCCATTTCAAGTACAATAGGGATATTGTTCTTGACGTTAGAAACCATAAGGGCTGGATGATAATTGTTCTTAGACATATTGAAAGAACAAAGAAGGAGGGGAAATTTAAGAGAGATTTTTTAGAGCGGAAGACAAAATTTGGAAGAGAAACCCGAGGGGGGGGGGTCTCGGCCGAGAGAGGGCAAAAGTTGGGAGAGAAAACTTTTGTTTAGACCTAGTCTCTTGATACCATGAAAGAAATAATCCCCTTGATTATTTTCATTAATTGAATAGGTATATATACAAGTTACAAAATAGGAGAATCATATTCCTATTCTATTCCTAAAATCTTATTCTACCATAATTCTAACTCTACAATTATGGTAATGTATAATCCTAATTTAGGTAACAAATACATTACAATAAACTACACATATATTTTCCTAATATACAATATTCTTACATTGTCTATTTACCATAATCATAGCAAAAATCGAGAGCTCAATAAGGGCAGAACCCGAGAGCTCAATAAGCAATATACACATGTATATTGTATGTGTATTGCCTTATTTAACAGCCACAAACAAAATATGAAAAAAACGGAATATTTTATTAATAAATATTACGAGGACAATTCTGTTTATTTCACTGATTCTTCTCTCTTGATTAACTCAGTCATTCGACGGCTAAAGCAGCGTGTTTCTTGAACTAAGATGATGTAGGCCTCCTTGGGATTTATCTCCATAAATGAATTTTGTGGTTCTTTTTGAAGTATTTGATTGCCAAGAAGAGTCTGACATCTCTTGGTGATTATTCCATGAATTTATGGAACTTTCGAGATTTGATGTATTGATTTATTTATGAATAACCATGAGTTTATGAAACTTTCGAGATTTGATCTTGATGAATGCCCATGAGTTTATGGGATATTTGAGATGGTTTTTCATGAGAATATGTGTCCTTTTATATAGGAGTAATAGGACTCGTCTTGTAGAGTTCAGTAAAATTTCTATGTCTACAACACCAAAAAATTATTTTTACTTTTTTCACTTCAAATTACTGACAAAAATTAAAAATAAACAACTCCAATTTATGTGTATGGCCCACAACACCATATTTCACTTTGAAAACAAAAAATATGTTTTTTCAAATTTCATATTTTCATGGCCAAACACGCTCCTAAGCTTTGGTTTGGCCATAAAAAGTTCACTTTTTTTCCAAAACTATTTTGAAAATATTATTTGGTTATAAAGACTGATCAGTTTTTGAATAGGTTTTGAAGATGAATTTTTCAAGTTTCAAAAAGTGGTCAGATTAGCTTTGTAGATTTTCTATAAGCTTCAACTTTTTTTTTAAGTAAAATGCATATTCAAACACAATTCAATTTCAAAAAATCGTTTTCATCTCATCTTCAAAAGTTTTTTGTTTCAAATTTCAATCAAATTTATGTCCAAACACTAGCTTAATATATATGAACATATTATAGCATATGATATATAGTACTGCTCCCTTAGTCTCAATTTATGTGACACTATTTTCTTTTTTGTTTGTGCCAAAAAGAATGTCACATTTCTATATTTATAAATAATTTAATTTTATGAGATGATTTAAATCCACTCAAATCTCTAAAACTTATTTTGGACCACAAACTTGAAAATTCTTTATTTCTTTCTTTAACTTCGTATCTAGTCAAATTGTCATATAATGGGACGGAGGGGGTAGTATTAATCTTTTTTATAGTAAAATGTGTATAAGTTAAATCCGTGATAATTTCACATGAGTATATACTAGTAATTATGAGTTGGTTTGTCTTTAGTGTTTATCATGAGAGGGCTTCAAAAGATCAAATAGGAAGAAGATTCTCAATGGAGAGCTGACGTAGAGGTTTCCCTTCAATGTTTTGCTTGAAACCACACCCTCTTTGAACCATCGACGAAATTTAACAACACATGTAACCAGATTTTGCCTCCTTCCGTCTGCACATTGAGGTGATTGTGAGTTGATTGATAATTAATGGGTATATACCCGTGATATACACTTCCATAATTGGTGTATATCACGGGTGTGTGTGGCACGATTTAGTGTAGTATATTAGGTAGAATTTGTATTAAATTAGAATTGTACACTTACCATAATTGTATAATTGTTGTACAAGTAGAATAAGGTTTTTGGAGTAAAATAGAAATAGGATTTCCTATTATGAAAATTTTAAATTGTATATATACTCTTTCATTAATGAAAATAATCAAGGTATTATTTCTTTCATGGTATCAGAAGTCTAGGTTAAAAAAAATTCTCCAAATTTTCCGTCGGTTCCGAGCCCCTCCCCTCGATTTCCGTGCAATTTCCGATCCTCCCTTCTCTCTTCTAAACCCCTCATACCTTTTGATCTTTCGTTATGTCGACGTCAAATAACACGTTTCACCCTGCCCTTGTTGTTTCTAACATCAAAAATCACATCCCTCTTATTCTTAAAATAGAAAACGTCCAATACGCGACGTGGGCCGAACTATTCAAAATTCACGCTCGCTCGCATCAAGTCATCCATCACATAATCCTCGTGGCTCCCGAGGATACGGAGGTGCCTAAACGCGAGAATGATCCTAAGTTATGGACAACTCTTGATGCAACCGTCCTTCAATGGATTTACTCCACTATCTCTACCGACCTGTTGTAAATTATTGAGCCAGACGCTACGGCAATGGCTGCGTGGAATAGGCAGCTTGACCTATTCCAAGATAATCGAAATTCCAGAATTGTTACCCTTGAGTAGGAATTCTCCCACGTCAACATAGAAGACTTCCCGAACGTTTGAGCTTACTGTAAAAGGTTGAAGGAATTGGTGGACCAACTCTGCAACGTTGGTGCGCCCGTTAGCGAAGATCGTCTTGTTCTCCAGATGGTTGCTGGCCTATCCGAGGCCTAAAGAGGAGTTGGAACACTCATTCGTCAAAGTAATCCTCTCCCGAAGTTCTATCAGGTCCGATCCATGCTTACTTTGGAAGAAGTCGGCTTGGCCAAAAAGGCGGCTACGAGTGTAAGTTCCATGGTCATGATGACGTCCTCCCCTAATTCTCAAAATTTTGGTGATAATTCGGGCCAAAGCAGTTCTCAAGGGGCAGCAAAAACAATCGAAAAAATAATGGCAAAATTGCGAGGGCAAACGCAATGGTTCCGACAGTGGTGGCGGTAATAGTAGTGGGCCCCATCCCGATAATAGTGGTCCACCGTCCCACTAGTCCCAGCCTTGGGCCCCGTGGCAGTGGGCCTGGGATAATGGGTTGTGGCCCAACAGTCCCTATCCACCTATGTTTTCAGCGCCAGGGCAGTGGCCCAATCAGCCTTCGTTTCAGCAATACAGTTTGGCCCAATGGTTTCCAAAATAATTCTGGGCCAAGGCAGCAAGCAAGTGTGCTTGGGCCTCGGCCTCCATAGGCCCATCATATTGTTGGTCCCACCCCAACCGACATTGAAGCCACTATGCACACACTTGGTTTAACTCCCTGACCCGAATTGGTACATGAACGTCGGAGCCACTACCCACATGACATCCGATCAAGGTACTCTCTCGTCTTATTCCACTTTGAGCAACATTCATGGCATAATTGTTGGTAATGGTAATTCAATTTCGATTCATGGTTATGGTCATAAAACTTTGTCCCCCCCCCCCCATCCGCCTCTTATATTGAAAAATATCTTTCATACCCCTAGATTGATTAAAAATTTGGTGTATGTCCATAAATTCACAACTGATAATTTTGTTTCTATTGAATTTGATCTGTTTGGGTTTTCTGTGAAGGATTTCAAGACGGGGATTCCTCTCATGAGGTGTGATAGTAGGGGAGATCTTTATCCTATCACGCCAACATCCGATCTCTCGAGTCAAGCCTTGCCATCAACTTTTGCAGCCCTTGCTCCTTCCTTGTGGCATGCTCGTCTAGGTTATCCGGGGTCGTCTATTTTGTCTTTCATAGATAAAAATAATTTTATATCTTGTAAGGGTACGCATAGTACTTCGAGTTGTTAATCTTGTTCTTTAGGAAAAATTGTTAGATTGTAAATTGTATATATATTCTTATTATGAAAATTGTAAATTGTATATATATTCTTTCATTAATGAAAATAATGAAGGGATTATTTCATATTCTTACCTCTCTCTTCGTGTCATTTTCAAAGCATCATATTATAATATGCATCTCTATCCTTTTATGCTCCTTTATCTCTCATTTTCTCCTCTATATATACTAATCTCGGGCACACGCATCGTGCGTGTAATTAATATACACAATTATTTTTTTAATATATAATATCATGTAGATATTATTTAAAGCTGAGTTTGAGTTACAATTTTTTTAAAGGTATAAGTTCTTGAAAATAATGAATGATGATCATATATTACTAAATATCTAATAGCAATTTTGATATATTGGTCTTGTATTGGTTGAATAGCACAATTATTTAATTTATATTCACTTTGGTCACAACAAAATTTCTTCCTTGTTTAACTTCTCCACTTATTTGAAGAAACAACTTCCAAATTAAAATGCAAGTTTAAGTGTCAGGGTTCTTTTTCGGAAATAACTTATCTATCTTCACGAGGTATGGATAAAATTTGTGTACATTTTATCTTCTCCGAATTCCACTTGTAGGATCACATTGGGTTTACTATTATTGTTGAATGCATAAATGTACAATTTTAAGAAGACTGAAATGTATGTACAGTCAAATCTCTCTATAACAACATCCTCATACAACAATACCTCATTATAACAACTAAAATTTTCTCGGAACAAATTTTTATGTTATATTTTAATTAACTCTCTATAAAATTCTTTTTTTTATCTATAATAGCAACAACCATTTTTATACGATACATTCTTTGTAATATTACCCCATATAACAACTATCTTATTTTTGATAATATATAATTAGCCATCTTTATAGAAATAGAATAATCTCTAAGATTACCAATAATAGGTATAGAGATTTTGACCAAATATTTTGATACTCTAATGCACTATTTATCTCAAAGAATAATACATAAATATATATATATATATATATATATATATATATATATATATATCCAAAACTAAAAGATTTTCCTTCTTTATATAAAATGTGATTAAGATTAGAATTTAGCATTTAACCTATGTATAGCAGTCAAATCTTATTTTAATGTCAAATAGTGTTATATGTGTATAACTATGCCACTCGCTATATCAATTAAATATTTTTGAAATCAACGATGTTGTTATAGAGAGGTTTGATTGTACCACTTGGTTAAGATGGCATGTCATTTGAATTTCTTTTTATAAAATTTACAATAACAAATTGTGTTACAATGTTTCTGACTTGATTATTTTCATTAATGAATGAGTATATATACAATTTACACTTTTCATAATATGGAAAATTTTATTCCTATTAATTAATTACAACTAACATATTACAATTATGGGTATACACGGTTTAGCTTGTCAATCCGTGATGTACACGGTATATACAACGCAGTGTATATACCATGTATATCACAGGTATATTTATCACACCCCCGCAGTCATAGTGGGCGGTCTTCGTATGGTGAGACTGCCCCTAAAATCTTCAACGAGAACCGAGTGAAGACCTTTAGTAAAGATGTCTGCAATTTGATATCTGAAAGGGACATGGCAAACGCATACTTGTCCATGAGCTACCTTTTCTCGAACAAAGTGGATATCCATCTCGATGTGTTTAGTGCGCTGGTATTGAACCGGATTACCAGAAAGATAGATGACACTAATATTATTACAATAAACCAAAGTAGCTTTCTGAATGGGACAATGAAGTTCAAAGAGAAGATTACGTAACCAACATGATTCAGAGACCACATTGGCTACCCCACGATACACGACCTCCGCACTAGAGCGTGACAACATAGACTGTCGCTTCACAGACCTCGAGACCAAGTTATTTCCAAGAAACATACAATATCAGATGTGGAGAGTCTAGTATCTGGAAAACCACCCCAATCAGCATCCGTATACGAGAAAAATTTAGCAGCCGACATCGGATAAAGATGCAAGTCATAGTCAAGTGTTCTCTGGATGTAGCGGATAATGCGTTTGAGCATATTCATGTTCTCAATACTAGGATCTTGCATACACAAACATACCTGTTGTACGGCATATGTAATATCTGATCTCGTGAAAGTAAGATACTGAAGAGCTCCGGCAACACTGATATAGTGGGTATGATCCTCGTAAGGTGAGTCAGCCGTAACACCCAACTTCGGTTTAGTATCAACAAGAGTGGAAGTAGACTTACACGAGGACATACTAGCCCTCTCAATTATCTCAGCGGCATACTTCCATTGTGATAAGAATAACCCACCTGCATTACGAGTGAAAACAATCCCCAAGAAGTAATGCAAGGGCTCTAAGTCTTTCATAGCAAACTCATAACTAAGCAGTGACATAATAGACTTGCGAAAAACATCAGACGATGCAGTCAAGATAATATCATCCACATATAATAGATTATAAGCTTGGGAAGTACCATGACGATATATGAATAATGAATTATCAAACTTGCTATGAGAAAACCCAATCGACGAAACAAAGTCTGCAAATCTCTTATACCAAGCCCGTGGGCCTGCTTAAGCCCATACAATGGCTTTTTCAATAACAAGACATGATTAGGGTATTTGGGGTCGCGAAACCCCAAGGGTTGATGCATGAAAACGGTCTCCTTAAGATCACCATGTAAGAAAACATTCTTCACATCTAACTGATAAATGGACCATGCCTTAGAAAGAGCCAGACTGAGAACAGTGCGAATGGTAGCCAGATTGACCACCGAACTAAATGTCTCACCACAATCCACGCCAAGCTGCTGAGTTTTACCATCACCTACAAGACGAGCCTTATGCCTCACAAAAGATTCGTCAAAATTATACTTATAAGTAAAAACCCACATAGACTGAATAATATTAACACTAGAAAGACGGGGCACCAACTCCCACATCTTATTTTCAATAAGAGCATTATATTTGTCATTCATATACAATTTCCAATTCGGGTCATTTAATGCATGCACTGGGTTACGGGGTAGCGGGGATTTAAGAACATTATAATTAAGATTAAAATGTCTCTTCAGTTTAAAAATACCCCTTTGACTACGAGTAACATGCCCTTGACTCGAGGTGGAAACGGGTGGATCCAGGGGTCGAAATCTGGAACAATGACGGACGGGCCAGCAGGCAGTGGGCCTACTGGCCCAAAACTAGGAACAGTAGCTGGGTCAGAAGAAGATCGTGAAGCGGCGATTTTGATATTGAGTGGGCAACCGGTCCAATAAGCTGGCAGAACCGATGGAGTCCACAGGGCAGTGGGCCCGATGGTGGATAGTGTGTGCGGGACATATCCGATAAATGGTGGATAATATATGGGGAGACCTCGTCGTCTAATAAATTATACGAACTATGCTCAGGACTACTCACTTTAGCAAACAGAAATTGGGTTTTATCAAAAATAACATGGCGACTAATTATGATTTTATTCGACGACAAATCAAAATATCTGTAACCACGATGATTCGATGGATAACCCAAAAATACACAAGGGGTAGAACGAGCTTGAAGTTTGTTAATTGTAGTTGACGGAAATAGTGGATAACATAAGCACGCAAAGACCCTAAGATGTGAATACGAAGGAGTCTTATTATAGAGGAATTTAAGAGGGAATGAATATGTCAATCCTTTGGTAGGAAGTATGTTAAGAAGATAAGTAGTCATTTGTAGAGCATGATGCCAAAAGTAAGGGGGTACGGAAGCATGGACCAATAAAGTTCGGACAATATTATTAATGGTATGAATTTTTCGTTCGGCCTTCCCATTTTGTGAGGACGTATGAGGACAAGAGAAACGAAAAACTATGCCATTAGTATCACAAAAATTCCGAAACAACCCATTATCATATTCTTTGCCATTATCATATTGAATATTTTTTAGTTCCAATTGGGTACAAATGAATGCTCTAAATTATAAGAATGTGAAAAAAACTTGAGATTTTTTCGCTATCGGAAAGGTCCATAAAAAATTAGAATAATCATCCAAAAATAGAACATAATAATGATGGCCCACAGAACTTAAAACTGGAGAGGTCCATAAATCGCTATGAATAATATCAAATGGCATTAAAGTACGAGAAGTATAAGCTACAAATGACAATCTAACATGTTTTCCTAAAGGACAGGAATGAGAAATTGGAGTACTATGCGTACCCTTAAAAGAAATAAAATTGTTTTTATATAAAGAAGAAACAATGAACGACCCAGTGTGACCCAAACGTGCATGCCATAAGGAAGGAGCTAGAGCAACAAAAGTAGATGAAAAGGCTTGACTCGAGAGACTGGATGCGGGTGTGATAGGGTAAAGATCTCCCCTACTATTACATCTCATGAGAGGTATTCCCATCTTGAAATCCTTCACATAAAACCCAAAAGGGATCAAAATTGACATAAACTCAATTATCAGTGGTGAATTTACGGACATACACCAAATTTTTAATTAAGTTAGGGGCATGAATAACATTTTTCAAAAAAAGAGGTGGATATGGGGGAGACAAAATTATATGACCCTAACCGCGAATTGGAATTGAGTTGTCATTACCAATAGTTATGCCACGATTTTTTCTCAAATTGGAATAAGACGATAGAGTACCTTGGTTGTATGTCATGTGAGAAGTGGCGCTGGTGTCCATGTACCAATTCGCGTCTGGAGGATTTAATCCAAGTGTATGCATGATGGCCTCAATATTTGTCGGAGTCGGGATCGAATGCGGGCCCGTAGCATGGAAAGTCTGCGGGAGCCGAGGCCCAAGAAGGCCTTCCCGTTGTCCAAGCCCAGCAGTGTGCCGAAATCTACTAGGCTGTGAAACATTAGGCCTGAAGGGCGGCTGAGAAGCCCACTGCCATTGGTACGCTGAAGTAGGAAAATAGGGGTTGTTGGGCCACTGCCCACTGGCCTAGCCCCACTGCCAGGGGGCCCATGGCTGGGACCAGTTGGGTTGCGGCCCACCCCCATCGTACCGAGGCCCACCGCCACTGTTTTGGCCACCTCCACCACCGCCGGTACTACCACAATTGTCACCGCGATTTTTGCCATTATTTTTCCGATTCTTTTTGCCTCCACCGTGAGTACGGTTTTGGCCTGACTTATCAATAAAACCTTGAGAACTATCGGAGGATGTCATCATCACCATGGGACCAGCGCCGGTACCCGCCTTTTTTTCCAAGCCGACTTCTTCTAACGTGAGCATTGAACGGGCTTGATAAAAAGGTGGAAGTGGATTACTTTGATGGAGGAGAGTCTCAACGCCATTATAGGCCTCAGATAGGCCTGCAACCATTTGTAAAACAAGACGATTATTGGTAACAGGAGCTCCGACATTATGGAGTTGGTCTGCTAATTCCTTGAGTCGTTTACAATAAGCCAAAACATTCGAGAAATCTTTCATGCCTGGCTTGGGAAAATTCCTACTCAAGGGTGACAGTACGAGAGTGTTGGTTATCCTGGAATATATCACGCAATCTATTCCAGGTAGCCATAGCCGTAGTTTCTGGTTCAATGATCATCTGTAAAAGGTCGGTAGAAATAGTGGAGTAAATCCACTGAAGGACGGTAGCATCAAGAGTAATCCATAACTGAGGATCCTCCACGGGAGGAGGGATAGTGAGAGGAATTATGTGATGGAGGACTTGATGAGAGACTGCGTTAATTTTGAACAATTTCGCCGACGTCGCATATAGGACGGTTTCCATCTCAAGAACAATAGGAATGTGGTTCTTGATATTGGAAACAGTAAGGGCAGAATGAAACATGTCCTTCGACGTAGACATAACGGAAGAACAATGAGGGATTAGGAAGAAAATTTGGGAAGGGAGGAGGAATAATTTTTGGCCGGTATCCGAGAAAGGTCTCGGGATTGGAGCCGAGAGAAGCGGAAGTAAGGTAAGGTTTTTGTGAGACCTAGACTTCTTATACCATGAAAGAAATAATCTATTGATTATTTTCATTAATGAATTAGTATATATACAATTTACAATTTCGATAATATGGAAAATCATATTCCTATTCTATTCCCAAAACCCTATTCTATTTGTACAAAAATATTATAATTATGGTAAGTGTACAATGTTTAATTAATTAACTAACATATTACAATTATGGGTACACGATTTATGGGTATACATGGTTTAGCTTGTCAATCCGTAATATACACATTATACATAAGGCAGTATATATACCGTGTATATCACAAGTATATTTATCAGTTTCCTCCCAGTTCATTATTGTCTTTTCAAACCCTAACTAGTTAAATGAGTTGTTTTGTAAAGAAAAATAGATGTTGGATAGCACGGAGCAACCATATCATTCAGCTATTCAATACTCCTATTTTTTTACTATCATTGACCTGTTTCTCCTACAAGTTCTTTCTTTATTTCCTTGTCTCTCTCCCTCCAAATTATGAACTATGAAGATCCAAAACATTAGTTTGTTTCCAACCATTGAATTTTTGTTTTTACCTCCAGTTCTTAGAACTTGCAATTAAATCATTAAATTTTTAAATGAGAACTAAACCATAAACAATGTATCTGAAAAAAAAAGAAAAAGATGATAAGGAAATGTCAGAGAACGTTGGGACCCAATAGGACCAACAACTTACTCAAATTCATTCTGCAGTGATTAAATACTTCCTACCAATTAATAGGAAAGTCAATTGGGTGATGATTCTTATCACTTTTTGGCAAATTCTTTTTAACTTTGGGTGTGTTTGGTATTGAAAAATGATTAGTGGGTTTCTTACTTCTACTTTTTAGAAAATATTATTTTAAAATTACTATATAAATTAGACATACTCCAAGGGAGGGATGGAGGGTAGGAGTGTGAGGATGAGGGCTATAAGGGGAGGGGTGACTAGGAAAAATGTTCATTGGCTATTTTCATTGACGGTTGATTGAAACATTCTAAATTATAGTGTTTTCATATGAAAAAATTAAAAAAAATTCCAGCATTTCAATGAGAATCTGTTTCGCATTTTTTTTCCAATGAGGTGGAAAAATCATGTTTTATAGTATAAATTTATCACTAAATGTCGGTAGAAAAACCTCTGTTTCTAGTAGTGGGTGGAGGCATGGGCGGAGCCACCTTAGGGAAAGGGTGGTCCGGTGCACACCCTTCGTCAGGAAATTAAGCGTTGTACATAGGTTAAGTTAACTATCATGAGTAAATATTTAATTTGCATACCCTTAACATAAGTGAGAAAAAAAATTATACACTCTTCATAAAATATCTAGCGTCATTGAATGGAGGAGGACTGCGTTGGACAGTATGGAGAACTCAATTAATGTGTAATATTATGAAATTTGTTTACCCTATTTCCATTAGAGAAGTCATTTTAAAAGAAATTATTTTTCTAAAAAAATATGTTCAGAATTCTTTGACCAACAAAACATTGAAAATTGGAAACATTTTCCTCGATAGTAAATAAACCCTTTGTATTTCATTTTTAGATGATATTTTCCAGCTATTGTCTGAAAATGCTAAATCCTAATCGTTATACTGTAGCTACAAATCTTGATTATCCGGACATATATTTCAAGGTTAAGGAGATAGTAGTTATGTTATTCAGTCCAATGAGCCTCAATGCTCGTCAGACGTACGTAACAAAGTCAACAAATCGAAATGCAGGGAAATATGCAGTAGTGATATGCTCCATGACATGTAATTTGCTTGCTTTGAACCTAGTTGGGCGAGGTCCTTGTGCGATTGTTCCACACTTAGCCACTTTTGATTTTCTCTTTTCCGAAATGGAGTATTTTCAACGTAAAGTACCTAGATTTCTATTAAATATACACAATATACATGTATATATTGTGTATATTGCTCTCGGTTTCTCCCTCTCGGTTTCTCCTTATTACCGTATATAGAATATATAATTTAGGTAATGTTTAGTCTCCTATTTTAGGTAATGTTGTGGTGTAATTAGTATTGTACACTTACCATAATATTTGTATTACCATAATTGTATAGTTAGTATCCAAGTTGAATAAGGTTTTAGGAATAGAATAGGAATATGATTCTCTTATTATGAAAATATGTAAATTATATATATAGCCTTTCAATTAATGAAAATAATCAAGGGGATTATTTCTTTCATGGTATCAAGAGACTAGGTCTTGCTTCCGCATTGCTCTCAGTTTTTGTGCCCTCTCTCGGCCACCACCGTCACCGAATTCCGTCCCCCTTCACCGAAATTCGTGATATTATTAACCTTCACTCTTCCCAAATTTCCCCTCCTCTCCCTTTGTTCTTTCAATATGTCTAAGAACAATTTTCATCCTGCCCTCATGGTTTCTAACATCAAGAACAACATCCCTATTGTTCTTGAGATGGAAAACGTCCAATATGCGACGTGGGAAGAATTATTTAAAATTCACGCTATCTCCCATCAAGTCATCCATCACATAATTCCTCCCGCTGCACCTATTCCCGCGGAGGATCCTCAGTTATGGATTACTCTTGATGCTATCGTTCTCCAGTTGATTTATTCCACTATTTCGGTTGACCTCTTACAGACGATCATTGAGTCGGACACTACGACTATGACTACCTGGAATAGATTGCGTGACATATTTCAAGATAACCAACATTCACGTGTTGTCACACTCGAGCATGAATTCTCTCAAGTTCGCATGGAAGAATTTCCTAACGTGTCTGTATATTACAAGAAACTCAATGAGTTGGCAGAACCAACTCCGTAACGTTGGCGCACCTGTGATAAATAATCGTCTGGTTCTACAATTGGTTGCCGGCCTTTCTGAGGCCTATAATGGCGTTGGGACTCTCCCTCGTCAAAGCAATCCACTTCCCGCTTTTTATCAAACCCGCTCCATACTTACATTGGAAGAAGCCGGTTTGGCTAAAAAGGCGACTACCAGAGCAAGCCCTATAGTCATGATGATGTCTGTCCTCCACAAATTCTTCGGGTTTTGTTGATAATTCAGGCCAAAACCGTGCTCATGGTGGCGGCAAAAATAATCGTAAGAATAATGGCAAAAACCGCAGGGGCAAACGCTGCGTTTCCGGTGGACAACATTCCGGCAGTGTGCCCCATCTAGTCAACAGTGGGCCACCTCCCTACTGGTCCCAACCGTGGGGCCCATGGCAGTGGGGCTGGGGAAGTAGGTCGTGGCCCAACAGCCCCTATTTTCCAGGTCCTTCCAACGGGCAATGGGCTGGACAGCCCTAATTCAAGCCCAACAATCAGGCTTCTTCTTCTCGATTTAGCACTGGGTCGGGGCAGCATGGTGGACTGCTTGGGCCTCGGCCCACACAAGCATTCTCGATAGTGGGTCACATACCTACTCACACCGACATTGAGGCCGCAATGCACACGATTGGGTTGACGCAACCGGATCTGAATTGGTACATGGACACCGGCGCGACTACACACATAACATCCGATCAATGTACTCTCTCATCTTATTTCAATTTGAGCAACCCTCGTGGTATAATTGTTGGTAATAGTAACTCTATTCCAATTCAGGATTATGGTCATAAAACTTTGTCTCCCCCCAATCCACCCCTTATCTTGAAAAATACCTTACATGCCCCCAAATTGATTAAAAACTTAGTGTTTGTGCATAAATTCACCACTGACAATTCTGTTTTTGTTGAATTTGATCATTTTGGTTTCTCTGTAAAGGATTTTAAGACGGGGAGTCCTCTCATGAGGTGTGATAGTAGGGGAGATCTTTATCCTATCACACCCGGTTCCAGTCCAACGAGTCAAGACTTGCCATCAGCGTTTGCCGCCCTGGCTCCTTCCTTGTGGAATGCTCGTCTTGGTCATCCGGGGTCTTCTATTTTGTCGTCATTAGATAAAAATAATTTTATTTCATGTAATGGTATTCGTAGTACTCCAAATTGTCAGTCTTGCTCTTTAGGAAAAATTGTTAGGTTGCCATTTGTATACTCAAATTCTCATACTTTAATACCATTTGATATTATTCACAGCGACTTATGGACGTCTCATGTTCTTAGTTCATTGGGTCATCGGTATTATATTCTCTTTTCGGATGATTATTCAAAAATTATATGGACTTTTCCGATAGCAAAGAAATCTCAAGTTTTCTCCATCTTCCTAAAATTTAGAGCATTCATTAGAACCCAATTCGAACGGGAAATAAAAAATATTCAGTGTGATAATGGCAAAGAATATGACAATGGGGTGTTTCGGAAATTCTGTGCTAATAATGGGATCAATTTTTATTTTTCTTGTCCTCATACGTCTTCACGAAATGGAAAAATCGAACGCAAAATTCATTCCATAAATAACATTGTCCGCACTCTATTAATTCATGCTTCTGTACCCCATATTTTTGGCATCATGCTCTTCAAATGGCGACATATCTCCTTAACATAACTCCTTCCAAAGGTCTGACATATTCTTCCCCCCTTCAAATTTAATATAATAAGACTCCTTCTTATTCTCATCTTCGGGTTTTTGGGTGCTTGTGTTATCCGTTATTTCCGTCCACCACAATTAACAAACTTCAGGTCCTGTCTACTCCACGTGTGTTTTTGGGTTTTCCGTCTAATCATTGTGGTTACAAATACTTTAATTTATCCTCCAATAAAATCATCATTAATCGCCATGTAATTTTTTATGAAACTCAATTTCCATTTGCTAAAGTTAATACCCCCGTGCCTAGTTTGTATAATTTTTTGGATGTGGTATCTCCCTGTATATTACTCACTATTTTTCAGACATGTCCCGCACCCAAAATTCTCCAGTAGCCCATCGCCTCACGGCCTCACCGGTATGTCACCATCGCCAAATTTCAAGACCACCACTAGGCCGTTCAGCCGATTGGGCGATCCAGCCACTCGAACTGGTCCGGTCTGCTCTTATTTACCGACCGGGCCAACAGCCCATCGTCACCGGGCATGTCCCTTCCGAGCCTAGCAAATACCCAAAATCCGCCTAATTCTTCCTCGAGTCATAGACCGATCACTCGTAGTCAAAGGGGTGTTTTTAAGCCAAAAAAACATTTTAATTTACATTCTAATGTCCCTAAGTCCCCCGTACCCCGTAATCATGTGTTTGCCTTAAATGACCCGAATTGAAAAATTGCTATGACCGATGAATATAATGCTTTTATTGATAATAAGACGTAGGAGTTGGTGCCCCGTCCATCTGGTATTAATATTATCAGGTCTATGTGGATTTTTGCTCATAAGGAGAATTCAGATGATTTATTTGCTCGACATAAGGCGCGGCTTGTGGGTGATGGTAAGACTCAGCAGGTTGGTGTAGATTGTGGTGAGATGTTTAGTCCAGTGGTCAAACCATCTACCATTCACACTGTGCTTAGCTTGGCTCTTTCAAAGGCATGTCATATTCATCAGTTAGATGTAAAGAATGCTTTCCTACATGGGGATCTCAAGAAAATAGTCTATATGCATCAGCCTTTGGGATTCAGGGATCCCAAACATCCTCATCATGTCTGTATACGGTAACAAGGAGAAACCGAGAGAAATATACACAATATACACACAATATACATGTGTATATTTCTCTCGATTTCTCCCTCTCGGTTTCTCCCTCTCGGTTTCTCCTTGTTACCGTATATAGAGTATATAATTTTAGGTAATGTTTAGTCTCCTAGTGTAGGTAATATTGTGGTGTAATTAGTATTGTACATTTACTATAACATTTGTATTACCATAATTATATAGTTAGTATCCAAGTAAAATAATGTTTTAGGAATAGGATTCTCCTATTATAAAAATATGTAAATTGTATATATACTCTTTCAATTAATGAACTCTTTTTTACCTCCGGTTCTTATAACTTGCAATTAAATCATTAAATTTTTAAATGAGAACTAAACCATAAACAATGTATCTGTAAAAAACGAAAAAGATGATAAGGAAATGTCAGAGAACGTTGGGACCCAATAGGACCAACAACTTACTCAAATTCATTCTGCAGTGATTAAATACTTCCTACCATGTAATAGGAAAGTCAATTGGGTGATGATTCTTATCACTTTTTGGCAAATTCTTTTTAACTTTGGGTGTGTTTGGTATTAAAAAATGATTAGTGGGTTTCTTACTTCTACTTTTTAGAAAATATTATTTTAAAATTACTATATAAATTAGACATACTCCAAGGAAGGGGTGGAGGGTAGGAGTGCGAGGATGAGGGCTATAAGGGGAGGGGTGACTAGGAAAAATGTTCATTGGCTATTTCCATTGACGGTCGATTGGAACATTCTAAATTATAGTGTTTTCATATGAAAAAATTAGAAATTCTAATTTTTTCAGTGTTTCAATGAGAATTTGTTTCGCACCTTTTTTTTTTAATGAGCTGGTTTAGTGAGAATGAAGTGGAAAAATCGTGTTTTATAGTATAAATTTATAACTAAATGTCGATAAAAAAACCTCTGTTTCTAGTAGTGGGTGGAGGCATGGGCGGAGCCACCTCAGGAAAAGGGTGGTCCGGTGCACACCCTTCGTCAGGAAATTAAGCGGTGTACATAAGTTAAATGTTAACTATCATGTGTAAATATTTAATTTGCATACCCTTAACATAAGTGAGAAAAAAAATTGCACACTCTTCATAAAATTTCTGGCGTCATTGAATGGAGGAGGACTGAGTTGGATAGTATGGAGAACTCAATTAATGTGCAATATTATGAAATTTGTTTACCCTGTTTCCAGTGAAGTCATTTTAAAAAAAAATTGTTTTCCTAAAAAAATATGTTCAGAATTCTTTGACCAACAAAACATTGAAAATTGGAAACATTTTCCTCGATAGTAAATAAGCCCTTTGTATTTCATTTTTAGATGATATTTTCCAGCTATTGTCTGAAAATGCTAAATCCTAATCGTTATACTGTAGCTACAAATCTTGATTATCCGGACATATATTTCAAGGTTAAGGAGATAGTAGTTATGTTATTCAGTCCAATGAGCCTCAATGCTCGTCAGACGTACGTAACAAAGTCAACAAATCGAAATGCAGGGAAATATGCAGTAGTGATATGCTCCATGAAATGCAATTTGCTTGCTTTGGACCTAGTTGGGCGAGGTCCTTGTGCGATTGTTCCACACTTAACCAGTTTTGATTTTCTCTTTTCCGAAATGGAGTATTTTCAATGTAAAGTACCTAGATTTCAAAATAACGCACAAATTAGTTCCATATCGCAAAGTCCGTAGATGTGAGGTGTATTTGCATTTAGGGGCCATTTAGTAGAAGAGAAAAATTATCTCATATATATATATATATATATATATATAAACTCCAACATTTCGCAAGTCCTTTTCATAAATCGTCATAAGAAATACGAAAAGAAGTAGAAGAAGAAGAATTATTTCCATAAATCTACACAACAAATACAAGAAGGAGAAAAAGCAAAAAAAAAAAAAATTATAGGGATCTAGTAGTTCAGTTGCTGATTACCTGAACTTTCACTTTATTGATGAGAATTTAAATTCTCACATTATCCCATTTCCCCTTCCCCTAATCCCTATGTAATAAAAAGATCAAAAAAAACAAAAATTGAAAATATGAAAGTGTGTTGTATGAAAAAGAAACTAACTCATATAATACCATTTTACATGATGGCAGGTTATTCATATGCTGGTTGGGTGACCCGCAAATGAGGCATAGTGAATAAAATTCATCCGCGGACAAGATAGCTATGAAAGGAATCCAGAAAAGAAAATTCAAATCTTCGTCTTGGAGAATAAATTAGAAACTATTAGTACTTGTAATTATTTTTTTCAATTGGGGAGTTACTATGGTATTTGTAGTAGTGGGATGTGTAACGACTTATCAACTTATTAGCATTAATATAATTATGCTCTTTAGCTCCTCAAAAAATGTTCGCAACATGGAGAAGTAGGAAACTAATTTTAGTAGGAGTTGTGATTGAATTTTTGTTTGGGTTCATCATATGTTTATTGTGGGCTAAAACGTTGATATTCGTGCCCACTTCACCGTAGCTATCATAATCATAGTGGCCCCCACTGAAATCACCCTAACCACACTTTCTTTTAATAAGAACTATATATAATAGGATTAGTTTCATAAACTCAAAAATAGATTACTTGTAAAGGACCATTACAACAACACAAAAAGAACAGCCCGATGCACTAGGCTCTTTCTTTGCGTAGGGTTCGAAAAAGGCTCAAACCTCCAAAAATCACAAAGGGCATATCGTGACCAATTCTCATTGCATCAATTTTAAACAATATGAAAAGTGGAAGATGTAACGTTATAGAACAAATTTGAGATTCCAAATTAATTAATTATTTATGTGGAAAAATATACTATTGCCGTTTTGAAAGAGTTGTTTGTATGACCCAAAAAAAAGGGAATCTTTGTCGATTTCTTTCATGGAGATCGAACGTGAAATTCATTCTTCTTGAATTTTCATTCATTGTCGTGAAATTCATTCTTTAAATTTTAATTGGTGGATTTTAAATTTTAATTTCATTGTCGTGAAATTCACGGGCAAGGATTTTAATTGGTTCAAGTTCAAAATAAGTCTATGGCGCCAAAGAAAAAAAAAAGAACCCCCTCACCTCACACATAATCAATAATCACGATGTATGCAAAAAATTTCATAAGCGGTATCAATACTTATAAACAAGAGAAAAATAAATAAAATTAATTATCATATTAGTAGATAATGAATAGGCCTAGCATATTGGTTTAGCGTATTTGGTTTTGTAGAAGCGCTCTCTCTCATATAGTTGCGTCAAATATAGGTTGAAGTTGAAGTTGAAGTTGAAGTTCGAACCTCCACAACCATAAAGAGCAATATAATGTGCTTAACCAGCGCGCCAAGAGACTAGTTTTGTCCAGCAATGTCACATTGTTTCTATATTAATTTCCTCATAGTAACAAAAAAAATTCGAAGAAGCGGTGTCACCCAAGTGCGTCCTCAATTCTGATAGCGCAAAACCATTTATTTCATTTTGACAAACATCATTTACACAATATGCCACAAAACCAGCAAAAACCCAGAACTTCTTTATTGAACCACATTAAAAACTTTGGAATAGCTTCACTTCATGGGCCCTGCCTGTGGACCATAAATTTTACATGTGCTTCCTAAATATAGTGACAGCTTCTTTTGTTCTCTCTCTCTATATAGCACTACTAAAAAAAAAAAGGTTTTCCGACCTCAAATGAGATCGATTTTCTCCACTTTTTTTATTTTTAATTATTTTTTTTTTGTAAAAGACTGACCTCGTGAGATCGATTTTCTCTGTATTTTTATTTTTAAAATTTTCTTTTAAAAAACAACCTCATGAGGCCGGAAAAAAGCGACCTCATAAGGTCGGTTTTCTCCTTTTTATTTTTTTAAAAAACCGACTTCATGAGGTCGATTTACTCCATCTTTTCATAATTTTCTTTTAAAGAGCCGAACTCAGGAGGTCGAAAAAAAAGTGACCTTACAACGTAGGTTTTGCCTGTCTTTTTATTTTTTATTTTTTTGAAAAAACAAAACTGATCTTATGAGGTCGGTTTTCCCGCCTTTTTATTCTTAAATTTTTTTAAATATAAATCGACCTTATGAGGTCGGAAAATAAGCGACCTATGAAAAGCTAATGAAGAAAATTATAAATTATTTTATTTATAGTGACCTCACGAGGTCAGCATTATTTAAAATTAAAAAACAATAACTGAGGTCGGTATTTTGGCCAAAACATAAATTCGAATAGTATAAATTAAAAACAACAAAGTCTTAAACAAACAAACACCAATGATCTAGTGGTAGAAATGTATCCTACCATGGTCAAGACCGGAATTCGATTATTTGATGATGTAGTTTTCATAATTGTGTAATTTTAAAACCGACCTCATGAAGTCTTAATTTTTCATAAAGAAATTTAAAAAAATTGACATCATGAGATCGGTTTTTGCATTTCATTTTCCAGAAATTGCAAAAGACCGACCTCATGAGGTCAGTAAACTTCAAAAAAATTATGTATCCATATAACTTTTCTATCTCATGAGGTAGGTAAAATTAAATAAACAAAAATTATTTTGAATAAACCAACCTCATGAGGTAAATTTAAATTAATAAAAAATATTTTAGATAAACCGAACTCATGAGGTCGGTAACATTAAAAATAAATGAAAAACATATTAATATGCCCACCTCATGAGGTCGGTAATATTTTTATAAAATAATTTATTTAACTTACTGATATCATGAGGTCAGTAAAATTAAATAAATGAACAATTGTTTACTACAAAGCGACCTCATGTGCCCCGAAAATTTTAAATTAAAGAAACAATATTTTGAATAAACCGACCTCATGAGGCTGGTAACTTTAAGGGGGAAAAATTAAAACTAATATGCAGACCTTATGAGGTCATTAATATATTTATATATTAAAAATATTAATTAATATACTGACCTCGTGAGGTCAATGCAATTAATAAATATGAAATTTGTGTAAAAATATACTGACCTCGTGAGGTTTGTTTTTTGTGACTACATGAAGTTAATAATATTTCCGACCCGCCTCTAACCGACCTATGCTTGAGGTCGGGTTTGAGGTCAGTTTTTGCCCAAAACCGACCTCATGAGGTCGATTTTTTAGGTAAAATCTTACAAATCAAACTATTTATTCATAATACCCTTCTATAATGATACCAAATAAATATTTACTTTCTATACTTATTTTCAGCTTCAAAACAGTAGTAATTGATTTCGGTAACAAATAATCAGTTTGATCAATTTTTGGTCTTCAAACTCACCAACAGTGAAATGTACGATTTTTTGTATTTTGACTATTTTTAGAACTATAATACACTCAAATATGGAGTAATAATATAAGTTTACACATAAAAAAAAATTGTGGAACAATTAATAATTCTAATAAGTTTGTGAAATTCACAACAAATGAATTAAAAAGTACATTTCAGTCGAGTGAAGATTAAATGTTCTTAGTCATACATTAAAAGTATAAAAATTAAAATTTATTAATAATTGAGAGACCAAAAATACTAATAATCCTATACTCTTAATTAAGTTTGTATTAATTTAGAGAGATTTCCATCTATCAAGAACTTATCCCTAACCAAATTGAGAAGACAAAACCAAGTTTGCATGTTGTGGTTAGTCATAGAAGAATGCTGGTATTATTATTATTTGACCTTATGGTTTAGATGTAGCCCTGTAATCAAAATTATGATTTCAAATCTACCGACAAAAGGAAACAGTCAATCACTATAACAAATCTTATAAGATATAGTTTGTCTGGCTTGCGATTTTTTAAAATTTTTTATTAAGCTGGGATTTGAACCCAGAACCCAAGAGTTTTAGGCGAAGGAAAAACTTTATAACTTCTAATTTAATGGACAAAAATTAAAGACCACCCCGAAATAAGTACATTACTGCTAATTGCACTGTAATTTACCCTTTTGGACCAGCCCATATTTCATAAGTCCACTAATGTCTAAACCATTCAAAAGACTTAACTTTAGTATGATTTTGGGGTGTAATACTACAAATATGGTAAAAACTTATCCAAATCAATGGATGTATGACATATCTTTGAATATATATATATATGTAGGAATATATTTTTTATCTTTCATTGATTATTATATACAATATATATAGTGTTACATAATTGTTTACATGGCTATAAACTAGGTAACTAATCTTCATAATTATAATCGGAATATAAATTTACCTAATATAAAATATATACAAAGATACGAAAATATTCTGGAAATATTCTATCACACCCCGCAATCGAAGCGGGAGGTTCTCGTACGCTGAATCTGGCTCAGAAATTATCAAAAAGTTGCGCGAAAGTCATTTAGTAAATATATCAGCAATCTGATACTTGGAAGGAACATGAAGGACACGAACTTGTCCACGAGCCACTTTTTCACATACAAAGTGAATATCCATTTCAATGTGTTTAGTGTGCTAATGTTGAACGAGATTGCCGAAGAGATATATCGCACTGACATTATCACAATAAACCAGTGTAGCCTTGCGGATTGGGCAGTGAAGTTCCTGCAGAAGGTTGCGTATTCTTCAAGACTCAGAGACAACATTCACGACTCTTCTATACTTGGCTTCGGCACTAGATCGAGAAAGAGTATGTTGTATTTTAGAAGACCAAGAAAGCAAGTTATCTCTGAGAAAGATACAAGAACCTGACGTGGATCGACGAGTGTCTAGACAGCCAACCCATTAAGCGTTAGAATAAGAGGTGAGACCAGAGTGTGGACTTGTACATGTGGAGGCCAAAGTGAAGAGTACCTTGTACATAACGCAAAATACGTTTGAGCGCATTCATATGTGCATCTGTCGGGCTGTGCATATAATAGGATGCATGCCATGTCCCTTACTATAGATGAATAAGGAATGATCAGATTTGTTATGTGAAAACCCGATAGAGGATACAAAATCAGCAAACTGTTAGTACAATGCACGAGGATCATGTTTCAGTCCATATAGTGATTTCTTCAAAAGACACATATAATCTGGATAAGCTGGATTCCTGAATCTCATAGGCTGATGCATATATACGGTTTCATGAAGGTCTCCATACAAGAAAGCATTTTTTACGCCAAACTGATGAAAAAGCCAAGACTTGTTCAAAGCAATATTGAGAACGGTCTGAATAGTCGTTGGTTTCACCACCGGGCTGAAAGTTTCATTACAATCCACTCCCACCTGTTGAGACATGTCATCACTTATAAGACGGGCCTTGTGCCTCTTAAAAGAACCATCATATTTCTTTTTACGTCGAAAAATCCACATAGAACGAATAATATTAGCACCAGAAGGATGAGGTACTAGATCCCACATCTTATTTTCAATAAGAGCATTATATTCGTCAATCATTGCATTTTTCTCATTAGGATCGGACAAGGCATCTTTCAAATTACGAGAAACAGAGGAATGCCCATCGAAGTGAACTAGTTAAATAGTCGTTTGGGTTTGGAAATGTCGTGCATAGCACGGGTTTCCATCATCCGTCGAGGTGCCTCTAGAGGTTGGATGGGATTGGGAATGAGTAGCCGAGACGTGGTAGCAGGACTGGGTAGACTGCTGGGAGTAGGGGGTTAGGCCGAGAATGGCAGTGGTACCAGGGAGATAGGGGCTGGCCGAGAGGCAGCCAAGACGAAAGGTCATGACGGGCTGATCTGAGGCTCTCGTTGTGTGGCTTAGTGAACTGATGACTGATTTTGCAAGTGATGAATTAGAAGGAAATTTAGGCCATCATTTAGGAAGTCATAGGAATTTGGGGATGGAGAATTGAGTTTGGCAAAAGGGAATTGGGACTCATCGAATATGACATGCCGAGAAATGATTATTTTTTAACTTGACAAGTCGTAACAATTGTAACCTTGATGATTGGGGGTAACCAAGAAAGACACACGGGGATGATCGAGATTGCAGCTTGTTGATTTGAGTTGAGGGATGTATGGGGTAGCATAGACATCCAAAAGTTCGTAAATGCCAACAGAAAGGATCCCGAAGGTAGAGAACTTGAGTGGGTGACTTGTGGTTGAGAGACTTGTTTAGGAGAATATTCAAGATATATGTTGCTATTAAAAGGGCGTAATGCCAAAAATATGGGGGATATAGGCGTGGGCAAGGAGGACACGAATTAGGTTGTTTATAGTTCTAATTTTTCATTCAGCTTTTTCATTTTGTGGAGAGGTATCTGGACAAGAAAAATGAAAAACAAGGTCGTTTGGTGCAGAACAGTTTGAATTATTGATTATCGAATTCCCTCCCATTATCACATTGAAAACATTTGATATTCTTTTCAAATTATGTCTTTATTAAAGCACTAAAGGAAGAAAAAAATAGAATAGACTTGGGACTTATTACCAATGGGAAAAGTTCACAGAAAGTTGGAATAATCATCCAAAAACAACACATAATATTGATGCCTAGCCGTTCTTAGAATAAGAGAAGACCATAAATCACTGTATATTATAACAAATGACATTAAAGTACAGGTGGGTGAAGAATACAATGGCAATTTTACATGTTTCCCAAAAATGCAAAATTCATAAACATGAGTATTATAGACAGGTTTGCGATTAATAAATTTATTTTTTGTTATGGGAGGGTAAAACATAGTCTCCCAATATCCCAATCTATTATGTCATAAATGAGACGAAAGAACTACAAAGGTTGATAGAGATGAGGTTGGATGACCGACGGTGGTGGTGATAGGATAAAGGTCACCGATGCTGTCATGTCTCATTATTCGCATCCCTGGCATAATGTCCTACACAAAAAAAACAAAAGGATCAAATTCAAGAGAAACATTATTGTCGGTTGTGAAACGATGCACAGAGATTAGATTTTTGATAAGTCTCGGGGCATAGAGGACATTGTTTAAAACTAACTGCGAATGTGGTGGGGAGATGGATGATTGTACGTAACCTCAAATTAGAACGCATTGTTCACTACCAACAATAATATTTTAATTTAAATTTCTCATATTGAAATAAGACGAGAGAGTACATTGGGATGCCGTCATATGAGATGTGGCGCCAGTATCTATGTACCAACTGTCATCAGGAACGTTGAGAGACATTGTGTTCATAGCCGCCTCAATATTCATCGGTTTGTAGGTTGAAGAATGAGAGACCTATGCACTGTATGCCTACTGTGGACGTACGTCGAGGATATTGGGTTGTGGCTGTCGGGCCAAAGGTAGGGCCTATGAGGACATCGGGTAGGCATAGTACGGCGGAGGTTGCTCCTGCTGCTGATGGCTACCAGCCGGCGGGGGCTTCCCTCTACCGCCGTTGCTACTGTTTCCAGTTCGGCCACTGTGATTTCGGGTAGAATTTTGCCCGTTGTTGTTATTTCAAGATTGTGAGCCATGTTTTGAATCGTGGTTTGGCGGTGTTGCGAGGTAAAAGCCGAACCTCTTAGGTCGGCAATGGTGCCGCCGGTAGTCATGAGGGCGGCGTTGGCGGGATTTGCATTGGCCGCGGCCCGCTTGGTTTTCCGGGTTTCTTCAAGGATGAGTTTTGAATGGACCTCATAGAATGGAGGCAATGACGTGCTTTGTTGGAGGATGGTAGCAATGCCGTCATAAGATTCATTCAAACCCGCAATGAGTTGCATCACCAATCGTTGATTGATGACCGGTGCACCGACGTTGGAGGGTTGATCAGCAATCATCTTAAGTTCTTGACAATAGGCTGACGCATTAAGAAAATCGTCCAGCTGAATATCCTTGAATTGATTTTCCAAATACAAGGCATGTTATGCCTTGTTGTCGTGAAAGGTGATTTTCAAGCGCTCCCAAACGTCGGTTTCAATGATTGTATGTAATATATCATATGAGATCGTGTCGTAGATCCATTGTAGGACAACCGCATCTAATCGGGATCAAAGTTCATCATTAGAATTATCAGATTTGTCTAGGGGATTTGATTTCGGAGGGATGATATGGTCGATGACTTTTTACACACGGCAATGAATCTTGAATAGTTCCGCCCAAGACGAATACTAAACTTTTTCCATCTCAAGAGTTATATGAATGAAATTCTTGATGTTGTTAACTGCAAGAGCATGATGAAATTTGAGTTGTTCATCCATTGAAAATTGGGAGAGAAGAGAGGAGGAATTTGTCAAAAAGTAGAGAAGAGAGAGAGGACGTAGTCGGAGGGGGAGGTCGAGCTAGGCTAGGCTAGGGTATCAAGGTTAGGGTTTGGGTTCTGATACCATGTAGAAATATGTTTCTTTCCTTTAATTGATTTCTGATACCATGTAGGAATATGTTTCTTTCCTTTAATTGATTATTATGTACAATATGTATATAGTGTTACATAATTGTTTACATGGCTACAAACTAGGTAACTAATCTTTCTAATTGCAATCGGAATATAAATTTACCTAATATAGAAGATATACAAAGATACGAGAATATTCTGGAAATATTCTATCAATATAAAACTATCACTTAATCATAATTAATTAATGTATATATCCAGTTTATTAAATCACTTAGCTAAGGTAAATTGCATTATTTGATATAAACACCCGGTATGGGTAAGTATTTATTCTAGACAGAGAAAAATGGCTAGAAAAATTACATGTCGTCTTTAGGCTTATTGAACGACTAGGCGAACCTCAAAAGGTGAAATCCCATACTCTCTTTGTGTATGGTGCTGAAGCCTTGCTTCCTATTAAGAAAGTTTAAGCTCCAGTTGGTCATGAGAAGAGCAAAACAAACAGTCTATTACAAGTAAACTAGACTTCACAAAATAAGCTCGACAAACAATCAATGCTTATAAACAAAAGGTTACTCGATGTTACAGTCAAAATGTCTAAGCCCGAATATTCAAACGTACTAAATCAAGTATTCTCGAATACACAAGATTATAGAAAATTAGGTGCTAATTAGGAAGGCATGTACCAGATTATCCATGCAGTCAGGACAAATAGTATACAAACTCCAACAATAAGACGACAGCGAACACCCATGGAGCTGGAACACGCATATTCTGAAGTAATACCAATTCTAGGTTCTTTACCTTTTCTTTTGTTTCCTTTGACTACTTTTGCTAACTATTAATTTTTACATAACTTATACAATGTTTGATAGCTAGTAAAGAGACACTTATTCATGTATAATTTGTACATATTCATATCGCGTTTGATAGCTAGTTAAAAAGTAAGTTATTCATGTATAAAATTTGTATTACGTTTGGTTTGTAATTTAGAAACCCGCAGAGAATTACACACGAGATATCTCTATGTTCTCCCAATGGCTAAGGGTATCTGACTCATGTTGGGCTTTAAAAAGACATGGACTTTAAAGATGGGTGCAGTGTGAAATCGGGAATAGTGGAAATTAAAATTCAAACAAATTTCATTTTAATTTGCAAAGGCATTTTGTTTCTTATTGGTGAGGAAAAATATTTATTATGTGCTTAAATATAGAATTACTTCTTCTAGCTCTTACACTCTGTTTGGATGGTTGTTACTCATGGTTTCATAATGCACCATATCGTATTGTATAGTATAGTATTGTACGATCAAAAGTTTATTTTGCGAACTCACCAGAAATCAGTTGTCCGCGTTAAAGCGATCATAACTCCTCATACGACGTCGAAATTTGACAATTCTTGTTGCTACGGCTCACAAATTTCAATGCACATTTACTACAACAATCGAAACTCTATCCAACATCAAATAAATATAATGGTACATCTAAACGTGGAGGCGTTCGACTTACGCCAATGATTCATATGCTAAAACTTGGCCGAACAAAATTCAAATCCAATTTCGAAAGTTTCTAAAAATCATAAATGATCATACGAAGATAATGGAATCAACAAATTTTCAACCGAGTCTTATTCCTTTCCGTGATCATATTTTTAATCATAAATAGGCATATTAGCTACTAAAACCGACTTAATTGTCAAAATCAACCAAACAAACTCTAAAATTAGTTCCATCAAATACTACATGTTATAAATAATATTAAAATCTAATGAATCTTCAAGTCGCCTATCAAAGCACGCTTTGCCAAAATAAACAATTAATTCAAATAATTAAATATTTGAATTTTCAAGATGAAACCTTCTCCCAAAATGAATAAATGACACGCAAAACAGAGCATCAAAATAGATGAAACACAAAACAGGGCATCGGTTCTCAAAATAATCGACCGCTACAACAAAACAAAATAAGCTTCAAATCCCATAATCCATTTACCATTTAAATAAATATACTTTGTTTCCTCCTCTTTATTTTTCTTATTTTCATTTGATGGCTGATGAGTCTTACTTTGCTTGTGCTTTGTCTTGAGCCGAGTGTCTCTCGAAAACAGCCGCTCTACCTACCAATGTAGAGGTAAGGTCTGTGTACACTCTACCCTCCCTAGACCCACGTTGTGGGATTTCACTAGGTATGTTGTTGTTGTTGTTGTTTGATGCAATTATTTTTTTTGGTGACTAAAAAAATTATTTGAATATATTAATATTGAGAAATACATGAAAAAAATATGGTATATGGTATATTAAAATATAATATATGGTATTAGAAAAGGATATGAAAATATGGAATATAATATATGAAAAGTACATGAAAATATGATATATGATATAAGAAAAGTACATGAAAATATACATTAAAAAGTATATGGTATATTCAAATCCGTGAATTTAACTGAAAAGATGATAACACGATATTTGTAAACATAATATTAGAAATTAATATATTTAAGTTTGTATATTATATATAATAATATTGTTTGTGTATATAGTATATATTATTATACAATACCAAATATATGAATATATTACTCTATGTTCCAACCAATTGTACTCTATAATAACACATATATAGTATACATTATGCAATATATATATACACGTATATATATATTCCTTGATTTCTTGGACTCATTGAAGAAAGCAGTTGAGGTGAAGACCAACGTTACACACAATAATATACTTATTTATGAATTAACTTGTTATTATATATATATATATATATATATATATATATATATTCCTTGATTTTTGGACTCATTGAAGAAAGCAGTTGAGGTGAAGACCAACGTTACACGCAATAATATACTTATTTATGAATTAACTTGTTAGTAGATTGTGATTGAGCTTTTTTAGGAAAGCATCATTGTGTTTTATATGCATTTATTTCTATTATTACTATTTATGAAATCTCCTTATATTTAGCTTTTTATTTATAACAATAATCTCCTTTTTAGCTTTAAGTTGCGCAATTTGTAATATCTAAATTAGTTATAAATTATACAAGAGATGTCATGTAAATACTTGTAAAATACAAGAGATGTCATGTAACTATAACTAAGTCATAATACAAATGTTTCTTAGTGGAATCTACCTAAATTGTTCTTAGAAATATTGAACATTGATCCAATGCCTAGGGTTACCACTTTTGCTGGTGTGTGCAATGGTCTTTAGCCGGGGGGGGGGGGGGTTGGGGGAGGTAGAAAGCAGAAGGTCCTACAAACTTAAATGCAACTACTTACTTTCTCAGTACTGTTCATACAATTGAGGGAGCAACCACTTTATAAACTAGGCACGTGGAAAATTTTGAGTGTTTTTTGGTAGGGCCATAAAACTGGCATAATAATCACAGGGTTCACGTGCCTAGCCCGTGACTCGTGAAGGGCAGAGTGTCCTTTCGTGGGGACATGTGATTAATAGACCTTAACTTCATTTGGGGACAATGGTAAAAGATTTCATAGGATTTTGTGAGTGCGTACCTTTTCAAATGTAAAGTTTGTGTGATGGGGATACCTCTTTAAAAAGTCATCCATTTAAGTCAACCTGGTCTGTTTGGTGAATATAGCTGTGGCGGAAAGGAAAACTCTATATTACAAATTTAATAAATGCATATTAAATAGTAGTACTGTTACTGTATAACATTAGTAAGATATTAAACATTGAACACGCAGTTGTTTTGTCGGGGAACGGTTTATCTCTTAATGTGGATTTTTCGACGACACGAATTTAGCAAGGCCCCAATATAAATACCGGATACCAAATAGAAAATCCCGAAAAAATTACTATTAAACATTGAATGGATAATACTGACTTAATGTCACACCCCAATCTTGGGGGCGTGGCCGGCACCCGGTGCCTAACAGCCCGAACGTACCACATCTCCTCTATACCTGAATAGATATGAACTTGAGGCCAACAAGGCGGCAGAATAATTCTCAATAGACAACAAGATGTGATAACATGTAGAAGCAGAAAAAACCAACATGTATAATATGAAGAAAGTCAACAGGGTCATCGTACACATCAACTAACTAACAGAGGCCGGCAAGACCATATATGACTCTGACACAAAGAAAGCCTCTAAGTGTACATAACACCATCAGATCGGGACAAGACTCTGCCATATCCGTAACTATATCTATAAAAATCATACTGACTCCGAGTAGCACCTCAGGAACAAATGTAGAGCTCTGACATCACCGATGAGCTATTATCCCATCGAAAATGAGTGTCGCTTCATCTATCTAAATTTGTTCGCATGAAACGCAACGCCTCAGCAAGAGACGTCAGTACGAACAATGTATTGAATATGTAAGGCAGGAACATGTATATATATATGCCACACTATGGGGCATTATAATCATCATATCGTACCGGTTCATAAAAGAACTTGGTGTTATCGTACCCGAACTTAATATGACCCAGTGTTATAAAAAATAAATATATATATATATATAGATATAGATATAATGCATAATGACCTCAGGAAAACATCATGAAAGTCGGAGTGACATAAGGTCATTACCCTCCACATATCGCTATGTAACTACGTATGTCCGATGTCGTAAAATCAATAAGAAGCATAGAACATCACATAATTAAAGATAATACAAAGTGTAGAAAAGTACTCCCGGCAAGGGACAACCAAGAGCCATGAAATCTTTTCAAGAGTATAGAACAAGCGTAACTTCAATAGTTAAGATTAGAGTTCTGTTTTGCGGATGTTTCCTCGTATGTGGTTATTTAAAGGATCATGCCAAAACAAAAGAAAAGTAAGACTTACATACCTGTATCGAGTAGCCTAACAACACAATCTACGCAGCTCGTCTATCACCTCACCTATAAGAACGTTAACACTTCCATTATGCAAAGCAAACACTAGTATATCACGTATATCGAGTGGCAAGCTCGTTCTATAATGAATCAGACAGCACCTCTCGGATTTCTACTACTTCTCCTCAAGCTCATACCACCAAGAACAACAATAACCATATCAATTCCTTCATAATTCACTTGGAACAACTCTTCACAGCCAATACCATACTAACAATTTTACAAATGCCAATTAACGAAACTAGTACACAACACGACGAGTGGTAAGTTCAGATTGCAACCCATAACCATCCCTTTTTCCATATCTTCCTTCCTAATTTTAACATTACAATAACAATAACATGGCCGGCATATATATAACATTTTTATATGATTTCTAGCCTAATATTCATCACAAGAACCACACCAAACAATCCACATGACAATAACAACTTCAACTGCGATTTCCGGTATAATTTTGGTATTTTCTCATCTGATAATTTAGTTATGATCTGGACAATCTTAAGTATATTTAGGAGAAGAGAATTCTTACCTTGTATGATAAGAATTACTCTTTTTCAAAGCTTCCATATTTCTCGTGAATGCTCTCGTGATTCTCTGTAGGAAAATAGCAAGATGTTGCCTTTGCTCCCTCCCGAAAAAGCTTTGGCGGCATAACACATTTTCATAGGCGAAGTCCCGGTTTTTCTATCCGAACTTCAACTACGTATCTTGACATTGCTGTAAACGTTTTCATTTTGTCTTGAAATAGATATTTATCAAATGGTGTAATACAATTCACGTTTTTGGATCTTATTATTCAGGACTAATGCCAATCTTTATTAATAATCATTCATCTCGGCACTTTAAAGCCTTTCATGTGTCCTTCATGCACCTAAAGTCCCTTTTGACTCATCATTAAAGGTCAATAAAAAAAAGTAAGGACTTTTGGGCAGATTTCAGTATCCGATCCATCTCTTTCTGCCGATTTTCCGGGTTGTCGGAATCTCTGGTTCGATCAGGACCAGGAGTCTCATTCATTTGTTTATGGGAGCGACTCTCTGTTCACATTCTCCACCGGGTCATCAAGTGATTAGCCTTGTCCTTTTGATACCTTCCATGTGGCAGCCCTTTGAACAAAGTTTGTACTCAATACCTAAGAGCAACAATTAATATTCCATAATATTTATCCAATAATCTTAATTAATTTTTTGTCTTCCACTACAATATCCTATTTGATTAATTGCACACGTATAACTTATTCAACATTCCAAACTTCAATTAAACTTATTTTTTCCGATTTGTTAAACACTTCTAATCCCCACGTAACCTCTTTAACACTGCTATAAATTTTCTATAACCTCACGATTAACCTTAATCCCTTCAGGTTCATAGATATTTATTACAATACATCCTAACACTAAAATACGGGATGTTACAAATAACTTATAAAAGGAATTTATATGATATTCAAAAGCGAGATAGCATATTGATTAAAAAGATATATCTAAAGATAAAATTGTCTTTAAAGTAGCAATTCAAGAATAATTCATGTACTCTTATTATTTATAACACAATGATATTTGCATTATTATTCCCTATACAACAAATATTATGTTTGCTAATTAACTAGTTCATGAACCAAACAATTCCCTAAATCAGAAATCGATAGAGTTATAATGTAGGCCGTTCAAAGTAGTAGTAAATTTTCTCACTCGGTACAAAAGAAATTTAGAGCTGACTTTGAAGTTACTAATGGCGAAAGAATTAGATTTTACATAATTCAAAATCCCTTGTTTATATTTATTTTTCGTGAAAATAAATTTGCATAAATCATAACATCACTTAGAATCTATGTTACTCGAACTTTTCAAAGATTTCGACAGGTACATGTCGAATTCTCTAAAAATAATACATTTTTGGAGGATCCGACATGAGTACGGCAGCCATTTTGAATAGTCCGACCAACTTTTTATTCATTTTGCTAAAGACCCTTGATTGTTGGGGTAGCACATGTATCTGCCTTTTCATTTCGATAAGAAAATTCTGCTGAAGTGAAGATAATTGGAAGTAACACTGCCAGAACAAGAGCGTAGCCGGTTTAATTTAAAAACGACAACAATTCTAATATTAATCTTTTAAATATTTAAGAGCAAATCCACTGAATTACACTATTATTGTTGATTTTTCCCAAACTGCAAAATAATCGGTTGAATAATTGGTATTTCTTCACCCTTATAAAAAGTTTAGGATTTATGAATCATCAGAATGAAATCTTTTTTTTTCTGAATGATTTATAACCTATATTAATAAGTCAACTCGGCACGAGTCCGAATTAATTGAGCAAGTATATTTTGAATATCAAGTTATGCATAAAGGAAAACGAAAATGTTAACACCTTGTGCTTGTTATGCGAGTTGAATTCAAAGAATGACTGAATTATTAGCCCGCGATTCATGAATTTTATTTGCTCGGATATATACCCCATGTCAAATTGTATGTATTCCTTTTTAGACACTGTATTAGTAATTGTTAGAGACTAGAAAAATTATTATTTATGCATATTACGTATTATGTGGAACAGTTTGATTTTGGACCGTTAAAATTGTGAATTTCGACATACAATCTTTAAGTTTTTGGACAATTCAGCACGATTTCCCCTTATTTTAGGGTGATCTTTAATTTTTGCCCTTAACCTAAAAAAATGACTGAAAATACCCTTGAGATTGTGGGTTTGAATCTCAGCAAAGTCAAAAAGAAAAAATTCGCAAGACAAGATTTCATTAGAATATATGCCTATTCGGGCAAAGTTGTATATAAATTATGCCTTAAGGGGTATAGCTTCTATATAATTATGCCTCCGAAAATACCTCTGAGGTTGTGGGTTCGAATCCCAACAAGGTCAAAAAGAAAAAAAATCGCAAGGTAGGATTTCATAGAAATTATGCCTATTTGACCAAAGTTGCATATAGATTATGCTTTAAGGGGCATATATTTCTATGTAACTATGACTGAAGGAAAAGTTTCGTTGAAAAATTAAGGGGCATAATTTTTATAAAAAATTTGCCTTGCGATTTTTTTCTTTTTTGCCTCTGCGGGGATTCGAACCCAGAATCTCTGATTTAGTAGACCCGCAAATAAAGAGTACTTTAGCCTATAAATTTCATTAAATGAGAAGTAGGAAAAAAAATTAAACACGAGCGAATTGAGGGGAAAAATTAAAGACCAGTCCGTATGAAGGACAATCCACGCAATATTTTGTAATCTTTTAGCATTAAATTTATATATTTTAAAACTAAGTAAGAAATACCAGTCACAATAATTAACAATTCAAAATATATAATATGAAAAAATGCGGTCAAAGAAAACTCCGTTTGACTTTCAGAATATAAAAATATCAAATAAATTGAGACCGATGATGTATTGATCAACTCCTACCCATTTTTTAAGTTAGGGTGGCAACATCAGCCCATGAAATCATGACCCACCCAACCCGCTTGGATTTAGATGGGTTAATGACCCACTTATTTTAGTAAATCAATCCATTTTGACCAGCTTAATTCATCTCATTTAAAAATTGAGTTGGTATGCAACCCTAATTGACCTGTGAGAATCTATCTAATTATTTTTAAAATATACTTTTAAATTTAATATGTTATATATCATAATATAAAAAAATTATTAGCTACTTAACAAAATTATAAATAAGAAAACAAACAAAGCATTTAAAACTTAATAAGAATTGTTCAGGTTTTGGGTTATGACCCGATTTTAGCCCGTTTTAGCTCAAACAACTTTTGAACGAATCAATTAACTCAACCTATTTTGATATGTCCATGGCACACCCCTATCGTAAAATCGTATTACAACTTATCCACGCTACCTTATATAAGAGTTTCTTTAGTATCTAAACCTAAACATGGACCCATCGGTGAAAAGAAAAGAATATACTCATTTTGTTCTAATTTATTTTATACTACTATTTACTTATTAATCCGTTTAAAAAAGAATAACATATATTTATCTATTTAATCATAATTAATTTTAACTTTTTATTAATTCACCCTTAATAAAAAACTTTTATAACTAAAAAATGTCATGACATGTTAAAATTACAAGTTTCAAAAGTGTTATGGCCACACAAATATTATATCATATTGAAGATTATAAATTTTAAAAGTATTCATTTAATTTCTTTCTTATTTTGGTGCCCAAACTATACCAAGTAAATTGGAATTGATGGAATATAAAAAAGTATTTGGTTGTGTATAAGAAAATGAGGAAATGCATATTTGACCGTACAAGTAGCGTAGCCAAAAGTACAAAATGAAAGAAAATGGTATGAGAAGTGGACTTTTTGAGAGGCAGGTCAGAAAGAGGACTATTATTTTCTCTTATCATTGGATCATTTGGTACGAGGGATAAGACGGATATTTCAGGATTAAATTTGAGATTGAATTTATACTGCATTTGATTGACGGTATAGATTCAACCAAACATAGTATAAATTTAATCTCAAACTTAATTCCGGACATTGACCTTATTCCATTAAATTTGAAATTATTTTATATTACCTTTCAAATGAAATAAACTAATCCAAAAATTATAATTTAAAAATTATGATCCCGAAATAATTTAGTCCGCGAACCAAACGAAATAAGATGATGATTCTCCATGAAAAAAGGAGACTTAAATTTGGAAAACGAAGCTGTGTAAGGTAAGCAACGGTATTTTCTGAGAGATTAGCTTACATAGTAGTCAATCAAAGGACCAATTTCCTCAGAATTCGAACTCCTAATTAACACAATAGTATGATCTTGTATTTACGAGAGGAGTTGCTCAGATGGTAAGCATCTTTCACCTTCAACCCGAAGGTTGTGGGTTTGAGTCACCAAGGGAGCAAAAAGAAAAGCTTATGAGGGGATGTGTTATGAAACAAAAAATTAAAATACCATTAGAACAAATCTTTTATCCCCCCCCCCTATCCACCGTCAGATCCATCCTTTTCGCAGGAATATAGTAGCTCAATTGGTTGATTACCTGAACTCTCATCTTGTTTGTGAGGGTTCGAATCACCACGTTATAAGTTTCTCCCGATTTCCCCTTTCCCTCCCGCCTATGTAATTATTATTTTTTTTAAAAAATAGGGATCTAGTAGCTCAGTTGGTTAACTACCTGAAGTTTCACCTTGTTGGTGAGGGTTCGAATCCCTACGTTGTAATCTCCTCCCCATTCCCCCTTGCCCTACCCTATGTAATAAAAAATTAAAAAAAACTAAAAATAAAAAGAAGTATTTAGGGGTCGTTTGGTAGAGTGTATAAGAATAGTGTTGAATAGGGTGTATTAGCAATTCTGTCCATGGTTTGATTTGATGTATTAAAGAATTGCATAATTTTTTTTAGAAAATTGTGTCTTTACAAAAATATCCTCCACATTCTTTAGTTTTTGAGATAATTCAGAGACCTCCCTTATTTTGTTTTTCTTGTAACCATTCCTTAAATGTAATTATTACTAATATAAATAAAATATAATTTTAGAAGTGTGCCTTTTAAATATTAATTCCTTCCAATTAATTAATATATCATAACATCTTACTTAAATATAATTTTTTATAGAGCAACACAAAGCATATAAATACAACCCATATTGCTTCAACCTCTGGTCACCGGAGAATATATATAACCCATTCCTCTTCAACCTCTGCTTCCGGAAATGCTAATATTGCAAAGATAAATACTCTGTAGATATTGTTGAGAATATAATCAAATATTAAAAGTGTATTTTAAAGCTTTTAGATTAGATGGTCACACACTTCAATATGATATCAGAGCAGGCCAAAGGTCCTGGGATTGAACCTCACCGCCACCCAAAAGTGTGTTCTATCTAAAAGCAAGTTTTTAGATCAGATGGTCATATACTTCAATAGATATGTACTACTTGCATACGTTAATATCCCAGGTCATATACCCACAAATCACTTTAACAAACATCATACCAACAATATTTTATTATTTGGGTAATTTAATATACAAGTACAATATCATTTTTTGTGTATTTTAACTGAAAAAGATTAAAGTATTACAGGAAAAAAAGTTTGAATTAATCAATCATAAAATTTGAAGGATAATTTTGTCTTTAACTAAGCTTATATATGCGTTAATAACCTTGCTATTGCTAATACCATGGTTTGATAGGTATTAGTTAAGCATAGAATAATACCAAATAGAGTATATAACTAATACTTGCATTAGTTATACATTATACATATGTTAAAAAAATGTACCAAATAAGGTACTAATAATACACATAGCTAATACATGCATTATTTTCTTTAATACCTTCTACCAAACTATCCTTACTGTCTTACTATTATATCCTTCCAAATTTGTACAATCAAATCCAATTTACGAATTCTTTTGTTTTTTGAATCTTTTGATCTAGACAATTTTCGATCTTTTCATTGATTTAATCATTGAAACTTACTAACTCCACTAATCGAAATAATATGCCCCACTAAAAAGAGTAGAGCGCCCCTCGATAATTTTCAATCTAATATTTTCACAATGGTTGTTTAGTTTTAAAGCAGAATGTGAAATGTATTATTAACCGTCCAACAATAATTTTATAAGTAACTATACTAATAAAAATAAAATAATTTAATTTTATGCACTACAGTATAAAAGATAGTATTTATATAATAAATTTATTTATGACATAATTACATTTAAATTTATATAATAAGCATTGAATAATAACCTGATAAAGATGATAATCAAATTACTATTACATATTAAACTGCATTGTTAATATGAAAAATCTTAATATTGATAATATATATAACTTAAATTTGTAAAAATACTATCCACATTGTTTGTAGGCCAAAAGAGACTATCTGTCATGATTTCTTAATTAGTAAATTTTCATTATAAAAGTTTGTGAATATTACAACTTTTTTGAAGGCATGAAATCTGACCCAGTTGAAATAAGATACGACTTTAAGTTATATGTGTGGTTACGGTAAGGAATTTCTTATCATTAGGTTTTTTTTATAAATCTGTTATAGTATATGATTTTTGTCTTGGTTTTAAGATTATAAATATAGATATTTTTTGGATGATCTGATAATATAAATAACGATGTATAAAATTTGAATTCTACATTAATACGATAAAAGAAATTGACCAAACAAACACTTTTTAATTTTGTTAAACACTCAAATAAGCAAATACCAGCTTAAAGACCAATCCAATCACCCTCTTAAACTAGCACACATACTTTTCTTCAAGAAATATGAGTTCCTGCAAGGGAGTTCCAACGTTGTTGACACTCTTCTTCTTGTCTTCCTTCCTTAGGCTGCTGCCCGGACAACAACCCGAATTCAGAATTTCGAAAATGCATAAGATTCAATGTCAAATTTCCGGCAGCATCATTCATAGGTCCCCAACCATGTGTCTCGAGGACCATATGATCGCGATTATGATGAGTTGAATTCAAGATTTTTTGTTGGATGCTCAAATTCTGCATCGGCTGATGCTGGTTTCGTTGCCAATCTTTGTCAAGGATAATCTGTTGAGCTAGAGTAGATGCTCTATTTTCAGCAATCAGCTCACTAATAGTGCCACTACTACATCTTGCAGGGAGATTGCCCTCTGATATCCATGAATCATTCTTGGATGACAGAAGAGAGAGAGCACGTCCGTCATTTACTCCTAAGTGCCGATAATTTCCTGCTTTTTGTTAGGACAAAGGAAACTAGAGTTATAGATATATCTTGCTCTAGAAGTAAAATCCATTTAGCGAGTAACAGTTACTCCCTCTGTCGCAATTTACATAACATTATTCTTTTATCAAGATTTAAATGTATTTTTCATTATATTAACATGAAAAAAATTGTAATTTATATTTTTTCTGTAAAATATTTGAATATTTAAATATTTCTAGAAGTGAAATCCATTTAGAGGACTCTTGTATTAAGAGTCTAAGCAATAAAAAACAAAGTAAATTTGGAATACATGAAAGAGGGAAACCTATTAAATGAGAAATTAAGTATCGAGATGGGTAATTCTGACCAAATTGACAAAAGATATCTTATAATGTAAGAATTTTTACTCTTCGGGGCATCACAATTCCCTCCTAATTTGCTATTCGTTGCCATTAAAGCATCAAATTTCATGTTGTGTTATACCCTTTCTAAAATATTTAAAAAAATTCCTTTTTGTAAATTCTTTTGAACGTATTATTCAAAGGCGGAGCCAGAATTTCAACTTTATAGATTTTAAATTTTAAAATGACAATTTCAAGTATTAAAGATCGGGTTCTAAATTTAATATTTATACTCTATATTTAATGATTCTTAGCACAAACAGTATTTGACCAAAACTGAGTTAGGCCGAACTCGTATTTGGATTTCTAGCTCCGCCCCCTGGAATTATTCCAAGTAAAGTTTTAAGGGAAATGTTACCTCGAGAAAGGTTTCTCGTGTTAGCATAATGATCTTGAGAACTCTTTCTTCTTCTCTCATTATGTCCTGCTAATCTCCTCCTGCAACTCCTCTTTGACTCATCAAACTCACTCACTGAATGAAACCTTCATACAATAATTCCAAAAAGCAATCATCAGCAGCAGCAGAAAAATTTACTCCACTATATAGGATCTACATTGGATAGGCATCATGATACATGTAGACTAAGACAAATACAAAGATAGAGAGATATATCTTGGTGCAGTTGCTATATATGATAACAATACTACTGCGATAATCCTTGTGTCCTTGTCAACATTAGTACTACTGGATAGTTGTACCTCACAGAAACGTGAATAAAATGAACAGGTGGGGAAAATTCTTTAGAAGTAACCTATTTTAGAAGTCAAAGAAGCACAAGAAAGTAACAAAAGAAGCTTTTACTCTTAATACTGTCGGTGTAGTTTAATTTTGGTGTAACTAAGTAACAACAACAACATATTCAGTGTAATTTCACAAAGTGGGGTCTGAATAGGGTAGGAAGTATGCAAATTTTACCTCTATCTTTATGGAACAAAGAGATTGTTTTCGATAGATCTCGATTGGTGTAACTAATAACTTGACACTTTTTATGGGCAACTAAATGTGATTATCTTTTAGGTAGCTGATAATGTAAAAACTCTTACCATACACACTAGGTAAGAATGAATCTATATCTGTGCACGAAGTTGTTGGCCGTACAAAACTTAAAATTTTTGATCTTTTAAGTTTAAATTTTATACATTAATAGTATAAAAGTATTTTTATATTATCAGGTAAAGTAGATGATAACTATAACCATCATAATAAATGAACTACTAATTTAGAAAATAAAGCAAATTAATTAATATGAAAACCCCTATATAGTGTCGTATCTATAAGGTAGACTCATATACTGATAAACATTAATTATTGATGCAGCCAAGCCAAATACACAAAGCAATATTAGTAGAATTCGGAGGCCGCACCCTAAGATAAAAATTAATTATCGGTAACAAGAAATAAACGTTATGTAATTTTATAAGTAACAGAATAAATTAAACACATGATATTTTATTATGATCTTTTATACTATCAATATAAATAACGTTAATTTAATGAAATAATGGTGACCTGCTACACTGTTGACAGAAGCGTTGTTCAAGGCCAAGAACCACAACTTTAGGAGCTTTGGCATGCATTTCACAGACTTTATGTCGTCTGTGATAAGCCTTAGCATTCACCAGAGCCTCGTGGCATCCCTCCACCTGACACCTCGGCACCAAAGCCGCTGTCCCCGTCGCTGCAGCCACCGGCGATGCGGAGGAAGAGGAGTTTGATGGCCCTACCAAACCCCCATCACCACCACTAGGCAAATATTGTCTCCCTCTCTTATTGTTCATTACAAACCCCATCCCCGTCACCTGTCCACCACCCTGAGGTTCATGATTAAAGAACAATTCAGTGAACAAAGCATCCCGCGTTTGTCGAGTCTGAGGCTCATAATTGTTTTCAGTATAACGCCTCTTGCCTAAGTTAAGATTCAAACACATCAAATGATGGTCCGTATTAGGATACTGTCTTTCTCCGTGAAAATAATATTCACTTACAGCACCTTCATTTACTTGTCTTTCTACTTCGAAACTGTTCAATGTACACGTGGAGTCGAACGTTTGCCCAACAGTTAGGTCTTGGGTGAATGATGAGCTGTTAGAAGTACCGAGTTGCCAGAAGTTCCATGCAGGAGTTGAATTACTGTTTTGTCCCCCACTACTCCCACCATTGTTGCTAGTGCAGCTTTCAAGACTATTGCTGAAAAAGTTGCAACTTCTGTTTTCCATTGCTTATTTTTGTGTGTTTTCTGGCAGTAACTATAGAGGTACAGTAGTATTATGGTCTAGGAATGGTAAGTAAAGTACTTAGTGGATATAATGTTTTGGATTGGATAGTTGGAGTGATAAGGGGCTTATATTTCCTGCTGATACACTATGGGGAAACAGTATCCAAAGCCGGATTTTAATCTTTAGTGATCCGACTTTTTTAAAGTTTTTCACATTGAAATATTGTACAACAATAAAATAACAACAACAACAGACTCTCTGAAATTACACAAAGTGGAGTCTCATGTGATAGAGTTTACTTAGACTTTCTCCCTACCTTGAAAGGTAGAAACGCTGTTTCCGGTAGATTTTCGGCTCAGAAAGTATTGAAACATTGTACTTTTTTGTTATTACGGGTTTGAAATTTAATAATATCTCTGTTTCAAAAAGATTATACTACTTTTCTTATTAATTTATCCCAAAAAAATTGATACATTTCTATACTTAGGAACAATTTAACTTTATGAGTTGATGTACAGCCACACAAATATCTAAAACTTGTTTTGGACCACACATTTAAAAAAAAATCTTTATTTATTAAATTGTGTGACAAATCAAACAATAATAATCTTTTTGAGACGGAGGAATTACTTTCCATTTATGATTCTTCTATTTTATTTTCCCTTGTTTCAAGAGAAATGACACTTTTTTGTACTTGGAGCCTCTAGTTTTAAAATTTTACATTTAATGATGTAATCTTTTAGCCATAAAAATGTTACTCTACATGCTTAAATATATAAGTTTTAAAAAGTAGTCCCAATTATATATTTTTAATATAAGTATCTAAGTAAACAACGTCATATAAAAGTAAAGAAAAAGTATTCAATTGTCCAAGTTTATATTATGTATATTGACTGGTCACTTATAAAAAAAATACATTTAAAACATGTGGAGATATAGATGTTTGTGTCTATAAATCATGATCTCATTAAAGATATAATAACTACTCGCTCCGTCCCACAAAGACTGCCTTAATTTTTTTATTAATTTGTTCCAAAAAATTGACATATTTCTATATTTATAAATAATTTAATTTTATAATATATTTTATTTAAAGTTTATTTTGAGCCATATATTTCAAAAAAAAATATTTTATTTCTTAAACTTCGTGTCAACTCAAATTAAAATAATTATTTTGAGACGGAAGAAGTAATTTAAAGCTGAATTATTTTAAATATAAAAAGTTACTGCATTATGCTCGTTGGGATAGACAAGAAAAAGTGTACTCCTATTACAGTTGGGGCGAAGAAAGTATTGGTTATAATTTTAACGAATTTTACATATATATTTGTGATAAAATACTGAAATCATTTGAACTTAACATCCGTCTCTGCTGAAAGCAAGGGACATCAGGGCTTTGTCTTCTTAAAAGAAGAAAGTAAAGATATGGCAATCAATAAAGAACATATCAAAGTGGAGTCGAACAAAGATTGTAAGATGTTTCTTGAAACAGGGGGGGGGGGGGAAGGGGGCTGGGGTGGAGAGTTGTGGATGATGAACTGTATTCTACTTGAATTGCTACTTCTGTGACTATTAGGGTTAGAAACTTTAAAGGAAAAAGGCTGGTAATTTGCAGGAGATGATAAGAAAGGAGCGAGTGATGATCGATTAAGACTGTCTGATCAGATTGAGGGAATATTAGTTGCGCCACGTGAGTTAGAATCGGATAATATGCTTGCTGGACCAATACAAACACTTCAATATCCATTTGGTTGACATATTAGTTGCACAAGAATTATAATAAATTTTAATGGGATTTTTATAATAAATGAATTATTATATGATTAATAACACATTGTATATAGCCCATAATAATATATAATGGTCTAGTTATCGTTTTATTATTGTTGCTACCGTTCTTTTCTCAATTATTTTCTACATGGCGTGCTTCTTCACTACTGCATATTCTTTTCGTACAGCTATTGATATGTTTTACTTGAGCCGAGGGTCTATCTGAAATAAATTCTTCACCCTCACAAGGTAGAGATAAGGTTGTGCCGTCTTTAGATCCACTTATGGAATTACACTGAATATATTATTGTTGTAATAATATTTAGGGGTTTAGACATCACTCAGATTCAGGATCTTCCGCTGCGCGAATTTCCTGAGTCATTTATGTAGGAATTATAATATATGATTTGTTTATGCCAAGAATATTAACAAACAGATTGTTGTGTGGCGAATAATAATATAGAGATTAAAAGCATATATATCGCGTAGAAACTACCTGCTTTAAGGGACATTCTTTGCTTAAATGTTTCAAACTCCATATTGCTAAATGCTAATTAATGTAAGCTTATAATTGGGACAGCACGTAGTGATTCATGTAAGCTTATAATTGCTAAAGACTGGGCAAAGTAACAATCAAAGAAGTTATACTCGAATGACAATATTCAATGCACGTAATACTTTCACACTCATGTAAGGTTGTGTCAGTTAAGAACGGCGTGGGCTGAGTACTAAATCACCAGAAAGCCCTTTCTTAGGCATTTCATCAAACACATAGACCCGTATGCAAATTTTTCCTCGGATTCTCTTTCAGCAAGTAAGCTTTAACTTACCTCCAGCTATAATCTTAAACTTTTCCTGTTCTTCAAGTATTCAAATTACGATTTACAATTCACCTAATAATCGGAATGCTCATAGGTTTCATCTTTATTCTCTTTATAACTTAGGGAATATTTTGGTTTAAGTCATCCAAATTCAAGAAGGAACGAAAATTTAGAGAAAAAGAATAATGAGAGAATTCTTTCTTGCATTTCATTCATCACAATGACCTCCTTATATTGAGGTAAGTTCTTCCTTTCCCCAGTCTAATAAGGAAATTCTATTCTAATAAAACTACCATAATTATAATTTATCAAAAATAAACTATTAGACTTAGAATAAGATTATATCATAAACCTATTAGGCTTAGACTAGGTTTTCCCACCCTACAAGAAGAAATACATTTGCCAACAACAATTTTGTTGTCATATATTGGATGCTATTTCCAAAAATAGTTTCCGCAACAATAAAAGTTGTTGCATGCCGTTGCAATAACCTCTAATGCGAAAAGTATTCGTAACAAGTTATTTTTTTGTTGGCATTTATGTTTTTTAGCAACAATGTATTAAATTTTTATGGCCATTTACGATTTTTAGCAACAATGTATTAAATTTTTATGGCCATATACGATTTTTAGCAACAATATATTTATTGTTGTTAAAAATTTATTGTCAATTCTGTACTTTCTTGTAGTGCCAATCCGAATTCGGACACGGTCCGTCAATAAACTAAGTTTACGTCTACCAATTCTATCAAACAACGAGTAAGAACTATCACTAATAAATATCTAAGACATAAAATTTGACACTTACTGAAGGACTCCATCTAACTTTCCCAATTCCTTAACAAGTCCCATTAACAGACGACTACGGGCTTATCAATTATTTTCCATCCATCAAGCCAAAAATATATACCATTACTACTCGTAAACATTGCCAGACATATGATAGATGAAATTATCTCAATAACTTTGAATCTTAAAGATTTCTCAATTGGTTTTTTGTCCCAAACCATGTAGCTTCAATGGTGAAATCTAAAGATTCAAAGTAAAGCTGTATTAAAACTACGATTAATGGAGTGAAATTAACTTTAAAACATCCATTATACATACCTAATTGTGCATGATATTGTCCAAGGTCGTATTCCCTTTAGAGACGAAGACTCAATGTTCAAAACCTTAAATAAAAGCCTTTACCAACAACAACAACAATCAAGTGTAGTCCCACAATGTGGGGTCTAGGGAGGGTAGAATGTACCAGATTTTGTTGAATCTAAATATTTATAACTGCGTAACCGCGAGCCACCAACACTTCTCTCTAACTTTTGATCTCTTTCTCCCATCGCACTCTTTAACACTGATTTAAGCACTTTTACCATCTTAGGACTTAAAAATCAAGTTTTCCATGTAATTTCATCAAACGAGTTAACTCAAGACTTAAGAAATCTGAGAGGGACATAAGCTTCTTTGGGAGTAGTAAAAAAGAAAGTTTGTAAAAGTTGAATTGAGAATTTTCAGTTGAAGTTTGCCTCAAACTCGTATCAGTATTTTATTAATATTTCAAATATTGAAGTTCCGTATACTCTTTACAAATAATGATAGAAAACAACTATATTTACAAAAACTAAATGTTACTACTCCCTCCAATTATATAATATTGTTTGACTGGATACAAAGTTTTAAAAAAAGACTTTTGAGATTTATAATTCAGAATAAGTCTTAGATATTTTTGTGATTATAAATCATTTTATAAAATTTATTTATTTTTAAATGCAAACTTTTTTTTTGGAAGAACTAAAAAATAAAAAGTATAATATAAAATGAGATGGAGGGGGAACGTAGTATGTACATATAATGAAAGATTTATTGCAAGAGATGAAGTTAGCTTCAAGATGAATATTATTGATGGAGTGGTTGATAACTTGATATTGACATCTTGCCGACAGAGCTGTGAAGAAAAGTCGCTAGTTTGCTCTCATAAATGTTATGTCTCTCATATGTTTGAGAACAATTATTCACCATTTTTGACCTACGGTAGTTCTCACTCTATAAGATACAAAATTCAAAAGTTTTCTTAGTCCCGAAAATAAAGTCAAATGAACTGAAATAATGGACAAAAAAACTGTATTTAAACTACTTATGGCACAGTAATTTCATATGTAGGTGATTTGGCTAATTTTATCTGTTAAAATCTGTGATTCGAGTTTTTTAAATTTTTTTACAATATGCAATATCGAAGGTTAACAAACGCCTTCACTTGTTATAACCATATGTTACATTAGCATTTGTTAAAAGGTTGAAGAAATTTGATAACATCATAGAAAAATAAATCAAACAAACAACTAGTGATCACATGTAGGCAAGGTTAACTAGAAAACACATGCACAGATTTTGAAGCTCTAAATCACGCCTGTAATGTTGGACAAAATAACATTAATTGCCATGAGAGATAAAATCAAAGAAGTTCATTTAACTCTTCATAGGTTAAATTTTTTTAAAAATATTACAAGTAATTTAACTCAAGTTTCCTAGTTTTGTAATAAAAATATCAAACTTAGATCAGGAAAAACTTAGTATAAAGTATTAACCGTAGCCAAATGTCTCGTCATCTAATTAGTGACGCGCATGAATGAGCCGAGGGTCTCTCGAAAACAACCGTTCTACCTACCCAGATCCCACATTGTGGAATTTCACTGGGTATATTGTTGTTAACTATTAACTCAAGTTAAATTTTTATTACAAAATTAGTGAAAAAAGATAAAACTTTTACCGTCAAAAACTTCAGCTATTAAATTTAAAAAATAATAATTTAACTTTTTCCAATTTTTTAATTACAAAAATTTTAACTCAAGTTTCCAAATTTTGTAACAAAATAAGTTAAACTTTTTCCTGGAAAAACCTAATGAATATTGTTAACTTAAGTTAAATTCTTTATAACAAAATTACGAAAAAAGTTAAACTTTTACCTTTAGTTTATTGAGTTAATTTTTTTTACCAATTTTATTTTTAAATCAACTTTTCATATGTTAAGTTTTTCCTAATTTTTTTATGACAAAAAACTTAATTCGAGTTTCCTAATTTTGTAATAAGAAAATTAAACTTTACCAAGAATGAATTAATAAACATTGTTAAGTCAAGTTAAATTTTTTATTACAAAATTAGGGGGGAAAGTTTAACTTTTGCCATGAAAAAGTTGATTTAACTTCTTTTTTTCCACAAAAAATAATTAAATTAAAAAATAATAATATAATTTTTCACTAGGTTAACTTTCCTAATTTCTCTTATTACTAAATTTAATTCACTCCTAATTTTGTAAATACAACAACAACAACATACCCAGTGAAATCCCACAACGTGGGGTCTGGGGAGGGTAGAGTGTACGCAGACCTTACCTCTACCTTGGTAGGTAGAGCGGTTGTTTTCGAAAGACTCTCGGCTCAAGACACAGCATAAACACAAGCAAAGCAAGAGAAACAATCAGACTCGGACAAGAAATTTAAAGCACTATGACAATGATGGTAACAAAAGCGGATAAGTCATGATAAAGCATTCTGAAAAAAGAAGAAGCAATAACTAACACATGTACATAAGATAAACAAAGTACACGAAAGAACACAGCAACAGGAATCAAACGACTCACTCCTAATTTTGTAAATATAAAAAGTTAAATTGTTACTAGGAAAAACTTAATAAAAATTGTTAACTCGGGTTAAAATTTTATTAAACTAGAGGAAAAGTTAAAATTTACCATGAAAAACTTGAGTTACCTTTTTTTCTTTCAAAAACAAGTTAATTTAAAAAAAGCTAACTTAAATTTGCGTAGGTTAACTTTTTCCTATAAATTAGATGAATTTATAGAGGTAGAGCCAAAACTTTTAATTTATGTATGAGTTCTAAAATATAATTTATTTTATTTATTGAATTCTGAATAAATTATTTGTATATAATAAATTTAACTATTGTGCATGTGTTTTCTAGTTAACCTTGTGTTCATGTGTTTTCTAGTTATTTGATTTAATTATTTTTCTATGATGTTATGAAATTTCTTTAACGTGTAGCAAATGCTAATATAACATAAGGTTTTAACAAGTGGAGGCATTTGTTAATCTGAGATATAGCATACACTACTTATCGCATATAGTTCCTGCGCTCTGTATTTTTATAAAATAAAATAAAATCGAATAACGAATAACGAATAGTCAAGCCACCTAAAATTACTACGTTATATGTAGTTTAGATACAATATTTTCGTCTATTACTTCCGTCCATTTTGCTTTTTTCCTTGTCATTTAGGCTCCGAACTCTTTTTCTTATAATACATTTTCTTTTTTCAAAAAGAAAGGAGTTGATTGCTCATATAATCACTTAATTATGGGCAATTGATCACGAGTCTTGGATTTTGCTTGGATGCATCCGAGCCTTTAATAGAAAAAATTAGCCATGAACAGACTTTTGATTCGTTAATGAATCCCTGAAGATTTTGCCCGTGAAGAAATGGTGCAAGTTGTATTTTTCAAACTAAGTAGTTTTTGGACATTTGTTTGATCGAGATAAAATGATGATTATGGTTTAAGGGGTTCGAAGAGGAAGTTGTTGGAGAAGATGACGTTGTCGATGAAGAAGTCATAGGCTTTGATACCGTATTAAATTTTGGCAGAGATGCAAGCAGAAGATGAAGATATATATAAAAATATTCAAAGGTGAAAGATAGAATAATTTCTCTTAGGAATTTCTTTCATTATTCACAATATATATAGCTGTACAAGGTTGATTCCTAATATGGTACGAATCCTAACTTACCTTACAAATGTTGATTCCTAATACAATTAGAATCCTAAGTTACCTTAAATATATATTTATCATAATTACAAAATATACGACGAATATTCTGAGAATATTCGCTAATACTCCCCCTCAGACGGAGCGGGAGAAGGCCGAATGCTAAGGCTGGATCGGAAGTCGGTGAAGTGCTGTCGCGGTAGTCCCTTTGTGAAAATATCTGCATACTGATACGAGGAAGGTACGTGTAAAATTTTGACCTGACCACGAGCACCCTTCTCTCGCACAAAGTGGATATCCATCTCAATATGCTTAGTTCGCTGATGTTGGACTGGATTATGAGACACATAGATAGTAGATATGTTGTCATAATAAACTATAGACGCCTTGCGTAATGGACACTGGAGCTCCAAAAGAAGATTTCGGAGCCAACAGATCTCAGCGACGACATTAGCAACTCCGCGATATTGCTTGACTTTCGAGCGGAGACGGCGTGGCTGCGCTTGGCGGACCATGAGATAAGATTATCCCCAAGAAATACACAGTACCCTGAGGTGGAGCGACGTGTGTCGGGGCATCCTGCCCAATCTGCATCCGTGTAGGCTAGAAATTTGGTTGGGGCAGAGGGGTATAGATGTAAGCCAAAGTCAAGTGTGCCCTTAACATATCTGATAATATGTTTGAGGGCGGCAAAATGGGACTCTCGGGGGTCGTGCATGAACAGACACACCTGCTGAACGGCATATGCAATATCAGGCCTAGTGAATGTAAGATACTGAAGAGCACCTGTTAGACTCCAATATAGAGTGGGATCAGAAACTGGCGCACCGTCATTGGCACTAAGCTTGGATTTTGAGTCCACCGGAGTTGGCATAATTTTACAATTTGCCATCTTGGCCCTCAGACACTATCTCTTCGCATACTTTCGTTGACACAGAACATATTGGCGGCCAGATCTAGTCACCGATATACCCAAAAATAACTTAGCTTCCCCAAGTCGGTCATAGCAAATTCGGTTTGAGTAGAGTAATGATTTCATTCTTCAACCCGTCGGATGAGGCGGTAAGAACAATATCGTCGACATATAATAGCAAATATCACAGATCTTTGCTACCTCGGTGAAAAGTGAAGAGAGAGGTATCACACCTGCTACATACAAAACCAATATGCAGAAGATACCTGGCGAACCGATCATACCAAGCGCGGGGGGCCTGTTTCAATCCATACAATGACTTCCTAAGACGACACACAAACTGTGGAGCTGCCGGATGAACAAAACCAGGAGGCTGATGCATGTACACAGTCTCTTTCAAATCCTCATGAAGAAATGCATTCTTGACATCAAGCTGATGAATCGGCCAATGCAAGCCCATAGCAATACTGAGAACAGTCCGAATAGTGGCCGGTTTAACAACCGGACTGAATGTCTCACCACAATCAATACCCTCCTGCTGATTAGTGACATTTGCAACTAGTCTTGCCTTATACCTCTCTAAGTCACCACTATCTCTGAACTTGTGATGAAATAGCCACATACACCGGATAACATTCACACCTGCTGGTCTAGGTACCAAATCCCAAGTGTTCTGCTTGGTTAAAGCGTTAAACTCTTCGCACATGGCCGCATTCCAATTGGGGTCCAGTTTAGCTAGTTTTGGATTCTTTGGAATGAGTGATAAGGTTTGTGTGGAGAGATTGAAGTGAACCTTGGGTTTGAAGATCACGTATTGTGCACGAGTCTCCATGCGGTGAGGGGGCTGCAGTGGGAGGTCGGGGCCAGTTCTTGGGTGGTAGGCGGTGAGGCTGCGGGGCCGGTTAGCGGCGGTGTTCTTGCTGCGAAGCGAGAGACTCGGCGAGGTTGTTGGATTTCTTTGGGTGGGCGGTGTGGGTGGTGCATTAGACTCAACAAGTGCGGCATGGGTGGTGTGGGAGCTGGATTGGGTGGTAGCATTGCTTTGCGGGAGGTCGAGATGACCTTCTTTGGAAGCGGCGATGGCGTCGGAACAGTGAGCTGCTTCTTTGATGATTTTGGATGACCAGGAGACAAACTCGGTTCATCGAGAAAGATGTAATCGGTGGTCTGAAATTTCTGGAGATTTGAAAAAGGAAAGGTTGTCTCGTTAAAGGTAACGTGACGGGAGACGATGATTTTGTGAGTAGCAATGTCATAGCACAAGTAGCCCCGATGATTAGGAGATAGACCAAGGAAGACACATGGAAGAGTGCGAGGGGCAAGTTTGTAAGGTGCAGTAGAGGCTATGTTGGGGTAGCATAAGCATCCAAAAATACGTAGGTGATCATATGATGGCTGCCTACGGTGTAAGATTTCTGTAGGGATTTTGTTTTGGAGTGTGCTAGTTGGTAAAATATTTAGAAGGGATTCTACCATTTTGACAGCATAGACCCAAAAAGGCGGTGGTAGGCAGGCATGAAACAGAAGTGTGCGGACCATGTTATTGATGTTACGTATAATTCTTTCAGCCTTTCCGTTTTGGGAAGAAGTATAGGGACAGAAAAAATGGAAAACCATGCCTTGTTTAGAATAGAAATTGTGAAATGCCGAGTTATTAAATTCACGTCAATTATCACATTGGAATAATTTAATAGTTTTTTCAAATTGTGTCTTAATGAATTTTTGAAACTCGAGGAATTTTGCAAAAACATCAGATTTGAATTTCAGTAGGTAAATCCAGACAAAATGTGAAAAATCATCCAAGAATACTAGATAGAATTTATGACCCAAATAGCTAGCAATCGGAGATGTCCATAAATCAGCATGAACAATATCAAAAGGAGAAAAAGTAACACTGTTTGATGACATAAAGGGAAGACGAGTATGTTTGCCTAGTGGACAAGAAAAACAATGTTGGGCAATTTTCCCATTATTACATTGAATACGCTTAGAAGTCCTAAGAAAAGTAAAAACTGGGTCTCCGGGGTGTCCGAGTCGGTTGTGCCAAGTTGAGGGAGAGATCGCCGCAAGGGATAGAGGTGCTTGCGGTCTGACAAATGAAGATTGAGTGAATGTGTAGAGGTCTCCCACACTATTGTAAATGTGTAAGAATTTTCCCGTATTGAGTTCCTTCACGTAAAAACCAAAGGGTCAAATTCGGCGCATACGTAATTATTGCTAGTGAATTTTCTAACATAGATTAAGTTTTTAATGATGTTAGGTGTGTATAGGACGTGGTTTAGGGAGAAAGGTGGATGTGGATGTGGATGTTTGGTGTGTGTGTTACCGTAACCTTCAATTGGAATGCGATTACCATTGCCGACAGTAATAAATTGAGGACATTTTAGCCGACGTAGTTGAGATAGGTTACCTGACGACCGGGTGAGGTGAGATGTGGCTCCGGTGTCCATGTACCAATTGGCTGTTGAAGGTTCACGGTGGTGTATGCCTGGCCCAAATCAGTCGGGCAGTGCTGCTATTTGGCTGTAATGGTCATTGCGATTCTTCTTTACTCGGATCGCAATCAAGTGGGCTCTTCTTCTTCTTCTTGGTAGGCTGCCAGTGGGTGAGGCAGGGCCCAACAGGCGATCGACCAAAGGCTTTGGGCCCAGGCCCTGCGGTCGAGATGCGGGCATGCGAGCAAGGCCCGATTCTTTGGTTGGGCCCGCCTTCTTCTTGGTTGGACCATCTTCTTTGTTATCCGATGGTTGTTTGTTGTCGATCTGCGGTTGCGTTAGCCCTTTCATGACCCTTGCCTTTGTTATTGCGACCTCTGCCGCCACGACCTCCGCCGCTCTGTTGCTGCTGCTTCTTCTTTGGAGCTATTTGGTTCTTCTTGGCGCGGTGTTGCCATCTCGTCAATCCGCTAACGCCTTTTGATTATGTTCCTCTTGTTTAGCACGTCTAGTTTCTTCCAACAATAGTTGTGAACGTGCCTTGTTGAAACTTGGGAGAGGGTCGGCTTGTTGAATCATTGTTGCGAGTGTGTCATATTCACCTTTCGGTAAACCCGCAACAAGTTGAAGCACCATCTTGGTTTCTGAAACAGAAGTCCCGACGTTGGATAGTTGATCGGTTATGAGTTTGATTGCTTACAATATTCGGACATGTTGTTAAAATTCTCGAGCGGGTATTGTTGAATTGCTCTTCCAAATACACAAACCGAGTATTTTTATTGTCTGAAAGATTTCTTCTAGCGGACCCAAAGTTCACGTCTTGTAGCTTTTGTTTTCATGATAGTGCATAACAGATCTTTGGAGATGGTGCCGTAGATCCATTGTTTGACGATGGCGTCAAGACGACGCCAGATTGAGTCTGTAACATCGGTGGGACGAGGAACAAATTCGTCAATGTGATCGAGCACGTTGTATGCACATGCATGAATGTAGAATAGTTCCATCCACATGGAATATTGACAGTCTTCTTGGTCAAGAATTATAGGGATAAAATTCTTGATGTTGTTAACGGCGAATGCCGGATGAAAAGAAGTTACTGAACGTTGAGAGGGGTTTTCAAGTGTGCCAGTGGATGAAACGGAATTTGTGGGGGAAGACATGGTTGCCTCCTGTCGAGGGAAGGGAATTTTCTGGTTTGGCCGAAATATGGAGGAAGAAATCAGAATTTTTTTTTTTTCTGTGAAAGCAGAAAAAAAATCTGATTTCGGTCGGGAATGAGGATTTAGGTTTTAGGCTCTTAATACCATGAAATATAGAATAATTTCCCTTAGGAATTTCTTTCATTATTCACAATATATATAGCTGTACAAGGTTGATTCCTAATATGGTACGAATCCTAACTTACCATACAAAGGTTGATTCCTAATACAATTAGAATCCTAAGTTACCTTAAATATACATTTATCATAATTAAAAAATATACGACGAATATTCTGAGAATATTCGCTAATAAAAGGCTTTTTTATTTTATATGGTAATGGGTATACTTTGGAGTCCTAAAATAATAGATAAATAAAAAATACATAGGAAAAGAAATCGTAGTCCTAAATCAATGAGGATTGTGATGTAGTGGTTGTGGGTGGTGGTACGTTGATAGTGATGAGCGGAGATAGTGACAATAATTGATAATAGTGGATAACAACAGTTAGTAGTCACTAGTGAATGCAGTAGTGGTGAAGTGTCATCTTTGTCGAAATCCTTAAATAAACATCTTAATGAGAGTAAGACTTTGTTATAGATCTCAATTATTCAGATTTATTCAGACTAGTTAAGTGATAGTAACAATAAAAACCAAACACAATTAATGACCAAGATCTAATAAGATTCAGATTTAAAAACAAACAGAATAAATGACTGAGATCTGAATGAATAAGATTAAGACCTTCCTAATGCGCAGTAAAACAAACAAAAAGCTACTCTTTGATCCCAATTTATTATGATGTTTGCTTGGGTATGCATTTTTTTAAAAAAAAAATTGAAGCCTGTGATTTAAAACATGGGTATGAATATTGTTGTTGTTGATTTAAAACATGGCGTGATGGTAGTTTGAGGTCGTGTCCTCGGTTGGGGGTAGGGTCAAGGGGCAGAGGTGGTACGGGAACTGGGGGAGCTCATAGGTTGCGCGTTGGGTCTTGGAACATAGGTATTCTAACGGGGAAGTCAATTGAATTAGTGAAGACTCTTAAGAAGCGGATGATTAGTATAGCTTGTGTTCAGGAAACCAAATAGGTAGGAACTAAGGCTTTGGAGGTAGATGGGTATAAGTTGTGGTACTCAGGGCGCGCGAGGGGTAGGAACGGAGTAGGCATATTAGTGGATAGAGAACTCTAAGATCAAGTTGTAGAGGTTAGGAGAGTGAACGATAGGATGATGACTATTAAGCTAGTTTTGGGAGAGCTAACTTTTAACATAATTAATGCGTATGCGCCTCAGGCGGGTTTGTCAGAGGAGGACAAAAGACACTTTTGGAAGGAGTTAAACGAGATGGTGAGGGGTATCCCACAGACTGAGAAACTAGTTTTAGGAGGAGATTTTAATGGCCATATAGGGTCAACTGTATGATGATATAGTGGCGTGTGTGGTGGGGTTCGTCTTTGGGCATATAAACGAGACAGGAATTTTGCTCTTAGACTTCGTGAATGCTTTTGAGTTGATCATAACTAACTCAAGCTTCCAGAAGAGAGAGGAGCACTTAGTGACCTATCATAGTGTGGTGGCTAGGACTCAGATAGATTACCTACTCCTTAGTAAGGGTGACAAAGGTGTTTGCAAGGACTGCAAGGTTATCCCGAATGAGAAACTTACAACCCAGCATAAACTCCTGGTTATGGACTCAAAGATCAAGCTAAAAACAAGAAAGGAGTTTCTCCTGAACGACCAAGGATTAGATGGGGAGGCCTAACTGAGGTTAAAACTCAGGAAATAAGGGATATATTGGGGGCTATGGGAACTTGGAAGAGTAGAGGAGACGCTGATAGCATGTGGGCTAAGACAGCCGGATGCATTCGGAAAGCAGCTAGAGAGGTACTTGGGGTTTTAAGGGACAACTCCGATGAACATAAAGGGGATTGGTGGTGGAATGAAGAGGTCCAAAGAAACGTAGAAGCCAAGAAAGCAGCGTATGTGGCGCTAGTAGAAAGCATCGACGAGGACAACAAGAGTAGGAATAAGAAGAGGTATAAGGCAGCAAAGAAGGAAGTGAAGCTAGCGCTCACGGCGACTAAAACAACAGCCTTTGAGAACTTGTATAGAGAGATGAGTGCAAAGGTGGGGATAGGAAGTTGTTAGGCTCGCCAAGATGAGAGAGAGGAAGTCTCGCGACCTTGACCAAGTGAAGTGCATTAAATACGAGAATGTCAAAGTGTTGGTAGATGACACATATATTAGACGGAGATGGCAGACGTACTTCCATAAGCTCTTGAATAAAGAAGGGGACATGTATATTGTGTTAGGGAATTAGAGCAGTTTGAGAGTCGTAGAGATTTTTGGTACTGTAGGTGTATCAAGGCTGCTGAGGTTAAGGAGGTTATTCGTAGGATGAGGATGGAAAGAACGACTGAGCCTAATGAGATCCCGGTAGACTTTTGGAAGAGCGCATGGGATGCAGGTATGGAATGGCTGACTAGGTTGTTTAATATCATTTTTTGGACAATTAAGATGCCAAATGATTTGAGGTGGAGTACAATGGCCCCATTGTATAAGGACAAGGGCGACATTCAGAGTTGTAACAACTATAGGGCTATCAAGTTGCTAAGTCATACTATGAAAGTTTAGGAGACGGTGGTCGAGTTGAGGATAAGAAAAGATGTGTTGATAGCTAAGAGCCAATTCGAATTCATGCCGGTTCGATCGACTATAGAAGCTATTCATATTGTCAGGAGATCATTGGAGCAGTAAAGAGACAAAAAGAGACATACACATGATGTTCATTAAAACATATGATAAAGTCCCTCGGGAGGTTCTTTGGAGATGCTTAGAGTCTGAGGTTTGCATGTGGCCTACATCATGGCAATTAAAGACATGTATGAGGGTGCCAAGATTCAGATTATGATAGTGAAAGATGATTATGAATATTTTTCGATCGTGATGGGGTTGCACCAGGGGTCCGCCCTTAGCCCATTTTTATTTGCCTTAGTGATGGACCAATTGACGCGACATATTCATCAGGAGGTGCCATGGTGTATGATATTTGCAGACGTCATAGTTTTGATTTACGAGACACGTAGTGGCGTTAATGATAGGCTGGTAGTTTGGAGAACGATCTTAAAATCTAAAGATTTCAGGTTAGGAAAGGACTAAGATGGAGTACATGGAATACAAGTTTAGTGACGTGACGCAAGATACGGGTGCGAAAGTGAAGATCGAGGCACAAGTTATACCCAAAAAAAGAAGTTTCAAGTATCTTAGGTCCATTATACAAGGGAATGATGAGATTGATGATGACGTCGTCCACCGTATTAGAGCAAGGTGGATAAAATGGAGGTTTTCCTCTGAGGTACTCTATGATAAGAAGATGTCGCCTAGGCTAAAATTTAAGTTCTACAGAGTTGTGGTTAGACCAGCACTATTGTATGGGGCAGAGTGTTGGCCAGTCAAGAACGTCCATGTTCATAAGGTGAAAGTAGCGGAGATGCGGATGCTCAGATGGATGTGTGGTCATACTAGGAGAGATATGATTCGGAATGAAGATATACGGAACAAAGTCGGAGTGTCCCCTATGGAAGACAAGATGAGTGAAGCGAGACTGAAATGGTTTGGACATGTGAAGAGAAGGTGTGAGGATGCCCCAGTTAGGAGGTGTGAAAGTTTGACGGTCGTAGGAGTTAGGAGAGGTAGAGGTAGGTTGAAGAAGAACTGGATGGAGGTGATTAGACTTGATATGACTCAACTACAATTGATTGAGGACATGACCTTATATAGGAAACTTTGGCGATCGAGGATTAGGATAGAAGGGTAGTAGGTATTTGTGTTTTGTCGCGTTGTGTGTGAGAGGTGGGAAGCTAGCCTTTCCATTTCTTCTTTCCTTTTTCTCAGATGTATTATTTTGGTATCACGTCGATCATTATCTTTATGTGTGTATTACTATATTATACCATTTGTTTTGTATCTTGATATTTTGGTGCCTTATTTTTCACCCAACCCTGCATTGATTATATTTTTTTTGAGCCGAGGGTCTATCAGAAACAATCTCTCTACGATCTGCGTACATCCTATCCTCTCCAGACACCACTTGTGGGATTACACTGGGTATGTTGTTGTTGTTGAAATTATGTCTCTATGGGAAAAATAAAAATGTTTAAAGTTAAATTATTTTTAAATATAAAAATATGTTATTCTTTTTCGGAAGATTACAAAGAAAAGTGTATCAGGTTAAATGGGATAAAAGAAGTAGTCGACATAATATTATAAACGAGACACAGACTTTCATTTCGATGATATATATATATATATATCAAAAAGAGATAATCCACGTAGTGCTCTAAGCTTTTCATGTAAAGAATGGATCTTGGGCCTAACTCAACCCCAAAAGCTAGTTTGTACGGTAAGAATTGTCCAAGTCCATATAAGGAGTCCATGTTCCCATTCCATTTCCGATGTGGAACTCTTAACAATCCTCTGCACGCCTAGACCTCGTTAACTGGAGCGTGAACAATATAATTTGGAGGCCCAACATCGACGAACAAAGAATTGGAATGAGCCTGACTCAGATACCATGTAAAGAATGGATCTTGGGCCTAACTCAATCCCAAAAGCTAGCTTGTACGGTGAGGATTGTCTAAGTCCATATAAGGATTTCATGTTTCCATTCCATTTCCGATATGAAACTCTTAACATTTCCCATATTGAAAAGGTTATGAAATCGCTTGAGCTAGTAGCCGTCCAAAATGTCCCGTAAGATTCTGTGTTCGAACAACTTCAATATTCCTCAAATTCCCAAATGTAAATGTCGATTCCATGCCACACTTTGCATAAAGTCTTTAACGACCACATTATTTTCACATAGCTTTTTGACGAATGCATATGTAATGTCAGTGTCGATGGTGCTATTGCACTTAAGATGGATGATATATACTAATAGATATTTCCCGAATAATCTTTCATTAATTGTATATTTCTTATTTTAGGTAGAATTAAATTCCTATTGTAATTGGTCTCCTATTTTAGGTATAATTATATTTCCTATTGTAATTAGGTTGATTGGTTATCTAGTTTAAATATTCTTATACTACTATATATATCGTACATTATTGATAAATATAATCAAGAAACATATTTCTTTATGGTATCATAGCCTAAAAGTACCTCCACCATCGCCGACCATAGCTCTCGGCCGCCACCCCCACGGAACCCTGGTGTTTTTTTTCCATCCATTCTCTCTCCCTTCTCCTCCTAAATTTCATCTTCCATGGCTGACAAAACCAAATTTCATCATGCACTTGCAGTAAACAACATAAAAAACTTCATCCCTATCACCCTTGAGATGGAAAAGGGTCAATACTCCTTATGGGCGAAGCTTTTTAAGATCCATTGTTGTGTTTACGAAGTTATCAATCACATCATCCCTCCTACACCGAAGTCCACATACCAACTATCGACTTCGACTTCTAATGATGCACTATGATCTCGTTTGAACGCAGTCGTCCTCAAGTGGATATACGACACAGTCTCTAATGATCTATTGCATACCATCTTTAAGACCGATGCCACTGCTCAGTATTTTCCATGACAATAAAACTCAGTGAGCATTATACCTTGAAAATCAGTTCAAGGACGTTCATTAGGACGATTTACCAAACGTGTCTGTATATTGTCAAGAACTCAAGATGCTTGCCAACCAACTCTCCAACGTCGACGCACCAGTCACTAATTAATGATTGGTCATGCAACTTATTGCACGCTTGAACGAATCCTATGACGGCGTTGCCACCATCCTTTATGTCGCTACCTCCATTTTATGAAGTCCGTTTAAAGCTTATTCTTGAGGAAACCAGGAAAATCAAGCGCAGCACCACTCAAGCCAGCATTGTTGATGCCGCCCTCACCACCATTGTCGGGCCCTCATCCAACGACAGGGCCTCCAATTCCAACAACCAGAACTACCGGCCCGAGGACCCGCAACAGCCCGCATCTACCCGCGAAGGGGCAGTCCCCGTCGGTAGAAAACAACTAGTAGCGGCCGCGGCAGTGGCAGCAGCCTCCGCCGTGGGCCGCGTGGGCCCCACCGTCATGGGCCTCTCCTCCTAGCCCGTATCCGACATCCTCATGGACTCTACCTCAGAACTGACAGACCCACCCTAGCATACTCGGCCCACGTCTCCAACAAGCCTACACAACATAGGCCCTCTCGCCCTCAACTTATGCACCGACTGACATTGAGGCAGCTATGAACACAATGTCACTCAACGTTCCAGACGAAAATTGGTATATGAACACAGACGCCACATCTCACATGGCGACATCACAAGGTATTAAGAACAAAGATCCCATGAATGATGTCTTATTAGTGATATTAAAAAGGGTTCTCAAAAATCTTGAAAATTAATCAAAAACTAAACTCAAATGCTAAATCATATAGTATTAAAATAAAGTATTTCATCTGTTTCAGTTAGTTTATCTGGTTTTGACTTAGCACAGAGTTTAAAAAAGTAAAAATAACTTTTGAATCTTGTGGTCTTGAACTAAATTTATGTGAAATATACCAAAATGTCATTTAATTTTTTGGCCTTAAAACATGTCATATAAAAAGTTGAAATCAAAGAGTAAATGAACGAAAACCGAAAGTAAAAGAAATAAATTGAGACGGAAGGAGTATAAATGGGCTTCTCATAGAATAAGCAAAATTCCCGAAAAAAGTTGAATTTGGAATTCGGGCTAAATTTTGTATCATTTGTGTTAGTTTCAAATTATATGATCAACGCACTATTCATGATTCTACTCCTCTTCCAATAAAAGAAAGTTTTTAAAAAATAGGGGAGATAAAAAATGTTGCCTTATAGGCTGGTGACACGTGGACATAGAAATTTTCTGATAAATCTCTTTCTTTTTGGTTTTATTTTTGTCTTGTTTTTTTCAAGTCTGATAAATCTCTCCTATCCCGTACTCAACAATATGGATTGGAGACATGGGAAGGTCTGCATGTGTTCGTGCATAGAAGGTATACCAGATTGTTTCTTTTAATGAAACATACTAAAGCGTTGTTTCCAAAGTTAAAAGATAAAATGAGAGTAAAAGAAGAACTACAAGCTACCTAGCAAGAACCCCTAGGGGACCATTAGTTTCTCTTTTTGCTTTTTCAAGATATTTGAGTTTCAATATTGGGAGTTTGGGGACCATATTCCCTCACTTTTTCACTTATGTCTTTTGTCTCAAAAGAATCTCATTGCCCACTTTATCCAACTCAACATATTTATTCTTGTATTACTCCCCGTCTAAAAAATATTGATATTTTTTATTTTTCGAAAATTAAATAAATTATTTTTTTATCTTAATTTTTAAATGTATTTTAAATTATTGATTATGATTACTTATAATACTTTTTATTTAATTTTTAAATATATAAATTTTAATTTTAAAATTTTTAAAATTTTTATATTCTAACATACAATCAAAATTAAAAAGTTTAACTCTCGAAAAATGAAAAGTATCAATCTTTTTAAGATAAATAAAGTATATTCTTATTAAACTAACATATATGTCATCCAGATGACTTAAACGTTGGATCACATGCATGACACATATATGCTTATTCTTCTTACCTAAAAAAAGTGGAAAATTGATTAATTTGAAACCCTGTTAGAATTAGTTTCGCGTAGTATATACTTCCTCTGTTTTATAATAATCGAGTATTTTCATATTTTCAATTTATTTCATAATAAATGATTGTTTACCTAATCAAGCAGATATTGATTTTGCTTTTCCTATTTTAGCCTTTTAAATAAAAGGAGTTTTACGTAACGAAGAAATTACTAGAGAACTACTTCTTCTTCACGACATGTATTATTAAGATTTCTATAAGTGAATAGTTTTGTAAATGTTAAGAGTCTCACATCGGATATGAGATGTGTAATTGGTCTCCTTATATGGCTTGGAATCCTCCTCTTTTTGAGCTAGCTTTTGGGTTGAGTTAGACCCAAGATCCATTTATTTACATGGTATCAAAGTCAAAGTCAATTAATTCTTAGTTCACCGATATTAGGCCTCTATATTATATTGTTCATGCTCCAATTAAGGAGACATGTGCCTACGGGGAGTGTTAAGAGTCCTACATCGGATATGGGATGAGTAATTGGTCTCCTTATATGGTTTGGGCAATCCTCCTCCCTTTGAGCTAGCTTTTGGATTGAGTTAGATCCAAGATCTATTTCTTTATACTTAAGAGTATTTTCAAATAAAAAACAATATTTATTATGAAATGGAGGGAGTATGTCATTTGAGATAACTTATTTTTTAAAAAACATATCCAAAGTATATATTTTTTTACTACCAAAAGCATATTCAAATCCCAAAAGTTTACTACTTTAGTAAGTATTATATCTTTTTTCTTTCGGTTTTTTATTTGATGTTCGGTACCCCACATTGAAGCCCGATTATATCAGAATTTGTGTCGGGTAAAGTCCATTTCTGGGGAAAGCTCTCCCTACTAATGATTTTTTCATATTCAGGGATTGAATTCAAGACATTTGGTTAACGGAGGAGCAGTCTCATCACCTGTATCACATTCTTTGGTTGTAGTAAAAGGATGTTTGAATTGGCTTATTTTAAATCTTTTTTTATCAAAATAGCTTTTAAGCTAAAATATTGTGTTTATGAAAGATAAAAATACTTTTAAATACTAACTTTTAGACTAAAAAATACAAAATTAAACTAAAAGCAAAAAGTTAAATTTTAGCTTTTAACTTATGAACTATTTTTAAAAGCCAATCCAAACCTCCTCCAAATATTGTATCTACATGTTCGGAAATTCCACCGACTAACAGAAAATTGGTAGTCCCCGTTTGTCCATCAATATTCACAAATAGCAAACGTTGGTAATATTTGAAATAAATTGATAAGTATTCCAAATAAAACAACAATACTAAAAGAAATGTTTTTCATACCTTTTTCATTAATCAATACAATCATATATACATCTATAGGATCCTAAGAATATACTAAATTTATTTACATCCTAATTACATGATTATGATATGATTTGATTATGGAATTCTAATTACATGATTAAGATATGATATGATTAGATTATGGAAATAATAGTGAGTATTTCCATAATTATCTAACAGTCCCCCGCAGTCTTAGCTGGAGGTTCTCGTATGCTGAAATTGTCTCTGAAATCATCAAAAAGTACGCGCGGAAGACCTTTCGTGAAAATCTGCAATCTGATAACGGGACGGTACATAGAGAACACAGACTTGTCCACGAGCAACTTTTTCACGGACAAAAAATATATTCATTTCTATGTGTTTTGTGCGTTGATGTTGGATAGGGTTACCTGATAAATATATCGCACTCACGTTATCACAATAAACCACGGTTGTTTTTTCAATTGGACAATGAAGTTCCAAAAAAATATTACAGAGCCAATATGATTCGGAGACCACATTAGCTACCCCTCGATATTCTGCTTCAGCACTTGACCGAGATAGTGTCGGTTGGCGTATCGACGACCATGAAATGAGGTTGTCTCCCAGATACACACAATAACCAGAGGTGGAACGCTGTGTATCCAGAAAGCCACCTCAATCAACATTTGTATAAGATGTGAGACCAGAAATGGTGGACTTATACATATGCAACCCAAAATCGAGTGTACCCTTAACATATCGCAGAATTCGTTTGAGAGCCCTCATATGCTCTTCCTTCGGGTCATGCATATGTTAACAGACCTGTTGAACTGCATAGGATATATCAGGTCTTATGAAGGTGAGATGTTGCAATGCTCCTACTAAGCTACAGTATTGTGTCGGATCACTGTAGGGAATACCTGTAGAGTTACTCAATTTTGTATTTGTATCAACCGACGTGTGTGACGGTTTGCAAGAGGACATAGCGACTTTGTCAATGATCTCCTCGACATATTTCTTTTGACATAGAAACAGACCACCTGCATATTAAGTTACAAAAATGCCCAAAAAATAGTTTAAAGGGTTCAAATCCTTCATAGAAAATTCTGAAGCAAGAAAGGTCATAATAGACTAGCGAAGTGACTCAGATGATGTTGTGAGGATGATGTCATCCACATAGAGAAGAATATATGCCATGTCATTTCCCTTCTTATAAATGAACAAAGACTGATCAGAGCTGTTGTGTGAGAATCCCAGTATGGAGACAACCATGCAAACCTATTATACCACGCCCTGGGACCGTTTCAAATCATATAAAGATTTTTTCTACAAGAAAACATAATCTGGATGAGTAGGATCTCGGAAACCCAGAGGTTGGTGCATGTAAATTATTTCTTGTAGGTGACCATGTAGAAAAACATTCTTGACGTCTAACTGATGAATGCACCATGATTGGACAGCCAGACTGAGAACAGTCATGATAGTTTCTGATTTAACTACCGGGCTGAATGTTTTACCTCAATCCACGCCAACCTGCTGAGATCTGCCATCACCAACAGGAAAAGCTTTGTGTCTCACAAAAGAGCCATCAGAATTCTTTTTTATTATAGAAAACCCACATAGAACATATTATGTTCACATTAGATAGACGGGACACTAACTCTCACATCTTATTTTTAATAAGAGCATCAATTTCATCTAACATGACATCTTTTCAATTCGGGTTTAATAGAACCACTTTAGGATTTTTCAGAATCGGTGATGGTTGTACTGAAGATGTTAGGTTAAATTGACGCTTGGGCTAAAAAATCTTGTACATGGCACGAGTTTCAATGGTCTGAGGTAGGACAGAGACAAATAGCGGGGGTTGTTGGCTCTCGGTATTTGGATTGGGCTGAGAGAGACTCATGGTGTGGGTTGGTGGAAATGGGCATGTTTGGCAGTTTGATGAATTGGATGAGGGAGCAGAGGGCTCCCTCATTTGGGCCACCCAATTTTGAGAAATGGACTGGGCCGAGACCAAGGATGAGGGAGATGTGGACTCCCTGACTCAGACTGGCCCAATTTTATTTTATTGTTGGGTCGTAGCATTTTGTGTGCCATTTTGGGCTGGTCCAGTTGGGAAAATAGTGGGTTGGGCTTGTTGAGATGGACCATTTAGATGGTAATTTAAAAATGGATTTAGCCCTACGCCCAATAATTCGTATGAAGGCGGAGATGCCACGTGAGATTTAACAAAGGGAAATGTGGACTCATTGAACACAACGTGATAATAGGTGATAATTTTTCCATTAGACATATCATAACACTTATAGCCCCTATAATTTTGTGGGTATACCAAAAAAATACAAGGAGTGAAACGGGCTTGAAGTTTGTTTATGATTGTGGAAGGAAATAAGGGTAGCACAAACATCCGAAAACCCTCAAATATGTATAGGAAGGGATACGATGATACAAAATTTGTGTGCGTGATAGGTTTGAGAGTAGCTTTCTAGGAAGAATATTTAAAAGATATGTGGTCATTTGAAGAGCATGATGCCAAAAAAAATGGTGGTGTGGACGAATGCGTAGGAAGTGTGCAAATTAGATTGTTGATTGTTCGTATTTTTCTTTTAGCTTTCCCATTTCGAGGAGAAGTATGTGGACATGAAATATGCAATGACATTCCACTTTGGTGACAAAATTTCTTAAATTGGTCATTTACGAATTCTTTCTCATTGTCACATTGAAAACATTTAATGGACTTCTCAAATTGGGTTTGGATGAAATACTAAATTGTTTAAAAATAGTGGAGAACTATGATTTTTTACCAATGAGAAATGTCCTTAGAAAATTAGAATAATCATCCAAAATAAATATATAATACTTATGACCTGCCGAAACTAAAATTGGGGATATCCACAAATCACTATGCATGAGATCAAATGACATAACAATATTTGAAACAGATAAAGAAAAGGGAAATTTAACATGCTTCCCAAAAATACAAGCCTGACAAATATGAGAGTCTACAAGTTTGTTACAATCAACAACTTTATTTTTCTAAGAAAATTGAACACCGGTGCTCCCGGGTGTCCCAACTGGTTATGCCATAAAATAGAAGAAATAGCAACAAAAGTTGATGGATTAGTGACTTGGTTGTTGGTGGTGGCGGTGCTATTACATCTCATTAGTGGCATCTCCATCTGAAAATCATTCACAGAAAATCCAAACGAATCAAAATTAACAGAATCATTGTTGTCAGTTGTGAAACGACGTACATATATCAAGTTTTTAATCAGTTTGGGTGCATGTAGGATATTTTTCAACTGTAACAGTGGGTGGGGGGAATGTTTAATTGACCAATACCACAAATCAAAATTTACTGTCCATTACCAACGATAATATTTTTACTACTGCTCATATTAAAATATGACGATAGAGTACCTTGAGATGCAGTCATGTGTGATATTGCGTGTTCATGTACCACAAATCATCGGAAACACTTAGATTCATGTTGTTCATGGCTTGTTCAATATCCGTGGGAGCATAACTTGAGGAAGATGGTCCATGGACTGCAAAAGCTTACTGCGGATGAGAACCGAGAACCCTGAGCTGCCTAGAAGCTGGAGGAGGTTGGGCCCACTGAGCCGTGGGGTACGGGCAGGGAGGAGCAGTCCATGTTGCGGTTGCCAACCCCACGGTGCGTACTGTACCCACTGCCCTCCGGCTAGCAGGTTGGGCTGCTGCCAGTGGGGTCTGTTTTGGCCTTGCTGGCCGTGGTTGTTTCCAACACCGGTGGCCTGTCCGTCACCCCGACCTCGTCCCTTTCCACCATTATTTTTACCTTTGATATTGTTACGATATTGACCCCTTTTGGCCCATTATTTTGTCGGTTATTACCACTGCCCGAACCAGAATTTTGAGTGCCAAAATCATCAGTATAATTGTTGGTGGAAATAAGAGCGGTGCCGACATTAGTTTCCGCCCCCGTCACTTGTTTTTGTTTTCGGGTTTCTTCAAGAATTAATCTCGAACGAGCTTCATAGAATGATGGTAAGGGATTGATTTGTTCAATGAACGTAACAACACCATTAAAGTGTTCATTCAACCCCGCAATCAATTGGAGAACTAATCTTTGATTCGTCACCGGCGCACCAACATTTGATAGTTGATCGACAAGCATTTTCAACTCTTGACTATATGCAGAGACGTTTGAAAAATCATCCAATATGGCATTAGGGAATTGGTTTTCAAGATATACCACCTGAGAAATTTTATTATCTTGAAAGATATTTTGCAAACGCTTCCAAGCTTGTTGAGCCGTAGAGTCCGGTTCCAAAATGGTGTGCAAAAGGTCATTCGAGATGGTGTTGTGAATCCATTGAAGGACTATAGCATCTAAGCGAGACCATAGATTTTTTTCAACAACGGTGTTCTCCGATGAAGACTTGGGAGGAATAATATGGTGTATGACTTTGTATGCTCGGCAATGGATTTTGAATAACTCCGCTCAAGAAGAATATTTCCTTTTTTCCGTCTAAAAAATAATTGAAATAAAGTTCTTGACGTGGTTTACGGAAAGAGCGGAATGAATTTTTTGTTGGTCGACCATTGTTTCTTTTAGAGAAGTAGAAGAAAACCGATAATGAGTGGTGGTTTGGGAGAGAGAGAGACTGAAACAGTGGGTTTCGGCTAGGGGAGGATCCGGCGGAACACTAACTATGGTTTGAGAGAAGATGAGTTGAACAAAAAATTAGGGTTTTCGGTTTAGAGGGGGGTGGGTGTGGCCGAGTAAAGGGAAATATTTTAGGGGGTTATTTTGTGGGTCGTGATACAATGAAGAAGATGTTTTCCATGTCTTTCTCATTAATCAATACAATCATATATATATCCATAGGATCCTAGAGAATATACTAAATTTATTTACATCCTAATTACATGATTATGATATGATATGATTTGATTATACAATCCTAATTACATAATTAAGATATGATATGATTGAATTATGAAAATAATAGTGATTATTTCTATAATTATCTAACAAATACTTAATTTTAAAATAAAATTATATCCAAATGCAATTTTAACTTTCATTTTTTCTTCAAATTTAGCCAAATATTATCCGAATGCCTACTTTATGTTAGCAATTATTGGAGTAACTTCTTTTCCCTTATCACAACCAAGTATTGGAAAAGGTGTAAATATTATTCAGATAAAGAAAAGAAAGTTGAACAGAGTGATTTACTTGACAAGTTACATCGAGGCTGAGTCAGAATGGGGCCATTTCACTGACAATTGGGTCTTTAGAAAGATGCTATTTTCCTCCGTCTTGACATATATATATTTTTAATTAATATTAAAAAATAATATATTTTATTTGATAATAATTTAAATTTAAATTTTATTTTTTACACTTAACAAGATAATTTATAACTATATAAATATCTTTAATTTATCTTATATCATAAAATTCAAAAATTTTCTTTTATTTTTAAAATTTCATATCGACTTAAACTTCATCATATAGATTGAGACGGAATGAGTACAAGTTAGGATTTGTCCAAGATTATGACGATCGTCTGAGAAATGGGCCCATCCCAACTCACTTGCCAGCAAGTTCTGCGATGCCTCGAACATTTTCAAATTTTCCCCTTTCAATTAAGAGATTTGAACATTTCTATTTAATGATTTTTTATGTTTTCATATATAATAGAGAATTGGGTCACAAATATAATGAGGAAAGTGCACAAATTCTTAATTTTGGAATTACTATTTAAGTTGTGCTCTAAGTTTAGTATTTTTGCAAATTTATTTACTTTGGACACAACTTCACGAATATGAAGTAAACGTAGACCCATTTTGCATGCACTTAAGACATGCACATTTAATGTGCAGATTCAGTTGAATTTCTAGTTTTCCTAGAAATAGAAATTTATTCTTCTGAGTTTCAATAAATTACTCTCAAATCTATTTCAAACGAGCTCAAATTTAAAATATAACTTTCAAATTCATTAAAAAATAAATCATAATCATCAATTTGTCAAAACAATAACAAATATAATAAACTCATTTTGCAACAATGGCGATTTACTAATGTTTTCAAGTTTTTTCAACAACTCCAAACTCATTTTTCATATTCAAAATTTAAGATTGGCTTCTTCAAAACATTATACTTCAATTTTTATAAATTCGAAAAAAATATTGTCCATCAACTAAGGAGAAGGAGGAGGAGTAGGAGGGAGGAAAGGCATAGAAGAAACAAATTGTTGAAGTTAATATACTTTGAATACCAATTTTACTTTTTTCTGAAAAGTAGTAAAAAATAAATGGGAATGACCAAAAAGGTCATCCATTGAAACTTTAAATAGAATAGTTGCAAAGCCCAATCAGGATAAACTAGCTCATAGATGAAATAATTCACTTTCGCTATAGCCCAAATAGAAAAGTGGGTGGGAGTGGGGCAATTGTAAGACATAAAAACACTCTACAGCCCAAAGAAAGATATATGACTAAGAACACTACACAAAAACATTTGAAAATAAATTGTGATGTATGCTCCACCAAAGTTACTACCATTTGATTTATAATTTGGCCAAGTTACACATTTGAGTGGCCGGATTTTATGTGTATTATACATTAATATACAAAAAAAATACATTTACCGGCTATTGAGGACAACTATTTATATTACTTATAATTTCAAGTTACTCTTGTAATTTAAATAAAATTTTGCATGGTATAACTAATATCTTCTAGGTATTTACCATTCACATCTATAATTTAAACTAATTACAATACATATCTATACTTTGTATTTATAGCAAATTCACATCTAAACCTCACTCCACTTTTCTTCTTCTAACCCTAATTCTCCATCACCGTTCAACAATTCCATTCCGCCGTCGTCGTCTCCTCCATTAATAATTCTTCATTGCTGTCATCATCACCTCCGGCAGTTTTAGATCTGACCATCATCACCTCCACCGTTGTCATCACCTCCGGCAGTTTCAGATCTGACCATCATCACCTCCACCGTTGTCATCACCTCCGGCAGTTTCAGATCTGACCATCATCACCTCCAGCAATTTCGGACCTGGCAGTCGCTAGTCCCTTCTCGATTAACAATTTTTTATCGTTGTCGTCATCACCTCTGTCGGTTCGTAACTGTCCCGCGTGGAGACTGTATTTTGTTTCTTTTGTTTTAGATATGGTCGACATAGTCGTTGTATTGAGGGCGCAACACCGATGACCTTCGTCGCTGTATTGTGGGCGTAACGCCGACAGTTTCAGATTTGGCCGGTGTGGAGATTATATTTTATTTTTTGTATTTCAGATCTGGCCGGCGTAATCACCGTATTGAGGGTGCAACACCGACAAGAGTTGTCACGCCCCAAACCTGATAAGGCTGGTTGGCACTAGGTGCCTTACTTGACCCCGAGCGTACCATCTATAATTCGTGATCTCTGAAAAAACCCAACAACACAATCTGGGACAACAAGGCCAATTTATAAAATAATCATAATATCTTAGACCGATAAGACCACACAACATATTGTACATATTGACATATGTCTACAAAACGTTTAAGAGTGACTGACATCATATGATCAGGACAGGGCCCTAGTCTACCTATGAAGTCTAAAACCATGATCTGATAAAGTGACAACTAGATTCAGCTACACTTCGGATGAAATAGAGTCTTACCGATCCTTCGATGAATATCGACCCTGTCTATTGGGAGGGCTCGTCAAACTGGCTACCTAAACCTGCAGGCGTTAAATGCAGCGTCCCAATAATAAGACATCAGTATAAGGAATTGCACCAAGTATATAAGGCAGATAAAACGGAATAACTGAAACTGAAACTGAAACTCAAACTGAATGATATACTAAATATAAATTGATGAGTCAATGATAATATGGAAACTTATCTACATGTCTGTCTCATATGATGAATGCAATATTGAAAATAAATTATTATCCAGCCTCATGTGGGATTCGGTGTGGAAGTGCAATGCCTCGAAAGCAGTGCATAGCCCCAAAGGTAAATGTAAATACTAAATAGTCCCGAAGGCAAACTGTAGCTCTATATAGTTCCGAAGGCAATGCACATATTCGTATTGCCCCGAAGGCAAACTTATCTTTGTATATCTCTCACCAGTCATAAGGCCAGAGTATAGTAAGTCTGTAAATAATAGTAGTAATATATATATACTTTCTACTCTTTCAATCAACGTATAATGAGTAAGAACCGAACGTAGATTCCCGACAAGGATAGGTCATACAACTTCAACCACAAGATATAAAGGCTAGTTATTAAGGACAATCATCACAAGTCTCAAGTAATACTCGTAAGCTTAATCGTTCTACACACTCTACGATATTTCTGGTTCGATATGTTATTCATAGGGACGTCATGAACCCCCGTCTAACACTCATAGACTTATCCATTTATGTACTATGCGTTACTTCTTAAAATCTCTCATTACATACATAAATATGTGGTCTATAATCCTACCTTTTGATATCTTAAAGAGTAGATGTTTTTATGGGAAGCTCTACCCGTTCTTAGGATCAATGACTTAGTTATTTAACTATATCACTCTCGGCTCTTATACTATAAAATTTGTTCTTTTAATCTCATGCGGAATTTGGTCGACCATATGAATATGTACTCCTGATTCTTTTCCTTTTAAGAGGAAACAAGACATATACCAAGCTAGGACACGAAAATGCTTCTAACAAGGGACAAACAATAACAAAAATAGAGTGTTTCTTTAAGAAGTACTTCTTTCGAAAATCGATAATCGTTTATAATCATGCCAAAGAAAGAAAGGATAGTTGTTACGGTTCACTTTTATGCCGAGGCATAAAAGCTACTAGGAGGTTGTTGGTGCTCTAAGTTGGATAATATTTTTTAGTCGCCACCTAATTTATAGGTAAATTAGAAAAGCCAAGTTGAGAGGGTTTATTCAAATGAATGAAAAATCCTTTCTAAACCAGAGTCGAGGTAAAGGTTCTGGTGATCCCACGGAAAATGTGTTAACCAGTAGTTTGGCTAGTGGACTGATTGTAAACACCCTAATATTAAGAATTCGTAGAATACAATTGATCTTTGGGTTCTATAACATGTTTAAACTTTATAAATTGCTTAAAATGCTTAAATCTCCACAAAAGTTCTTGTCATTCATTTCATTTCAAACTCAAGACTTTTTTGAAAATCAAGGAGTTAAACTTCACCCAAAAATGGTTTGCGTACGGGTGATTTAATCAATTTACTTTCAAACCAAGAACACTCGCGAATTAACTTGAGTAGAACTCTATAGTTAGTTCAATAAATTATCCATATCACTTTACATACTTTGAAAACCTTTTGTAATTTAAAAAGAGTACAACCCATTTAAAATGTCAAATTTTGATTAAATTAGGTTTCCTTTTATCTTTCCATGCTATAGTTCCCAAGGTCAACACATAGTCCACAATATAGCAAAATGCATATCTTGACCCAAGTTCAAGAAAGTGTTTTAGTTCCCTAAATTCATTTGAGTTGGGCTTCGCCAAAAAATCAACTTGTAGAAATGTCAGTTGGGCCTAAACTTAGCCCAGAAAATGTTTTTAGCAATCTAGATGTTAATTTTTCTTAAACAGATCCATTTTTTAAAGTCCAGATTTAAAGAAAAAACACGGCCCATTTTAACATATCTTTTAGTCTAATAAGTTGAAGTATGAAAACAGTTCTGATCAGTTTCAAAATCTATTTCGTTCTGTTTCCTTTAAAGTACAAAACAGTCCAGTTTCATTGAAATTTGAAGCCAACACATTTGAAAATCATTTGTGGCGATTCTATTCTAAACGATGTACGTATTGTTTGTCTATCCTAAGTCTTCACCACAAGAAGGTTTATATATATATATATATATATATATATTACAAGTATGAAATGAATTGAAGGGAGATAAGTTTAGGCTGTGGGCCTATCTAAGCCCACTAGTTAACTATTTTCACTCATAGTTGGGCCTTCAATGCGCAGCTACAATGCACTGACTCGATCAAAATTATTAGTTGGGCCTTGGCTCAACCGGTTAAAGGGAAGAGATGGGGCCCAAGTCATCGCGACAGTGGCAAGAAAAGAAGGGGAAAACAAGGATACTAGTTAAAATGCACCCGAAATTATCTAATTAAAATACATGTATTCTAAATTAAATATATAAGTATCATACATAAATTAAAAGAAATGGCAGACATACATGGGGAAGAACAGTTGAGGTTCTTGTGAACTAACGACTGGGCATGGTCCATACATAGGTTAATTTCAGAAAAAAGGAAAACAAAGTTGGGCCTGGCCCATTTTAGAAATTATTGACAATACGCAGAGAATGTGGACAAAGAGATGAGTTTAACCCAGTTACTATAATGCAAAGAAGAAGATACGAAGAGCAATATGGAAATGGGCCAGGCGCAACAACCAATAGTCTACTTTAGCTCTCTAAGTGGAATACATAGAGATATACTGGCCTTATACAATTGGAATACTAAGTATACCCGATATACATAGGCTATATAAAAAAAAAGGCAGCTCGGCGCACTAAGCTCCCGCTATGCGCGGGATCCGTGGAAGGGCCGGACCACAAGGGTCTTTTGTACGCAACCTTATTACATAGGCTATATACATTTGTATATAATCATTCCCTTCTATCCCCAGTCCTACATACAAGATACTAAAAGAGTATAGTCTAAATTATGTATCATGTATATGCATAGCACACAAAGGTCAAAAGAAAGCACACAATATGGATATTTTCTATTCAAAACAAAAAAGATCATGACAACACAATTATTTAGAGGCACTGTCTTCAACAGTAGACAAACAGACTCAAAACAGTCAGACACAAGCAATAATTCCTCATGGAATTCATCAGATTTCACTTTTTTTTTTCAACATAAATATACCAGAACTAGAATTCAAAGGCAATTTTTTGTCCTAAATGCATTATGTTATCTCTAAGGGATCATACATAGCATTTTCATGTTCCAAGTATCTTATTACATCTTGGTTAAACTAGTGATGGACAAGGTAGACAGGATTGGCAATATTTTTAGTTGGTTATGATTGTACTCTTAAAATCAGTATGACATTGGCAAACATCTAACACAGAGAACTAGCAGGGCATGCATATGGCCATTTAGTCATGTATGTTCAACAGAAAACATAAGATGAAGAAGAGTGATTTTCACTTGCTCAATATGCCACTCTTAGTAGTTCAGATTAGTAACACTTCTAAGAATATACATATCCATATGGTTCATGTGTTAAACCAACAGGTTCAGGGATCAAGTTAAGCTTATACTAGGCTTATATTCAACAAGGATAATCATAAGTTAGCATGTATAAACACTATGGGGCGTGGCATGACTGTAGACCTCTAATGTCCTAACAAATATGATTCAAAACACACAACATGATTCTCATGGACAAGGAAGATTTTAGCAAGTATGCAGGGGTGCTCAATTTAAAGTTAAACAATTGACAGTTTTAAAAATAGGCAAAACATGAACTCTCATGAGCTTCAGGGGTATTTCTTATGCATTTGACTTAGACTAAATGTAAATGGGAGAACTCAGTAAAGATTAAATCCACATAGGTATTAGGCATGATGATATATGACATTTAGGACCAACATAGATAGAATGACCTCAACACACATAACACATAGACAAAACAGACACACATGGAAGTACACATGTTTGACTTAATCAAGAACACAAGAAGAGGCCTAGTATTCACTTAGAATTAGGCTTAGAGATAATGAAAGGTACTGATGCATAAGATAAGTAACACAACTTAGGAGTTGGACAAGCAAAACAAGCAAGGTTATGAAAGACATGTGAAGGTTATCAAACCAAACTCAACAAAGTTCTCAAAAGGAAACATAAAGCAGAAGTTTCTTAAGGCCATCTCTTCCTAGTACATACTTAGAGATAAAACAAGTAGTGAACAAAAGTAGACATGTGATGGACCTAATCCTATATTAGACAATCCACTATCAGATACCAAAACTCACTCCCCCATTGTTCTCACAAAGCATCATGTGAACTCAAACAATTCAAACAGAGGGATTAAAGGACATTCAGAACCTAGGATATCTCATTTCTACATATTTCCAATTTAAGGGTAGAGAAATGTCATTTCTTTTAAATAAAGGAGAGATAACTCAAGCTTGTGCGACAAAAATGCAAAGTTCAGAGACATTTACCTAACACTAGGCTAAGACACATAATTTCAAACCTATTGGGACTTGAATTCATTTCAACAGACCCTCAAACTCACTCTAAGATACTGACGGTTTAGATTAACAGAGTGCTACAACCTATTTGATTATCTCAGAATATTGAGCTTCTCCTAAGTCAAGTTAAAGTCTTTCTCTACATGTATCTGATCCTATTCTTCCTTTAACTGCAGTAGTTGTGCAACAGCAGAGACTACGTTCATCCTAGAGTCATTGAACATGTACAACTTGTTAAACAAAGTGCTTTCTTTCATTTTTAAACCATTAAGAGGTCCTAATAGCTATGATATGAGTTGAATAGGTCCAACATCATAACACATAAATTAGAAGTGCTCCAAAGCTACATTAGATTCATACTAAAGCTTAAACCAACCATATTGGAACCTATTGTTCATGAAAATTAAGCTAAATAGGACCAACCTCACATTTTTTAGTAAATTTCTAGGTTTAATCTGCTACTAGGTGATATCCAGTGAAATTCCACAATGTGGGTCTGTTATATACTCATTATCATGATCATATAATATATTACTAATTCATAGCCTCTTTTAGTACACACAAATTATTATTCCCAATCATCAATGTCACATTTTAAGTCCAAAATAAAAACGGTCCGTAAAACATTTCTAAAATATTGAACTTCGGAAAAACTCTATCTCTTCAGTTTGTTTACTAACTAATCCTTCTAATACTTACCAATCATGATCATATATCTTTATAGCCTTATGATGAACATGTTTTACTACTTATAACCTCAAAGAAAATCGAATTCCCGAGTTTGCGTCGACTAACTTATGACAAAATTTAACGTATGAAGATATGGGATGTAACATCATCCCTGAAAGAAATAATTCCCTTGATTATTTTCATTGATTGAATAGATATATATACAAGTTACAAACCTTCTTCTACCATAATTCTAACTATACAATATGGTAAGTGTATATCCTAATTATGGTAAGTATATATCCTAATCTAGGTAACAAATATACTACAATATACATACAATATACTTTCCTAATATACAAGATTTGGCCACTGATTTTCTGCCCTAAATATTGGCGGTGGTCGGACGTCTTTGGGCCATTCAAATCGATCGCCGAGAGGCCCAGCCGCCACTTCTTGTTGCATCACCGTCTTTGGATCGCCGAGAGGCCCGGCCACATCGCCGGGCCGCACCGGCCGTGATCGTGCATGGCCGCTGTTTTATTCCACTGATATACATGTGATATACATTGCTGTATTAAGTGTATATCACATGTATATTGCTCTGTTTAACACACCCCCGCAGTCATAGCGGGCGGCTTCCGAACGCTGAGACTGTCCCTAAATTCTTCAAAGAGAACCGCTGGTAGACCCTTTGTAAATATGTCTGCAAGTTGATAACGAGACGGGACATGGCATACACGAACTTGACCCTTTGCAACCTTTTCACGGACAAAGTGAATGTCCATTTCGATATGCTTGGTGCATTGGTGCTGAACTGGATTACCTGACAGGTAGATGGCACTAATGTTATCGCAATATACCAAGGTTGCCTTCTGAATAGGACAATGAAGCTCCAAAAGCAAATTTCATAGCCAACATGATTCGGAGACCACATTCGCTACCCCTCGATATTCTGCCTCGGCAATTGAGCGTGATAGATTTGCCTGACGTTTGGCTGACCAGGAGACCAAGTTGTTGCCAAGGAACATACAGTAGCCAGAAGTCGACCGTCTGGTGTCGGGACAACCACCCCAATCAGCATCCGTGTAAGAGACAAGTGTGGATGTAGATGAAGGATACAAGTGCAACCCATAGTCTAGTGTCCCCTGAATATACCGAATGATGCGTTTGATTGCATTCATGTGCTCAACTCTAGGAGCACGCATGAATAAACACACCTGCTGAACCGCATATGTAATATCCGGTCTGGTGAAAGTAAGATACTGGAGGGCCCCTGCAAGACTGCGATAGCGGGTCGGGTCCTCATATGGTGCACCTGCTGCAGCACTTAGCTTTGGGTTTGCATCAACTGGCGTGGAAGTGGACTTACAGGATGACATCCCAGCCCTCTCGATGATCTCAGCAGCATACTTCCGTTGAGACAGAAACAACCCACCTGAATAACGCTTGACGGCAATCCCCAAAAAATAACTCAAAGGCCCTAAGTCTTTCATAGCAAACTCAGAACTGAGCATGGTCATGATAGACTGACGTAAGACATCTGAAGAGGCAGTCAAGATGATATCATCCACGTACAACAAGATGTAGGCCAAGGACGAACCACTGCGGTAGATGAACAAGGAATTATCTGACCTGCTGTGAGTGAACCCAATAGTTGAAACAAAGTTAGCAAACCTCGTGTACCAGGCCCTTGGAGACTGCTTAAGCCCATACAATGATTTCTTCAACAAACAGACATGATTAGGGCGGTTGGGATCCCTAAAACCCAACGGTTGATGCATATAGACTGTTTTCTTGAGGTCACCATGTAGGAAAGCATTCTTGACATCCAACTGATGAATTGGTCAAGTCTTTGAAAGAGCCAAGCTAAGCACAGTGCGAATGGTAGCTGGTTTGACCACCGGACTAAACGTCTCACCACAATCAATTCCAACCTGCTGAGTCTTACCATCACCAACAAGTCGCGCCTTATGTCGAGCAAATGACCCATCTGAATTCTCCTTATGAGCAAAAATCCACATAGACCTGATAACATTAATACCATATGGACGGGGCACCAACTCCCACGTCTTATTAGCAATAAGAGCATTATATTCATCATCATAGCAATTTTCCAATTAGGGTCATTTAAAGCCGACACAGGATTGCGGGGCAAGGGGGATTTGGGCCCTCTTCTTTGATCGCCGAGAGGCCCGGTTGAGCCACATTTGGGCTATCGCCGAGAGGCCCAGTTGGCTCTCTTCTTTGGCCTTTGCCGTCGCTATTTTATTCCACTAATATACATGTGATATACACTGCTGTATATTCAGTGTATATCACATGCATATTGCTCTGTTTAACAATCCCCTCCTTAGGAACATTCATCCTTGCATGTTGGAGTTACCCCCGTACTGTGCTATTCTCATGACTCGTTCGCGAACATGTGAAGCTATTTGCATGATTTATCTCCGGGATAATACTATATCTCAATAATAATATTCTATAACATATCATCATGATCCATCTTATGAAAGATATTCTAATCTTATGTGATATTCAAATCCTTTCTCGATGAACCGTTACTTCTATCATAGAAGTAATCTTAAACATCCTTATCTTATCGCCTATCATTTTACTCGCTTGTTCTACTATCAAGGTGGCATTCCACCTGTTCTAAGCTCTTCTAATCTTAAACTCCTCTGATTTCATTCAGGCTATACCGTCCTCTCAATAACTTACGAAAACCGTCAACTCACTTGCTTTGATGGACTTAATTCGAAGGTCTTACTTATCCTCGTCACTTCCTCACTCACTTTCTCTTTACTTTTACTTCTATCCATCTAAAACCTTGTCGCACTATCATACTTTGGCTTACGACCTACAATTATTTGTTCATACTATTCATAACCTTCTGCTTAACTTGCTAGAATTATAGACTTTCTTATATTGTTCTAGGACCTTAAGCGAGACATCACACTGCTTCTAACTTCTCCTTACTATTGTAACTAGGCCTCCTGGTACCTGGAAACTATAAGCTAGAATATATACTACTAACGTTACCACTATCATTTCTGAATATTGAATCATGGCACTTCTGGCCCTATACTTGAAGTCTGGATCATTTACAATCTTTTGTACTTAAGTATCTCATACCCCCTTTCACCTCTACTTCTTCACATCAGAACCTCGTATCTTATTCTCTAACTATGCTCCCACATAGGTGGGATTAACATTCATATACTACGGCTCTAATATAATAATTAAACCTCCGGTAGGAACTTCACACTGACTCATCACAAACACAATTCAAAATCAAGTTCTTATGACGCAATTCTACTAACGAACTGGAATATCAAAAAGGGTAACCAATCCTAAATGCCCTATAGCCTCATGATTATAAGTGTGATGCATAACACACTCATAAGTAAGACTTTACTAGACACAGTTTGTAGACTCTCTAAGACACGACCTGCTCTGATACTAAGTTTGTCACACCCCAAACATGAGGAGGCGTGGCCGGCACCTGGTGCCTTACTTGACACCGAGTGTACCATCTGTAACTCATGAGCTCTGGAAACCCAACAAACAATCTGGGCCAACAGGGCCAATTTGTAAACTAATGATAATATCTTAGGCCGACAAGGCCACACACAGTGTACATATCGACGTGTGTCTACAGAGCCTCCTCTAAGAGTGACTGACATCATATGGTTGAGACAGGGCCCCAACCTAGCCATAAAGTCTACAAACATGACTGATAACCTAACAACTAGACTCTGCTACACTCCAGATAAAATGGACTCTTACCGATCCTTCGATGTATATCAGCCCTATCTAATGGGAGGGCTTGTCAAACTGGCTACCTAAACCTGCAGGCATGAAATGAAACACCATAATAATAGGACATCAGTACAAAGAAATGTACAAAGTATGTAAGACAAATAATACTTAAACTGAAGCTAAACTAATATACATGATATACTGAATATAAACTGATGGGTTAATGATAATCTGAAAACTTATCTACATGTCTGTCTCATATGATGAATGCAGTACTGAAAATAAACTACCCGGCCTCATGTGGCGTCCGGTGTGTAAGTGCATAGCCCCGAAGGAAGTACATAGCCCCAAAGATAAATGTAAATAGCCCCGAAGGCAAACTGTAGCTCTATAATGCATAGCCCCGAAGGAAAATTATATCTCTGTGTATCTTTGTATATCTCTCACCAGCCATAAGGCTAGACTCACATCAACCATAAGCCGAAATATAGTAACTTTGTAAATAATAGTAGTATTGTTTATATATATACTTTCTACTCTTTCTATTAACGTAAAATAAGTAAGAACTGAACGTAGATTCCCGATAGGGATAGCTCACACAACCTCAACCACAACATATAAAGGCTAGCTATTAGGGACAACCATCACAAGTCCCAACTAATACTCATAAGCTTAATCGTTCTACACACTCTACAATATTTCTGGTCCGATACGTTATTCATTGGGACATCATTAACCCCCGTGTAGCACTCACATGTTTATCCATTTATGTACTATGCGGTACTTCTTAAAATCTGTCATTACTTACATAAAGATGTAATCTATAATCCTACATTTTGATATCTTAAGATGTTCTTACGGGAAGCTCGACCCATTCTTAGGATCACTGACTTACTTATATAACCATATTACTCTTGGCTCTTATACTTTATAAAACTTGTTTTACTCTTGTGCGGCATTTGGTCGACTCTATGAATATGTATCCCCGATTCTTTTCCTTTTAGGAGGAAACAAATATACCAAGCTCGGAATATCAAGCAAGTCAATATATGACAAGAGAAGGCTCTAGGACATGAAAGTACTCCCAACAAGGGACAAACATTAGCAAGAATAGAATGCTTCTTTAAGTACTTTCGGATATCGATAATCATTCGGAATCATGCCAAAAAAAGAAAGTATAGCCATTACATACCTTTTATCGTCTAAGCTACATAATCCGCAACGTACTCAAGTTGTATAATACTTCAATCTACAATAAAATTACAATAGAAACATCATCAACTAAAGGGAAAACTAGAATAAAATATACCGACCGACAAGCTGGTCTCATAAACACCACCAACACTCATCTATCACTTTCCTTCCCTTTACTAGAAGTATAGCACAATATCAACAATATATACAAGTTATTATTCCTAACTTCCAGCCACCAATGTATTTCAATAACACCCCAAAATAGTTCAATATACAACTATAACACAACTACAATTTTTGACCTTTACTTCACGGGCTTTTTGAATCGTACAAGCTAGCTATAGCTTCTACAAGCTTAAATACATCAAGGAGAAGTATACTATTACATTGTATACCAAAAACTATTCTTTTTCCGCTTACTCCACTTCAAAGAAAGCCCGAATTTAACAACGCGTCAAAAACGAAACAAAGAGATCAAAACGGTGAGCAAAATCTATATTTTGTTGCACTTGTCACTTACGTAATTGTTGCTGCCAGTTTCCTCCCAAACTAATTCTCCAATCAAGATGATAAGAAGTGTATGTATATATATAGCCTCTCTATACTAAAATGTTGCTGCATATGTATACACCATAAAATGAGAATTTAGCTCTCAAGTTATCATGTTATTATGGACCGAGAGAGATCTTAAAGTGCAGCAACTATGTATTCTTCGCATATGTATACAAATGCATATATAATTTTCAATCTTATCCACAGAAAGGATGTGATAAAAGTTAAATTTTTTTGGCCCCACTAGCATGTATTGATGGTGGAATTGTACAATTAAAGCCAAAGATGATCTCATCTAAAGTAAGTTACAAACTCGATCCTTATCCCATAGGTGTCCACCCAACAGATCATAGACATTATTAATCATCATATGTTACTTTAATTGTCATGATCCCACGTGGACATGATAATCCCTACACTAATCCCTTCATTTTGTAATTACACACTTTTCTCCTATTTTACTTAAATAAACACTTTTAACATATTTTATATACTCATTATCATGATCATATAATATATTACTAATTCATAGCCTGTTTTAGTACACACATTATTATTTTCAATTATCATTGTCACATTTTAAGTCCAAAATAAAAACGATCCGTAAAACATTCCCAAAATATCAAATTTCGGCGAAACTCTATATCTTTGATTTGTTTAATCTCTAATCCTTTTAATACTTACAAATCATTATCATAAACCTTTCTAGCCTTACGATGAACATGTTTAACCACTTATAACCTCAAAAAAAATCTCATTTCCGAGCTTGCGCCGACTAACTTATGACATAACTTAACGTATGAAGATACATAATGTAACAACTTTTGTCTTTGTACTTTGTTTCTTGTATTCCTCTGATCTGGCCTTGATTTGATTGTATTATCCATTTTAAGTGTAAATACAATATTGTTTGTTTCACTGAATTTTTTAGTTGTATTTCTCAGATCTGGACGGCATAGATTTGGCCGTATTTGAGTATATTTCTCCATTTTGAGTGTAAATATAGTGTATTTTTGTTTCAAATGATTTTCTAATTGTATTTCTCCAATATGACCGCTCAGATCTGGCAGAATTTGATGGTATTCACTCTTTTTGAGTGTAAATACAATATATTTTTTGAATTTTCGTCTGTATTTCGAAGGAGAAATATTTCAGCAAATCTCTGTAATGTTGCTGCTATGCAACATTTCCCCTTCTGCATTAAGTATTCCAGTGAGTTTATTACGAGTAAGTCTAATTCTTTGTAGAAACATGAAAATATGCAGTGTTTACATCCCCTAGTTTTAACCATTGAATCCTGGATTTTTGGCTTGCAATATTTTCTTCCACCATGCTCCATTTCTCCAATTCTCCTCTTATATTCCTATCTTGTTCAAACAGTGTGGCTGGTGTAGCACTACTCCTCATGTATGATTGAAGATCAGCTAGTTGTTGCCTTAAGTTGTGTACCTCTGAGTTACCCTACTGAATTCATTTCTATTCAACTTTTTCATTTCCACCTTGACATATTTCAACTTGTGCCATACCCTTTCCATTGCACATCCTCTTGCATGTGTCTCCCAAGCATGTTTGACCATAAAGCAAGAACTCTTCATGATCAGCTAAGCAATTGAGAAACCTGAATGGCTTGGGCTCACCTGCCTCCTGCTCCACCAGTTCAAATGATAGTGGCGAATGAACAGAGAAACCATGATCCATAGCATTCACTTCCAAATGGTTAAATACCATGGCCCATTCTGGATTGATTAAAGCTCTTGCTAAAAGTGTGCCCATTTGTCCAAGTGAAACTCTTCCCAACAATTCTCATTTCAGCCATACCAGTATCAAATAGGAAGTCCCCAAAATCTCAAAATCTATAATTTCTACTTCCTGCACAGGACTTCCTAGTTCTCTATCTTCCGCAGTTAAACAGCATTATAGTCCCCCATGGCCAACTAGGGACCTTGCTGCTGATTAAAAATACTCCTCAAATTATCCCAAATACACCTTCTATCTTCAACTGTATGCAACCTATACACAACTGTAAAATTGAATTCCATCCTAGGACTATCAATTTGCACTATAAAATTGGCTTTAGTTGGATTCTATAGTATCCATATCCTCTCCTTATTACTACAATCATAATTGTGACACCATCTCCAGTTTGGGGTAATCTTCTTAATTATCTTTATTGCATTATGTTGCTTCACTCTGTGTTCCAGCACAACTATAACTACTACTCTATTACTCCTAATAAAATTCTTTAACTCCTTATGCTTATAGACCCTATTCAAGCCTCTTACATTCCAAGTAGTAAGCATTATATTTCGGGAGTAAATTTTGGTATCGCTGTACTTCCTCATGCACCACTCACTCCTCTTAACTCTACCGCGTTAGAAATATCATCCACATTCTGCTGCTGTATTTCTCTCAATAGGTCAAACCCATTTGTCACAGGTATCTCAGTGCTGAAAGGGGGTTGATCCCCATTTGTAGGTGATTTATCTCTCACTGGAAACCACTGCTCCTGTGGAGCTGCAATATTGTTCCCAGCCTGCTGAACTAGTGCCTCCCTATCCTTGGATGTACTTACAATAGTACTTTGCTTTGTCCCGGCAATAGCTGCATTCTACTGCTTTGCATCCTCAATAACTTTCTGTTTTCCAGGTCGCTGATTCCGCCCTGGTTGCACTGGCTTGGTTATTTTCCCTCTAGGTGGTGGCATATTTTGTCTAGGCTTAGCTTGACGAATGTGCCCAACCTTCAAACACACATGACAATATTCAGGTATCCCGCCATACGCAACCTCCTATTCAAAAATCCTCTCACTCGGCTCTTGATTTTGAGCCCTCTTACTAACTCCTTAGGAACATCCATTTCCACTAATAACCGAGCATATGAGATCCTGTAAAAATTTGTGGTACAAGCGTCTGCAAACAAAGGAACCCCCAGACCACTCCCAATATGGCTGAAGGACTCTGTACCCCCGCAACTAACCAGGAAGTTAGGCAACTTAACCCAAATAGGCATAGTCCTTCGCACTTCATTCTTCAAATCAAAGTTTGATGCCCACACCTTAACAATAGTAGGTTTATTGTTAATGGTGTAAGGCCTAGAGTATTGTTGGATAAATAACACGAGAATAGTAAATAACTATTATAAGTGCTTCGAAAGGATAAACAATAAAGATTACAATAGCAACAAGCTTGTAGTAAATAAGAATTGTGACAACAACAAACATTTTGAGTTCTTGAATCAGTCTTGAATCTTTATACCAATTTGCAGAAAGCTCTTTGAATCTTGATAACCTGAAACCAAGATATACTAAATCTGAAAGTGTTACAACTGTGCTGAGTCGAGTGATGACACTCTGCCTTTAAGAAAAGATTGCCCCGTATATATCCTTTTACGTTAGTGGGCAATAGTCTCCCAAGATAAAACAACACCTAATAAATGAGCAAAGGAAACTCAAGTATTTCTTGTGAAGAACTTGAATATAGAAAGAGTGCTAAAGAGGAAGAAGTTTTCTGAAAAATTCTGGTTTGATTTTCTCTCAAGTGTGTTAACAATTGAGCCAAAGACATCAATTTATAGTGTAAGAGTTGTCTTTTCAAGTGCCAAGTAATGGCATTGAATCACCCATGTAATGACAATGAATTTCTCAAGTAATGGCACCCATTTATTAGCCCAAATAATGGCTGATTAATGCTGGAATGAATGCCATTGAGGGCAGCCCAAAAGTCTCTAAAAATCAGATTTTCATCTAAGAATTTCTGCCAGGGAAGTGCCCCGGCGCCGCGGCCCTGACGGGGTTGGTGTCGCGTTCCTTCTCGGCTTTGCAGCCCTTTCCGACCCATTCCATCTTTACACTATGCACACTTCTTCCTTCGTTTACCAACGTGGAACACTTGTCATTCGGACAATGACCGTCCATCATTCTATGTCTCAAATATTTACTTACGTACCAATATCTCTTTCACTAACGAAATTTACGATACTTGGCACTACGAGTGCATGTGTGTGAAAATGACGTTTCCAATGTGTGGGGTCCTAATTGTTCGAGTCATAAATAATGGGATAAACTTAATTTCACATTAGTAAATTTCCAACAATCCCGTCTTGAAAGAAATTCTGGCGTACACACAAGGTGCCCACTTTCAGCAATCTTTCAGCGAAAAGATATTGCATCAGAAGAGGTAGCTTCCGCTTTGAACCTTCCATAGTTGAATACCATCGGACTTACTTACTGCGCGGTGAACGTGATGTCTTGAACCGTCAGTGTTTAATGTAAGCCAAGACAACGATACCAACACAATACCTCCCATTTATTCATTTCTTCTTATTGTTCTGTCCGTTGTGGCCGTGGACACACATGGATTCTTAAGTGTGTTCATTTGAGGCGGCCTGTCCTCGCACTTAAATATATGATCTCCTACAAGATATCCTGCTATACCCCGCTTCACAAGCGTTAGGAATCATTAAAAGTTTCTCAAACCTCAACCTCAATTGTTGAGGATCATCAAAGGTTTTGAAACTTAACATTTACCCACCATGCAGGTAGCACTTTAATATCTATCGCGGGAACGACTTTGGATTCATCTTTTTTTACAGAAATCATCATCTGAAGTGCTCTTGCTTCCACCGAAGCGCTCAACTGAACCTTTTGCATCTTAGTTTTTCCATTGAACCAAATTCTTGGGATCTCCAGTCAGTATGGTTGGATTACCACCGCAAAGGTTCGTATTTTTTGGGTTTTAAGTCCATTCCCCTAGACAGGCAGAACTCTTGATCTTCAGGTAGTCCCTTAGTTAAAGGGTCCGCTATATTATCCTTTGATGTAATCAACGGGAATGACACTCGTGGTGATCAACTGCCATATGGTCTTATGTCTCCGACAGATATGTCCATACGCCGTCATCCGTGCTCTTCCTGAAGCCGACCGACTAGCCACAGTGTATAAATGCCGAAGGCACGGGTTTCTCCCCATAAGGGATGTCCTATAAGGAGTAGTGAAGTTACTCAACTTCTTCTCATGCTTTGTTTAAAGCGATAAACTCCGATTTCATCATGAATCGGCCGATGCAAGTTTGCTTAGAGGATTTTCCAAGACACACCACACACATTCACTTGTGGCTTTGGTGTTCTTCATGCCCGATGTCCAGTTTGCATCATTGTGCTCTCCCAGAACCGCTGCACATCCAGAATATCATAATCCGTAGATAAGCGAATATTTCAGATATTGTCATATCCGATTTAACGCATTCTATCGATCATTTCTAGAATCACGAGTGAACCTTAGTTCAACTGATCTACTTTGTAAGCTGATACCAGGTCAGTTGTAGTGTGTAAAATACATTGAACTACACGTGACCTACGCATATCACTCCTGGTATATGGGTGCACTATGATTCCAATCAATTCTATGATTCATATCCATTGGTGGCTTCAACGAAACTGTCAAATACCTTACAAATGAGTTTGGAAATAGACCAGTCATTTAGATGTCTTAGAAATCCTAATTCCTAAGATGTCATATGTGATGCACATATCTTTCATATCGAAACTTTGTTTCAATATGACTTTCACTTTCAGACTGTTGGCTTTCTAACTTTAGAGTCAATGTTTCTGTTGTCAAATTCATTATTTTTGTTTCATATGAAACTTCCAGGACCAAAATGTAAACATTTCAGGGACCAAAAAGAAAGTTTAGGAAGAAGCCCAACAGTCCAACAAACCAACTCTGATCCTCACCTTCCAACTCTCCGGTTAGGAAGGATTTCTCAACATCCATGTCACGCAAGACTGCAATGGCCCTGGATGTTAAGCTATTCACAGGGGAGCACATGACCAAGTAGCAGAGGCCTTATACTCGTTAGTAGATCCATCTACTTTGCACTCAATTTGAATATCCATTTTTACAACCTAAAGGTTCTTTTTCCGGAGGAAGGTTAACCATTACACAAGTATGGTTCTATCTGATAGAATCTATTCCTCTCTCTGTAGCTTCTTTCCAAAGCAGTGCTTCTGGAGATGACAATTCTTTGTTAATTGTCCATGGTTCATTTCCAACCATACAATCTAGAAGGCCCGGAATAAGTCTTTGTCCCTTCTTTGCTCCGTTTTGGTTTAACATCTAGAATTTCTGAGTTCTGTAGATCTGAAACATTAAGTTCCGGATAGTCAGCAACTTCCGAGTCCTGTAGATTTGGAACGTCTGGTTCCAGATAATCAGGCACTCACGGGTTCTTGTTAACCTTGAGCAATTATTTCTTTTCCTCTCAAGGAAAGATATCTTCAAAGAATTCAGCATTCTTTGATACCAAGAGGCGATAAACACTACTGTTATTTGCAGATCCAATGGATATGCAATCTATAGTCTTAGGTCCAACTTGACCTATTTCGGTATTCCAACTTCTACCAAGCCACCCCACATCATAACATTTGTAGGTGGGATCCTTTCCATGTTTCACATGGAGGGTTATCCTTATCCTTATGCGGAGTTCTATTGAGAATCACATTAGCGGTAAGGATTGCCTTGCCCCACATATTTTGGGCGTATGACTTTACGCTTGGCTAACACCATTAGACTAAGGTGAGTAAGGAGCAATTGCTTGATAAACGATGCTTCACATTCTCCCCCTCTATTACTACGAATTCTTCAATCCGTATGCTTAGTTGATTTTCAACTTCTACTTTGTAGCTCTTATCCACTTCAACAACTTCATCTTTGATTTTCAACAAACAAATGACGCATTACGTTGTACCATCATCAATAAAGATCACAAAGTACTTATCTCCCCCTCTATTTTGTACAAACTTCAAATCACCTATGTAGGTGTGACTAAGTTCTAGAGGAGCGGTGCTTCTTTCGCTATTCCTTTGACGGGATGAAATGTGATTTTGCCTCTTCGCCCACCTCATATTTATTTTGAGGGTTTATTTCGACAGAAGGCAACAATCTCAACTTAGTTAGCCTTTGAATGACTTTCTATTTAACATGTCTTAATCTATGATGGCATAGATGCACAGATTACAAATATATCATTCATTTGGCTACAGTCATACTGTACCATTTTTAGTTATTATAGACATGTTGGACTAGTCTCAAACCAGCTTGACCAACAACGTCCCTGAAACCAAATTTGAGACATGTATCACCTCCTTTTAGAGTGATCATATTCCCTGAAGTCCTTTTTAAGGACAACCTCTCCAACCCCTTCTACTTTAGAGGTGGCGTTGCTTCACATGAACAACCTCTTGCCCGTGGTTAGGGCATAATCGGATCATATGCGATCTGGATACTCTGGCCCACTCCAGTTGCTTTTGCAGGCTGAGTGTCCAATTTCTTTTCTGCCTTTCTTTTGTCTTCAGATCATTTAAGACATGGAAACACTAGCCCACTCCAGTCGCCCGTAGGCTTTGTACGACTGAGTGTCCAATACCATCCTATCAAATGAAGGATCTTCTGTCAGATAGTGTGACAAGTTCATCGTCTTAAGATAAGCCATTATCTTTTAGTCTTCTTCCTTTGAGATTGGTGCCCAGAAAATTCCTGGCGCTTGCTTAAGAGGCAACAATTTTCGCACAGTCAGTGGATCTCTCTCCTTCGTATGTGCGAATATACTTTACACACTTTTAATAATTATACCCAAAAGAACGAATCTTTTAAGTTTTGTTTTCCAATATCCAATCTTTAACCGAGAAGGAGGGAGACTCAATTTCTAATTTTAGAGTGTAGGGAATATAAATTTTTAATGAGAACACTTTCATATTTCTATCCTTGCTTTACACACTATTAATAATATATTATCTAATCTCATTATTTATAAGGAAGGAAGTTAACTTAGCCTAATTTCGGATTATGGCCCACGTTAGTCACTTTGTTGGACTGAGTGTCCATTTTCTCCTTACCATAATTCAGATCCTTTGTCTGGGACAAATATAGGCCTTCTGCTACAAGATAGAACAACATCTTCAGCCTTCTCCTCTTGTCCCAGTTGACATGCTCAACCTCTCGTGGACACTTGCTTCCACCACTCTTGGGAGCAGTGACACCATCAACACTTTGACCGTCAATAACATGACCAACATAGGCGCTCTGAACCTCAGCATTAGAACCATAGTATAGTTTTTTGACACAAATAAAGTTACTGTCAACAGGACTGTTAATGGAAATGTCTTCAACCAGAAAACCACGACCATAACCAGATTTGGTCACACAATTGTTGACCGACATCTTTCGAGCACTAATGCGATCTTGTCTTAAATTTTTTTGATAAATAACACGGGAATAGTAAATAACTATTACAAGTGCTTCGAAAGGATAAACAATAAAGATTACAATAGCAACAAGCTTGTAGTAAATAAGAATTGTGACAACAACAAGCTTTTTGAGTTCTTGAATCAGTTTTGAATCTTTATACCAATTTGTAGAAAGCTCTTTGAATCTTGATAACCTGAAACCAAGACATACTAAATCTGGAAGTGTTACAACTGTGCCGAGTCGAGTGATGACACTCTGCCTTTAAGACAAGATTGTCCCGTATATATCTTTTTACGTTAGTGGGCAATAGTCTCACAAGATAAAACATCACCTAACAAATGAGCAAAGGAAACTCAAGTATTTCTTGTGAAGAACTTGAATATAGAAAGAGTGCTAGAGAGGAAGAAGTTTTCTGAAAAATTCTTGTTTGATTTTCTCTCAAGTGTGTTAACAATTGAGCCAAATGCATCAATTTATAGTGTAAGTATTGTCTCTTCAAGTGCCAAGTAATGACATTGAATCACCCATGTAATGTCAATGAATTGCCCAAGTAATGACACCCATTTATTAGCCCAAATAATGATTGATTAATGCTGTAATGAATGCCATTGAAGGCAACCCAAAAGTCTCCAAAAAATTAGATTTTCGTCAAAGACTTTCTGCCAGGGAAGTGCCCCGGCGCCGCGGCCCTGACGGGGTTGGTGTCGCGGCCCTTCTCGGCTCCGCGACCCTTTCCGACCCATTCCATCTTTATACTATGCACACGTCTTCCTTCGTTTACCAATGTGGAGCACATGTCATTCGGCCAATGACCGTCCATCATTCTATGTCTCAAATATTTTCTTACGTACCAATATCTTTTTCACTAACGAAATTTACGATACTTGGCATTACAAGTGCACGTGTGTGGAAACGACGTTTCCGACGTGCGAGGCCCCAATTATTCGAGTCTTATATAATGGGATAAACTTAAATTCACATTAGTAAATTTCCAACAAGTATAACACAGCATCACGATCATCCATAGAATTGAAACAGGCCACGAAGTAGCCATCGTTGTGGTAAAATACCTTTGGCTTCGAGGTGAAATTCCAATTTTCCATCGCACCAATTGTAAGTGATTCCCCCACAACATAAGAATTAGGGCCTGCTTCCATTTCATGTTTTCCTTTTCAATTTCATCTTTACTTAATTCAACTACCCTGTAGTGTTGAAGCAATATAATTCAGTGGCATATCTTTGGCTGCTAGCTTATTCCCAGTCCTTGTGAGCCCAATTGCGTCTGCTCCCTCTCCTTCGATTTCCCAGTTACCAGCCTTAGTCGCAGCAATTTTCACCGAACGGTTTATCCATATTACTTAATACGTACACAACGACCAATTGCAAAATAAAGTTAGTTTCTTCTTCTTCATCAATCTTCCACCACGTGGTAGTACCCCCTAATAGCAACACCAACGTTGATACTACTGCCCCCTTCAATCACTAAACACTATAAAAACTTATTTAAATCACATTTAATTTGAAAGAAGACATTGAAATCCACCATTATTGAACTTTAAGAACTCAAATCTAAAATTTGGGATTCGACAAGTGTTGTAATTCAAAGTGGGTGTTCAAAATTCTTGTTGATAAAACTTGTGAAAAACTTATACTAAATTTTGAGCTCATTTGCAATTGATTTGAAGTGTTGCTTGTCGAATTTTGGAGTTGCTGCATTAAAGAAGATGTGTTGAAGCGCGGTGTATGTTTGTGTATATTCCCGCTATATCAATTGAATATTGATTTATGCTCCTATGTTATTTTGTTTATCTTATTTACGTTGCTTCTTTTTTAGAAGTTCGCTATCATGACTTAGTCGCTTTGTTTGTCTTGTCTTGGTTGAGATTGTTCTTTGTCTTGAGTCGAGTGTCTCTCGAAAACAACCGCTCTATCTACCAAGATAGAAGTGAGGTCTGTGTACAATCTACTCTTTATAAACCCCACGTTATAAAATTGTACTGGGTATATTATTATTATTATATATGTGTATCTCATGTATATATAGGTGTAATATACATTTCATATATAGTGATATACGCATGTCACCATGATATTTTCCTGGCTAGATCCAAATCAAAATTTCTACTATGTTGTATATTATGTATATCTTGGTGTAATATACATTTCATATAGTGATATACACGTGTCATGATGTTTTTTCTAGCACATTCAATCAAAATTTTTACTCCACATATGTATAAATAAACTTTACTCTTCCTCAAATTTTGTATGTAGCTTCGCTCATGTGTATCCAATGCCAACCACATACGCTAAAAAAAACTAAAAAAAAATCACATTTCAAATGAGTTTGATGATTTTCTTTTTCAAAACTTTCTTCTAATTATTCACCAAATCAGAGAGAATTAACACCAGATCAAGTGTTGGTGGAGATTGAGGTGAAAGATGGTAAGGAATTTGATGAAGAAGAATGTTTTCAACGGAAGGGAGCTGGCAATTGGGTGTAAACTAGGATTTATTGTGAATATTGAGTGTTATTTTTAGTTGGTTATTGGGTGTAAACTAAGGTTGGCCAGTGGGCCGGGTCGGCCCGATCCCGGCCAGAATGAATTCATCAAAATTCTTTTTCTCAACATGTCTTTGGTCTCGATATCTCCCCTAAAAAAATGGTGTTGGGACTCGAAATCGGGACGAGAACCTGAGCTCGTCCCGCCCCAGACCCGTCCCCGACCCGACCCCGTCCCCGACCCGACCCCCCTTTGCAAAAATGACCGTTGCACAACGGCCAATTTATATTTTGGCCGTTGTGTAACGGCCATTTTTGCCCCCTACCCCCACCCCATACACTCCATCTATCCCCTTAATATTTATTTTTAACTCATAATTTACTATATTTACACTTTAACCCAATTTCACAACTATAAATACCTCATTTTCTCTTAATTTTATCTCACAAATCTTTCTACAATCTCTTTAATCTCTCAATCTATCTCTCTACAAGTCTACAATTACATTGTCTACTAAATATTTTATTTTATTTGCTCATTTGTATAATTGTATCAAAGTTCAAAAATTGGGACTAAAGTTGGCAACTAGCTTGAGGATCATCCATCGAGCAAAGTTTTAATTTTCAACCTCGATTACAAGTCGACGTTACGTCGGCGTTTGATACCTTCATTCCTTCTTTAAAATATTATTGTTACTTTATTTTAATTATCGCACTTAATTTCATTATCTTTAATTATTTATTTACATAATTAAAATGGAAGGATTAAGAGGTATGTTTAAGGGTAAGGGTAAGAGTATTTCTTCTAGTACGGGTAACAAAGGGTAAGAGTGTTTCTTCTAGACAGGATGATTTGATTGATTACACTCATATAGATGAAACTGAATTTTTAATGATATACCATTAGATGATGAGATATATTCTACAACTGAACCAGACTTTAATTTAGAAGAAAATCTAGATGACACATCCACTATTGCACCTCAAACAGAAACTGGAACACCTCCTATTCCCCCTAGTATGAGACGAGTCCCCACACAACGAAAATTAAAATCAGTTGCATGAGATTTTTTTTATAGGGACCAACAGAATCAAATAGTTAGAAAGTGATAACAACCAACCGGCTTTTATACCATCTTCTTCTTCTTCTATACCATTTTCTTCTTCTTCTATACAATCTCCTCCTCCTCCTCCTCCTCCTTCTTCTTCTTCTTCTTCTTCTTCTTCTTCTTATTCTCTCTCTCCCTCTCCCTCTCTTCCTCCTCCTCTTCCTCCTCCTCCTTATTCTACCTTATAAAAGACATGTTGTTTCTACGACTAGTATTGAAAGACTTAAAAATAGAATGTTTAGTGGTTTCACTGCTAATCAGATTAGCGAGTTTGATGTTTTTATTTTGCAGGGTGTTGTACCGTACCAAGCAATTCTCAATGAGGAAGGACTTGAAGAATTTCTTAAATACTGGAGGAAAAATGAGAAGACATTTTTGACACTAGCAAAGATGGGCCGAGATGTGTTGAACATTCAAGAGTCATCAACAGCGTTTGAAAGCGCTTTTCAAATAGGAGAGCACAAACACTCATTAACGGAAGACAGCTTGAAGATTGCATTTTTATTCATAGATTGGATACGAGCGGAGCGTAGAAGGTGCGGTCAACTAGAGATCAACGAAGAAGACGATTTAAACTACAATAAAATCTTGTCCGACGGAGCTGGAAGCAATGTCGATCAATTTGACCAACAAATTCCAATTCCAACCGAAGAACCACAAGACATTGTGAAGAAATTAAAAAAGGTGTTTATAAATATGTAATTTTTTTAATTTCAATTTTACTATGTGATTTGCAACTTTAACACCACAAAGATACAATTTTGAAATTGTATTTGTATTACAAAAATTTATATTTCTATTAAATAATATAAGAGGCACAAAAACAACATTGATATATTTTTATTACACTATCTTGTTCAATTATATATATATATATATATATATATCACTTTTTAAAATTAGTTGTAAAAAAATATAAAAAGAAATAAACAAAAATCCCGATCTCGCCCCGCCCTGCCCTGCAAAGATCGGTCCCCTTTTTTCGACGGGATGAAGGACAGGACGAGACATTGGCCAGTCCCGCCAGTCCCTCTGGAGGACCGGTCCCGACTTCCCCCCAGTCCCGTAGGGTCGTGTCCCGCTGGGACCCGCCCCCAACTCGCCCCGTTGGACACCCTTAGTGTAAACTAGGGTTTGTTGTGAAACAGCTAAAAAGGTTGGTGAAACTTGAGCTGGGCAGCAATTTTTTTTTTATCTTTGAGTTATTTTTTCAGTAGATATTAGCTTAGATAGGGATATAATAAGTTTTTTTTGTGAGGAAAGTTATCAATAAAATGTGTTCGTTCGACCAAAAGAAAATAACATCGATAGTAACAAACCCCAAGGACTAATCATGAGCTATAAGAAATAAAATAAAGTAGATCAACTAGCTCGAACTTGCAAATTATGTCTGAAAATTAAATATAATAAAGAAGAATGGAAAGTGATACACAGTGGTATACACACGGTATACCACATGGTCTGAAAAGTCAATGATTAATATACCATGTTTGTTGAATTCTTGTACAAGTGTAATTATGATATTAGTATTATAGTAGAAAAATGTATTAGTCTTGTATTAGAAAATGTAGATTAATTTTCCATATTTAGATATTGTATTTTTGTATATATACCTCTTCATTAATGAAAATAATCAAGGGATTATTTCTTTCATGGTATCAGAAGTCTAGTGCAAATATTTTTCTTCTCCAACCCACACTTCTGCTGCCCTAATTCCTTCTCCTCGGCCATCGACCACTCCCTCTATTTTGCTTCCCATTCTTTTTCCAAATCCCTAATTCTCCTCTTGTTATTTCAGTATGTCTACCTCAAAGAACACATTTCATCCAGCCCTTATCATCTCCAATATCAAGAACAACATCCCTATCGTTCTTGAGATGAAAAACGTCCAATATGCGACGTGGACGAAATTATTTACAGTTCACGCACGCTCTCATCGAGTCCTTCATCACATCATCTCCTCGGCAACGCCTACCACCAATGATGACATAAAGTTGTGGGAAACTCTTGATGCTACAATACTCTAGTGAATTTATTCCACTATCTCTTCGGATCTTTTACAAACGATTATTGAACCCGACGCCTTGGTCATGGACACTTGGAATAGGTTGCGTGATATTTTCCAAGATAACAAAAATTCCCATGTTGTCACTCTTGAGCAGGAATTTTCCCATGTCAACATGGAGGATTTTCTGAACGTCTCAGCCTATTGCAAAAGGCTGAAGGAATTGGCGGATCAACTCAAGAACATTGGTGCGCCCGTCACTACTGATCATCGTGTTATTTAGATGGTTGCAGGTCTATCTGAGGCTTATAATGGCATTGGGACGCTTCTTCATCAAAGTAATCATTTTTCGCCATTCTACCAGGCCTGTTCCATGCTCACATTCGAAGAAGACGGCTACCAGAGCTAATTCCGCCATGATGGCGCCCTCGCCAGAAGATTCTTACTCTCCATCATCTTTGGCTAATTCTACTCCAAACCGAAACAACAGTGGTGGAAAATGGAGTCAATATCGAAATTAGCTCGCGATGGCGAAAAATGCGATAGTTGCGGCGACAGCGGTGGTCAGGGTGGAAGAAGACAGGGGCAACCGCAGGTTGGGTCGGGGCAGTGGCCTAGTTAGTGGACCAACAATGCTGGTAGCCAGTGAGCCTGACGGTGGCCCAACTGGCCCAATTTCCCCTTTTCAGTTCCAACAGCTTACCCATCGAATTAGGCCAGCCAGTGGAGGCCCAATTCATAGCAGTTTCAGTCTAGACAGCCGACTGGCCTGCTTGGGCTTCAGCCTTAGTAGGCAATCGCGACTGCGGGCCCAGCAGTCGTCCTGACACCCATGGATATCGAGGCCACGATGCATACACTTGGATTAAATCCCCAGACGCAAATTAGTATATGGACACCAGTGCCACTTCTCACATGACATCCGCACCAGGTAATCTCTCGTCTTATTTCAATTTGAGCAACAATCGTAGTATAATTGTTGGTAATGGCAATTCAATTCCAATTCATAGTTCTGGTCACACAAATTTATCCCCTCCCACATCCACCTCTAGTCCTAAAAAATGTTTTTCATGCCCCTCACTTAATTAAAAATTTGGTGTCTGTCCAAAAATTCACAACTGATAATTGGGTTTCCGTTAACTTTGACCCCTTTGGTATTTCTGTAAAGGATTTCACGGCGAGGATACCTCTAATGATCTGTAATAGACGGGGAGAGCTTTATTCAATCACCACCACCACCATTTCCACGAGTGAAGCCACTCCATCAATATTTTCTGCCTTTGCTCCTTCTTTGTGGCATGCACGTTTGGGTCATCCGGGGTCGTCTATTATTTCTTCTCTTCAAAATAATTTTTTTATTGATTGTAAGAGTATGTGATACGATCCGACTTATGGAAGATACGGATTCAAAGCCTTTTTGCATGACTAACCACCATCGTTCTCCTCCATCTCATCTTCACTCCACGCGACCAAGCAATCATCCATACGCCATACACTCTCCTATAAAGCTTCTCAAAGGTATCCAAAGCCTCTATTTGCATCAACATGACTTGTATGGCTTAAAGTTCCTTGGCTCGGCCTCGAGTGAAGTAATTTGAATCATGTGTGCTCCTCAGTATCGTATTATCCTCCCCTTCTTGAAAAGTGTTCGTCCTCGAATCCGTACCTTGCAAGACATAGAAGAGTATGAGTGCATATCCTCGCATGCAACAAACAAGGTAATCATCATAAGGTAAATGATAATACCTAAAGTAAGCAAAACATGCAACCAACACACTAAATGGCTCACTTTTATGATATAACCAAGCATCATAAGGATCTAGAAAGACTATGTATCCCAATAATTCCCAAGACACTTGTCTATTCAAGACATGTTGAAAAAAGGGTAAATTAAAGAACCCAATGCATTTATGAAAACAAACATGCAAGTTCTTATTGGTCCTAGCAATTAAGAAGCATATCTCCCCTTAAGTCAAGAAACAAGTGATTTCCCTCACGGCTAAGTGCAACATCACAAACAATATCAACCCAATTCAAGAGTCAAATCATTACACTAACCCATCCCAAGAAAGAAATCACTCTCAAGTCAACACCGGGGTCAAATGCAAAGGTATCCCCCACACTCTTTTGCTCACATTCTCCATGCAAGCCCAATATGAACTCAAGTAATAACACTAGGAAAGAATCACATGAATGATTATAAGTGCTACTACCATACTCATCACACACGGAAGTTACCTCCATGGCTTTAGAAAGCCCAAGAATAAGCATGAGCCACGAGTACATACCGTCTGTGAAGGAAGTACAAGATGTGACGTCATACCAAGTTGTTGTCCAATGAGGTTCCCTCCAAAACCCCATTTTAAGTCTCCTCCTTTAATGAAGCTTTACAAATAAGTTAATCGCATAATCAAGTTTATCAAGAGAGAGAGTTTTACCTTTAAGCTCATCGATCCTATGCCAAGCTTTGAGTATCATCTCCTCACCCTTTAGGTTAGAATATCTAGCATAGCCCCTCCAAAAAGTATGCTATTTTCCTTTCAAATCGCTCCCCTTCTTTAAAGAACAATCTTCACTTTCGGAAGCCTTACCCAAATTCGATATTGGTCCATCAAGTGGGTCACAAACCCTCAAGAAGGATTTTCCGTCATCGGGGAGGGCATCCTCCTCCCATGGTGGATTACCATATACCTTATAGCCTCCAAATGTGGCTATATGTTCATCATCACAACACATACCACCATACACTTCACTTTCAATTGTCATGTCATTGTTAATTAAAACATTATCCTTAAAGAGAGAACAATTAATAAACGATGAGGGTTCTAAACATGTAAGTTCACTCTCATAAAGACAATTGTCATTTTTCAAAGCAGTTTCTTTTTCATGATTATCTATATGATCAACCTCACCAGCATCATCACTAAGTTGAGGTTCATTAAGAACATCACCAATTTCTTCAATTAGTGGACTATTATAACAAATAAATTGATCAACACAAGTAACCACACTAGTTGGACGCAAATCGATTTTGCTAGAAGAATCAATTCGGTCATCGCTGGGATCAACTAGTATGTGAGATATCATATCACATGACAACGTACCAACATGCAAATCACAAGTGTCAGCACTAGGTGAACACAAATTGATCTCACAAGAAGAATCAATTCGGTCATCAATAGGATCAACTAGTGGGGTATCACCCATTTCAACAACATTGTCAATAACCTTTAAAGAACTAAGCTCATCACATGGTAAAGATTCATTAAGTTCAACTAAGGACAATCTATCATTCACACTCAAGTCAACAACATGAACATTTACATTAATTAGAGTGTCGAGATTAGCTATTTTACCTTGAAGTTCAAACAAAGTATCTTCTTTACCGTGGTTTTCAATGGTGGAGCACATTTGCTCTTTTGGGAAGCCTTTAACTACCTCATGAACTTTCAAAGTTTGAGGTTGATCTTTCGGTTTTCTTCCAAGCATACATGAACCATTATCAAGACAACTAGAAAAGAAGGAAAAGTTACATGAGTTAGAATTGGGTTGTGACAACCCTCTCACATCACTCCACACAACCTCTCATTTTTCCTCTCTAGAGTTGTCACTTTTCTCTTCCTTACTCCTCTCAATCTTTTCTCTCTCAATTTCATGGGAGTTAGGGAAAGTGCTAAGAATCTCTTGTGAAGGATTTGGTGAACCCTTCATTTCTTCTGTTCCTTTGGCTTCACTTGGAGCAATCTTCTCTTCTTATAGTGGTTCTTTCCTTTTCAGAATGTGCTTGGTTCGCTCCTTCATTACATATGGATTGACAAAGCGACACCTCCAAAATTTCTTCAAGGTACTCCAAGTCTCAATTGGGTGCCCCTTTACATTCTCAGGCTCCCAATGCTTAATAAGGGCTCCTCTTAGGATGCTTGAAGCTAGCTCCACTTTCTTCTCTTCCAAGTAGTTGTAGCATTTAAATATCTCATCCAACTTGTGCTCCCATTCGAAGTAGTCTTCTTCACTAGACTTTGTACACAAAGTTGGCAACTATATATTTGATAGTTCATAAGATCAATCCCCTCTTGATACATTGGGTTCCCTCTACTCCCAATTCCTATCGATGTTTCCCTCCCACCTTTAACATCATAACTATATTGAGAACATGGCACATTTGTATTAGGATAAGGAACACAAGACATTGTACTTAGGAAATGTACACTCTCTTTTCCTTCTAAGATGACTTTTACCTCCTCCAACCCACACACTTATACCATCTCTCTTAGTATAGGAAGTATCACGAGGGGATGCACATGAATATCCTCTAGAAAATTCTTCACAAGTTCACACTAAAGTCCACTACCCTCACGATCATATTCACCACAAAGTGCATAACCACTCGATTCATGTTCATCACAACTCCCTATTTCATGCGACTCTTCATAGATTGATTCATGAGGTATGTGTGAGAAAGAACTATACCTCAAGTCGCCTCCATATCCATGGTGTGTAGTATGATGATCTTCATAACCATCGTCTTTACCATATGACTCTTCATTAGGCTCTTCTACTCACTCTTCTTGTTCATAAGATCCATGAGATCCATTTACCTCATATTCACCTCTAGAGTAGTGCTCTTCACCACCATATGGTTGATGATCATAGTGAGCACCATCGTCTCCATAAGCTCCATCATCATCATGGTCATAACCTCCGTCACTAGAGCCATAGCCACCCATATCATCATCACAAGATCCCGAAGTGATAAATGACATGTTTCTTTATAACTCCTCTCGGTATAACCCCTCTTCGTGTACCTAAAAAATGAGCAAACAAGTTAGTAGCAAAAACTCCTCACACCACTCGTATTTGCACTCAAGTCTTACCACAACCTAATGCTTCTTCCAAAGTTGGTAGAGAAACCACTTGTCCAATCAATTCATACGGTTGCTAAGTTTTGTGGAAGAATAAATTCTTGTTTAAGGAATGATGGACGACTCAAAACAAACGGACAAAAGCCAAAGAAGTTCAACGAAATAAAACAGAAAAACTTAAGAAAATTTTGCACGAAATAAAAATGAGACTCAAGAACTAGTTAACAATCAAGTAAGAACAATTACTAATTGTTAATTAGCTTAGAAAATTAAAGAAGTGAGAAGGAAAGAAGAAAAAATGATTTTTAACACTTAGAATTTTTTTGGAAATATTGGGAAGAAAGTGATGAAATTCAAGAATTAATTAGCAAACAAGTAGGTTTAATTACTTGTTGTTAATAATTATAAGTATTAAAGTATTAGGAATAGGATAAGAAATCAAACTGAAAGAAATTTGGGTAAAAAATGGCTTAAAATTCACTTTGGAACAAGTTGAAGCCTTGTCAGTGCTATAACACTCACTAAGGCACTAGTGTAGAAACTAATAGAATGACACTCTCTGAAGTTGGACCCACACGCCAACAGGGCGCAACTGGCATGGATTGCTGACAAGGCTGGTTGACGAGGCAGCCACGCGTGTAAGCGCTGATGTGTTGGTGCTTGTATGGCGCTGATGTGGTGGGGTCCTGCTGACGTGGATTTTAAAAAAATAGAAATTGCTTTTTTTTTATCTTTCGGCCACAAACACTTTTCAATCTTTGACTTGAAGATATTTGGATCAAACACCCTTTTTTTCCTTCTTCTTCAAGATGAAGGTATGGAGATGCTCAAGAACATGTAGAACACCAAAAAATTTAATCCACCTCAAACCAACTCCAGATTGCACCAAAATTTGAATCCAAGCTCCCCTTGATGAGTAGAACAAAACCCACCAACGTTTGAAGCCAATATCACATTCCTTCGCCAAAACTCACTTTCAAGTTTCAAACCTTGAAGCTCCAACAATGGTATAATACTCAAAACACCTTCAAATTGAACGATACATGAAATTTAGGTTCAACTAATACTAGGGAACACGAATCTAGTGTCAAAACAACAAAATTAACACAATGTTTTTGGGAATTTTAGGAATTTCGACTTTTTTTTTTTGGATTTTCAAAATAGGAAAACATATGATTAAGAATTGTAGATATAATCCTTTAGTCTAAGATCTGATACCAAATGATATGATCCGACTTGTGGAAGATACGAATTCAAACAACAAAAATACGGAAACTAAAATAACAAAAAAATTAGGGATGATAATAGAGAGATAGAAGCAAGACCCAAAGAGTAATGATTCTATGGGCAAACTTAGGTATATGAAACATAAATCCTCCCAATTGGAATAAACTCTAAGAACCTATACTATTTGATCTTCAACAAAGAGTAATCCAAATGAACCCACAAATGAACAACTCTATATGAAAATCAATGGAAAGAGTTTCAATAGCCAACAATGAAATCCACCATAATTAACTATTACTAACACTAATTATGAAATTAGCATTAAACTAAACTACCATACTAACTATCACTCTTTAAGAGTATTCATCTCAACATCATAAAAACTAAGTAATGAAATGACCAAGTATGGTATTTATACTAAACAAGCTAAAGAAGACTAGACTAGTTATTATAATAATACCCTTAATGAAGTAAGGGCCTTGTTTGATAGTCTTCTTTATGGATGATGGCTTGAATTTAGAAAATAACATCTTTTCATGGCTAACCACCATCGTTCCCCTCCATCTCATCTTCACTCCACGCGACCAAGCAATCATCCATATGTCATACGCTCTCCTATAAAGCTTCTCAAAGGTCTCCAACTCCTCTCTTTGCATAAACATGACTTGTAGGGCTTGAAGTTCCTTGGCTCGGCCTCGAGTGAAGCAGTTTGAATAACGTGTGCTCCTCAGGATTGTATCAGTACACTTAGTACTCATATTTGTCATTCTTCTCCATTAGGAAAACATGTTAGAATACCTTTTGTAGCCTCTTCTTCCGGTATGTTAATGCCTTTTGACATTATTCATAGTGACTTATGGACATCTCCCATTTGAAGTTCTTTGGGTCATCGTTATCATGTGTTATTCTTGGATGATTATTCTAATTTTTTGTGGACCTTTCCGTTGTCTAAAAAGTCTCAAATTTTTTCAACCTTCTTAAAATTTAGAGCATTCATCCGTACCCAATTTGAATGGAAAATTAAAAATATTCAATGTGATAATGGAAGAGAATATGATAATGGGCCGTTTCGAGAATTTTGTGACACTAATGGCATATCTTTTCGGTTTTTTTGTCCTCATACGTTCTCACAAAATAGGAAGGCCGAAAGAAAATTTGTACCATTAATAATATTGTCCGAACCTTGCTGGCCCATGCTTCATTACCTCCTTTTTGGCATCATGCGTTAAAAATGACTACTTACCTCCTTAACATTCTCTCTAACAAAGGTTTAGCATATCAATTCCCACTTAAAATCTATTACAATAAATATCCCTTGTATTCTCATCTTAGGGTGTGTATAATTCCGTGTCGAGTAATTATAATTTTTTGGACGATGCTCTCTCCCGGTATATTCTCCAACAATGGGAAGACCCTTCCCGTGAGTCAAATCTGTCAGCAGGCCTACTGCCTGCTGGCCCAAATAATCTCACTGCAGAACAGTCCCGTCCATTTCTGTTCCGAATCAAGGGTCCGTTGTTCATAGAAAAATGGGTATTTTTAAACCTAAACGACATTTTAATTTAAATTCTAATGTCACTAAATCACCCCTACCACGTAACCCCGTATCTGCCATTCATGAAACGAATTACAAAATGGTCATGGATGATGTATATAACACTCTTATTGAAAATAAGACATGGGAGTTGGTTCCCCATCCGCCTGATGTCAATATTATTCATTCTATGTGGATTTTTACTCATAAAGAAAATGTTGACTGTTCTTTTGAGAGGCATAAGGCCCGTCCCGTAGGGGATGGTAAAACTCAACAGGTTGGCGTGGATTGTGGTAAGACATTTAGTTCGGTGGTCAAACCGGCTACCATTCACACTGTTCTCAGTCTGGCTCTCTCAAAAGCATGACCCATTCATCAGCTGGATGTGAAAAATATTTTCTTACACGGTGATCTTAAGAAGACAATATACATGCATCAACCCTTGGGATTTAGAGACCCCATTTATCCTCATCATGTATGTTTGCTGAAAAAATCCTTGTATGGGCTTAAGCAGGACCCACAGTCTTAGTATAAGAGGTTTGCAGATTATGTGTCTACTATTGGATTTTCTCACAGTAGGTCTGATCATTCTCTGTTCATCTATCATCGTGGTACTTCTCTTGCATACATTCTGTTATATGTGGATGATATTATATTGACTGCCTCTTCTGATAATCTGCGCAAGTCTATCATGTTCCTTCTTAGTTCAGAATTTTCTATGAAAGACTTGGGGCCCTTGAGTTATTTTTTGGATATAGCTATCACTCGTCATGCAGGTGGTCTATTTTTATCACAGAAGAAGTATGCAACCGAGATCATTGAAAGAGTTGGCATGTCATCTTGTAAGTCCTCTTCTACTCCGGTTGATACCAAATCGAAGTTAAGTGCTAATTCTAGCTCACCATACGAGGATCTCACCCACTATTGCAGTCTTGCAGGGGCTCTTCAGTATCTTACCTTTACGAGACTAGATATTACTTATGCAGTCCCGCAGGTCTGTTTATTTATGCATGATCCGAGGGTTGAGCACATGCATGCGCTCAAACAAATTTTACGATACATACAGGGCACATTTGATTATGGTTTGCATTTATATCTATCCTCTGTCTTTACTCTCGTGTCTTATACATATGCTGATTGGGGTGAATGTCCAGATACTAGGCGTTCGACCTTTGGTTATTGTATATTTCTAGGTGATAACTTGGTTTCTTGGTCAGCAAACGCCAAGCTACTTTAGCGCGGTCCAGTGTGGAGGCCGAGTATCGAGGGGTAGCCAATGTGGTGTCTGAGTCATGTTGGCTCCATAATCTTCTATTAGAGCTACACTTTCCTATTCAGAAAGCTACCTTGGTCTACTGTGATAATGTTAGTGCAGTCTATCTCTCTGGGAATTCGGTCCAGCATCAGCACACTAAACATATCGAGATGGATATTCACTTTGTTCGCGAAAGGTAGCTCGTGGACAAGTACGTGTCTTGCATGTCCCTTCATGGTACCAAATTGCTGACATTTTTACAAAGGGTCTTCCCTTGGTTCTGTTTGAAGATTTTAGGGACATTCTCAGCGTACGACAATCGCTCGCTATAACTGCAGGGGTGTGATAGACAGTGGTATACACGCGGTATACAACATGGTCCGAAAAGTCAATAATTAATATACCATGTTAGTAGAATTCTTATACAAGTATAATTATGGTATTAGTAATATAGTAGGAAAATATATTAGTCTTGTATTAGGAAAAGGTAAATTAATTTTCCATAGTTAGATATTGTATATTTGTAAATATACCTCTTCATTAATGAAAATAATCAAGGGATTATTTCTTTGAGAAAGAGCTCATATCCATTATTGGACAAGGCAAACGACTTATTACTGAAACTCAACACCAACTCAGAATCTCAATACGTAATGCCCCTAGTACCCGAATCTGTATTTGCACACAAAGTATAGAAGTGTAGCATGAGTACGGAAAAATACTCAATAAGTATCATCAACCGTCCTCAACAAAATAGTGGTGAGAGTTGTAAAAGAAATAGTTACTTTATAAACATGTACAACTATTATATTTCAACAATTATAAAGATAAAGCACATAAATATTTACAAGGCCAACATTTATGTGAAATACAATAAAGTAGTCGATGAATCAATATGTACGATAAAGATTCAAAGTTTAACCTTAAGAAAACATTCCCTATGTTTCAGTATAACAAACATGTGCACACAATGTCTGTTGTCGTAAGATATAATGACTCATGAAGGATAAATCCAATTCAAATGTCATATCTGGAGCCTGAGGCTCAATCATCAGAACTTGGACATCACACAAATGTCTATGCACTTTGTATATGGACATTCCTTATTTCTGCCATCACCACTATCAACTACCACCACTCTCACCCTTCTAACCCCCTCACCACCCATCTTACCCATTTACTTACTCCTACCCACCCACCACCCACCTATTTGCCAACCCTTCCCCCCACCCACCATATCGTGGTCCAGGCCGCCATCTTCGACCCGCCAGCCCGGACTTCTAGGTTATCGTCCGCAACAAGCGTCTGCAGCCCATGTACCATCTTCTGTACGTTATGCTCCAACCGATATCGAACAGGCCATGAACAACGTGAATCTAAATGTTCCAGATGATTCGTGGTACATGGACACAGTGTCTACGTCACACATGACGGCATCTCAAGGTAATCTCTCGTCTTATTTTAATATGAGCAGTAATAAAAATATTGTTGTCGGCAATGGACAGGAAATTCTAATTCGTGGTATTGGTCAGGTAAAATTACCTCACCCTCACCCACCGTTATATTTGAAAAATGTCTTACATGTACCAAAACTGATTAAAAACTTGATTTTTGTACGACGTTTTACAACTGACAATAATGTTTCTATGAATTTTGATCCGTTTGGGTTTTTTGTGAAGCATTTTCAGACGGGGATGTCACTAATGAGATGTAATAGCATAGAGGACTTGTATCCCATCACTACTATTTCCAAGAACAACGTGACCAAACCATCAATCTTTGCAGTTATTTATCCTATCGTATGGCATAATCGATTGAAATACCCGGGAGCACCGATTTTGAATAATCTTAGGAAGAATAATTTTATTGCTTGTAACAAACTTTTGGACTCTTCTGTTTGTCAAACTTGTGTGTTTGGGAAGCATGTTAAACTACTGTTTTCTTCATCTACTTCACATGCACTTATGTCATTTGATCTTCTGCATTGTGATTTGTGGACATCACTAATTTTGAGTTCTACGGGTCATAATATTATATATTTCTTTTGGATAATTATTCAAATTTCTTTGGACGTTTCCCTTAGGGAAGAAATCACAAGCCTTCACCATTTTTAAACAATTTAGTGTTTTTATCAAAACTCAATTTCGAAAGTCCATTAAATGTTTTCAATGTTACAATGGTAGGGAATTCATAAATGCTCAATTTAATGATTTTTGTCACCTAAATGGGATGTCTTTGCATCTTTCATGTCCACACTCATCACCTCAAAATGGGAAAGCCAAAATAAAAATTAGAACAATTAACAATATGATTCGCACACTTTTTGTGCATTCATCCACACCACCATTGTTTTTGCATCATGCACCTCAACTATCATAACTAGCACCGCCTCCAGTTACCACCAACACCATCATCAACCACCACACATCCTTTAGCCACCACCACCAACATTGTCAATTACTAACATCAATGAAATTCCACCATACAACCACCACCATCGCGCCCGTAATAAATCACTGGTTTAGCTTCATGGCACAGAAAATGTATAGTGATTCACCGAGTCACTACAATACCAACCACCTCCTCCATCACAACTATCACCACCATTACACCATTACAAAGCATCTCCACTATCACTAACAAACATAAATATTTTTTTTTTATCAAATAATAATTTTATTATATTATATTATATTTATATTTATTTTTTAATATTTAGTTACTTTTTTATTTGAATTGTATGTTTATTATGTTTATATAAATACAATATGCATATTCAAATGTTGAATAACAACCAGTCTTAATCATTCAATATTCAGATCTAGAAACAACATCTTAATCATTCAGATGTGCATTCAAATTCAGACGTCTTAATCTTAATTAAAACAAATGAGGCCTAAGTCATTTTCTTGAACCAATTCAAAAGAAATACGTAGAGTTATACTACTTTAGATCAAATTAAAGTAGAACTCTACTCAAAGACAACTTTGGGTGTGTTTGATCCTTAAACCCTTTTGGAGAAGTTCAAGCTAATTTTGAAATCAAAATCAAAGATGATTTTACACGTTCTCTTTCAATACATGCCATGAATGAACAAGTAAAGGCAAGACTTTACTAAACCTTCATATTTTATACATATCCCTTTAAACACATTTTAAGCAAATATATACTATATAGCCACAAGATTTAAACCTGAATTTAAATCGTATTGGGCCGAGGTGTCTAACACCTTTCTTGGGGAATTACCAAGACCCTTACCCAAGCTTTGGTATACTTTTTAAAAGGTTTTCAAAATAAACAAACTTTAAACAAACGGTATTCCTAATTTCTAAAATTAATTAGGTGACGATTCTGTTAAAACCAACAAAGAGCCAAATTATGATAGTAGATTTTATGTCCGTGTAAAAGTGAACTATAACAGATGGTAATTCTCCTGAGACATTTCAACTAGGTCCTAACCATAAGGGTTTCAATAATTGTGGCTTTATTTGCAATATTTAGTAAAGTCTTGCCCTTACCCGTTCATTCATGGCATATTTTTTGAAAGAAATATTGCAAGAACAGTCTTGATTAGTAAAATTGGGTTAAGTTTATTCAAAAAAAGTTTAATAATCTTTATTACTTTTCTAGAAATTTTACTTTAAGTAGAGTTCTACTTCAATTTGGTCGGAAACGGTATAAGTTACTTAGTTCCTTTGAATTAACTTGAGGAAATGATTTGGTATATCCCATTTACTTTTAAAGCTATGATTTTGCAAATAATTACAAGCTTTTACAAGATTCTTTTCAAATACTAAAACGTGTTATCATTTGAAAAGTAGATTTTGCACTTGGGCCTTTTGAAAGGTATACCCAGTCCATTCGGTCTAAAAGAGATCCCATTTTCATTTTTCAACTTTTCGGTCGTTGTTTAAACTCTTCAAAAAATCAGTTCTAATACATTCTTTTGCAGATTCAATCCGTTTCAACTTTGAAGAAGTCTCAAAATTATTAAACCATTAAAGAAAGCCTGCTTCAATTTATTCTTTAAGAAAACCAGTTTTGGAAGTTGGATTAGGTCTCAAAAGGGTTTTTCTACCAAATTAACGATCTTATAATCATTTGCTAACTCAAAATTCTCAATTAGGTCCTAAGGATTTCAATAATACACAAATAGTTTTTACAAGTTTATACACATAAGTATAAATATGAAATAAAAGCAAAAGTGCGCTAATGAGTTTATCAAGCCTATCGGCATAAGTTTTTTATATAATTTTCATCTATTATTGGACTTTTAATGCTGTTGATTCGATTTAATAGTATATTGGACCTCCGGTCCAGCGAGATAACGCAAGGAGATGAAGCTAAGGTCCATTTGAATCCTCGGGTAAGTAGATCATGCAAAGAGGAAAAGAAAAAGGATGGTTAGAAGGCTTCTACACTTAGCAATACTGTTGATAATATAATCAAATATTAAAAGTGTATTCAATCTAAAAGTTTTAGATTAGTGGTTACACACTTTAATATGATATCATAGCAGGCCAAAGATCCTGGGATCGAACCTCACCGCCACTCATTATCAAAAAGAATTTCCACGTGCTTAGACCATGAAAAAAAATCAGGCCAGCACGTGAGGGGGCGTGTTGAGAATATAATCAAATATTAAAAATGTATTCTATCTAAAAGCTTAAATTTTTATATTAGATGATCACACACTTCAATAAATACATTTATCAAAATAAAATTTAGCTCAAAGCCCAGCCTGAAGCAACTCAGGTATACCTACGTACATAATTTTGTACGATGCAATATATAAATTGCACTCACAAACTTATATTTGAGCTGCCTCAGGCAGTTTATATTTGTGCAAATTATATAAGTAAATATTAATTTAAAATTAACATATAAAATTATGATTTCAAATCGCATGATCAAACACTTATTTAAACTCGAAGAACGTATGAAATCTAATGGACTGGATGAGAAGAAGATAGCTAGTGCTTACCGCTTACGTATAGAGATAGCAATCATGTTAATACAAGAAACATAGTTGTCATCATCGAGACATCGACGTAGTTTTCACAAAACTAGATTTTCTAAACAATAATACTGTATAAAATAATTAGAAAGATTGGATGGATATGTTCGAAATATTTTAAAAGCTAAAATGGTCGTGATCATTGTTGCCCCAGCAATTACTCTGATAAATCATAATAACGCCGTAGACACTGGATACTAAGAATTCCAAGTGTCGACCATATTGGTGCTCCACCTATGGTAGTTGTGTGTCAACATCCACCATTTTCATCCACAAACTTCTTCCGGGTCATTAATGACTAATGAGTTAACACAAAAATAGATTCACGAACTTCTTCCGAGTCTTCTTGACTTTTGTATAGATTGATTGTATATATATTAAATGATTTTTTTAAAATATAGAGTTTAAGTCAAAATAAAATTTTAAATTTTCTTTAATATGTAACTATAATAATGACCAATGTCACTAATTAAACTAGCAGTCTCGAATTTTTTAATAGACAAAATAAATACTCTTTCTATCGGGAGCCGCGCTGATTAATTTGATGCACTAAGATCCCGTTATGCACAGGGTTCGAAAAAGGGCAGATCACAAAGGTCTATTATACGCAGCGCATGTCTGCAAGAGTTAAGATCAAAAACGCTTCTTCAGCCTTAAACAACTCCGTCCCTCACTTAACATGAACCGAGATATGACGGTCAAATTAACTAGTGTGAATTCGAACATAGAATTTTTAATTTTCTTGAAATAAAATTTGCATATTTAGAAACTATATAAGTATTAATCATAATATTTAAAAATATAATGTTATTAACTCTTCAGATAATAACTAAAGACATATAAATTGACATGGAAAAAAATATTTTTTAAAATACATACAAAATTTATACAAACTCCAGTGACCTCATAAGATACACATGGTTGCCACACTGAGCCATGCAATGCAATTCTATCTTTTTCCTTGGAGCGAGGAGGGTGGGGGAGGGGGGTTGATGATGCATGTGACTTGTGAGTATCCAGAATAGCAGAACCACTCCTTTGAATCGATGTAGACAATACAAGGGTTAGTCGCGCTCAGCCAAGACCTCCATTTAGCTTGAGTTGGGTGAATGTTGAAGTACTGTCTGTTTTGTTTTACTTACATATTTTTTTGCTTTTCGTTTGACTAATCATAAAATTTTTAAAAATAATTTTTTTTTATTTTGTCGTCTTTATTAGCGAATATTCTCCGAATATTCACAGTATATTTTATAATTATGATAGATGTATATTTAAGGTAACTTAAGATTCTTATTGTATTAGGAATCAACCATTTAAGGTAAATTATGATTCTTATTGTATTAGATATCAACCTCTGCACAACTATATATATTGTGAATAATGAAAGGAATCCCTAAGGAAAATTATTCCAATCTTAGATGGTATCAAGAGTCAAACCCTAATCCCTCCCCTCTCTATTTTTCTCTCTCGGCCGAAACCACCACCTTCCCTTCCTCTCGGCCGGCGGCTCCGACGTTGCCACCATGTCTTCCCCCACAAATTTCGGTTCCTCCACTGGCACTTTTGACAACCCTTCTCACCGATTATCGTCTTCTTTTCACCCGGCTTTCGCCGTTACCAACATCAAGAATTCTATCCCTATAATTATTGACCAAGAAGACTGTCAATATTCCATGTGGACAGAACTGTTCTATATTCATGCATGTGCGTACAACGTGCTCGACCATATTGATGATTTTGTTCCTCGTCCCACCGATATTGCTTATTCGACATGGCGTCGCCTTGACGCCATAGTCAAACAGTGGATATACAGCACCATATCAAAAGACTTGTTGGGTACTATCATGAAAATAGGTGCTACGGCACATGACCTTTGGGTACGGTTGGAAGACATCTTTCAGGATAATAAAAATACTCGGGCCGTGTATTTGGAAGAGCAATTCAATAATACACGTCTCGAGAATTTTAACAACATGTCCGAATATTGAAAACAACTCAAACTCATACTCGACCAACTTTCCAAAGTCGGGACATCTATTTCTGAAACCAAGATGGTACTTCAATTAGTTGATGGTTTACCGAAAGGTGAATACGATACAATGATTCAACATACCGACCCACTACCAAGTTTCACCAAGGTACGGTCACAACTTTTATTAGAAGAAACCTGACGTGCTAAACAAGAGGAGCATAATCAAAAGACGTTAGCCGTTGACGGGATGGCACCACCGGCGACCAACACCACCCAGCCACCACCGCAAGACCACCACCACCAGCAGTCCCGCGGCTGAGGGCGAGGCGGCAGAGGTCGCAACAATAGTAACAAAGGCAAGGGCCGCGACAAGGGCCACAAAAACCAACAAACATGCCCAAACCCTACACCCTACTTCCAGTGGGCTGGACCGCAAGCCTGGCCCAATACCGAGAATTGGGCCTCTCCTGCCTGCCCTTACCCAACAACAGAGGCCCATTTTCAGCAGCAGCCTTGGTCACCCGGCCTTCTGGGCTCCCCCTAGCCAATAGACAGGCCCACCCGCAGCAACAACATGCCCATATAGCCTCGGTCCAGTATCACCTGTAAGGCAGCAGCCTGGCCCCACTAATTTGGGCCAGGCCTTCAGCACCGTGAACCTCCAACAGCCAGACGATAATTGGTACATGGACACCGGAGCCACATCTCACCCCACCCGGTCGTTAAGTAACTTATCTCAACTACTTCGGTTAAAGTGTCCTTAATTTATTATTGTCGGCAGTGGTCATCACATTCCAATTGAAGGTTACGGTAACGCACATACCAAACATCCCCACCTGCCTTTCTCCCTAAATCACGTCCTTTACACCCCTAACATCATTAAAAACCTAATCTCTGTTAGAAAATTCACTGGCATGACATGTCCACTCGTAAAATCATTATCTCCCGCCATGTCACATTTGACGAGACGTATTTTCCATTTTCCAATCTTCGGAAATTTCAAACCACGGACTACACATTTCTTGATGACACAGATCTGTCCCCACCAGTCAAAACACTATTTCAGTTTCCCTCCACTATTCACACGTCAACGTCGATGACACAAGTCATTTCGCCTCCACTAGCGACCGTCACCGACGCTGGCAGTACAACCCACCAACCCCTATCTTATCTTCACAGTGTCAAACAACCACCACATCCACTAAACCACCAAACTCCCGATAGGCTGTCCAGAAACCCTCTCGCCGACACATTTCCGATCCACCCACCCATCTCCACCAACTCGCCACCTAACCCACCCACACAGACAACAACCCAGTCACCTCCGAAACCCGTCACCGACACCTCTCCGATTCCGACATCGAGTTCTGAACCTGAAGACCAGCGGTCACTGCCTACCCATCGTATGGAAATCCGTGCCCAACACGGGATTTCCAAGCCCAAGGTTCACTTTAACCTCTCCACACAAACCATATCACCCATTCCAAAAAATTCAAAACTAGCCAAATTGGACCCTAATTGGAATGCGGCCATGTGCGTGGAATTTAGTGTTTTAACCAAGCAAAATACTTGGGATTTGGTGCCTATACCGAATGGTGTGAATGTTATCCGGTGTATGTGGCTATTTCGTCACAAGTACAGAGACAGTGGTGACTTGGAGCGGTATAAGGCAAAACTAGTTGCTAATGACACTAATCAGTAGGAGGGTATTGATTGTGGTGAGACATTCAGTCCGGTTGTTAAATCGGCCACTATTCGGACTATTCTCAGTATTGCTATGGGCATGCATTGGCCGATTCAGCAGCTTGATATCAAGAATGCATTTCTTCATGGGGATTTGAAAGAAACTGTGTACATGCATCAGCCCCTGGCTTTGTTCATCCGGCGGTCCCGCTATTTGTATGTCATCTCATGAAGTTATTGTATGGCTTGAAACAGGCACCCCGCGCTTGGTATGATCGCTTTGCCAGGTATCTTATGCAGATCGGTTTTATATGTAGCAGGTGTGATAACTCTCTCTTCACTTTTCATCGAGGTAGCAACACTGCTTATTTGCTATTATATGTGGATGACAATGTTCTTATTGCCTCATCTGACGGTTTAAAGAATGAAATCATTGTTCTACTCAAAACTGAATTTGCTATGACCGACTTGGGCAAGCTGAGTTATTTTTTGGGTATATCAGTGACCAGATCTACATCTACTATGTTTTTGTGTCAGCATAAATATGCAAAAGAGATAGTGTACAGGGCTAAGATGGAAAATTGTAAAATTATGCCAACTCCGGTTGACTCGAAATCCAAGCTCAGTGCCAATGATGGTGCGCCCGTTTTTTATCCCACTCTATATCAGAGTCTTGCAGGTGCCCTTCAGCATCTTACATTCACTAGGCCTGATATTGCATATGTCGTTCAACAGGTGTGTCTGTTTATGCACGACCCTCGAGAGTCCCATTTTGCCGCCCTCAAACGTATTATCTGATACGTTAAGGGAACACTGGACTTTGGACTACATCTCTACCCCCCTACCCCAAACAAGTTACTCTCCTACACGGATGCAGATTGGGCAGGATGCCCCGACACACGTCGCTCCACCTCAGGCTACTGTGTAATTTCTGGGGATAATCTTATTTCATGGTCCGCCAAGCAGCAGGCCACGCTATCCCGTTCGAGTGCTAAAGTAGAGTATCGCGGAGTTGCTAATATCGTTGCTGAGATCTGTTGGTTCCGAAATCTCCTTGTGGAGGTCCAGTGTCCACTGCGAAAGGCGTCTATAGTCTATTGTGACAACATATCTGCCATCTATATGTCTCACAATCCGGTCCAACATCAGCCGACTAAGCATATTGAGATGGATATCCACTTTGTGCGAGAGAAGGTCTCACTTGGTCAGGTCAAAATATTACATGTGCCTTCCTCCTATCAGTATGCAGATATTTTCACAAAGGGACTACCGAGACAACTCTTCACCGACTTTCGATCCAGCCTTAGCGTTCGGCCTCCTCCCGCTCCATCTGAGGGGGAGTATTAGCGAATATTCACAATATATTTTGTAATTATGATAGATGTATATTTAAGGTAAGTTAGGATTCTTATTGTATTAGGAATCAACCATTTAAGGTAAGTTAGGATTCTTATTGTATTAGGAATCAACCTCTGTACAACTATATATATTGTGAATAATGAAAGGAATCCCTAAAGGAAATTATTCCAATCTTACAGTCTTTAATTGAAGATGCATGAAACACATGAAGATGTTAGTTGAATTTCATGATCTTAAATAAGTTATATAAAACATAAGAATTAGAGAGTTACCAAATTATAGAAGTATTCTTTTTTTAAATAGATTAAAGAAAAAGGTAAAATAGTAACAGAGGGAAAAATATTTTGTTTGTCAGTTTTGAAAAAAATGAGCACCTTTTTATATTTGAAGATCTTTCAATTTTATTTTTTAATGTAATTCTTAATGTCATGGTGATAATATATAGATGTCATGACTCATAACATGTTCAAGATTACAAATTTTAAAGATATTTTTGACACTCGTCAAATATCTTTTAATTTTTTTTATATTTAATTAATTATTATAATATAAAATGAAACAGAAGGAAAAAGTAGTAGTAAGCTTCTAGGAAGAAAATGTTGCGACATGGAGTCCTTCTTGTTGTTACAATAGAAGTCTTGTAAGAGTCTAGTGTATATCCAACTGTATACATAGTATACAAAGTGTATTAGGAGTCTATCTAGTCAGTGTATTGTACTTAGAACTCTACTATTCTTTTTTGCGTATAAATAGAGGCAATGTTGTACATGTTATTCATTCTGAAATATACGATCCTTTCTCTATCTCTGACTATGTAATTCTACATGGTATCAGAACATATACACACACAAACCACGTTGCACAAAAACTCTTTCAGAAAAAATATGGCCTCAACGTCTACCCCAGCCTCTTTGTCCCTTTCTACATCTTCACTGCATCATCTGATGTATGCTTGTTCTATCCAACTCAAGCCTACTAACTATCTTATTTGGAGGACTCAAATTATACAGTTGATGCAGGTCATGAAAGTGACAAAACTAATTCAAGAAACCAAGCCTGAGACATGTCAATCTGAAGGCAAAGATGACACTGAAAAGGCTGCTGATGGAAAGTGAAAAGGAGAAGGCATGATTGGGATAAACAAGATGTTTTTGTGAAGACCTGGATCTCAGAAACTATGACTAAGGAGAGCATGTACCTTATTGTGGGTTGCTCCACTGCCAAGGAGATGTGGGAGTGTTAGGAGGAAGCCTATCTTCAAGCAATAAAGAACAAGGAATCCCAACTTAATCAACAACTGTAGAACATTAATTTGGGAACAAAAAAACTTGATGAGTACTTGAAGGAATTCAAGAGCATATGTGATGGACTTGCTGCCATACACAAGCCAGTGGATAAGGATAGCAAAGTTATTAACTTAATAACTTTTCTAGAGGATTGGGTTCTAAGTATAAAAGTTTTAGAATTGTTATGTTGGGAAAGGCACATATCTTACTTTGAATCAATTTGTCAATGCTCTTAAAGGCTTTGACATGAGAGAAAAAGATGAGGAGGTTTCTCAATAGAACTACAACATGACTTTCACTATACACAGAGGTAGAGGAAGAGAAAACTACAATCAGAGAAGAGGAAACTCAAACTTCAATTCAAGAGGAAGGGGTTTAAGGTCTACAGGACAAACAAACACAAATCAAAATAATCAAGATAGTCAAGGTGTGCAGGCTTCAAATGCTGGTAAAGTAAGAACTACTACTGAAGCATGTCAAATTTATGGAAGGAACAACTATTCTGCTTTAAAGTGCTTTAATAGATGAGATTACTCCTACCAGTATGAAGAAGATCTTCTCAGACCTTAGCTGTTGTCAATTTACAGAACTCCACAGGTGAATATGATTGCATGTATATGGATTCTGATGAAACAACACACGTGACAAACACAACATGTAATTTATGTGATCCACACACTTATAATGGAGCTGAAAAAATAATTTTTGGGAATGGATCATAGTTAGAAATCACACATGTTGGCAACCAAAAAGTTAGGATTGAATATTAAAGATATATTGGTAGTTCCCACCACCATAAAGAATCTTCTATTAGTTAGTAAACTTTCAAAAAATAATTGTGCAAAACTTTAGTTTGATGAGTTTGATTTTCTTGTTAAGGACTAGAAATCAGGGACACTATTGGCCAAGGAATCTAACATAAGAGAATTGTATCAACTGGAAGACAACAACCTTCATGCCTTAACAGAAACACAAGATTGGAAGAAGTCAGAGAGTATTTGCACTCCATATTAGGTCATCTTAGTTTGAACTCTTTAAAACATTTGAGTAGTAATAAAAGTATTGATGTTAGGAGTTGAAATAAGGTGCTTGCTATCTGTACTAGTTGTTAGTTAGGGAAAAGTTATAAGCTTCCTTTTGATTCAAGAAATAAAATTGCGAAATTTCCTTTGCATAAGATACAGTGTGATCTCTGGAGACCAGCACCAGTTGAGTCTTCCCAACATATGAAGTATTATGTGATCTTTGTGGATACTCATATAAGATATACTTGGTTTTATCCCTTAAGAAAGAAATCTGAATTTTGTGAGGTGTATCTTAAATTCCAGAAAATGGTAGAGAAACAGTTTTCCATTACTATTAAAATCTTTCAATGTGATGAAGGTGGTGAGTTTATACAAACTGAGTTTGTCAAACACTTGAAAAGTTGTGGTATTATCAAACATATATCTCGTCCACACACTCTTGAACAAAACGACATATCTGAGAGGAAACATAGACTTATAGTGGAGACTGACTTGACATTACTGTTTCATGCTAAATTACCTCAATTCCTATGGGTTGAAGCTTCCTTAACAACTGTATTCCTGATAAACATGATGCATTCCTAAATTCTAAAGAATGAGATTTCATTTGTGAAACTACGTAGTGCTGCTCCTGACTACAACAATTTGGAAGTTTTTGGTTGTAGGTGTTATCCATATATAAAAGGACAGAACAAGTTCTCTCCAAAGACATATATGTGGGTGTTCGCTACAACAATTTACACAAAGGGTATAAGTTCTATCATCCTCAGACCAGGAGAGTTTATGTGTCTAGGCATGTCATATTTGATAAACTTAATATGGCTTATGTTTAAGCAGATTAGCCTAGTAGCACCCTATCCTCACCTCATCTAGCTACATTTTTTGAATTCTTTTCTAATATGCAGGGACAAATTGATAATTCAAATGACACTATCACCTCAGGGGAATAGTTGGCCCAAGCTGATACTTGTGCATATGCATGACCAGACTGAGACTGTGCATATGCATGACTATCAACAGATGGATCAAGTTGCAACAAAAATAAATCAACAATATGATCCCCATTTAGTAGTCATAACCAAGATCTGACTACAACAAATCATGACAGTGGTGATGATAGCCATAGTAAAACAAGTGATGATGTCCATGTGATAGAAAATGTAGTGAGTGATGATCAGGCAACATACACATATACATAAGACAATAATGAAGCACAAGAGCCTAACAACTATGCAGTTTATGATCCACAAAGCATACAATTGGAAGTTGATCTATCAAACTGGTTTAACACTAGAAGTAGTGACAATGTGCCAACTTCCTCAAGTGTGAATGAAGCTGCACAAGTAGATGAAGGAGAAACAACAGAAGGACACCACATGGCGACTAGACATAAGGCAAATAAGATGCCTATAACTCACACTTCATGACTGGCTACTGAAGATCAAATATGGAACCTAAAATTGTTAGTCAAACACTTCCCATTGGTATGCATCAATGCAAGAAGAAATTGATGCATTGCATAAAATCAGATATGGACTCTTGTACCTAGAATACAGACATGTTGTTGGCTCAAAATGGATGTTAAAAATGTTTTTCTGTATGGACATCTTCAAGAAGAAGTATATATGAGTCAACCTATAGGCTTCATTGACTCCAAGTATCCAAATCATGTGTGTTTCCTTAAAAAGGCATTGCATGGGCTCAAACATGTACATAGGGCCTGATTTGTTAGGTTTATCTCTATCTGCTACATCTTGGCTTTAAATGCAGTAAAGCAGAATCCTCTTTATTCATTAGTAAATTCAGAAGAGGGGCTATCTTACTTCTCTTATATGTGGATGATATTATTATAATTGAAAGATTAGATGAACGCATTGCTGACATAATATCTGGTCTTGCAAAGAAGTTTGCCATAAAGGATCTTGGACCATTGCATTTCTTCCTAGGAATTGAAGTACAATATTTCAAAGGAGGGATCCACTTGAGTTAGGGGAAGTACGATGTTGAATTGCTAAAAAAGACTAACATGACACTTGCAAAGTCAGTTTGTACACCATTAGCACATAAGTATGGCCTACACTAACAACATGCAACTCAGTTGATGCATCCTCATAGAAAAGTATTGTAGGAAGCCTTCAATATCTTACCTTAATCAGACCTTATATATCACATGCAATGAACTTGGTCAGTCAGTTTAGGCAAGCATCAAATAGTAAACATTTTCAGACTGAAAAGAGAATCCTTGGATATATGAGAGGGACATCAGAATTTGGTCTAAGGTTACTATTTAGATCACCACTCAGGTTGTATGAGTTCTCAAATGCATATTTTAGAGGATGTGCAACAAGGAGGAGGTCAACTACAGGATACTAAATATATCTAGGTGCAAATTGCATCTCTTGGGCTTCTAAAAAGTAGTGTACATGTAAGATCCAGTGCTGAAGTAAAGTATAGATCACTTGCTTCAACAACAACTGAAATGACCTGGATAGTATACATTCTAAGAGACATAGGAGTCTATTTGAAGTCAGCACCAACACTATTTTGTGACAACATCAGTGCATTGTACATGACTATAAATCCAGTCCTACATGCTAAAGCCAAGCATGTGGAATTGAATTATCACTTTGTAAGGGAGAAAGTAGTCAGAGCACAACTTGTGACACACTTTGTTAGATCAAAGGATCAACTAGCAGATATGCATACCAAGGCATTGACAAAGCAGAAATTTACAAGATTCAGGAGCAAGTTAGGAGTATGCATACCACCACCTCACTAGCTTGAGGGGAAATGTTGCGACATGGAGTCCTTCTTGTAGTTACAATAGAAGTCTTGTAAGAGTAGTGTATATCCAGTTGTATATATACAAAGTGTATTAGGAGTCTATTTAGTTAGTGTATTGTACTTAGAACTTTACTATTCTTTTGTGTATAAGTAGAGGCAATGATGTACATGTTATTCATCCTAAAATATACTATCCTTTCTCCATTTCTGGCTGTGTAATTCTACAGAAAATTCTCATATTCTGTCAATATCAATTCGTCCTGGAAAAAGAATGTGTTCTAATGAAGTTTTTTTACTACCTTGTCGTGGAACTACAAAAGAGAATTGAAAGATAAATGAAAACTTTAATTGCCACATTCTAATGGAAGTAATACTACAACATAAATTACAATGGCCGGTTAAGTATTTTAACTAAAAGAATAATTAAGTTTCACGCTATAAATATTCAAATGCAGGTAACGAACATATAACTTCAATGAGTATTTGACGATGAAGTTTTTGCATGTTGCAAGTTTTAATTTATTTCTTTAGTCAACGGTTTCAACATCTTTATCTCAATTATTCAATACGTCAGCTTATTCTTAACTAAGTTAAAGATTTTGAATAATTTTTAAAAAATCTTCCTCCTAACACTAACTTTCTATATATTGATTTACGATATTATACTTACCATTCTCATTTTAAAAGAAATAATCTCTTTATTATTCTCATTAATGAAAGAGTATATATACAATTTATAATTTTCCATAATAGAAAATCTATTCCTATTCTAATCTCAAAACCCTATTCTAGTAGTACAAGAATCATATAATTATGGTAAGTGTACAATACTAATTAATGTAATATTTACACTAAAACATTACCTAAAATGTATAGCATATACACGGCCATATATACAAAACTGAGGCTCAATATACATAGGATATACACGTGCATATCGTGTATATCTTATGTATATTTAACACCCCACCACAGTCATAGCGGACGGTCTTCGTACGCTGAGACTGTCCCTAAAATCTTCAAAATGGACCGAGAGAAGACCCTCTGTAAAGATGTCTGCAATCTGATACGTGAAAGGGACATGGCAGACGCGTACTTGTCCACGAGCTACCTTTTCGCGAACAAAGTGAATATCCATCTCGATGTGTTTGGTGCGCTGGTATTGAACAAGATTACCAGAAAAGTAGATGACACTCACATTATCACAATAAACCAAGGTAGCTTTCTGAATAGGACAATGAAGCTCTAAAAGAAGATTACATAACGAACATGATTCAGAGACCACATTGGCCACCCCTCGATACTCGGCCTCTGCACTAGAGCGTGATAATGTAGACTGACGCTTCGCAGACCATGAGACCAAGTTATTATCGAGAAACATACAATAGCCGGATGTGAAACGTCTGATATCCGAACAGCCACCCCAATCAACATTTGTATACGAGACAAGTGTAGACGTCGAGGACGGATATAAATGTAAGCCAAAGTCAAGTGTCCCCGGGATATACTGAATAATGCGTTTGAGTGCATTCATGTGCTCAACCCTGGGATCATGCATAAACAAACACACATATTGTACGACATACGTAATGTATGGTCTAGTGGATGTACGATACTAAAGAGCCCCTACCAGACTACGATAGCGTGTAGGATCCTCGTAAGGTGAGCCAGCCGCACCCAACTTGGGTTTAGTATCAACTAGAGTGGAAATAGACTTGCATGAGGACATACCATCGCGCTCAATGATCTCAGCTGCATACTTACGTTGTGATAAGAACAACCCACCTACATGACGAGTGACAGCAATCCCCAAAAAGTAACTCAAGGGCCCCAAGTCCTTCATAGCAAACTCAGAACTGAGCATTGTTATGATATACGGGCATAATGCATCAGAAGAGGTAGTCAAGATAACATCATACATATATAATAGTATATAAGCCAAGGAAGAACCACGATAATATATGAACAATGAATTATCAAACATGCTGTGAGAGAAACCAATAGTCTAAACATAGTCTGCAAACCTCTTATACCAAGCCTGTGGGGACTGCTTAAGCCCATACAAGAACTTCTTCAACAAACAGATGATGAGGATATTTGGGATCCCTAAACCCCAAGGGCTGATGCATATAGACTGTCTCCTTGAGATCACTATGTAAGAAAGCATTCTTCACATCTAACTGCTGAATGTGACATGCTTTCGAAAGAGCCAGGCTGAGCACAGTATAAATGGTAGCCGGCTTGACCACCGGACTAAATATTTCATCATAATCCACACTAACCTGCTAGAGTCTTACCATCACCTACAAGACGAGCCTTATACCTCAAAAATGAACCGTCAGAATTATCTTTATGAGCAAAAATCCATATGGACTGAATAATATTAACACCATATGAATAGGGTACCAACTTTCACGTCTTATTATCAATAAGAGCATTATATTCGTTGGTCATAACAATTTTCCAATTCGAGTCATTTAAAGCAGATATAGGATTACGGGGTAGGGGTGATTTAAGAATATTAGAATTTAAATTAAAATGTCTTTTTGGTTTAACAATACCCCATTGACTATGAGTGACTGGTCTATGACTCGAGGGAGAATTTGGTGAATTTTGGGAAATAACGGGACCAGTGATGGACTAGCCAGTAGGCAGTGCGCCTGTTGGCCCAACACTGAACTGGGCAGTGTTGCCGTTGTAGAAACAGGAATAAGAACTGGGCCAGAACTGGGCTGGGGAGGCGGCCCAGTTTCTGGACCCACGACGTGAGGCAGTGACAGGACTGTAGAACCAGCAGGCAGAGGGCCCGCTGGCGGATTTGTGGTGTGGGACATGTCCGAGAAATTGTGGATAATATACGGGGAGACATTGTGATCCAAAAAATTATACAAACTAGGCACAAGACTACCGGAAATTGAGATTCATCAAAAATAATATGGCGACTAATGATGATTTTATTAGATGATAAATCAAAATATTTGTAACCACGATGATTAGACGGATAACCCAAAAACACACAAGGGATAGAACGGGCCTAAAGTTTGTTAATTGTGGTGGATGAAAACAATGGATAACATAAGTACCCAAAGACCCTAAGATGTGAATACGAATGAGTCTTATTATATAAAATTTGAAGAGGGGACAAATATGTCAAACCTTTTGTAGGTAGAATGTTAAGAAGATATGTAGCCATTTGTAGAGCATGATGCCAAAATGAAGGGTTACAGAATCATGAATCAATAAAGTTCGGAAAATGTTATTAATGGTGCGAATTTTGCATTCGACTTTCCCATTTTGTGAAGACGTATGAGGACAAGAAAAATGAAAATTGATACCATGATTAGCACAAAATTTCCGAAACACCCCATTATCATATTCTTTTCTATTATCACACTGAATATTTTTGATTTCCATTCGAATTTGGTTCTAATGAATGTTCTAAATTTTAAGAAAGTGGAAAAAACTTGAGATTTTTTCGCTATCGGAAAAGTCCATAAAAATTAGAATAATCATCCAGAAATAGAACATAATAACGATGACCCAAAGAACTGAGAACGGGAGATGTCCATAAATCACTATGAATAATATCAAATGACATTAAAGTATGAGAATTAATGTCTACAAACGGTAATCTAACAATTTTTTCTAAAGAACAAGATTGACAATTCGAAGTACTACGCATACCCTTATAAGAAATAAAATTATTTTGATCTAAGGAAGATAAAATAGAAGACCTCGGATGACCTAGACGAGCATGCCACAAGGAAGGAGCAAGGGCTGCAAACGTTGATGGCAAGGCTGGACTCGAGAGACCGGAACATGGCGTGATAAGATAAAGATCTCTCCTACTATCACACCTCATGAGAGGACGCCCCGTCTTGAAATCCTTCACAGAAAACCCAAACGGATCAAATTCAATAGAAATTACGGACAAACACCAAATTTTTAATCAATTTAGGAGCATGAATAGTATTTTTCAAGATAAGGGGTGGATAGGGGGGAGATAAATTTTTATGACCATAACCACGAATTGGAATTGAATTACCATTACCAATAATTATGTCACGATTGTTGCTCAAATTGAAATAAGACGAGAGAATACCTTGATCGGATGTCATGTGGGTAGTGGATCCGGTGTCCATATACCAATTCGGGTCTGGCAGATTCAATCCAAGTGTGTGCATTGCGCCTTCAATGTCGGTTGTGTGGAGCCGACTGCATGGTAGGCCTGCAGAGGCCAAGGCCCAAGTACCCCCGGCTTGCTGCCCCAACCCATCACTGCATTGGAAGCCACTAGGCTGTTGCGAATTGGGCCTGAAAGGCTGGCCAGCCCACTGCTTGGGATAAGACAGTCCAGAAAAATAAAGGTTGTTGGGCCACTGCCTACTGGTCCAGGCCTACTACCAAGGAGCCCAAGGCTGGGACCAGTGGGGTGGTGGCCCATTGTTTCCGGGATGGGGCCCACTGCCATTGTTAACATTGTCGGAACTGCCGCGTTTGCCCCCGCGATTTTTGCCATTATTTTTCTGATTATTTTCCCCCCCTTGAGAAAGGTTCTGGCCCGAAGTGTCACCAAAATTCTGAGAAGTAGTGGAGGAAGTCATCATGACCACGAGACTAACACTCGTAGCCGCATTCTTAGCCAAGCCAACTTCTTTCAAAGTAAGCATGGAGCGGGCTTGATAGAACTTTGAGAGAGGATTACTTTGACGAAGGAGAGTTCCAATGCCACTATAGGCGTCGGATAGGCTAGCAACCATCTGTAGAACAAGACGATCGTCACTAACGAGCGCACCAACGTTGCAGAGTTGGTCTTCCAATTCTTTCAACCTTTTGCAATAAGCTGAAACATTCGGGAAATTTTCCATGTTGACGTGGGAAAATTCCTGCTCAAGGGTAACAACTCTAGAAGTTTGATTATCTTGGAATATGTCACACAGCCTATCCCAAGAAGCCATCGCTATAGCGTCCGGCTCAATAATCGTCTGCAATATGTCAGTAGAGATAGTGGAGTAAATCCACTGAAGGACGGTGGCATCAAGAGTCGTACACAACATAGGATCATCCTCACGTTTTGGCACCTACCTATCCTTAGGGGCCACATGGATTATGTGATGGATGACTTGATGCGAGCGTGCGTGAATTTTGAACAGTTCGGCTCACGTCGCATATTGGACGTTTTCTATTTCAAGAATAAGAGGGATGTGATTCTTGATGTTAGAAACTGTAAGAGCGGGATGAAACGTGTTCTTTGATGTAGACATAATGAAAGAACAATAGGTGATTGAGGGATTTGGAAGAGAGAATTTGGGAGTGAGAATCAGCACGGAAACCGAGGGGAGAAGGGCTCAGAATCCGAGGCGTGATCGGCCAAAAAATTGTGGAGAAAATATTCAACATAGTCTTCTGATACCATGAAAGAAATAATCCCTTGATTATTCTCATTAATGAAAGAGTATATATACAATTTATAATTTTCCATAATAGAAAACATATTCCTATTCTAATTTCAAAATCTTATTCTAGTAGTACAAGAATTTTTTAATTATGTTAAGTGTACAATACTAATTAATGTAATATTTACACTAAAACATTACCTAAAATCTATAGCATATACACGACCATATATACAAAACCGAGGCTCAATATATGTAGGATATACTCGTGTATGTCTTATGTATATTTAACACACACACACACACACACACACACACACACACACATATATATATATATATATATATATATATATATACACACACATATATATATATACACACACATATATATATATACACATATATATATATATACACACATATATATATATATACACACATATATATATATATACACATATATATATATATACACACACACATATATATATATATAACAACTTTTTAACATATGTTTCATCAATATAAAAAAATATGATCTGACTAATTTATCTATGGACGATGAAAATAGTTTTAGACATGCAATTGGGATGAAAAAATAAAACATTAGGAGGGGTTAGCGTTCAAAAAAGATTTTTACCAAAATTATTACACAAAAGAGTAAACAAAAGGGGTAAATTAGTCAGATTATACTTTTATATTAATAAATATGTTAAAAGAATTATATCCAAAATTCTATCGGAAACAACCTCTATATCCGTCAAAGGATAGGGGTAAGATCTGCGTACACTCTACCCTCGTCAGACTCCACCTGGTGTATTTATACGGGATATATTGTTGTTGTTGTAATTATAACCAAAGTAAGATGAGTAAGTTTAATATCTTAAATTAAAAGGAAGTTAATATTATGAAACTAATTGTGGCTACAGATTTTGTACATTTAACAACTCAAACTTTCGCATTTATAGTATTTCTTGGGGACAAAAAGCAAGTACGTCCAAAAATCAAGTGGAACAACATACGATAAAGAATATAATCGCTTAAAAGGCGAAAAGCTACCAAGTTAGCGGACACTTGCATGGATCGAAAAAAATTGTCTATGAAAAAGAGCCCAACAATTTAATATTTGGTTTACTAATTTAAGTTAGGAGTAATTTACTCCATCTATTTTAATTTATGTGATATTATTTAATTAATTTCTAAGTTCAAGGAGAAACTTTTTAAAATTTATGATCTAAAATAAATTTTATACATTATGTGGTTCTAAATCATTTAATTAAAAGCAAAATTGATATTTTAAAATTAAATTATTTTTAAATATAAAAGTATAATAATTTCTTTTTTTAATAAAATAAAAGGAAATTATGCCACATTTATAAATTGGGACTGAGGAAGTAAATACACCTTCATTTTGAACTGTTGCTTGCAAGATTGAAAGCCAAATTAATATATAAGTGATGATCTGTAAAGACAAATTAAACAAGCCTCCATGTGGCTTCTACTTCATTTATACGTTTGCAAACCGGGAAAACTGAAAATAAGTTGGAAACACACTACGTATAGTATTCCATAATCCCCTCTTAACTTCATTGACTAAATATCCTAAAAGGTCATTCAACTATCATATAAATTATGTAATAAAATCATTGAACTTTATTTAATATTAATAAAATAACTCAACTATATCCTTTTCTCTTATAAATCATTCAATTAAATGTGTCACTAAAAACATCTGATATATCAAAATATGCATATAAAATATGTCATATAGATGTGGACCCCACAAATGAAATAAAATTAAAAAAAAGACTCTTAAACCCCACCCACCCAAGCACCCGCCCAGAAGGGTTTCATCTAAAAACCCCTTTCCCCCGGTTCTCTCTACACTTCCTCTCCTTGTTTCTTTAAAATTAGGTTCAAGAAATCCATTTTTTTGATGAGATGCTACAGGAATGTTATCAGAACTTTGATCAAACTTACATTTTTAACCAAATAGACTACAGTGGTTATATAATAGAGAATCAGTAGACTGAGAAGTGCCATCTCCCAAAATACTGGACTAGGATAATAAGGTTGTATTGGAAAACCTTGTTATTGATGTCACACATTTGCAGTTTTAGAGACTCGGTTGCGTCGATCCACTTATAATCACCGACAGAGCCATTGTGTGTTCATGCCTTTTAAGTGAAGGAAGTGAATTCCATGAGTATTTCATTCCAATGTTATCATATATACACAAGTGTAATAAGACTAATAATAACGGAAGACCTATCTAATCATACCCTAATTATGTGATACTAATTTACAATCATATCATAAATTATGTGATACTAATAATTACAATTGATGTGAGATGATTTGGGAGATATGAGATGATTTGGGAGGATATGATTGATGATATCCTAACAGTCCCCCGCAGTCTTAATGGGAGGTTCTCGTATGCTGAGACAACTGAAATCATCAAATAGTACGCGTGGAAGACCTTTGGTGAAAATGTCGTCAATCTGATATCGGGACGGTACATGGAGAACACAGATTTCTCCACGCGCAACCTTTTTTCGAACAAAAAATATATCTATTTCTATGTGTTTTGTGTGTTGATGTTGGACTGGATTACCGGATAAGTATATCTCACTCAGATTATCACAATAGACCACAATTGCTTTTTCAATCAAACAATGGAGCTCTAAAAGAAGATTACGGAGCCAACATGATTTAGTAACCACATTGGCGACCCCTCGGTATTCTGCTTTAGCGCTTGATCGAGACATCGTCGGTTGTCATTTTGACGACCATGAAATTAGGTTGTCTCCTAAAAACACACAATAACCAGAGGTGGACCGGCGGGTGTCCGGGCAGCCACTCCAATCAACATCTGTATAAGATGAGAGACTCGAAATGGAAGACTTGTACATATGCAATTCAAAATGGAGAGTACCATTAACATACCACATAATTCGCTTAAGAGCCCCTATATGCTCTTCTTTTGGATCATGTATATACATACATACTTGCTGAACCGCATACGAGATATCAGGTCTCGTGAAAGTAAAGTATTGCAATGCCCCTGCTAAGCTGTGGTAATGTGTTGGATCACTGTATGGAGTACCTGTAGAGCTACTCAATTTTACCTTTGTATCAACCGGTGTATAGGACGGTTTGAAGGATGACATACCAGCTTTGTCAACGATCTCCTCGACATATTTCTTTTGACTGAGAAATAGACCACCTACATATTGAGTTACAACAATTTCTAAAAAATAATTTAAGAAACCCAGATCCTTCATTGCAAATTCTGCTGCAAGAAGGGACATAATAGACTAGTGAAGTGATGTAGACGATGTCGTGATAATGATGTCATCTACATATAGAAGGATATATTCCAAGTCATTGCCTTATTATAATTGAACAAGTACTGATCGGACTTGCTGTATGAGAAATCCAGTGTGGATACAAAACCTGCAAGCCTGTTATACCACGCCCGGGGAGCCTGTTTCAAACCATAGAAAGATTTTTTCAATAGGCAAACATAATCCGGATGTATAGGATCTCAGAAACTCAAAGGCTGGTGCATGTAGAATGTCTCCTGTAGATGACCATGTAAAAATGCATTTTTGACATCCAACTGATGAATGGACCAGGATTTGGACAGTGCTAGACAAAGAACAGTCCTGATAGTTGCTGGCTTAACCTACCGGACTGAATGATTCACTACAATCCACACCAACCTGCTGAGACCTGCCATCATCAACAAGATGAGTTTTGTATCTCGCAAATGAGCTATCAGAATTCTTTTTATGACAGAAAACCTACATAGACCTGATAATGTTCACATTAGATGGACGGGGCACTAACTCCCACGTCATATTTTTAATAAGAGCATCAATTTCGTCTAACATGGTAGTTTTTCAGTTCGGTTCTGATAGGGCTGCTTTGGGAATATTGGGAAGTAGGGATGGTTGGACCGAAGTCGTTAAGTTAAAGTGATGTTTGGGCAGAAATATTTCGTGCATGGCACGGGTTTCAGTGGTCCAAGGTTGGGCTAAAGTTGAGTAAGGGGGTTAGGGCTACCGGGTATGTTATTGGGCCAAGACGAGATGGCATTTTGGGCCAAGGAAGAATGTTGGTTAACTGGATTTTCTGCTGGGTTTTTGGGCCAAGGGGGAGTAGGGGTATGGGCCTGAAATTATGGGCTTGGATGTTCGATTCTGTTTACGGGTGAGGGAGCAGTGGGCTCCCTCATGTGGGCCTGGCAGCCACTGGAGGTTGACTGGGCCAAGACCAGCTGTAAGGAGGTAGTGACCTCCGAATCGCGGACTGGTCCAACCCCATTTTGTGGTTGGCCGGTACAACAAGAGGGTTATGGTGGGCCAGTCCCAAATGATTTTGGATATGTAGGTGGTGATGTAAAATTGGGTGTATTCCGTCATCCAAAAAATCATATGAATGTGGGGATGCCACTTGAGATTTAGCAAATGGGAATGTAGATTCATCAAAAACTATGTGACGAGAAATTATGATTTTTCCATTTGTCATATCATAACATTTATATCCCTTATGATTTTGTGGATATCCTAAAAAACACGCAAGGAGTGGAACAAGACTGAAGTTTGTTAATGGTAGTGGATGGAAACAAAGGATAACACAAACACCCAAAAACCCTCAAATGTGTAAAAGATGGGAGATGATGATACAACAATTGTATAGGTGACACTTTGAAAAGTAGTTTGCTAGGAAGAATATTTAAAAGGTATTTGTCCATTTGAAATGCATGATGCAAAAAAATTGGTGGTGTGGATGAATGCACAAGAAGTGTGCGTATCATATTGTTAATTGTTCGAATTTTTCTTTTGGATTTCCCATTTTGAGGTGATGTATGTGGACATGAAAGATGCAAAGACATCCCATTTAGGTGACAAAAATTATTAAATTGAACATTTATGAATTCTCTACCATTGAAAACATTTAATGAATTTTCCAAATTGAGTTTTGATAAAAACACTAAATTATTTTAAAATAGTGAAGGCTTGTGATTTTTCCCCTAAGGGAAACGTCACAAGAAAAATTGAATAATTATCCAAAAGAAGCATATAATATTTGTGACATGCAGAACTCAAAACTGGTGATGTCCATAAATCATAATGCAGAAGATCAAATGGCATAAGTGCATGCGAAGTAGATGAAGAAAACAACAGTTTAACATGCTTCCCAAACACACAAATTTGGCAAACAGAAGAGTCCAAAAGTTTATTACAAGCAATAAAAATATTCTTCCTAAGATTATTCAAAATCGGTGCTCCCAGGTGTTCCAACCGATTATGCCATACGATAGGATAAATAACTGCAAAGGTTGATGGTTTGGTCACATTGTTGTTGGAAATGGTAGTGTTGGGATACAAGTCCTCCATGCTATTACATCTCATTAGTGGAATCCCCGTCTGAAAATTCTTCACAAAAAACTCAAACGGATCAAAATTCACAAAAACATTATTGTCAGTTGTAAAATGTCGTACATATATCAAGTTTTTAATCCGTTTTGGTACATGTAAGACATTTTTCAAATATAACGGTGGGTGAGGGTGAGGTAATTTTACCTGACCAATACCACGAATTGGAATTTCCTGCCCACTACCGACAATAATATTTTTATTACTGTTCATATTAAAATAAGACGAGAGATTACCTTGAGATGTCGTCATGTGTGACGTAGCCACTGTGTACATGTACCACGAATCATCTTAAACATTTAGATTCATGTTGTTCATGGCCTGCTCGATATCGGTTGGAGCATAACGTGTGAAATATGATACATGGGTTGCAAAAGCTTGTTGCGGATGATAACCCAGAAGTCCGGGCTGGCGGGTCAAAGATGGTGGTCTGGCCCACGATGTGGTGGGGTATGGGCACGGAGGGACAGCCCATTATGGGGCCCAACCCTACGGTGGGAATTGCCCCCACTGTCTCACATCAGACTAGGTTGGCTGCCACTGACTGGGCCGTCCCTACTGCTGGTGGTTGCCACTGCCGTCGGTGGGTTGGTTGTCGCCCCTCCGACATCCCTTTCCTCCATTATTTTTTCCTTTATTCTGGTTATGATTTGACCCCATTTTTTATTATTGTTGTTGCGATTTTCGGTTCCTCCCGAACCAGAATTTGGTGTCGCAAAATTCAGAGATGTGGAGACAAGGGCTATTCCGGTGGTGGCTGCTCCAGAGGCCGTCTGCTTTGCCTTGCTGGTTTCGTCGAGAATCAATCTCGAACGAGCCTCATAAATGGAGGCAACATATTACTTTGCTGAATGAAAGTAGCAACCCCATCATAATGTTCATTCAAACCTGTAATTTATTGAAGAACGAACCATTGATTTGTTACCGGCGCACCAACGGTAGTTAGTTGGTCAGCAAGCATTTTTAATTCTTGACAATAAGAGGAAACATTTGAGGCGTCATCCAATTTTATGTTGGTGAACTGGTTTTCAAGATATACTGTCCTAGAAAGTTTATTATCATGAAAAATATTTTGCAAACGTTCTCACGCCTATTGAGCCGTAGAGTTTGGTTTCAATATGGTATGTAGAAGGTCGTTAGAAATTATGTCATAAATTCATTGAAGGACTATAGCATCTAAACGAGACGTTGTTTACGGCAAGAGCTGGATGAAATTTTTGTTTGTCGGCCATTATTTTCCACATAACAACAAAACAAGAATGAGAGAGAAAGAAAAGATATTTTGTGATTGGTGGAAAATTGGTGGAGAACCCCTAATGTAGTCGGCTAGGGTTGGGTATAAAATAGAAAAGAAAACCAACAGAAGGTGGTTTTTTATTATCTAGGGTAGCCGACCGAGGGGGGTGGGTAGTTATTTAGGGTTAGGGTTTATGTTTAGGATTTGCAGAAAACCCTAAGTGTTGCCGAAAAAGAAGAGGGTTTTTGGTTTTAGTAGTGTAGCCGACAGGGTGGGGTAGGGTTTAGTGTAATAATATTTTGGCTCTTGATACCATGAAGGAAGTGAATTCCATGAGTATTTTATTTCAATGTTATCATATATATACAAGTGTAATAAGACTAATAATAATGGAAGACCTATCTAATCATACTCTAATTATGTGATACTAATTTACAATCATATCATCATCATATCCTAAATTATGTGATACTAATAATTACAATTGATGTGAGATGATTTAGGAGATATGAGATGATTTGGGAGGATATGATTGATGATATCCTAACATTAAGTATTGATCTCCTATGTTAACCCAAATGGCTTATTCTTCAGCCAATAATAATATTGGCTTCAAACTTTGAGTATATAGATTAAGAATACTCGATCGAATTTCCAGATGCAAACTCGGACACTAGGACGGTGTTTGGATTGATTTTTTAAAAGTAACTTATAAGTTAAAAGTTGGTTCTACCTAATTTTTGGCTTTTAGCTTATTTTCGTATTTTTAGCCTATAAATAATTACTTATAAGCATTTTTCATCTCACACAAACACCTCAAAAAAAAAAACTAAAAAACTGAAAAACACTTAAAATAAGTCAATCCAAACCCCCTCTCAAATTCAAAAATTAAATTATTACTCGCTTCATACTTTGAGTGTAAATCAAAATTATTACTTTGCCAATTTCCTTTGTGGGTGGATGGGGTTTTAAAATATGGGTCTTTTTTATTTTATTTTATTTGTGGGGTCCGCATCTTCATGGCATAAAATTAAATAATTCTATAATATATTTCTTCATGTCAATTTTTTAATGACATATTTAGTTGAGTGATTTTATAAGAGAAAAGAGGCAAAATTAAGTGATTTTATTGATACAAAATAATATTCAATGATTTTGCTTTTGCTACATCATTTATGATAATTAAGCGACTTTTTGAGATATTTACTCTAACTTTATATATATATATATATATATAACGATGACTTTTTGATTAGGTTTCTTCGTCTTTTAATTAGGTTGGCATGAAGTAGCCAGATATACATTACTTCCTTCATCAGAAAACATAATTTGGGTCTGCATTCTTTGGCCAAAAGGAATCAAAGGTGCATATGATTCTCCCTAAGAGTCTCAACTGAGAAAGCAACAGAGTGTACAAATTAAAGTTCAACTAAACCCTGGCCCTCTCCCAAAAACTGCCCTCACTATTACCAATATTAATTACGTAGAAGGGTAAGATTGGAGTAATTTCCCTTAGAGATTTCTTTTATTAATCACAATATATATAGTTGTACAAAGGTTAATTCCTAATACAGTAAGAATCCTAGGTTACCTTAAATATACACTGATTCCTAATACAATAAGAATTTTAGGTTACCTTAAATATACACCTATCATAATTACAAAATATACTGTGAATATTCGGAGAATATTCGCTAATACTCCCCTCAGGCGGAGCGGGGGGAGGCCGGACGCTAAGGCTGGATCTGAAGTCGGAGAACAGTTGTCGCGGTAGTCCCTTTGTGAAAATATCGGCATACTGATATGAGGAAGGCACATGCAATATTTGGACCTGACCAAGAGCGACCTTCTCACGTACAAAGTGAATATCCATCTCGATATGTTTGGTTCGCTGATGTTAGACCGGATTGTTTGACAGATATATGGCAGAGATGATGTCACAGTAGACTATAGATGTCTTGCGCAGTGGACACTAGAGCTCCAAAAGTAGATTTCGGAGCCAACAGATCTCAACAACTACATTAGCAACTCCTCGATACTCTGCTTCAGCACTCGAACGGGATTGTGTGGCCTGCCGCTTGGCGGACCATGAAATAAGATCATCCCCTAGAAATACACAGTAGCCCGAGGTGGAGCGACGTGTGTCCGGGCATCCTGCCCAGTCTGCATCCGTGTAGGAGAGCAACTTGGTTGGTGCAGAGGGGTAGAGATGCAGTCCAAAGTCAAGTGTGCCCTTAATGTATCTGATAATACGCTTGAGGGCAGCAAAATGGGATTCTCGCGGGGCGTGCATAAATAGACACACCTGCTGAACGGCATATGCAATATTAGGCCTAGTGAATGTAAGATACTGAAGGGCATCTGCAAGACTCCGATATATGGTGGGATCAGAAACTGACGCACCATCATTGGCACTAAGATTGGATTTCGAGTCGACTAGAGTTGGCATAATTTTACAATTTGTCATCTTAGCCCTATACACTATCTCTTCTGCATATTTGCGCTGACACAAAAATATAGTAGTTGCAGATCTGGTCACGGATATACCCAAGAAGTAACCCAGCTTGCCCAAATCAGTCATAGCAAATTCAGTTTTGAGTAGAGCAATGATTTCATTCTTCAAACCGTCAGTATGAGGCAGTAAGAACAATGTCATCCACATACAATAGCAAATAGGCAGTGCTGCTACCTCGATGAAAAGTGAAGAGAGAGTTATCACACCTGCTACATATAAACTCGATCTGCATAATATACCTGGCAAAGCGATCATACCAAGCGCGGGGTGCCTTTTTCAAGCCATACAAAGACTTCCTGAGATGACATACATACTGCGGGACTGCCGAATGAACAAAGCCAGGGGGCTAATGCATGTATACTGTTTCTTTCAAATCTCCATGAAGAAATGCATTTTTGACATCAAGCTGATGAATCGGCCAATGCTTGCCCATAACAATACTGAGAACAGTACGAATAGTAGTCGGTTTAACAACCGGACTGAATGTCTCACCACAATTAATTCCCTCCTTCTGATTAGTGTCATTAGCAACTAGTCTTGCCTTATACCGCTCCAAGTCACCACTGTCTCTGAACTTGTGATGAAATAGCCACATACACCGGATAATATTCACGCCGTCCGATCTAGGTACCAAATCCCAAGTGTTCTGCTTGTTTAAAGCATTAAATTCCTCGCACATGGTTGCATTCCAATTAGGGTCCAGTTTGGCTAGTTTTGGATTTTTTGGAACGGGTGATATGGTTTGTGTGGAGAGGTTAAAATGGACATTGGGTTTGAAAATATCGTGTTGTGCAAGAGTCTCTATACGTTGGGTAGGCAACAATGGTTGAAATGGGTTTTGTGGCTGAGGGCTGGCGGGTTCTGGCGGTAGCGGTGTTTCTAGTTGGGTAGGAGACATAGTTGGGTCGAGCAGTGGGATGTTCCACCAAGAGCTGGAAGGTGCCTGGTTGGAGACAATGCCGTACAATAGTGGGGACGGAGCTGCTGGTGCAGGCTCTTTCGGAACATTGGGCTTCCGATGGCACAATGACTGGATAACAGGGGACAGATTCGGCTCATCGAAAAAGGTGTAATCTGTGGTCTGAAATTTTTGGATATTTGAAAACGGAAAGGTCGTCTCGTCAAATGTGATGTGACATGAGATAATGATTTTGCGAGTGGCTATGTCATAGCACAGGTAACCTCGATGAGTAGGAGAGAGACCAACGAAGACATAGAGCGTGGTGCGTGGGGCGAGTTTGTGAGGTGCAATGGAGGCCATCTTGGGGTAGCATAAGCAGCCAAAAATGTGAAGATGGTCATAGGATGGGAACCTACGGTATAATATTTTGGTTGGGTCTTGTTTTGGAGAGTGCTGGTTGGTAAATTATTAAGAAGAGATTCTATCATTTTAACAACATAGACCCAAAAAGGCGGTGGAAGACATGCATGAAATAGAAGGGTGCGGACCATGTTATTGATGGTACGTATAATTCGTTCAGCCTTTCCGTTTTGGGAGGAAGTATAGGGATAGGAAAAACGGAAAACCATGCCTTGTTTAGAGTAGAAATTGTGAAATGTCGAGTTATTAAATTCACGTCAATTATCACATTGGAAAGATTTGATAGATTTTTCAAACTGTATTTTAATGAATTTTTGAAATTCAAGAAACTTGGCAAAAACTTCAGATTTGAACTTCAGTAGTTAAATCCAAACAAAATGTGAAAAATCATCTAAGAATACTAGATAAAATTTGCGACCCAAAGAGCTAACAACCTGAGATGTCCACAAATCAGCATGAACAATATCAAAAGGAGAAAAAGTAACACTGTTAGATGACATAAATGGAAGACGAGTATGCTTGCCAAGCGGGCAAGAAGAACAGTGTTGGGCAAATTTCTCATTATTACATTGAATACGCTTAGTAGTCCTAAGAAAATTAAAAACAGGGTCTCCGGGGTGCCCGAGTCTGTTGTGCCAAGTTGATGGAGAGATAGCCGCAAGGGATAGAGGTGATTGCGGTCTGACAGCGGAAGATTGAGTGAAGGGGTAGAGGTCTCCCACACTATTGCAGCGTGTAAGAATTTTTCCCGTATTGAGATCCTTCATAGAAAAACCAAAAGGGTCAAATTCGACTAACACAGAATTATTGCGAGTGAATTTTCTAACAGAGACTAAGTTTTTAATGATGTTAAGGGTGTAAAGGACATGATTTAGGGAGAAAGGCGGGTGGAGATGTTTGGTATGTGTGTTACCGTAACCTTCAATTGAAATGCGATGACCATTGCCAACAGTAATAAATTGAGGACACTGTAACCGAAGCATTTGAGATAAGTTACCTGATGATCGGGTGAGGTGAGATGTGGCTCCGGTGTCCATGTACCAATTATCATCGAGTTGTTAAGGGTTCACGGTGTTGAAGGCCTGACCCAAATTGGTAGGGGCCAGGCTGCTGTCTTGCGGGTGTTGATATGCTGCTACTAGATGGGTCTATTGTGTGGGCTGGTGGGCCTGCCAGTTGGTTAGGGCAGAGTCCAAGAGGCCTGGCTGTCAACCTTACTGGAATTGGGCCCCTGATGTTGGGTAGAGGCATGCTAGCAAGGCCCAGTTCCCGGTATTGGGCCAAGAGGGTTGTCCAGCCCACTGGAAGTAGGGAGCAGGTGATGGGCCTAATTGTTGGTTCATTTGGCCCTTGTCGCGATCCTTCCCTTTGTTGTTGCTACCACGGCCTCTACCACCACGTCTGTCGCCGCGAGACTACTACTGCTGGTGGTCTAGTGGTGGTGGTTGGGTGGCCGTCGGTGGTGTGCTTTCGATGGCTAATGCCTTCTGATTGTGCTCCTATTGTTTAGTACGGCGGGTCTCTTCCAACAAAAGTTGTGAGCACCTTGTTGAAACTTAGTAGTGGGTCAGCCTGTTGAATCATTGTCGCAAGTGTATCGTAATCACCTTTCGGTAAACCAACAACTAGTTAAAGTACCATCTTGGTTTCTGAAACAGATGTCCCTACGTTGGAAAGTTGGTCGGCTATGAGTTTTAGTTGTTTACAATATTCGGACATGTTGGCAAAATTCTCGAGACGTGTATTGTTAAATTGCTCTTCCAAATACCCAGAGTTCACGTGCTGTATCACCTGTTTTCATGATAGTACACAACAAATCATTTGAGATGGTGCCGTATATCCATTGTTTGACGATGGCGTCAAGACGACGCCATGTCGAGTCTGCAACATTGGTGGGACGAGGAACATAATCATCAATATGATCTAGCACATTGTATGCACATGCATGAATATAGAACAGTTCTATCCACATGGAATATTGACAGTTTTCTTGGTCAAGAATTATAGGGATAAAATTATTGATGTTGGTAACGGCGAATGCCGGATGAAAAGAAGACGATGAACGTTGAGGGGGGTTGTCAAAAGTGTCAGTGGAGGAACCGGAATTTGTGGGGGAAGTAGGGAGAGACATGGTGGTAATGGCGTTGCCGTCGGCCGAGAGGAAGGGAATAGAATTTGGGTGGTGGTCGACGGCTTAGGAGAAAAAAGAATAGGGATTAGGGTTTGACCCTTGATACCATGTAAGATTGTAGTAATTTCTCTTAGGGATTCCTTTCATTAATCACAATATATATAATTGTACAGAGATTGATTCCTAATACACTAAGAATCCAAGGTTACCTTAAATATACACTGATTCCTAATACAATAAGAATCCTAGGTTATCTTAAATATACACCTATCATAATTACAAAATATACTGTGAATATTCGGAGAATATTCCCTACTAACCAGATTTAAAATTTATTAGAATGGTTTAAAAGAATTTTACGCAATCTGTTTACTTTAATATTTGTAGGTGACTAATTCCACTTATATTATAAACATTTACATGTCACTTTATTGAAGTTAACCTCGTATAAAGAAACCTTCATCATTCTTAAACAACTCCCAAGTTTTATTAATGGAGATCTGTGATTGATGATGGGTTAAGCGGGTCATTTTTCTTGCATGAAATAGTTAACATACGTTGAAATATAAGGGGTCTCGAGATAATATTATTCGGTACAAAGAGTTTGGAAGAGAGATAAATATTAAGTTTATTTCATGTCATTAGAAAATTTTCACTTTTACATAGAAGTAATATGTTTACAAAGGAGTTTATATAGGTGCTAAAGAATAATTCTAGATTAAAAAAAATTATTGTACAAAATAGTTTCACACATATACTATTAACTTACCCACATTGAAATCATCTAAGCATGCACCTAGATTTTCTAGTTATAGCCATATAAATAACACCAAACGTATGAATCTAGATATTTAAACATTTGTATGTCAACTAACTAGGGAATTATCCATCATGAAAAGTTAATAGGCAAAAGAAAAACCTCGCACAAGGGAAGCCGTAGTTAAGATAACTCATCAGGATTTGTACATGGAAGAGTTCCATTGGTTTTAACAACTTATTTAGCATAATATATAGTGCCAAAAACTCTTGGCAGACAAAAAGGAAAAGGAAAAATAAATCAAAACACTTACAGTTATGCATAGGAAGAGATATGAGCATGACTGACCAATTATGTTGCTCGGAGTTTCCAAAATTATTGAGCTACCCGTGTCAGATTGTTTAAAATTACACTATTTTGAAGCATCCGACATACACTCATTTAACATTTTTGAAGAGTTCGAACAACATAACTGACCGGAGCCCCATTTCTCATAAACTTCTTGATTCTTGATTTATTCCTCTTCTTCTTCTGTTTTGATCTCTTCTGCTAACACGGGATGCTTTGTGCGTCGAATTTCCTTTTTTATTACTATTTCTTAACACATGACATCCTTAAGAAGCTTGTATCTACGAGTTGTTGTCCTGGGTGAAGGAGTACTGCCATTAGGATTAATGATCTTTGCCCTTTCAGAAGTACCACTTTCTTCCCCCTTATGATCATTCTGCTTGATTTTATTATCTCCTGAATATTCCGATCTATTGATGATTATTCCTGAATCGCTAACTCCAACTGATTTCCTGGAAGAACCACCATGCCTCGAGCTTTTTCCCTCACTTTGACACCAATCACATACTTGTATTGGCTCCGATGATTCGCTGTAATAGTTACTACAATACCTATGGATTCACAAAGCATATAATAATAAATAATATAATAGATCTAGTGAGTTCTGCAAAAATTGATATTGTTTTCTTCTCAAATTAGCTATAACAACAATAACAAACCAGTGTAATCTCACAAATGGAGTTTGGAAAGGGTGATGTGTATGCAGTCTTACCCCTACCTTGTGAGGGTATAGAGACTATTTTCGCTACACTCTCGACTCAAGAAAAATATATAAAAATACAGCAATGAAGAAGCCATGCATAAAATAATAGAGAAAAAAATAATAGTAACGACAAATAATATGATAATCAAAATAAAGAAAACAACAAGAATAGTATTCATGTATACATGTAAATATATACTGATCATACTCATTCCAAATTAACTAATCTCAAATTAGAAAATTATAACCACATAGACACATGGTCAATTATTTTAAGCGTAAAATAATGAGAGCTAGAGGTCATCCCTGTCTTCTTGTTTATCTCTTTTTTTCTTTTATCATTTCTAAAGTAGTAATCATGTTATGATCATGAATATTGCCGGATGATAAGGATGAGAACCTACCTAGGATAGGTGATGGTGGCGATGGACGAGGGTCATGTTTGGCTGGCCACAACCAAGAAAAGGGGAAAAAATCAGTCAAAAGTCTCCGATTAAAGGCGTGCCAGTACTGAGGGACCAAGCCAAAGCTACATGATAAGACTTGATGATACTGTAGATGTCAAAATTTTGTGTGCCACGAGTTTGATTCATATTCTTTAAATTCTAAAGTCCGTCCGAGTTTATTAGAAGCCACTCTACGTCAGACTAGCTCATGCCTATAAAAAAGGCATAAATTTTTTTGAAAATATATCTCGAAAACTTCATAATTTTTAAAAATATTCACTAAAAGATCAAGACATCAAATACTTACATTTTTTAAAAGTCACTTCCCGGCGTTGCTAACTATCAAATATATCACAAAGAAAGTCTAAATCATCTTACGCTCGAGTACAACTCTCGAATTAAAAGAAAATTCAGAAACAAGAATCAAGGAATAAAAAGAGTTATACTTACAAATATTCATCAGTAGTCTTTTTTTTTATTATATTTTATTTGTAATTGTCGTTTATTTTCTGTACTTCCAAAATTTGTTGCAAACACATACACGAAACAAGAAATTTAATGATGGCAAGAGTCATTGTAGTAATTAGGAAATAAATAAAGAGTTTATTTTAACTCTATGCTTATAAAACAAGATATTAGACCAATCGAAAGAGGAATTTAATTTGGACCAAGAAAACTGAGAAGGGTGATGAGAGTTACATACGAGTGCTGAAAGCGGTGGTGGCACTTGCAGCAACGAAAAAGCTTGTCTGGAAAGCCCACATCACCACACATGGAGCACACTGTTTGAAGATCCACCATTTTCTTCTTCAATTCTTTGGCTGTTTGATTTGAAGGCAAGAGGCAATGGAATACCTTTGAGGCGGCATTTGCGTGCATTTCTCATGTCATTTATATAGAGAGCCAGACATGATTGAATATAATATTTTATGTAATACGAACAACATTAAATTAAGAAATAAATAAAAGATGTACTACTAACTATATTAATAATGTGAGTGTGATATGTATACAGGTGGCTTGCAGTCGTTTTCAGTTAATGGACACAGCTGATGTGAACCTTAAAACTCAATTCTTCAAATGACAAATATGTCCCTTAGCTTGCTTTGAGGATAGAGATAAAAGGTGAGACTGAAAGTGAATAGGTAATATTTTATTTATTTTAATTTATGTGATATATTAAGAAATTTAAGAAATAAGAGAAGATTTTGTTATGTTTATTAAATTACATTTATTTTAGTATTTATTTTATTGACTTTCTTTATAATAAGTACATCTTAAAATTAAGCGGGAGCCAACAAGGTAAAATAGAGATGACGTCATTAAATATTTGCCAAATAAGAAATTATGACATTTATTTTGAGACGGACTAAAAAGAAATGATATTATATAATTTGGGATGAAGAAAATATGTATTTACATTTGTATTTATCATTTAATCATAAATAATATATTTACTTCATTAAATCACTCATTAATAATAAATTGATATGATTTACTCCAATCTTTCGGTTTGTTTTTCTTACTTTTCTTTTTTTGACTGTATAAAGAAATCTTATTGTACTTTTCATATTTAATAACTTTTTATATCGAATATCTTATCTGATATATTTAAGATTACAAGTTTCAAAAATATTTCGATACATAACACACATTTTTAAATTAAAATTACATGATTTTTTATTTTATTAAACTCTTGTCGAGCAAAACTAAGATAAATAAATTAAAATAAAGGGAGTAATTATTTAACAAGGAGGGTGGATCGTGAAATGGAGGTTGGGTCAAGTGGATTTTCCTTCTTTTAAAGTTTCATCTCCTAAATTAACCCAATTTTACTATTCTTTCTCTCCTTCTGTCATTGTCTGTATATGTAGCTTTTTCATAAATGTAAAGTTTTTCTTCCTCCACTCTCCTCAACTCCTTGAAGGACCGTGGCCGACAATCCAGCCAACTGCCAAGGTGGTAACTGGTAACTGAAGAGTCAAAGAGTTGACCAAATGTAAGAGATAATTGGAAAGTAGAAAATGGAAAAAGCAGCCATTAAAGGTTCCGTTGATTTTGGTTTATATAATTTTTTAGGAATAAATGGCATCCAAAGTGAAAAAAAATCTTATTAAGTACTTCATCTATCCCTATTTATTTATGTGATATCATTTCTTTTTTAGTTTGTACAAAAAAGAATGTTATATTTTTATATTTAAAAACAATTTAACTTAATTAGATGATTTACAACCACACAAATATCTAAGACTTGTTCTGGATCACAAATTTCAAAAGTCTACATTTCTTTCTTAAACTTCATATCAAATCAAATGATGTCACATAAATTAAAACGGATGAAATATTAATTAGAGACCAAAAGAGTCAACTATCAAACTTATAGGTAAAATCTATGAAGAGCGTGTTTGGATGATTATGTTTCGTTTGTGTATGGGAAAAATACGAACATTACATATGATCAATGTGGAAATCGAACTAGTCAGTACCAAGTCAGCTAAGTCCACCTAGATCGAAGACTGGATGAGCACGGAAAGTTCATTCTAGGTCCGCCACAAGCTCATTCTGTATTCGGAGTAAACTATCAGGTTAGTCATCAAAGTCTGGATAGTATAAGCTCTCCCAAGTTAACATACTCGAAATATGTAGAATCCCCTATTTACCTCCACAACGGTTACTGAGGTGCATAAGATTCGATAATGAGTATTAAGTGTTATCGGATGAGTTTGGGTGGAAATAGTTATTTTGGAATCAAGACGAATATTGAGGTGCATAAGATTCGATAGAATCGCCTAAGTTTACGGTAGGTCTGACTTTCAGTCAATTTACATGAAAATCTATTGAGAATTTGAGTAAACTTAAAACATGAAGGTTATAGATTTTTGAAATACATTTTCAACCATATATGGTGGAGGCCAAATGGAACTACAAAATGTTATGCCCATTTTACTGGACACTGTCCAGTCTGCGAGAAGTGATGCGCGATTGCGCACAGTAGGCAATGTTCTGCGCGATCTTGTGCGCGATCTACATGTCAGTTGTGCGAACACACACGTCAGACTTTCCAACTTCGCTTTTATATAAATATTTAAGGTCGAGGTTAATTCCCTAATTTCCCCAAACATAAAAGAACGACCTAGAGGGAGATAGAGCTCATCCCAAGCCTTAAGAACAATTCAAGGTAAGTTCTAATGATGATTCTAAGTTTATTCCAATTCCCCAACACTTTATTAACATGGGTAAACCCTTCAAATCTATAGATAATCAATTGAGACTTCGTGTTGGATGAAAGAACCCTAGAATTCAAATTCAAGAGAATTGAACGCCAAAAAGCTAAAATCTTCATCCTTTAATTGATTATAGCTCTGTATTGATGATTATAAACTCTAAGTTCATGCAATATGAGTTAAATGAGATTGTAGAATCACTTAGAAGTGATAGAATGGGAATTGGGTGAAGAAAATACCATTAATAAAGGTTGTAGAGCTTTATTCCCACCAAGTGTTTGATAAAATGCTTAGATGATCAAATCATGAGTTTTATTGCTAATATGGATTCCCTTTTACTTGTATTGATTTAGATTAAGTTGAAAGGGTTGAAGGACATTGTATTACACTCAAGTTTTGTAATTCGTTCATAACTTTCATTCCGAATGTTGTGAGCTCAGTAGTGAGCTAAGTATGTAATATGTATGGACTTGTGTTTGATACCCACGAGTCTCAGTCTAGAATACTCAGCATGTTGTAAACTAGTTAAAGATTCAGTCCTCGTAATCAGTTCATGAATATATGTCTCAATGAATCATTACTCAGTATGTCAATATTGTATCTTTCAACATGATTATCATTTATTTTATTAAAAATTTTAATGTTGAACACCTGTATTTTAGGCTCAAGGCCACAAATGTATTTGGGCCCAAGGCCATGGTTTATGTATACGTATACTTAGGCCTGAGGTCACAGATTTATGTACATATATTGGGCCTGAGGGCACAATTTATTATATTAGTTAAACAGGTGATTCTTCATTTTAGAACAGGAAGTATTCATATTCCTTACTTCTTTTGTTCACTTTAGTTATCAGTTATCACTTATCAGTTCAGTTTCAGTTTCAGTACATTATTTGTTTATTAATTTGGGTTGCCTTTTCCATAGAACCTCACAACTATTTATTCTTTTGGTTGGTTTTACATACTAGTGCAATTTAAATATACTAACATCCCTTTGCGTGGTGCCTACATCTCGCGATACATGTAACGATTTACAGGTTGATGACTCAACTTTCTAGGTTCTAGTATTAGTTGATTTGGCGAGCCTAAGTCTTTTGGAGTGTTATCTTATGTACAGTCTTTATTTAGTTCAGACAGTCAGGTGCGCCGGTGGCCTTGTCCTGATAACAGTCAGTACTTCATTATTCTTAGAGGCTTGATAAACTAGAACAAATGTCAGTCAATACTTAGCAGCCTTTTGTGTTAGCCATATCGGCTACATTCATATACTTCGGACTTATTCCGTATTTATGATTTATCAGTGAGACTTTTCAATATCTCAGCATGTTTATCAGTTATATTCCGCATTTAGTATACCACATGTTGATTCATCCAGTCAGTTGGTTCGCTCAGTCATATGCAGTCAAGCACCGAGTGCCATGTTACGTCCATGCCATAGTTCAGAGCATGACAAATCTTGATATCAGAGCCATGTTCAAGTGTCATAGGGAGTCTATGAAGCCATTTCTAGTAGAGTCTAACTTACGGGTGTGTAGTGCGCCACACTTATAATTGGGAGGCTACATGGCATTTAAGAAAATTTGTCATCTTTCTACTCTAGATCATGCCATGAAGCTTAGACCAATAAGTAACTTTTTATTCTTATTGAATTGTGGACAAATCGAACGCGCAAGCGACAAGCAGATAATCCATAGTCCAAGTGAGGGTGATTACCTATTGAGTTATAATTATGGAGTGCATGTTGTTAACAGATGAGGCTTGAAGTGATATTTAAAGTGGGATGCATAGTTACTACAGACTAGGGCATAACCCTTATCAGAAAGTACAAAAGCAGTACGGCTATCAGTTTACCTTAGTTACCAGTTAGCAGGGCTATGGTTATTCAATACGCCAGTATTCAGTTAGTTAGTTATTAGATTTCCAATTTTCAGTGTATCCATATTCTTGTGACTTGTGAGTATATATAGTGATGTCATTGGGTGCCGAAAGAAAGTGTAAGTAACAATGACTATAGCGAAATTTTTGTATGTTCTAAGTCTGGGTTAAGGGCCAAGAATCATCGAATGACGCATGAAGTAAATTATCAGATAGTGGTACACTCTGAAGGACAAGTTGGTGGATGATAGTATATACATATGTTCTATACCTCAAGAAATAATTTTATTTTTTATTTTTGGACGTGGAGGCACATATATAATAATGATAGATCAGATGTCAGACCATATGGGGTAACAAGTTAAGAATATAGCTACAGCGGGCATAGAAATTGATCACTATGGTTTTAAATAGAAAATAACTTAAGGAAAAATTGAATATGAGTCAAGACATGTGATATTACAAAAGATATATTTTTATACGACTTAGGTACATGGCTAAGGGGATATGATGTACGAAATGAGAACAAAGGACATACAGTAGTGAAATTCAGGAAATAATTTTAATTGTTCAAGTTTATTCATATTAGAACTAGAAAGTACTACGTTAGTAAATTACTATAAGAAGCAGATATTACTACGAGATAAAAAGATATGAAAGCTCCCTCTTAGGTTATGTGATTAAGTGTTTACCCGGGATATATATAGTCTGATATGATTTTGAATTGTATAGAAAGTTTAGGGTTGTTCCAATTTTTCGTTTAATACATATGAAATTTCCCTAAGTGTGATCCATATCTATTGTAATGACCCGTCTGGTCGATTTTAGCTAAAGACCCTTATTTGACTAGAATACCTTCTTGTAAGCTCTATATGGGGTTTGTGATGCGTGGGGATGGATGACATGCATCCCGAGGTTCATTTATGTGACTTTCCAAAGAAAAAACCCGAAATAAGAATCTTAGAGTTGATATATTTGACTCAAAGTTGACCTTCGAGTATATGGGTTTATTTTTGAGTTCCGTCACTTCCAGTAGTTCCGGAGGGTCATTTATGACTTAGTAGAGTCATTGGTTCTCTTCCTGAGTCAACCAGATGTACTCGGTGGCCTTATTTGTAAAATTGTGATATTTGGAAGTTTTAGGCGATTCTTTAGAAAAGTATGCCTTAGCTCGATCGTATGAGAAATCTGAGGGTACGAGCGAGTTTGTAGTACTGTTTACCTTGGGTTAGCATATTTTGTTTGTATCCGGGGGGATGGGGGGTCTTAGGAGTGTTTCAGGTGTTTGGTGGAAATTTGAGTGATTTTCATGTTACTGGTGTCTGGTGTCCGCACCAGCGGTGGATTGGCCACCTCTACAAGGGTTGTCTTGCAGATGCAGACCCTGAGTATCTATGAGGTTTTTGCCCTTTAAGAGACTTTCTCACTGAGGCGATGACATCTCTGCGGAGTCCTTCCGCAATAGCGCGTATGTGGTATATTTAATGACCCGCCACAACGGACCTTTCTCCGCCGTAGTGTGACTGCACTTGTGAGATTGATTATGCCAGTGCGGAACCATTGTTCAATTAGTTCTTAAAAGCCCTACAAATGATCATACTTTCTCAATGCTTGATTGAGGGAGATCTTCTTGAGGAGTTCGATTTAGTTCTTCATTTGAGGTATATTTTCATCTTTTTTTTTATTATTGTTGTCTTTTAAATCTTAGTATAGACTTTATTTGTGGAACAAAGGTCTTGAGTTTTTATGGTAGAATAATAGAGTTGAATTCTTAGTATGTTATTATGTTGTTTTTAATATTAAAGTTTGGATTTTGATACCATGGTCCCGGGGTTGATTTTGGGTGTATTTTGGATTATTTAAGGATTAAGTCCTTATTTTTGTATCAGCTTAATTATTAATATAGAATCCATACATGTTAGACTATAATTACTCTGAGGCACTCCGAAAGGGCAAGGCATATGTGGAGGGTTGACCGTTCGTGGATCCTACTTGGCTTTGAGTAGGCTTCTTGCGCCAACTCTTCGGGAGTATAGCACTTTCCCGACCTTGTCATTCCTTGGGCTACGGTTGTGAGTTATTTTCTGGGGCTCGGAATGACTACTTGTGGCACCTGGACCATGTATGGTTTCTTTGGAGCTGGAATCAGTACCTTGAAATTAGGACGCTTTTCTAGCATAAGCGAGGCGACGATGCACTCTAGGTTTTTTATGCTTTCTTAGGCCAATGGTTGGTATACAGTCCAATATTTCTCTCATTCTATCATATGGATATGGTTGGTACCATGATTCGGGAGAGGATTTGTGTTCACATTTGGCGAAGCAGCCTCCAAGATGATCTCTTGCTTGCCAATCAAATCTTGCAACTTGTGCTTTAGATTTATGCAATCTTTGGTAGTGTGCCATTCCACCAATAATGGTAAGCATAAGTTTGATCAGTTCTATAAAAGCAATTTCCAGGATTGGCAGGCTTTGTCGGTACAATTTTGAAGATACCAGCGGCATCGAGCTTGTTGAACAAGTTTGTCCACGTTTTGGGAAGTGGAGTGAACATCCAGGGAGGCTTTCTCTCAAAGTTCGGATGTGGCAAGTCGTATGTGGTCGGAGGGGGATACTTGTGATGGTTTTTCTAGTTTTGAGGTGCTTGGTACGTGGGTATAGGAACATGATAATTTAGAGATGGAGTTTGGTAAGTGGGTACAAGTGTTTGGTAGTTTGGTTGTGGGGCTTGGTAGTTGGGTTGTGCGTAGTATACTGGCACAAGGTTTAAGGTGATGGTATGTAGTTTCTTGGAGGAGGAGATTGGTCTACATTGAAGGATGATTATGATCCTCACTTTTTGCGACTCATTGGGATCAGAGTGTGAGAGACGTTTGCCACGTCTTCTTTCTTTTTATTTGCAGCTCTAGTGGAGCATGTTGCCCCAACTTTGTTAATGATGCTGACGATCTTTCTAGTTTTGTGGCCATCTTATATTGCCTCTCCCATTATGAATAAATCAGAGAATGGCCTCCTGGCCATAGCCAATATTTGGTCATAGCAGTCCAACTCCTGGGATCGGATGAAAGCTGAAACCAATTCTTTCACACTTATCAGAGGTTACACTCGGGTGGCTTAGGCCCCACCTACTTGCATACTCGCGGTAGGTTTCTATTAACTTTTGTCTAATCTTTTCCAAAGAGTAATGGTCATGCACATTTTCCACATTGAAGTGGAACCTATCCATGAAAGCTCCCGCCATCTCTTCCCATGAATCCCAACGACAAATATCTTGAGCGGCGAACCACTCTGATGCTTCACCTACGAGGCTTCAGCTGAATAACCTCATTTTCTATGGCGCCGACCGGTTGGTCATAGTAAACTCTCAGATGTGCTTTGGGGTTTCCTGTGCCATTGAAATTCAAATTTGGGCACTTTGAAGCCCTCTGTCAAGTCCAAGTCTGGATGCGTGCATAGATCATTATATTTCAATCCCATTTCTTTGTGGGAGCCTTTAGACTTATCGAACATATCTATCATTTTCTATTCTATTTCTTTGTCTCTTCGGTCTTACTCGGACCTCCACGCTTTTTCTATTTACTCGTTGTGCTCCAATTCTGGCGAGGAGTTAATGTGAGTGATTGGAGTGTGGAAGGATACAGTGGGGTATGTCGAGCAACTTTTGGGAGTGCCAACGGCTTTGGGTATAGTATGGGTATGAATACTTGGATTAGCATAAGCGGGTGGCACCTAAAAAATAGGTGTTGAATGGGAAGTCCCAGCTAAATGGGTAGCATTTATTGGGGGGAGTTTGGTATGAAGCCCTTGTACAGGTATTTGGTAAGTGTTCAGTGATAGGTGAGTTTAGAGATGGAAAATTTGGTGTAGGACTTCTCGCCTCAGCAACAGCTACTTCTCTGGCAGCATTGATAGCTTTATTTCTCGCGACCTATTCTTAAAAGTCAGCAACTTTCTTAAATAGCGGAGTGATCACGTCCTCGGAGTACGAGGCATTATGGAGATCTTGAGGCACAACGTCCTCAATCAAAGCATTCTTGTTGTGTGCGTCCTTGAGAGTACCAGTCATTGTTGCTTTGTCTTATTAATTTAGAGATGTTGTCTCGGCTTTAGATCTGATGAAGTATTCTAGTGTAACGCAACGTATAGATCCTTTTGTCTAAGAAGAAAAATAACTCAGAAGGAAACGATGTTAGTACGTTAGTTTGAAATCGTAAATGAAAGATATCACACATAAGTTGCAAATAAAGCACATAGACTCATATATTCGATCTGAACTCCTAATTATTTTTTCCATTCCGAGGGTATTTTGGTTATTTTGGTCAATTTTGGTTTTTAGGGTTTCGGTTAGAAGGTCTATGGTTGAGTTTCCATCACATCGTCATTGAACTAGAAATTATCGTATAAATAGGGGTTATAATTTATAATATAACGGCCGAGTCTTATGTAGACTGCCTACGTATCCCTTCTCGGAAAATCAAGCACGTTCCTAGTTCAGGTTACATAGAAATCATATCCTAATTTCTTCTACTCGAATCTTATCCTGACCAGGCCCGATATGAGCTTCTCACGTTCCCATCTGGACATTAGGTCAGACGTGGTTTCATTTACAAAAAAGTGGGAGAGGAATATCTTTGATTGCAAGCGAGAAATGGGATGCCTAAACTACCCAAAAGATGACTTTTCCTCGTAGCCATGGCGGGTTGTCGTCCTTACAACCGCGCATTTCCCGATAGATTTTCTAAAAGTATCATTGTGTCACAGACCAAATATGGTCGGTGTTAACCCAATGTTCCAACTCAAACTTGAAAGCTTCACATTCTTCGATGTCGTGCTCGGGAGCCCCTGAATGGTACAAGCATATATTTGTCCTTGAAGTGTTTGCAAAGAGTTTCCAGGTGGTTTTGAGTGGGTGAACCTTGTCGGTGCGAACAAAAAGTGAGAAACTATCTGCGTACAAACCTTTAAAGGTAGTGAAATCGTAACGCCAAAGCCGTGTGTCCGTGGTGATTCCTTCATCGGGTATAATAGAGTCTTTGACCAGTAGAGAGTGAGGCCTCCACATGTTGCGAATGACTTTCTCGTCAATCAGTCTGATGACTCTTCTCTTGAAGGCTACACATTTGTTAGTGTCGTGGTTGACTTCTTTGGTATAAACATTTCTTGTGAGCAAAGAGAGGTGCGCAAGTCAGGAGAACGTGCAAGTTAGTGTGTGCCAATCAAGCAACTTTTATCCTGTTGAAGACCTCGATGTTTCGCACTTTCCTTGGTGCAACTCTGAAATTAGAACTGCGGGCTTTGAGGCCAATCGCCTACCACATCGGAGATGATGTTCGGGGAGGCCCTTGTGGCCCCCCGTATTGATTAGCAACTTCATCAATGACTGGGTAACTCCTTCGGGCACCCTGCTTGTTTTGCCATATGGTATTGGGTCATCCTCAGGTAGGTATGTCAGAGGGACATAGTCATCCACCATCTTCTTGACCTCTTCAAGGAGGTTCTGGTATTGTGGTTTTCCCTTGGGGGATTCCTTAGCTAAAATTCACATTAATTCTAGGATCTTGTCAACTTCTTTCATCTTGGCTCTTCCCAACTCAATCTTCGCTTCTACTTTGCGAATCTTTGCCTGAAGCGACTCCTAGGTCTTTTTGTCGTTGACTAGGTCGATGACTGGTGAGGTGGCACTTTGGCTGTCTAGAGTATCCATCGGTAGCAAATGAACCTTTTAAGAGGAGGTGAATTTAGTTAGCTTTGATATTTTCTTGTGTTTTTTATTTGGGTTAAGTTTCCGGAAATGGGGACCAATCAAGAGTTCAGACGGAACATATAAAATACATAAGTAGTTTATATAGAACATAAGCACGTAAGCAGTTATAATATTCACGTTCCTATACATCATTACTCCAAGGCTTTATAACCGTTTGGAAGCATAACTGGGCCAAATGTTAATTAAAACCCTTGACCCATAATTATTTAATTAAATTAATATCTTCCCTAATGGGGTTATAAAGCATAAATGAAAAGCAATAAAATCAGAAAAAGTTGCCTCCAGTAGCTGATGATGGAGCTCTGTCAGTCCGAGCTCTCTTGGCCCTTTGAAGGGCAGACTGGATCTTGAGATGAGTAGACATCAGAAGTGAACTAACCTAATTACCCTTCTCTGTGGGGGTCATATGTGTAGTTTCATCCATAACTCCCTTCACATGAGCATCTAAGTCCTCTAGACACTCGTGAGTGAAGTCAAGTTCCTCAGTCAAGCTGGCTATGACGACATGGTCATACTCTATCTTCTCCAACTATTTAGCATCTCGATCATCATCTTGTCTCTGAATGCGGCAAGCCTAGATCTCGGCCTTGGAATCCCGATCATGTTTGGCATGGTAGCGGTTGGGCCCTGGTCTAAAGGTAGCATGCAAGTGTGATCTCAATCAACTGACATAGTCTTCATCACGACCAGAACAGAGAGGATCATCTGCTAGAGTCTCTGGACCCCACTTGATTCGACCATTCCATTCGCAGATGATGTCAACAACTCCTCTGATCCTTTCACCTTCGTAGTCAACCACATACTCCCCTATATTCCCTATTTGGGGTGATTACCTATTTCCTTCTGAATTATCTTAGGACCCTAAGAGGTGCATGTGGTCGGATTCCCCGGATCTCCATAAGTGGTAGGAAAGGGCATTTTCTGCCTCTCACAAATATGGTCTCGGATAGATGATTGGGAAATCTCCACTGGATATTGTCCTCTCAGAGCCTAGAAAAGATAAAAGTCCACCCCTCTTTGGATTAAGTCCCAAAATTTAGGTAAGTGACTTTGAGGTCGTCTTCTCTACGCTCAGGGTCTTGGTATTATGGAACCTCAATTTTATGGAGGTATTTAATAATCCATCATTTTACTAGGAGGTTACAACCTTAGAAGTACCTATGCAGGTTTCAGTATTGACCTAAGGCTCGATATATGTCAGACAGAATGACTGTGACTAGGTCATAGTATTTGGTTTCCCCATTTGTGGTTATGCCACGGAAGATAGCATGGTTGACAAAGATGACACGGGTATCTATGACTTGAAAATAGTCCTAGGGAAATACTATAGTTCCTAGAAGGCATATGGCGAAGGCTATAGGTCGGGTGTCTTCCCAAGCAGCATAGGAGTGAAACTCTACGAAATATTTGACATACCTCTGTCTAACCCCCAAATCGATTATGGAGGTCCATAAAGGCTATGGTCGGGCCAAAAATCCAATCGGCGCTAGCTAAGGACAAGAACTTAAGGATCTTACCGGGAGTAGGCTTATGGGGTACTAGGAGATTGTGGTCGGATTTCTTACTCGGCCTTAAACAGGTACATACGTTGTATATGCAATCTTGGATCTCCTCTAAGATCAAGGTTATTTCAAAGTCACCGAACCTAAAAACCATTCTCTCATTATTCCAATACCAGGTAAGGACTTCTAGGAGGTTAGTATTGCCTTTCATGGTCATAAAAGTGGGTAGGTGCCCTAGACAATTCATTACTTCCTTTTGTTGTGGGGCACTTAGAGATGACCACGAATTTTTTAGCATCTCGGGTGCTTCGATAACCATATCGAATTTCAAGTTTGTAGGCATGTATAAAATAGAATACAGTTAGTTTTCCCCCCAAGGAGTAATGGTTCATCACATAAGGCACGTTAAATGCTTCCACATAGGAAGTAGTTGGATGAAATGCCATCGGGTAATAGAGTGACATCAAGTCATAGACTGTCAAGACACGAGGGAGTCAACCTACTAGGTCCAAGTAGGTCTGAGATACCCAAACCTATCTAAGTTAGTATGCGCTAGTTCAAGGAATTTGTCTTCGCTCTATCCTAGTTGTACTAGAGTGGTTTAACAAATGACTTTAGGGACTCGAGCGGACAACCTAGGGTGAACCGTTGTCGACTGTTGGACGAAAGCATACCAACACTGTCTTCAATGTGTTCCAAAGAAAGGTTTTTGGTTTTAAGACTGCGAAATACGCACAATCACATTTGTGCACTGATGCAAGTATGCGTACATGCCATTTGGCGGAAGATGAATGCATGAATGACAGTTATAATTGCCGTATTTAAACACATAAGCAATTTATATCATTTTAAAAAGCATGTTACATTAGAACCTAGGTTTATCCGCAGCGAAGTCGCCATCTGTTACGATTCACTTCTACGCGGGTAAATGCATAAAAGTTACTATGAATTTGGATGGTGCTCTAAGTCGGATAATGTTTTTAGAGTCTCCACATACTTTATAAGTAAATTAGGAAAACTAGTGTGAAAGGGTTTATTCAAATTTATTGAAAACTCCTATTTAAACTAGAGTCAAGGTAAGGGTTCTGGTGCTCTTCCGAGGAAGGTGTTAGACACCACGGTATTAAGGATCCGTAGAATAAGGTTAACCTACGGGTTCTATAGCATGCTTAAAATGATTCAAATTGCTCAAAGTGTTTAAATTTCCGCAAAAATACTTGTCATTTTATTTATTCAAAACTCAAAGTTTTGTTTGAAAACAAAGAGTTAGGCTTCCACCGAAAATAGTATGCACGTGGTCAATTTATTTTCGGACTAGGAACACACAAATGCGAATTTAAGTAGAACTCCACTTCTAGTCCAACAATATTTTTCCAATTTGTACTTGCATGTTTTTGAAAATCTTTCAAAGGTTTTGAATTAAGTAAAATCCATTTCTTGAAATGACAAAGTCTGGTTTTGAAAAAAAAAGAGATATGTAGTATGTAATGATTTTCTTTTTTTTTAACTTGCATGCCATATTTCCCAAATCAAAGTCATATTCTAACGTATCCAAAACCCACAACTTAACCTCACGTCCAAGATAGGTTTTTTTAAAGTCAAAATTATTTAATTTGGGCTTCGCCCGTAACTTAACTTTAAATTTGTTAATCATGGACCAAAATTTAAAAATCAGCAGTCCATTTAATCTCAATCACTCAGGCCCATTCGGATCTTTCAAGTATCACCGGTCTGTTTGTTACTTAGGCCCAATTTTGGGTCCTTTATATGTCAACAAATCGCCCAAATTAAATCCAAGGCTCAAACTCCATTATAAATATCAAAGTCATAAATTTAAAGCCTAATATCATTCTCAATTTTAAATTGGGAAATCAATTCTTTGCTACCAAATTATGTTATCCAAAGCAGTTCATTTTTAGTCTGAAAACAGTCTTTTTATTCAATTTCCAGATTTAAAACAAGTTTTGAAATTCATTTTTTGGCAATCTAAACTGAACGATCAACGGATCGTTTGCCTATCCTAGATCCGTAACCATAAATAAGGTTTTAATATTACAAAAGTATGTTTATTACATAGATATATACATATACATATATAAAAAATGTAAATGAGGAAGGTTTAGGCCGGTAGGCCTACCTAAGCCCACCAGTTGGCTATTTTCACCCATTCTTCATGCAAATATTAGTTTTCCTTTCATTTGAACTCGATCAAAACATGTTTGATTGGGCCTCAACCAAATCAGCTAGGTTTGCAATGCTCATGGACACTAGATCTCAGTTGGATGAGATGATGAGCCCATTGAGGGCCCATCTTGTCGACGAGTGATAGATGCAAATGAGAGGGGAAAAGGAGAAGCCCAGTTAGATGTACCTAGAACCCATCATAACAAGTAAAGGAAAGGTCAATGGGTTAGTCCCAATGGAGACAAATAAAGAGAACAACAAACGGAAGGCAATATACATAGGAAAAAATCAGCAAACATGTTCATGTAAAGTAGGTAGAAAATAGGTAGCAAGAAATGGGCTAAGCCCAATAGATGTTCCTAACAAGGCAAACATGAGTGATATACCGGATATTCATGCTTGTATACATCGATATATAGGGTCTATATACTTGGTATACAGTCCATATATCTTGTGATATATCAATATGGATTCACAAACAAATACTGATACCAGGTAACTGCCAACCAACAGATAGGATATAGCTCACAAATCTTCCAACTATCCCTATAGGCTTCATGTTTTCAAGTTCAATCCAACCCTTATGTATTCTTCAGATATGCAAAGCACATATCAATAGGATTTCTCACAGATATTCTATCCTATTAGAATATCTAAGTTGCAATCCAAATTCCATGTGTTCAGAGGTAAACCACTATAATCCTCAATAGTTAGATCATATTAAATTAGCTAGGGATACTGCGTCAATACCACTTGAGGTACATTCAGAGGCAAAATAGATAGTTAACAAGACCAAACTATGATGCATATTACCAAGCTAATCTACCAGATGTCCATCCCAACACCCTTTCATCCCCCAATATAGTTTTATATAGGACAGACATGAACAAGACCCATTTCATGATTCAAATTGGTTTTGCAAACAGCTTTTACATTTGCAGAAATGCCAAACAACAACATATATTATCCTAGAACCTAGGTGACCCTTATCAGATTAATCTAGGTTTAAATAATCATCAAGTTTAACAGAAATGATGCAAGCATGAACAAGTGAGCTAGACAAATCATTAGACTTACATCAAGTGATCTAAAGGGAACATTTTGCAGTATGAAGACTACACTTGGCATCTAGATGCATATGCAAGGTACTACACATAGGTTGAACTTCCTTTAAAAATTTGAGATTATCTTTCAAGTGTTCCAACAACATGGTAGGTATTTAAATCAGCTATACAATCTGTTACGGTTCACTTTTACGCGGATGAACACATAAGAACTACTAAGAGTTTGGATGGTGCTCTAAGTCGGATAATTGTTTTAGAGTCGCCACCTAATTTATAGGTAAATTAGGAAAACCAGTGACCCTATTCAAATTCATTGAAAATTCTATCTAAATCAGAGTTGAGGTAAGGGTTTTGGTGATCCCCCAGGTAAGGTGTTAACACCCCGGTATTAAAGATTCGTAGAATATAGTTGACCTACGAGTTCTACAGCTTGCTTCAAAGTAATTTAGATTGCTTTAGTATTTAAAATACGTAAAATAACTTGTCATTTCATTCACTCAAACTCAAGGTTGTATTTTAAAAACAAAGAGTTGAACTTCGCCAAACAATAGTATGCATGGGGTAGTTTAGTCAATTTCATTTTCGGACTAAGAACACTCAAATGCGAATTTGAGTAGAACTCCACATTTAGTCAAACCGCATTAACTAATTTTCACACTTTCACCTTTTAAAATCTTTTCCAAGTTTTGAAAATGGGATAATTCAGTTAGAAAGACATGTTCAGTTTTGAAAAAGAGATGGTAAGAAAATGGTTTTCTATTGTTTCTTTTTGCATGCTATACTTTTCCATCGTCAAATCATATTCCACTTTCCAAAACACTCTAGTCAAACTCAAGTCCAAGATAGTTTTAATGTCCAAAATAATTCAATTGGGCTTAGCCGATAATTTAATCAAAGTGTCAAATTCTGTCGATTTCAAGTCTAAGCTTTTAGCAGTCCATTTGCATGATTTATGTGACTCAGGCCCATTTGGGACATTCAAAATCAACACTTTTCTCAATTAAATTTCAAAAGCGCAAGTAATGAATTAAAATCCCGAAGTCAATTTTGAATTTAGTTGAAAAATCAGTTCTTTATTTCCAGTTTTCATATCCAAACACAATCCATTCTTTTAGTCTAAAACAATCCTCTTAATCCATTTTTTCAGATTTGAATAAGTTTTGAAATTCGTTTATTGGCGATCTAAGCAAAACGATCTACGTATTGACTGCGTATCCTAGATAATAACCATAAGTAGAACTTCCAATATATCAAGTATTTTTTAATACAACGAATACATATACATATACATATACATATATATATATATACATATACATATACATATACATATATATATACATATACATATACATATACATATACATATACATATACATATACATATACATATACATATATATATATATATATATATATATACATGTAATGGATGAAAAAATGAGAGAGAATTTAGACTAGTGGGCCTACCGAAGCCCACCAATTGGCTATTTTCATCCATAGTTGGGCCTTCATGTAAATATTAGCTTCCTTTATTTTTTATACTCGATCAGAATTCACTTAATTGGGCCTCAACCCAATCGGTTAATTGTGCAATGTGTGGACACTCGAACTGAACAGAATGATGGGTCCAGTGATGGCCCATCTCGGTGTGATGTAGTGGAAAGGGCGAAGCGAGGGCACAAACAAAGGTCCACGTTAGAATGTATCTAAGATCATCATATAATTATCATGAATTAACACACATGAAAGTGGGCGCAACTTAAAGACTAAGTTAGGTGATGTAAACAAATCATCCCAACAACAATATAACGTGTGGAGAAAATACACTAATAAGATAGGCCCATTAACTGGTCTTTAAACAGGAGGAGGAAAGTAGAAAGACAAAGCCATATAAATGGGCCAAGCCCAAAACATATACTAAGCCAAACAACAAATACCTCTAAAAAGTAAAAATTGAGCTAGGCCCAAATGACTCCTAATTGTGATTCTTCTACTGGTATCTACAGTCAGTACATCAGTTTCAAATACCTAGGTATACATGGTGTACAATTTGTAGGTTTTAGCCTAGACTGCAAAAATGACACAAACAGACTATTCATAACCAAACTAAGTTTCAAACCATCATCTTAATTACTATATTAACTTAATCAGATCATACAAGCCAAAACAACTCTAAATTGACAGATTTGAACATCGCACTAACTACACATGCTATTAAACTTCATGAACTAACATGTATAACATCATCCAAGCATAACAAGTCCACACATGGCTTATTAGATTTCAAATTAACCTATTAGGCATCTTCTAACTGAACATATTGACCCCGATAGTCTTTTATCATCAGTACACCCTAAGACAATGAGAACATGCTAACATATCACTTTCTTTAACCCATTTTCCAGATTTTTAAACTAGATCCACTGACAAGTTAGATATTAACACATATTTAAACCAAACAAATTTCTTAAGAGTTATCATACACACCATGCACATCAACAAATCATTCACAGCTTCCCATTAATATCATGGACTTCCCTAATGACTCATACATGATTTAATCAACACTAAGATGCTATAACAGTCCATACATGGTTCAGCAATCCTCAAGTTACAAAATTCTAAGTCTTTGAACTAATTGGAATAGCTCAGACATAATCAAGACATGCTTCATGCTTCACATAACAGCCTACTCATGACTTGAACATGCTTCAAATTAACTCACTAACACATATTTAAGCATAAACAGCTCATGTATGATTAGAGCAGATTTTGTCTCACTAATCACATGTAAATAATCACAATAATGAACACCAATAGTGATTACAGCCAACTAGAACATACTAACTTCAAGGATTTAGACATGCTTAAACTACCTTAAACTAACATGATAGTCATTTATCTAACTTAATCACACACAAATAGCCACTGAAAATGATTCAAACATACTAGTCATTGATTTAATGAACGCAAACAACACATAATTTAACTAAACATGCTTAACAGTTAACCTAATGAGCATAAACAACCACTAATATCTACTTAAACATGCTTAATAACCACATAAATGCACAATACAAGTTACAATACTCTAAATTAAATAGAAAATTAAAAGGAGATTTGTTTACCTTTTGTGGAGGCAGCCTAGGATAGAATTTGAAGCTTGTTCTTCACTCCGACAATCTCAAAGCTCGCAAACGCACGAAAAGGAAAAGGTTTTAGAAACTGAGGGACTAATTATACTAACTCTGGGTTCCGTCATAGGGCTGGATCCTAACTTAAGCAATAATTAATCAATTTTCACTTGAAAATGGCTTTCAATAATGTAAAAGTCTAATATTCAAGTTTCATACCATTAAAATATAGGAGAAGGGTCTGTATTTATAGGGAAATAGGAAACCCTAGCAGAGCTCCTCAAATTGGTGTGGGAGAACATGAAATTTCCCTCCAATTAGTTCTCAACCAATGAAATTCATGAATTCAAATTTAAATGGGACAAGGATAATTAAAACGCAGCAGATAAATCAAGAGAGATGGGAGAGCCTCACCTTTTGGGGGTGGGGCTACTGCTGGCGTGCTGGTGAAAGAGGACGAGGGAATTTAATGCCCTTTCCCCTTCTAACGAAGGAAAAACACAGAGAGACCATTGTACATCCGCATGTTTGCCATTTTTAGCATCGAGAAAGAGAGACCATGAGCGGCTAGGGATTAGCCTTGGTCAAAATCGTAAAAAAATAGTGGGGCTTTTCCCTCTTCTTTTATGCGTGCTAGAGTGGGCCTGGGCCTGGGCCTGGCTATTATAGGCTTGGGCTCAGCTGAAATTTTGAATTAAAGGGGAATTTTCCCAAGTCTTTTAAGTGGCCTTAATTAATTGTGGCCACATTTTATAAATATTGTCACATTTTAAATTACGAAACGGCTAAATAAATCCGTAAATAGCCTAATTAAATCATGCACTTTAAATTCAGCCCGCATTTGACACTAATTAGAGCTCACGAAATTTAAACTCACATAAAATCCTTTTAATTTAAAACGGCTTAAAATTGAGGTGTAATTTCCTTATCGTATCTAATTAGCCAATTTCCCAACTTTAACGGAGCGGAACATTAATCCTTTAATATTGAAAATTCTTTTAAAACAATTACATTTATAATTATTTTTAAAAATTCTGAAATTATGATTAATGATCAAAATCGTGTAAAATTAGGACATGATATACAATATATATACCAAGTGATATTGACAAATGAAATGACAAAATACTCTCGAAATAATTTTGTAAATCATATTCGCCTTGTGAAAAGTATATTTCATTCCGTCTGTGACCCGGAAACCTTGAATAATTAAATAAAATTATTGAAGGGTAAAAATTAGGTGTCAACATAATCTTGAGGGTTAAACACAGAATTCATGCTACTCAAAAATTAAACACCTATCTTGAAATTAATTACCTAAATGCATAATGTCAGACCATACATATCCAAAACATATCCAAAACAGGTTTAACCCTATAGTTTTTGGATCTCAAACTATCCTAAACATGTTCATATGTGTTCACTAAGTCTTGAGCCAACAATATTAAGCATTTGGCAGCCAAATAGCCCATATATGTCAAACAAATCCTCAAACTAGCATATTAAACACCCTATTAACTGACCATGTCTTTACATAGCCAAAACTAGCCTCAACTTATCACATTAGCATTATTTAAACATGAACAGTCTACATACTAGTCAGTTTAAGCTTCACATTTACATATTAAGCATATTTTCTCAGTTTACATGACTAAACAGGTCTCTAAACTGATTATTTAAACATTAGATGGCTTAATCAGCCCATACAAACTTTAAATCACCACACTCGTATTATCTTGGCTACGCATACTAATTCAAGTCATCACATAAGCTCCTAAACAGCTTGTAATACTACATAATTTATCAAATCAACATACAATGCATGTCATATTCATATTAATCTAGGATTAAACTGAAATTAAACTAAAAGAACTAAAAGGATTAATGATTACCTTTTGTAGTGGCAGCCGGGTCAAAGTCGTGGTTTGAATCTTCCACTCCATCAACACTCGCACACACACAAAGGAAATATTTTAAAACTAGGAGACCTAATTTGACACTTAGGGTTCCACTAAAGGACTAGGAACCCAAATCAATCAAACTAGATCGATGTATTTAGCAACTTAGGTTAAACTTGTCAAATAAACCAAGCTCAACTCACAAATTGCCGACCGTTAACAATGAGAGGGTGAGTCTCTATTTACAGAGCCACAAAACCCTAGAAATCAAGGTTGAAAATCAGTGTGAGAGAACTAAAATGGGGGAAAACTCCCTCCCAAAGAGATCTCAACCAATCAAATGCTAGAATTGGAAATTGGATGAGACAAATGTAACTAAAATTGCATATAGGCGTAGAGAGGGTTAACCTCACCTAGTGGGGGGGGGGGTACGGTGGCTCTATAATTAGTCTGTGTGATAAAGGCAAGAGCAATTAATGCTCTTGCATAAATTGGATGGGCTAACATCTACGAAAAGCAACCAGTAGATCTGGGCTGACATTGTGAGGATGAAGGCGGCTAGGGTTGACATCATAGAAACGGGAAAAATGGAAATAGGGTGGGCTTCGTGGTGTTTTACACTTAAGGTATGAGATCTGGGCTGAGTCTTGGGCTCATATGGCCTGAGCTTGGAATGCATTCCGAAATGAAAGAAAAGGCCTAAGTCGCTTAATTATAATTTTTGTCACTTTGCAAATATGATTAATGACTTAAATTAACCAAAGACCAAACATACTTCAAATGTAGTCAAATTAGGTCAACAGCTTTAATTTAAGTCTAACTTTGACACTAAGCAGAGATAAAAATATTAAATCATGCAAGATCCTTTTTAATCTTAAAACATGGTTTAAACTTGAGTCGCATTTCTTTTATTCTATTTAATTGGACAATTTTCTGACTTTGATTGAGTGAAACAATAATTCTTTAATTTTGAGAATTCTTTTAAAACAATTAAATACCTAATTTTCTGTCAAAATTCCAAAATTATGATTAACGATCAAACTTAATACAAAATTAGTACATGATATACAATATGTATACCAAGTGATATTTTTTCAAATGAAATGACAAAATACTCTCAGAATAATTTTGTAAAATCATATTCGCCTTGTGAAAAGTGTATTTCACTCCGTCTGTGACTCGGGAACTCTGAATAATTAGATAAATTTATTGGAGGATAAGAATGATGTGTCAATACAATACTTAGCCATCTGTTTCGTGAGGCTTGATATTTCGAATCCGGGTAGGATTTTGAATTGTGTTGAGGCGAGGTCATCTCTTTTGGAGCAGATCAAGACCCACCAATATGATGATGCGAAGTTGTGCAAAATCATAGACAAGATGATGAGTGGTAAAGACAAAATGATTGATGGTGAGGGGGTCTTGAGGATCAAGAGGAAAGTGTGTGTCCCTCGTGTTGGGGATTTGATGAGATTAATTATGGAGGAGGCTCACAACTATAGATATTCGATTAATTCGGGTGCTACAAAGATGTATCGTGATTTGAGGCAGACTATTGGTCGAGTATGATGAAGAGAGACATTGTTGAGTTTGTGTCTCGGTGTTCGGATTGTCAACAGATCAAGTATGAGCACTAATGACCCAGTAGTTTATCTCAGATGATGTCTATTCTCAAGTGGAAGTGGGAGCGGATTGCTATGGATTTTGTTGTTGAGTTCTATAAGATTTTGGGCAAGTTTGATGCTATTTGGGTTATTATTGATAGATTGACCAAGTTCGCGCATTTCATTCCAGTTCAAATGACTTACAATTCTGAGAAGTTGACAAAGATTTATATTCGTGAGATTGTTCATCTGCATGGGGTACCTATTTCTATTATCTCATACTGGGGTACTTCATTTACTTCTCATTTCTAGCGGACTTTACAAAAAGAGTTGGGTACTCGCTTGGATCTCAGTACATAATTTCACCCTCAGATGGACGGTCATCCCGAGCGGACTATTTAGGTTTTGGAGGATATGTTATGAGCCTACGTGATTGATTTTAGTGGTTATTGAGACCAGTTCTTACCATTGGCAGAGTTTACATACAACAACAGTTATCACTCCAGTATTGATATGGCACTATTTGAGGCTTTGTATGGTAGGACGTGTCGCTCTGAGATTTGGTGGTTTGATGCTTTCAAAGTGAGACCTTGGGGTACCGTTCTGTTGAGGGATTCCTTAGATAAGGTGAATGTGATTCAGGATAAGCTTCTGGCAGCTCAAAGTAGACAGAAGAAGTATGCAGACTGGAAGGTCCGGGATACGGAGTTTATGGTTGTTGACAAGGTTCTATTGAAGGTCTTTCCAATGAAAGGCGTAATGAGATTTAGCAAGAGAGGGAAGTTGAGTCCGAGGTATATCAGACCTTTTAAAGTTTTTCAGATGGTTGGAGAGGTGGAATATGAGTTGGCTCTGCCACCAAGTCTTTCATATGTCCATCCGGTATTTCATGTTTCTATGCTAAAGAAGTACCATGCCGATAGTTCCTATATTATCCAGTGGGACTCTGTATTGCTTGATTAGAATTTGTAGTTCGAAGAAGAGCTTGTTGCTATTTTGGACAGGCAGTAAGAAAGTTGAGGTCCAAAGAAATTGCTTTTGTGAAGGTGTAGTAGAAGCATCGTCCTATTGAGGTGGCAAATTGGGAGATAAAGTCTGATATAAGTAGTCAATACCCTCACTTGTTTACTATATCTGGTAAGTTTCCTCTTTTCATTTCTCTCCATTCGAGGATGAACGTTTGTTTAATTGGTATCTAATGTAACGATATGTCTTGTATTTTCACTAAAGATCCTTAATTGACTAAATTACCCTTAAAGTATGCGTTTTGTGGGGTTTGTGATACATGGAAATGGGTGGCACCGATCTTGAGGTTCATTTATGTGACTTTCAGAATGAAAAACCCAAAATAGGAACTTAGAGTTGATAAGTTTGACTTAAAGTTGATCTTCGAGTATATGGGTTCATTTTCGGGTTCATTCACTTCTGGTAGTTTTGGAGGGTGATTTATGACTTAGTCGAGTTATTGGTTCACTTTCCGAGTCAATCGGATGTACTTTGTGGCCTTATTTGTATAATTGTGATATTTGGATGTTCTGGGTAATTTTTTAGAAAAGTATGTCTTAGCTCGGTCGTATGAGAAATATGAGGGCTCGAGCGAGTTTGTAGCACTATTTACCTTGGGTTAGCATGTTTGGTTTGTATCCGGGGGTTCTCGAGAGTGTTTGGTGGTAGAAACCCTTTCCAATTTGGGGGGGAATCTAGGGTTAGGAATTGGGGATTTTACCAAATCATGCAATTGGGGATCCAATTGGGCTTTGATTTCAAATTAACTTAAGGATATGACTACTTAGTATGTTATTATGCTTTTTGAATATTAAAGTTCATATTTTGATACAGTGAGCTCGGGGTTGATTTTGGGTATTTTTTGGATTGTTTGAGGATTAAGTCCTTGTATGTGTATTAGCTTAACTATTAACGTAGAATATATACATGTTAGACTACGATTACTCTAAGGCGCTTCGAAAGGGCAAGGCATGTGCGGAGTGTTGATCGTTCATTGCTCCTGCTCAGCTTTGAGGTAGACTATGGTTTCTCTTTTATAGAGTTCGATAAAAGTACATATTAGTTATAAATATTGAGGGGTATTGGGCGTGTTTGGGGGTCCCATCTTAGCTATTGTGATGAACGCTTGGGTAGTTATCGGTATTGAATTGTGATGATGGGTGATTTGGGGAATCAGTCTTAAGTTGATTTCGACTGATGTTGTTTGGGCTTCTCGCCATTGTTTATTGTTGTGTTTACTCATCACAAATTCTTTCGATATGATATCCTAATTTACATGGACTATGTGTTAATGACTTCCTGAAAGAAGGTGATATTCATCTCTTATACTTGATTGTATCTCATACATCCTTATTACTTACCTTGTATTGTCATTTGCATTCATACACTCATGGTTTTGATGATATTGAAATGAGAGTGGTATGAAAATGCTCTGGGTCCAATGAGACCGGGAAAGGTAAGTTATTCTATGAGATGGTTAGAAGCACCAAGATGATGAAAACGATTGATATTTATATTCTGCCAAAAAATGGGATTCGTTGAGAAATTCTGAATTAGTATATGGACGTCGTGGATCCCCCATGGATATGCAGTTCATATAATTTGAACGCTTGTACACTAGAGATGAAAGGTACCTGGCATGTGCATTCCATTTATACCATTCATACATTATTACATTGATTACATGTTGATTGGTGAAGTACTTGGAATGGTTATTGGAACTTGAATGACTTCTTGATATAGACATTGATATTGATCTTATAATACTTGAATTCCTGATTGTGGAACTCCTTCGTAAATAAGGTGACTTATAAGGTTATTGAACTCTTATGTGAACAAGGTAATTTAATTGATGGAATGTAATCTTATGTGAACGAGGTGACTTATATGATTAATTAACCTACTTAGTATGGGATTAATTGAGTGTCAACTTGACGTTTATCTCTATTGCGTATCTTCCTTCATTGTCGGCCTATGATGCCTACGTCCGAAATATTCCTTCAGTCAAATCCAATCACCACCCTCTCTTCTTAGAGATCATTTACCTCCCAACAGTCTCAAGCCACGGTCTGGGTCAATGAAATAGTCTCGTCCCCCTAACCTAAGAGTTCTGGTTATGACCAGCCAAAAATGGAGGTACGTTGTGTACTCATGCTACACTTGTTGCATTATTTTTTAGTGCAGATTTAGTGCCTTCCACCAATTCAGGACCTCGTGGTTGAGTCTGAGCCAGTGGTCTTTCAGTGTTCAGGGTGAGGATTCTTCCTTCCAGCATACCCTTGGATGCTCCTATCTTTACGACTATCTTTTATTTACTCGAGAGACATATTCAGACTTTCAGACTATGTTGATTTTCCATTTGACTCGTGTATTTGGTTTTAGAGCTCTTGTATTATTGACCAGATTTTGGAGTTATATTGATGATTATCATACTTATTTCCATATTTATGTTATGATTAGACAATCTTATTAATTCTTGGGTTATTTCCGCATTTCATATCTTTAATCGTGTTGTTAATTGGGAAGTGGTTCTCCTACCGTTGGTAAGTGTAGGTGCCACCACAATTCTTTAAATGTGGTTGTGACATCTATGGTTCAGAAAAGATAGCATATGATAGTGTCGGATGATGAGAGATCTAGAAATAACCTTATGCATCACTTTAGTATTCAGAGCAAAATAAGATAACATGATGCTAGCAGGTGGTTAACAACATAATAGTAAGTTCTGAGTAGATACAATGCATTAGCAATTTCAGCAGAGTTAGTAGAGGTAAGATTTGATTTTCTTAGTCAAATGAACACTACTAAGTGGATGACAGTTTCAATACATCCGAATGTGTGCTAGAACCCATGGGTTTAAGTTAAATTCAAGGTATAGTGATTAGTGGAAGAAGAAATCAGCTAAGCCATAAGAGAGAAAACTACAGAAGAATAGATTTAAGAGTTATCGAAAAGGGGTTTCCCTAAGATTGACAGTGTGAGCAGAGTTAAGTCATTAAGATTATGTATGATAGTTGCGAATACATTAGCTTTCTGTTTATGTAAGTAATTTAGTTTTTCCTAGTAAGAAAGATGGCTCAGAAGTGAGTCAAAAGATGAGTTGTTAGTGACATAAAGTGCAAGGAATTGCAGAAGATAAGAAAAGTTGTTCGGATCCCAAGAAAATAGAAGGATCCGCAAGTATAAGACTTTAACTTTTGATCTAAGGGGGAGATGTGTAAGTCATAAGTAAGTTTAATTGGACATTTGAAACCAAAATAGTTAGCATAGGATATGATAAGATTTCCTAAACGAAACTCTAAGAAATAGAATTGAAAATACGGATAATTAAAGGATAGGAGAATAGACACAAGAATAGTAATCCAAAGCAACCAATGATATATGAAATCAAAGACCTCAATGGAATTGAACTATAAAATCACCTTAACTATAAGAGTTTTGGAATGATTCCACTAGTGAGCAAAGCTTAAGTGTGAATCATGAACAAGGTCAAGAACAACCTCACAACTACACTACAAATTATGCTAAGAACTAGAGATAACTTATAAGCTACAATATTAATCTCTCATAAGAGTTTTCATCATCAAAATAAGCTAAAGATGAAAATAAGGCTAAGGGTTCTTATTTAGTATCCCTATTACAACAAAGGTCCAAAAGTTGGTTTTGCACAAATAACTCAACATGGGCCCTTCTTCTCTTGAATTGTAATCCTAACCTCCAATTTGCACTCCTAGACACGAATTGCATCAATTGTGTTCTTAGCCATGAATTGCACTCCTTAAACATAAAATGTATTTCTATCCAGATTTGCACTTCTAACCACATTGTGTGGCTTCCATCAATTAGACATCATCTCCATGATTTTTTCAAGCAATCTTCCACACAATGTATGCCTTTGTGACTTGTCCTTCCAAATCCTCGAAAGGCCCTATCTCCATCACCAAAGGGCGTGTGGAATGAAAATGCACGTCTGAAGCTCCATCACTGGTTTTAGCCTTTATAGTCGCCCATGAGCTTCCTATGATCATATCATCCTCCCATTCTTTAAAATGATTCGTCCTCGAATCCGAACCTTGCAAAAATCAAGGGAAGATATATGAAAACATGGTCCTCATAGCATGAGGGTTATCACAAAAGGAAATAATCATACTTTCACTTCAAGGATGAATAAACTTGTGATACAACTACACATCAATAATCACCATGAATAACATTCTCACATATGAGGTATCAAGAAGTTGATTCCTCCAAATATCATGAAACGAGGATAAAGTAAAGAAACCAATGGATCTAAATTTAGAAGCATGGAATGCTACATTGGTTCTAGAAGACCATGAAGCACATTTGATCTTTATTTTTCAAACAAGAACACTCACACAAGTTTAAGACATCACTGGGGTCAAAAGGGAAGAATACTCACACATCTTGGTCAAGACAACAATAATATACCTTAATAAGACCTCTCTCAACATAAGATTACCTCTAACATAAGCATAAGTGTCATCATAAGCAAACAAGCAGTAAAGAAAGGTGTCTCCTAAAACAACTTCATCTATGGTGCCTTCACATGTAATATTACGAGAAGGTTCAAGAACACAATCAAGCATACTCCTAAACTTTTGGGCGCACAAGGAAGAAATACCAATTTGCATACAAACATCATCTTCCTTTTCAAGGCATTTCTTCCCCACAAATGTAGTATAATTCCCCAAGGGAAAATCTCCATCAAAGGAAAGAGTGTCATCATTCCATAGTGAATTTTCAAACACCTTGTAGCCCCAAAAAGTGGTTACACTTTCATCATTACAATACATCCCACTAAGGCACTTCACTTTCAATAGTCATGTCATCATCAAATAAGATTTTATCTTTAAAGAGAGAGCAATCAATAATTGGCGAGGATTTAAAACATGTAATTTCGCTCTCATAAAGATAAACGTCATTTTGTAAAGAATATTCCTTTCCATGACTATCCACATGATCAATTACATAAATATCATAACTAAATTGAGGTTCATTAAACACATCACACGGTTCCTTAATTAATGGACTATTATTACAAGCAAATTGATCAAAACAATTATCCACACTAGTTGGACTCAAATTGACCTTGCAAGAAAGTCAACTCGGTCATCTCTAGGATCAACTATTGTGTGAGCTAGCATATCACATGATAATGCATTAACATTTTTATCACAAGTGTCAACACTAGGTGGACACAAATCGATCTTGCAAGAAGAATCAATTAGGTCATCAATAGGATCAACTAATGTACGGGCACTCTTAATAGGGACATTATTAGCACATAACAAGGAATCTTGATACTCAAAAATCATCACGTTCACAAAAGGATAATCCTCCATTCACACTCAAGTTTTCATCATGATCATTCAATTCGCATGAAGTCTTAAGGTTATCTAACTTACCTTGTCGCTCATCTGAAGGGCTATTCTCATATTGATTAATCTCAACTTGTTCTTTCAAACATAAGGGTTCTTCACATGAAAACTTCTTTAGCCATTCATTTCTTTGAGTACCTACAAAAGAGTCTTCACAATAAGATGAATAAGTAGAAAGGTTAGAAGAGTTATAATGAAGTGGTGAGGAAGTTTTCCCTCGGTTTGCATCCTCAACACGGGACAACCTAGATGTGAAACTTCTCATTCTCTCCTTTATCCCGTCTACTTCTATACTTAACCTCGTCAACCCCTTAAGTATGAGAGAGAACGGATCCTCTCCACCATGAGAATATTCTCCAGAGTTAGTTAGTGTACCAACAAAACTCAACAAACACGTTAGAAGTGAAAGTCATCACATCACTCTTTATGCCTACTCACTCCTCATGCCACTCAAGTGTTCTTACAAGGTTGTAATGAACCTAAGTTCAATCAATCACACACGGTTGCTTAGCCTAGTTGAAGAATGGATTCTTGTTATATAGAAAGACATACGACTCAAAATCTAACGGACGGAGTCAAGAACCTTCAACGAAATAAAAGAGAAAAGCTTAAGAAGAATTAGCACGAAATAAAAATTCAGACTCAAGAACTAGTTAACAATCAAGTAAGAATAATTACTACTTGTTAATTAGCTTAGAGTATTAAATAAATGAGAAGGAAAGAAGAAAAAAATCAATTTTCAACACTATAATTTTATTGGAAATTTGGGATGAAAGTGATGAAATTCAAGAATTAATTAGCAAATAAGTAGGTTTAATTACTTATTGTTAATTAATTATAAGTATAAAGCATTAAGAATAGGATAAGAAATCAAACCGGGAGAAATTTGGAAGAAAACCTAGTCGAAAATGCCCACAACATGGGCTAAAATAGAGTTGTTCAACCCACTGAAAGTGGCTCTCACGTGTTGTCGGCGCGAATGGGGAAGGCTTGCGCATGTCGGGCTGATGTGTCATCCTGTTGGTGCTGACGCGACGTCCACATGGCGCTGACATGGCTGGGACCCTATTGACGTGTTAGGTTGTTGGCGTCTCTGACATGGCAATTTTGGATTTAATTTTTTTTAAAATTCTGAAAATTGGTGATTTGTGCGGCCCCACCCAAGCTAGAACCTTCCTTTGTTGGCCCTACAAACATATTTTTGCAATGTTGACTTAGAATTTTGGATCAAAAGCCTTCTTTTTGGTGTCTTCTTCACTATGAAGATGCCAAAAACACTTCAAATGCCCAACTACCTCAAATCCAACTTGTTTTCCTTCCAAATTTAGGATCTATGCTCTCCTTAATAGGAGAACAAAATCCAATCCAAATTAGCTTCCATTGAACCCCAAATCACTAAACACGCTTTGTGTTCTTGAAGGTTTGAAGGTCCTCCAATGGTGGATTCTTCAATACTTGTTTAAATGACCTCAAACCAACTCCAAGTTTCACCAAAATTTAAATCCAAGCTCCTCTTGATGAGTAGAACAAAACCCACCAACTTTTAAAGCCAATATCACCTTTCTTCACCAAAACCCACTTTTAAGTTTCAAACTTTCAAGATCCTTCAATGATAGAATCTTCAAAATACCTCCAAATGCCATGAAATTTGAAACCTAGAGAGTTTTGATATCAAAGAATTCGAATTTGATCTCAAATCCACCAAAACAACAACAAATTTTTAGATTTTTTTGGAATTTTCAAATAGATGAACCTAGGATTGAGAATTTGTAGAAACAAACACTCTAGCCTAAGCCCTATTCCCTAAATGAAACTCTAAAAATTCGAATCGAAAATGCAAAAAATTAAAGGATAGGAGAATAGACACAAGAATAGTAATCCAAAGCAACCAATGATATATGAAATCAAAGACCTCAATGAAATTGAACTGTAAAAGCACCTAAACTATAAGAGTTTTGGAATGATTCCACTAGTGATCAAAGCTCAAGTGTGAATCATAAATAAGGTCAAGAACAACCTCACAATTACACTACAAATTATGCTAAGAACTAGAGATAACCTATAAACTACAATACAAATCTCTTATAAGAGTTTTCATCATCAAAATAAGCTAAAGATGACAATAAGGCTAAGGATTCCTTATATAGTATCCCTATTACAAAAAAGGTCCAAAAGTGGCCTTTGCATAAATAACCCAAACATGGGCCCTTCTTCTCTTGAATTGCAATCCTAACCTCAAATTTTCAATCCTAGCCACCAATTGCATGAATTGCATTCTTAACCATGAATTGCACTCCTTAACCCTGAAATGCACTTTTTGCCATGTTTGCACTTCTAACCACATTATGTAGCTTTCATCAATTAACCCTCATCTACATACTTCTTCCAAGCAATCATCCACAAAATGTATGCCTTTGTGACTTGTCCTTCCATGGCCACCAAAGGCCCTATCTTTATCACCAAAGGGTGTGTGGCATGAAAATGCATGTATGAAGCTCTATCACAGGTTTTAGCCTTCATACTCGCACATGAGCTTCCTAGGATCATATCAGGATATAAAGAAACTCAGTTTAGTAATGAGGGGAAAATGATATAATCGCCATAAAACATGTGCCTAGCATGTGTAAGAAACATGAAGTGAGTAGAAAAATTATTGAGCTTAGTTATTATTGGTAAAGAAATCATAGAAAAGATATAAAATCATGCTCGCATATGTGTCACAGGGGTGGCACATTGCACGAGACTCTAATTTTTAGGGTGCTGGTCAAAGACCCAGTGCACAACAGTACTAGGAGTAGTATAGGTAACCTCTCATAAAGAAATCATGTATAGGAGAGTTTAGCTCATGTTGAGGTAGCCAGTAGAATTATAGAAAGAGAAGTTCATTGTAAGGAAAACCTAGGAGTCCGACTCTTAAACTCTAAAGATGGTGGTGTTGTAGTTCAGAGTAAGGCTGAATCCTCCTTAGTAGCCGAAGTGAATGAGAAATAGTTTGGTGATCCCTACTTATTACAGCCGGAAGGGGGGATTCACAAACACAAGATGATGGCTTTTGAACAAGGGAGAGATGATTGTACTTTGAGTTACAAAGGCAGACTATGTGTTCCAGACGTAGATGGGCTCACAACGCGGATTATGTCTGAAACCCACAATTCCATGTATTTCATTTACCCAGGTTCCACAAAGATGTATCATGATCTTAAGGAGATTTATTGGTGGAATGACATGAAAAAAAAAGACATAGTAGATTTTGTGCCCAAGTGTCTAAATTGTCAACAAGTGAAAGTCAAGCACTAGAGGCTTGGTGGTTTGGCTCAGAACATAGACATTCCTATTTAGAAATGGGAGATGATTAACATAGACTTTATAACAGGTTTACATTGCTCATTTCAGAAGCATGACTCGATTTGGGTGTTTTGTAGACCAACTTACCGAGTCAACACACTTTTTGCCTATGAAAATCACTTATTAAGCAAAAGATTATGCCAAGTTATATACTCAGGAAATTGTCAGATTTCATGGGACTTTAGTGTCCATTGTTCCAGATCGAGATGTCCAGATCACAATAAACTTTTGGAAGTCCTTTCAGAAAGGATTGGGTACCAAGGTAAGTCTCAGTGCCATTTTTCATCCTTACACAGATTGTCAGGCAGGGCACACTATCCAGACACTCAAAGATATATTGAGAGCATGTGTCCTAGACTTTAAAGGTAATTGAAATGATCATTTGCCTCTCATTGAGTTTATGTAAAGTTATATATAGCATGCCAGTATCAAGATGGCACCGTTTGAAGCCTTGTACGGGCGAAGGTGTAGATTTTGATTGGTTTAAAGTTAGATAAACAGAATTGCTAAGGTCAGACTTGATCCATTAGGCTATGGAAAAAGTTAACTAGAGTCAGGAGCATTTGAAAATGACTAAGAGTTATCTGAAGTCCTATTCGGATGTGCGACGCAGAGATTAGAGTTTCATGTTAACGATAAGGTGTTTCTTGAAAGTTTTAACTATGAAAGGCATTATGCGATTTGAGAAGAAATGGAAGCTTAGTCCCATATATATTAGACCATACAGGATGCTACAAAGGATCGGTCAAGTGGCTTACGAGATAGAATTACTACCAGAGTTGGCCGTCGTACACTCAGTATTGTGTTATAACATTCACGTTTCTAGCATTCAGATATTCATGTTAGTTCAGTACTCAAATATTCATGTCAGTTCAGTACTCAGATATTCATGTCAGCTTAGTACTCATATATTAATGTCAGTTCAGTATCCCTTCAGTTCAATATTCATGTAATCATTCAGTTCAATATTCATGTGATCAGGACAGTTTAGTGTACACATGTTTCCATTAGTCATGTTCATGTTCAGTTACCCTGTTATGGGTATTATGATGCCCTGTAAGGTTTGTGTTGACACTTTGGTTAGTTGACAAGTGTTTGGGGTGAGGTAGCTTATTTACATAGTAAACTCTGCCAAAATTGTTTTTATAGAGTTCCAGAGTTAGCCATAGTTACAGCCAAGATAATCATTCGAGGATGAATGATTCCAAGAGTGAGATAACATAACACTCCGTAAATCTGGAATAAGTGTGGATGGGTTAAATGAGTATTAATGTGACATTCAAACATGTGAAGTGTTATCAGAATGATTTTGGGTAGAAATAGTTGTTTCGGAATCAAGACAAACAGCGAGGTGCATAAGATTTGATAGAATCACCTAACTTTACGGTAGGTTTGACTTCCACCAAGTTTACATGAAACTCCATTGAGAATTTGAGACTACTTAGAACATGAAAATTGTATACTTTTGAAATACTTTTCAGCCATATATGGTGGAGGCCAAACGGAGCTCTGTACAAAAAAGTTATGCCCATTTTACTGGACAACGTCCCGTCTGCGCGAAGTGTTGCGCGATCAGTGTGCCAGTTGCGCGCCCGCACACGGTAAGCAGTGTTCTATGCGATATGCATGTTAGTTGCACGACTGTGCACGTTATACTTTCTAGCTTTACGTTTTTATATATATTTAAGGTTGGAGTTAATTCCCCAATTTCCCAAAACACAAAAGAATGACCTAGAGGAAGATAGAGCTTATCCCAAACCTCAAGAACACTTCAAGGTAAGTTCTAATTATGATTCTAAGTTTAATCCAATTCCCCAACACCTTATTAACATGGGTAAACCCTTCAAATCCATAGATAATCGATTGAGACTTCGTGTTAGACGAAAGAACCCTAGAATCTGAATTCAAGAGAATTGAATCCCTAAAGGTAAAACATTCATCCTTTAATTGATTATAGCTTTGTATTGATTATTATAGACTCTAAGTTCATGAGATATGACTTGTATTGCTTTAGATTAAAGTTGAAAGGGTTGAAGGGCATTGTATTACACTAAAAATATGGAATTAAGGTATGTGAGGCTAACTCTCTACTTTCGGGAATGTTAATGATTCTCCCCATGCCACGTTTTTTCCTACATTATGAATTGGCTAAGAAATATAGTTACTCTTAGTTCCTTGAATAGTTGCAGAACCTCTATTCTCTAGTTTCGTAATTCGTTCATAACTTTCATTCCGAACGTTATGAGCTCAGTAGGTAATCAATATAGACTTGTGTTTGATACCCACGAGTCTCAGTCTAGAATGTTCAGCATGTTGTAAACTAGTTAAAGCTTCAGTTCTCATAATCAGTTTCATGAATACATGTCTCAGCGAATCATTGCGCAGTATGTCAGTGTTGTATCTTTCAGCATGATTCTCAGTTCTTTTTTGTAAATTTTTAATGTTGAACACTTGTATTTTGTGCCCAAGGCCATATATCTATTTGGGCCCAAGGCCACAATTTATGTATATGTATACTTGAGCTCGAGGCTACAGATTTGTGCACATATATTGGGTCTGAGGCCACTGTTTATTATTTTTGTTAAACATGTGATTCTCCATTTCAGAACAGGAAGTATTCATATTCTTTACTTCTTTTGTTCATTTAGTTTCAGTTTTAGTACATTCTCCATAGCTATTTATTCTTTTAGTTGGTTTTACATACTAGTGCAATTTAAATGTACTAGTGTCCCTTTGCCTAGGTCCTACATCTTGCGATGCAGGTAACAATTTACAGGTTGACGACTCAGCTCGCTAGGTTCCAGTATCAGCTGATTTAGTGATCCCCAGTCTTTCGTGGCGTTATCTTATTTACAGTGTTTATTTAGTTCAGATAGTCAGGTATGCTGGGGTATTATCCCGGTAACAGTCAGTACTTCATTATTCTTAGAGGCTTCACAGACTAGAACAACAGTCAGTCAGTACTTAGCAGGCTTTTGTGTTATCCATATCAGCTATATTCATATACTTCAGACTTATTCCGGATTTATGATTTATCAGTTAGACTTTTCAGTATCTCAGCATATTTAACGGTTATATTCCGCATTTAGAAAACCACATGTTGATTCGGCCAGCCAGTTGGTTCACTCAGTCACATGCAGTCAGGTACCGAGTGTCGTGTTACGTCCAGGCCATGATTCGGGGTGTGACATGTACAGATCTGAGGCGGAGGCTTCAGATGTCGTCGTTACAGGTATTATTCTGATTTTCCACCAAGCAACTATAATATTGTTTGATTCAGGTTCTACTTATCCTTATGTGTGTGCCTATTTTGCTTCGGGCATGAATATGTTATGTGATTCACTTGCTTTACCTAGTCACAATTCAACAACCGTATTCTAGATATGCCACTGATAAGGAATCTTTCTGATGTAAAAGGTGAACCGAAGGTGGGGTTCTATTCAGATTTGACTTTATTTTAAGCCATTGATGCAATTTGCTTGCAAAGCATGTTCATCACTTTGTTCACCAAACTTTAGAAGTGTTCTACAGAGAAATAGCCTAGCAAATTATTTGTCCAATTCTACTGGCACCACCGGGTGTTTTCTTTAAAATGGAACTTAATCATGCAGGATAAAATATATATATATATAAAAGTGTTGATGGGCTACTTTTTGATGAAAAGAAATGTGAAACATTGAGCACGTTTGAAAGTTTTAACTAGTAATTATAAGATTCTAATGACATGTAAAATAAGTTCAAATATGGTTTTTCTCGTCGTACTTCATAATAATACCTGGTAGTTTGTACTTTGGATCTATAACTTGGGAATATTAGTCTTTGGAGCCATGTTGAAGTTGGCTTTTTTTTATGCAACGCATGAAAACTACGACATTTTTACTTCGTAGTTTCAATTATTTGGAGCTCCTGCCACGGATATTATTATGCATAATCCACGTATGAGCATCTTCAAATGGAGCTTATTGCTATTCATTCGAGATTGCTATATCACATGGTAAGCGCTAATTAATTATTCCATAGTGAGGTCCGATAAAACAACAATAACCACATGTACGATTTTCAAGATTCCTTTGTCCAGGATAAGTGATGGGTCAATTTAAATAAATTTCATCATAAAAGTAAACTACTTGTACAAATAAAATTGCGGGGAGACTAAAAAGATGCAATGTCGTTTATTTGCTTGTGTAGTCAAGCTTATGCTAATTCATAACTCGTGTTATAATTATTGCATGTATAACAATTATTTTTTAAAAGATAAACGTGAAACATACCAAAATTCCCTTTCTACCATGATGATTTTACGGAACCGCATCACTTGGCAAATGACATCTGAAGTCTTTCTGTTTCATTTCCCTTTGGTTGGTTTACTCAACAGTGCTAGACACAAAAGTATGATTTGGTGGCTGTCTTCTAATTCAAGAATTCATATACATTAAGCCAAAGTAGAGAAAATGATAATAGAATAGATTGCATTTATTCCTTTACTTCGGAGGGTTCACATGCCAGAGGCGAATCTAAGGCGAATTCTGCATACTCAACTGAATTCATGTGCAGAAATGCTAAAAACATGGAGCTCCAGGGCATTAGTCTAGTGGTAACTGGTAATAGCGCCTGGTACATGATCTACGATGTAGAAACACATCACGAATTCGAACCCCGAGATAGACTAAAACCTTGGTATTAAATGAAAAAGGGTAGAGAGATGGACCCATTATTCCATCGAATTTCATACGGTACGCTAGCTGGCCTTGGGAATTCCTAAGTTATCCAAAAAAAAAAATGGATTCAGAAAACCTATAGGCACAGAAGTTTCAGACAAATAAATGAAGTTCCACAACTCACAACCTAAGCAACGTAAAACGAGACTTGCAGTACAAGAACAAATTAACTTTTGACATCTATACCGCAACCCCCACAATTCTCAAGCAATTGCAACTACCATGCATTACAGAAGGCCAACATGATTAGGTTTTATCTCAATATTCCTATAGAACGAAGAGTATTACTACCTCTTAATCAAAAACTAGTTGGGTACCTATATTCGAAATTGCCTTTTTATCTTCATTTTCTTTCTTCACAAGGATTGGGAGGACCATAAAGGTGAAGTGGGTAAAAGTTCTCATCTAGTGAAGGACCCATTAGCAGATTCGACATAATTCAATATTTTGGGATCAACCCTTACATATAAGTACGGATTGACTTTGATATACATTTCAGAATATACTCTCGATCCTCCACTGCTCATTTCTCACCCCCGCCCCATTCTCTTGTAGCTTGGAAGTCACCTCCCTCATATAGTAAAGTTTTAACTTCGACTTTTTCTTAAAGAATGAACCATGACAGATCGTGCACTATGGTAAGCCTCGTTATAGGATAGGATATGCGAAATCCAAGCTATCGAAATCACTCCATTATTTTTTTTCTATACTTCTTATGAAGTGTATATGCAGCAAAGTTCTGGTGAGTTTCTCTTTCTCCTCCTTTTAGTCAGAAAATAAAGAATTAAATAGAAGGAATCTAACACATTGTCTCCTCAAATACCAAGTCACACCACTTGAGAACTACTCAGGACTCGAATATAATACGGTCCAGGAACATTTTTTGCCCAATCAATTGAATGTTATGATGTAGAGAAGAAAAACATACGGAAAGATCCTCCAAATAGTCTTGAGTGGCGTCAATACAAGATTTATTCAATCTCTTTTCCACCCTAATACTTACTAGAAAAAAAAGAATCACAGATCAGTCGTCTAGCCTGTTCTCTGCTATATACTTTATTATTTCAAATCCATCAACACAAAGGCAATATTCCATTCTACAAGTCCTCCAAAGGAGTCCAGCTGGAAATTGGGGATTCTTTCTACAGCCTACAAGTGACCCATAACAGGACTCCCAGAATAGGATTTTCTCGTCCAATCAAATTTCATAGAAAACAACAACAATCAATACATGCAATCTTTCTAATATTTACAATAACAACTGTTTGAGATACTTTATCAAGAACTGGCCCACCACAGTAGCCGGATTACCTAGTTCATCTGTGAATCTTGTTCGCCATAAACGTGAGTTGGTGATTGCAGCAACGACCACGCATGATGGGATGCTGATAGTAATTTTCAAAGCTAAAGACTATCATGGAGTAATCGCGGATGAATGCAAGAGAAGAATAGTTTGCAAATTCCTGAAAACTCTACCACAAATTGAGAGAAATAGGTCTAGTTTCAACGAACTTATTCCGGTAGAGGGCTCGGACAATATTGGAGTATACTACAACTATCATATGTCTTCACAAATGAAGAAGACTTCAAGCTAGTATGGTTCAAAAGGGTGATCGAGATTGAATGAATGCTAATATGGCTTTAAAATGGACATTGGACTTTAAGCCAGAAGAGGACATCACTCTTGTTCCGGTATGGGTTCTCCTCCGTGGTTTTCCATTTCACATGCATATATGGCATATTTGAGACAAATCTTGAGTACTGTGGGCACCCCACTTGCTCTCGATGATGCGACTAGAAGCAGGACACAGCCTACCATGGCCAAAGTAAGGGTAGAAGTAGATTTGCTTGAACCCCAGTCTGAAACTGTATGGGTAGGATTGGAGGATGAGAATTTACCTCCGAAGGGTTATGTTCAATATGGGGGCATACGTAAATACTGCAAATATTGTAAGAAATTGGGACACTCCATGATGAATTGTAGAATTCTGGAAAAAAAACAAAGCCATAGAGACTACAGAAAATAAGGTGATACCTAGCAAGATTTGGCTTTTTAAAAGTAGCTTATAAGCTAAAAGCTAAAAGGCATAAGTTGGGGATACCCAACTTTTAGCTTTTAGCTTATTTTTGTACTTTTTTGGCCTAAAAGTAAATGCTTAAAAGCACTTTTTACATTTTCCAAACATCATAGCCAAAAAGCACTTAAAAAAGTCAATCCAAACACCCTCTAAGAAGTACCAAAAGAAGAAGACAATAAAAAAGATGCCAAAACAGGAGTAAAGTAATTTTTAGCCAACTCAATGATAAGAAAGCAGTAGGAGATTGTGTACACGCACTGCCAAGCGAATCCAAGTAGAGCAATCCAAATTAGTGGTTGGTGAAAGTCAGCATAACAGAAGAACCAGAACCTTTCATTTCAAAATGATCACGTGGGAACATTTGCAAATGAAAGAAGTAAGGAGGTTACAGTAGAAACTAAAGAAACAACTAATGTTTCTACTTCAAAGGAGAAGGTACGGGAATCCAGTAACATTGAGGAGAATGGTTATACACAACAGATTGAGCGCGTATATATATATATATATATATATATATATATATATATATATATATATATATATATATATAAGAATACAGTATTATCTGATTCAATCACCGTAATAATGTAAATATCGGGATTTTCTGATTTGTGAACCAGGAATACCCTTTTGGGTTTAGTAACTTGCATTTTAAGCAAACACTCCCACACTTTATAATATTTCAAGTTGGGCTTACTTCCTTTTCATATGGAATGAATTGTGTTTTTCTATGAGAAACTCGATTAAGTACTCGGTTAGTCGCAAGAATAGCTTCCCCCACAAGTTCTGAGTACACCAGAACTTATCAGCAAAACATTCATTATCTCCTTGAACGTTCTATTCTTTCTTTCTGCAACTCCGTTAGATTGTGGTGAGTAAAGGGCATGTATTGATGAATAATGCCACATTTCATATGTATTTCTTCAAAAGAGATTCATATTTGTCACCTCTATCACTTCTTATCATTTTTATTTAGTTGCTTTTAACTTCATTTGTGTATTGCTTGAATGCATTAATTGCTTTATCTTTACTACAAAGTAAGTGAATCTAGCAATATCTAGTGTTGTCGTCAATGAAAGTTATGAAATATTTTTTTTCACTATGAGATGGTATTGACGTCATGAATCACAAATCTGTGAGAATTAAGTCTAAAATATTTGAATTCCCTTCAACTGACTTATAGAAATGTTTAACATACTTTAATTCCACACGTATTTCACACTTTGATTCGTTATATTCAAATTTAGGTAATACCTCTAAGTTAATCATTTTAGCAAGGTTTTGAAGTTGACGTGACCTAAACTGACTGCCATAAATTCTTTGATTCAAGTAAGTAAGAAGACGCGTCAACCTTACTCATATCAATAGCTATTACATTCAGCTTAAAAAGGCCCTCAGTTAGTTACCCTTTTCCTACATACATTGTATTCTTACTAATTACAACTTTATCAGAAACAAACAAGCACTTAAACACGTTCTTATAGAGAAGTGTGGTAGAAAACTAAGTTCTTGCGAATTTTAGGGATATGGAGAACATTGCTTAGAGTCACTATTTTTCCTGAAGTCATTTTCAAATATATCTTGCCAACTTCTCCAATTTTGGCAGTTACGGAGTTTCCCATGAAGACAGCCTGGTCGGGTCCAGCAAGAGTATAAGAAGAAAACAGCCATTTGTTAGCACAAGTATGCTAGGTGGCTCCTGAATCGATCCACCATTCCTTGGAATTTCCTACCTAGTTGCATTCAGAAATCATAGCAAAAAAGTTCTCCATCCCTTGGTTCTTTTCAACCATGTTCATTTGACTCTTTTTCTTGTCTTTCTTCGGAGCACAACAATCCGCGGCCTTGTGTCCAACCTTTCCACAGTTGTGGTAATTGTCTTTGAACTTCTTCTTAGGCGGGTAATTCTTTGGTCCAAAAGACTTCTTTCTCCTTTTGTTATTTGAAGGTGCCTCCTCAACAATATTTGTCCCCATTATTGTTGAGTATCCACGAGCCTTCTTTTCAACAGTCTTGTTGTCAACTTCGATCCTTAGACGAACAATAGGTCTTCAAGAGTCATCTCCTCGCTCTTATGTTTCAAGTAACTTTTAAAGTCTCTCCATAAGGAGATAACTTTTAAATGTTACTACTTGAAACGCTTCATTGATGACCATATCTTCAATAATAAATTTATATTTAGCAACATAATCAAGAAGAGGAGATCATGAATGATGACTTGCAGTTCATGGACATGAGACATGACAGACTTGCTGTCAATCATTTTGAGGTCCGAAAATTTGGCGGCGACTAATTTCTTAAGTACAACATTCTTGGGTCTTCCATTTCTTTTCAAGAGTGTTCCACAACTCTTTCAAAGTTTTACAAACACCATAGCTATAATACAAGTCATCTTCCAAACTACTTAAAATAATAATTTTTACAAAAGAAATTAGAATGTTTTCAAGACTTATTCACTACAATAGGCTCATTGTCAGGAGCTCCTTCTGACAAGACCGAAAAGTCCTCGTTGATAAATTTCTGTAAATCGAGGGGGTCGTCAGATAGAAGATGTTTATAGTAACTAAGCCTCGTTAATTTTTGTAGTGACTAGGGGTGGCAATATCAACCCAACCCGCCCAAACCTACTCGATGTTTCTACGGGTTAGGTCATGACTCGTTTGATGAGTTGACCCAACGGGTTGAAACCAAAGTGACACATCATTCAATAGGGTCAAAACAGGTAAAAATAGTGTAACACGTCGGGTCAAAATGTAACCCAATAAAAGTACATAAATTTTGTAATAGTATTTTTGTATATGGTTATAAAAGAGATAGCACTGAGGAACCGAACACTATAGTACATGCCCCAAAAGATCACAATTGAGGTATTGTACCAATATACCAAATTAGCAGCAACATATTGAGATACATATCTGATTTATAGTCTGAATACTTTTGAATCCTTATAAATGTGAAGATCCTAATGCTAATTTATATATTTTTGTTGGAAGTATGGAATACGAAGAACAACAAAGTCCTCTTTCTCCTCTAATTTGGTGGAGAAAAATCTATATGCTAATTTATAGACTTTTGTTAGCTTGTTTCGGCTCTTAAAGTGTTTGTCCACGATTACAAGTGAGGGAATGTTTGGGTTAAGTTGGGCGGGTTGGGTTATAACCTACTTTTTAACCCAACTTGACCCAACCCATTTTGACTCAATAATATCTGGGTTGGGTTGGGTTTTGACCCATTCATTGAATTAACCCATTTTGACCCAACATAATTTGACCCAACCCGCCCATTTGCCACCTCTAGTAGTGACTAAGGTATGAAAACACTCAGATTTTTTTTGATAAGAATTATAGTCTTAGTAGTTGGGAAGATGACTTGTATAACGTCTATAATATTTGTAAAACTTTGAAAAAGTTGTGAAACTCTCTTTAAAAGAAATACAAGACTGAAGATGTTGAACTAAAGAAATTTATGGCCACCAAATTTTGGACTTCAAAATGGTTTACAGCATGCCTGTCATGTCTAAGTTCAAGAATTGCAAGTCATCATTCATGATCTCCTCTCCTTATTAAATGTATGATCCGAATCAATACTTTCATAAAAAATATTGAATATGTTACTAATTATAAATTTAATTGAAAGTACATCAATGAAGTGTTTCAAGTAGAGACATTTAAAAGCTACCTCATTTATGGAGAGCCGTTCCCGGACCCCGCGCATAGCGGGAGCTTGGTGCACCGGGCTGCCCCTTTTATAAGTGCAAGGAGATGACTCTTGAAGAACTTATTGTTCGTCTAAGGATCGAAGAGGACAACAAGACTGTTGAAATGAAGGCTCATGGAAACTCAATAATAATGGGAGAAAATATTGTTGAGGAGGCACCTTCAAATAACAAAAGGAGAAAGAAGCCTTTTGGACCAAAGAATTACCCGCCTAAGAAGAAGTTCAAAGGTTATTGCCACAACTGTGGAAAAGGTTGGACACAAGGCTACGGATTGCCGTGCTCTTAAGGAAGACAAGAAAAAGAGTCGAACAAACATGGTTCAAAAGAACGAGGAGATGGAAAACTTGTCTGCTGTGATTTTTAAATGCAACTAGGTAGGAAATCCCAAGGAATTATGAATTGATTCAGCAAGGGTTGTTTGCTTCATATGCCCCTGCTGGACCAGACGAGACTCTTAATGGGAAATAGGCAACTGCCAAAATTGAAGGAGTTGGCAAGATATCTTTTGAAGATGATTTTGGGCAAAGTAGTGACTCTAACCAATGTTCTCCATGTTCCTGAAATTCGCAAGAACTTAATTTCTACTGCACTTCTAGTTAAGAACGTGTTTAAGTGCGTGATTATTTATGATAAAGTTGTAATTAGTAAGAACGAAATGTATGAAGGAAAAAGGTTACCTGAGGGCCTTTTTAAGATGAATGTAATAGCTATTAATATGAATAAAGTTGAAGCTTCTTCTTACTTACTTGAGTCAAATAATTTATGGCATTCATGTTTAGGTCACGTCGAACTTCAAAACCTTGCAAAAAATGATTAACTTAGAAGTATTGTCCAAGTTTGAATGTAACGAGTCAAAGTGTCAAATATGTGTCGAATTAAAGTATGTTAAACATCATTATAAGTCAGTTGAAACGAATTCAAATCTTTTAAACTTAATTCACACAGATACTTGAGACATGAAGTCAATATCATTTCGTGGTGGAAAAAAGTATATCATAACTTTCATTGACACAATACTAGATATTGCTATATTACTTACTTAGTAGTAAAGATGAAGCAATTAATGCATTCAATCCATACAAAAATGAGGTTAAAACACAACTAATCAAAAATATCAAAATGATAAGAAGTGATAGGTCCACGAATTTAAATCTCCTTTTGAAGAAATATGTTTGGAATATGACATTATTAATCAAACAATAGTCCCTTACTCACCACAATTTAGCGGAATTGCAGAAAGAAAGAATAGAACGTTAAAGGAGATGACAATGCCTTGTTGTTAAGTTCTGTTTTACCCCAGAACTTGTGGAGGAAGCTATTCTTACGGCTAACCGAATACTCAATTGAGTTCCCTATAGCAAAACACAATCCATTCCATATGAAAAATAGAAAGGAAGAACCCCCAACTTGAAATATTTAAAATGTAGGGGTCTTTGGCTAAAGTGCAAGTTCCTAAACACAAGGCTAAAAATAGAGTTGAAAATCGTTGATTGTATTTTTATAGGATATGCAACCAATAGTAAAGCATATCGATTTCTGGTTCACAAATCAGAAAATCCTAATAATTACGTTAATTTGGTGATTGAATCAGATAATGCTGAATTCTTTGATATTTATATCCGTATAAAAAGGAATGTGAGTTGTTTAACGAAGGATCGAAACAACCTCGAGGAGAAACAAAAGAAGATGTTCCTAATGAGCAAATTACAAGACGTAGCAAACGTCAAAGGACATCTACTTCCTTTGGACCAGATTAATGTTTGTTTAACAATGAGCCTCAAACTTTTAAAGAAGCAATGTCTTCTTCAGAAGAACAATTTTGGAAAGAGACAATCAATAGTGAGATAGAATCCATAAAATGGACAACATACTAAGGAGTTGGTTGATCTTCCCCGGGGAACAAACCTTTAGATTTCAAATGGATTTTTAAAAGATAAATGAAAGATGATGGCACTATTTATAAATATAAGGCAAGACTTGTTATCAAAGGGCTTAGACAACGAGAAGGTCTTGCTTGCTTTGGCACTTACTCGCCGGTAATGAGGATTACATTCATTCAGGTGTTAATAGCGTTGGTCGCCGTGTACGGACTTGAAATCCATCAATGGATGTGAAGAGGCCTCTTAAATGGAGATTTGGAGGAAAAAATCCTATCTTTCTCATTCCTCGTCTAGCCTAGAAATGTTATTTGTTAGGCATTTACCCAGCATTCTCCTCTCCCCACCTCCAAAACTTAACTTACACCACCTCATTCTAGATTTACTTGCTTTTCCTCTAAATTTATACCAAAATATCCTTGACTACCAACAACATCTCATTCATCAACTTAAGTATACTTTTTTGTACTTTGTTTGTAATCTCAAATAAATGTCAACTAAATGAAACGGAGGGAGAGGATTATGGGAATAGGAAAGTGGATAGTTTTGTTTGAAATACCTCGTTCTCCTTTACATTTCATGGGAAATGTGAGAATACAATTTTGCTATATTTGGATAACCATAGGACGGATAATGCTAAAATCTGTAGGGACCAAAAATGCTATTGAAATTTTGGCACAACTTAAATCACTTCTCAATCACATCACGACTCATAAGAATACAAACAAAAAAAATTGCATTGCCTTCAAGTTTACATCTTACGCTATAAGTAAATAATACATAATACTTATGATTGTAAGAAGAGATCCAATTAAACTAGGCCATAAGGTGGAAAAGCTCTTGCGCTAATCAACTTAACAAAGTGCTAAAATCACAAGGATTATAGAAAGCGCGCAAATGAAGATCTTATTGTATATTGGCCATCTTCACATTTCAATATAAATGTACAATATAGCTATGTTCTTTTTGTTCCTATGCCTAATAGGAATGTTCAACAAAACTCTTCACATATGTAAAGGTGTTGCCATGTTAAACATAATACAATAATCTTTTGTAACAATTCTGAAGTAAATGGAAAAACAACCACATGAACACAACCGGAAAAAAAAACCAAGGGGTAGTTTGGATGGCAGTTAGCAAAAGAAAATTATTATCAACTTGGAAAGTCAATGGGGGACTAAGAGCAAGACTGTGTTTCAGTTCTCCCATGCTTGGTAGGTGAAACTAAGTACGAGATTAGCCCTTAAAAATGTAGGGAACTGAGAAATACAAGTAAATTATCAGTGCCTATTTGGCTATTTCATTCCAATACAAAATAATTTATCTTTTAAGGCAAATTAGGTGTTCTCTAGCCAGTTATCGATTTAGAAGTGGGCATTGAAAGATAGAATAATTTCCCTTCGGGATTCCTTTCATTATTCACAATATATATAGTTGTACAAGGTTGATTCCTAATATGGTACGAATCCTAACTTACCTTACAAAGGTTGATTCCTAATACAATTAGAATCCTAAGTTACCTTAAATATACATCTATCATAATTACAAAATATACGGAGAATATTCTGAGAATATTCGCTAATACTCCCCCTCAGACGGAGCGAGAGGAGGTAGAATGCTAAGGCTGGATCGGAAGTCGGTGAAGAGTTGTCGCGGTAGTCCCTTTGTGAAAATGTCTGCATACTGATAAGAGGAAGGCACGTGTAAAATTTTGACCTGACCACGGGCAACCTTCTCTCGCACAAAGTGGATATCCATCTCAATATGCTTAGTCCGCTGATGTTGGACTGGATTATGAGACATATAGATAGCAGATATGTTGTCACACTAGACTATAGACGCCCTGCGTAATGGACACTGGAGCTCCAAAAGAAGATTTCGGAGCCAACAGATCTCAGCGACGACATTAGCAACTCCGCGATATTCTGCTTCAAAGACTTTCGAGCGGGATAGCGTGGCTCTGCGCCAGCGGACCATGAGATAAGATTATCCCCAAGAAATACACAGGACCCTGAGGTGGAGCGACGTGTGTCGGGGCATCCTGCCCAATCTGCATCCGTGTAGGCTAGCAACTTGGTTGGGACAGAGGTGTATAGATGTAAACCAAAGTCTAGTGTGCCCTTAACATATCTGATAATACGTTTGAGAGCGGCAAAATGGGACTCTCGGGGGTCGTGCATGAACAGACACACCTGCTGAATGGCATATGCAATATCAGGTCTAGTGAATGTAAGATAATGAAGAGCACACCGCTGAACTCCGATATAGGGTGGGGTCGGCGGCGCCGCCGTCATTAGCACTAAGCTTGGATTTTGAGTCCACCGGAGTTGGCATAATTTTACAATTTGTCATCTTAGCCCTGTACACTATCTCTTCTGCATACTTACGCTGACACAGGAACATAGTGGCTGCAGATCTTGTCACCGATATACCCAAAAATAACTTAGCTTGCCCAAGTCGGTCATAGCAAATTCAGTTTGAGTAGAGCAATTATTTCATTCTTCAACCCGTCGGATAGGCGGTAAGAACAATGTCATCGACATATAATAACAAATATGCGGTGTTGCTACCTTGGTGAAAAGTGAAGAGAGATGTATCACACTGCTACATACAAAACCAATCTGCGAGAAGATACCTGGCGAACCGATCATACCAAGCGCGGGGTGCTGTTTCAATCCATACAATGACTTCCTAAGGCGACACACAAATCAAGGAGTCAGCGGGATGAACAAAGTCAGGAGGCTGATGCATGTACACAGTCTCTTTCAAATCCCCATGAAGAAACGCATTCTTGACATCAATCTGATGAATCGGCCAATGCATGCCCATAGCAATACTGAGAACAGTCCAAATAGTGGCCGGTTTAACAACCGGACTGAATGTTTCACCAAAATCAATACCCTCATGCTGATTAGTGTCATTGGCAACTAGTCTTGCCTTATACCTCTCTAAGTCACCACTGTCTCTGAACTTGTGACGAAATAGCCATATACATCGGATAACATTCACACCAGCTGGTCTAGGTACCAAATCCCAAGTGTTCTGCTTGGTTAAAGCGTTAAATTCCTCGCACATGGCCGCATTCCAATTTGGGTCCAGTTTTGCTAGTTTTGGATTTTTTGGAATGGGTGATAAGGTTTGTGTGGAGAGATTGAATTGAACCTTGGGTTTGAAGATCCCATGTTGTGCACGAGTCTCCATGCGATGTGAGGGCAGTGGTGGTGGGTCGATGTGAGGTTCTTTGGTCAGTTACGGACGGTGGGCGGCGATGTCGGCCTGGTGGTGCGAGTGACTCGGCCATGTAGGTGTGGCGGGGAGGCTGGTGGGGTGGTCTTGAGACGATGGCGAGACTGTCGGAACAATGGGCTGCTATTGGTATAAATTTTGGATGACCGGGGACAGACTTGGTACATCAAGAAAGATGTAATCGGTGGTCTGAAATTTTTGGAGATTTGAAAAAGGAAAGGTTGTCTCGTCAAAGGTGACGTGACGGGAGTAGGGATGGCAATTGGGCGGGGCGGGTGCGGGTACCCCCTCCCCGCACTCTGCCAAAAAAATTATACCGTCACCTACCCGCCACCGTGGCGGTACAATTTTCAACATCCATACCCGCCTAGGCGAGTATATTCCTATACCCGCCACCTACCTACCCGTCCGCCTACCCGCCACCTACCCGCTGCCACTGCCCGCCTACCCGCCACCCATTTTTTTCACCTCTTTCCCATTGCACAACAAAGAATCAAGAAAATAAAATTTCTAAGAAACCCAAAAAATTATCCACCCAAATAACTATATATTACAAATGTAGACAAAACTCAGATATTATTTTAGCTATATAAGCTAGGCGGGTAGGCGGGCGGGTAGACGGGCGGGTAGGCGGGCGGGCGGGCGGGTAGGCGGGTAGGCGGGCGGGTAGGCGGGTAGGCGGGCGGGTAGGCGGATATGACTGCAAATCCACCACCTACCCGCCTACCCGTGACGGGTACATTTTCAATACCCATACCCGCCTACTACCCGCCAAAGTTATACCCATACCCGCCCCAATTGGGGCGGGTGCGGTGCGGAATCCGCAAAATTATACTCACCTGCCATCCCTAGACGGGAGACGATGATTTTGTGAGTAGCAATGTCATAGCACAAGTAGCCCCGGTGATTAGGAGATAGACCAAGGAAGACACATGGAAGAGTGCGAGGGGCAAGTTTGTGGGGTGCAGTGGAGGCTATGTTGGGGTAGCATAAGCATCCAAAAATACGTAGGTGATCATATGATGGCTGCCTACGGTATAAGATTTCTGTAGGGGTTTTGTTTTGGAGTGTGCTAGTTGGTAAAATATTTAAAAGGGATTCTACCATTTTGACAGCATAGACCCAAAAAGCTAGCAATCGGAGATGTCCACAAATCAGCATGAACAATATCAAATGGAGAAAAAGTAACATTGTTTGATGACATAAAGGGAAGACGAGTATGTTTGCCTAGTGGACAAGAAAAACAGTGTTGGGCAATTTTCCCATTATTACATTGAATACGCTTAGAAGTCCTAAGAAAAGTAAAAACTAGGTCTCCGGGGTGTCCGAGTCTGTTGTGCCAAGTTGAGGGAGAGATCGCCGCAAGGGATAGAGGTGTTTGCGGTCTGACAGCGGAAGATTAAGTGAATGGGTAGAGGTCTCCCACACTATTGCAGCGTGTAAGAATTTTTCCCGTATTGAGTTCTTTCACAGAAAAACCAAAAGGATCAAATTCAACAGACACATAATTATTGCTAGTGAATTTTCTAACAGAGATTAAGTTTTTAATGATGTTAGGTGTGTATAGGACGTGGTTTAGGGAGAAAGGTGGGTGTGGATGTTCGGTGTGTGTGTTCTGTAACCTTGATTGGAATGTGATGACCATTGCCGGCGGTAATAAATTGAGGACACTTTAACAAGCGTAGTTGAGATAGGTCACCTGACGACGGGGTGAGGTGAGATGTGGCTCCGGTGTCCATGTACCAATTGTCGTCGGCTGTTGAAGGTTCACGGTGGTGTAGGCCTAGCCCAGCGGTCGGGGCAGTGCTGCTTCTTCTTCTTCTTTTCTTTGCTCTTTCTTCTTGCCGCCGCCAGTGGGCTAATTTCTTGCCATTCTTCTTCTTCTTCTTTGGGCTATGACAGTGGGCTCGTTCTTCTTCTTTGGTTGCTTTGCTGGTGGTGGCGAGGGCCCAGAGGCGATCGACCACGGCTGCTGGGCTGGGCCCCTGCATTGTCTTCTTCTTTGCGATTCTTCTTTGGTTGTGCCCTGCCATTTCTTGGTTCGATTCTGGCGGCAGTGCTTCTTTGGTTGCGTTAATACTCGCGGCCTTGCCTTTGTTATTACGACCTCTGCGCCACGACCTCGCCATTGGCTCTTCTTCTTCTTTGGACTGCTGCATTCTTTGGACTTCTGCATTCTTTGGTTGTTGTTGGCGCGGTGTTGTCATCCCGTCAGCGGCTAAGGCCTTTTGATTGTGTTCCTCTTGTTTAGCACGTCTAGTTTCTTCCAACAATAGTTGTGGCGTGCCTTGTTGAAACTTGGGAGAGGGTCGGCTTGTTGAATCATTGTTGCGAGTGTGTCATATTCACCTTTTGGTAAACCCGCAACAAGTTGAAGCACCATCTTGGTTTTCAAAGCGAAGTCCCGACGTTGGATAGTTGATCGGTTATGAGTTTTGATTGCTTACAATATTCGGACATATTAAAATTCTCGAGGCGGGTATTATTGAATTGCTCTTCCAAATATACGGCCGAGTATTTTTATTGTCTGAAAGATTTCTTCTAGCGGGACCCAAAGTTCACGTCTTGTAGCTTTGTTTTCATGATAGTGCACAACAAGTCTTTGGAGATGGTGCCGTAGATCCATTATTTGACGATGGCGTCAAGGCGACGCCGGATTAGTCAGAACATCGGTGGGACGAGGAACAGATTCGTCAATATGATCGAGCACGTTGTATGCACATGCATGAATGTAGAATAGTTCCATCCACATGGAATATTGACAGTCTTCTTGGTCAAGAATTATAGGGATAAAATTCTTGATGTTGTTAACGGCGAATGCCGGATGAAAAGAAGATACTGAACGTTGGGAGGGGTTGTCAAGTGTGTCAGTGGATGAACCGGAATTTGTGGGGGAAGACATGGTTGCCGCCTGCCGAGGGAAGGGAATTTTCTGGTTTGGCCGAGAAAGGGAAGAAACCAGAATTTTTTATTTTTTATTTTTTATTTTTTATTTTTTTATTTTTTTATTTTTTTATTTTTTTATTTTTTTTTTCTGTGAAATCAGAAGAAAAGTGCTGATTTCGGCCGAGAATGAGGAAGAGAAGGGATTTAGGTTTTAGGCTCTTGATACCATGAAAGATAGAATAATTTCCCTTCGGGATTCCTTTCATTATTCACAATATATATAGCTGTACAAGGTTGATTCTTATTATGGTACGAATCCTAACTTACCTTACAAAGGTTGATTCCTAATACAATTAGAATCCTAAGTTACCTTAAATATACATCTATCATAATTACAAAATATACGGAGAATATTCGCTAATAGGCATGATAGTAAAAACCTTCGACTAGCGACTGCTTGCTACCTGCCCCGAATGCCCATACAGATCAAGTATGCTGCTGTTTTAGCATGAATTAAATCATTTCTCAAAATCAAAAGGAAGACAAACTAAGTATGTTGCTGCTTTAGCGCGAATGAAACTATTTCTCAAAACAAAAAGGAAACCTCCTCTTGAGGTTTGTAACTTAGTTACTGCTTTAGCACAAATGAAACTATTTCTCGAAGTGAAATTAAAAGGAATCATCTTGAGGTTGAAACCTAGCTAAAGGTCCTCTAACAACAATAACATGCCCAGTGAAATCCCACATCGTGGGGTCTGGGGAGGGTAGAGTGTACACAGACCTTACCTCTACCTTGGTAGGTAGAGAGGCTGTTTCCGAGAGACCCTTGGCTCAAGACAGGCATATGCATAAGCAAAAACAAGAGAAACCAGTCAGACCCCTAAAGGTCCTCTAAATCTCACACTAATACCTACATGGACTTACAAAACTAGTTGGTCACTTTATGTATCATATATTTACAAAAACATTTCAAAGAAGATTACCATCTTTTAGGGAACAAGCTACTTAGTTGATTTAGGAACGTTAGGAAACCCGGGGACATATGTGTGATGGAGATAAACTGATCATGCAAACTTAAGCAGGATACACAACTAAATCAGTAAAAGAATAAATCGTATCGTCAACTTAGAGGTAAAACTGAATAAATTTATTTGCATATTTCATATAAATGAAGTTACAGAATTTGCCTCATTAGTGACTCAATCTTATGACAATAAATCAGATGTCTCCGTTTAACATGACAAAAATCTTGGTTACAAAGAGGATGGTGCAGCACCTATACATTCCGAACAAGGAGAAAATTACAGGAAACATACTCTCTCCAGTTATATCAGCATGAAGACGAGAGTTCAAAGAAGGGAACTTACAATGAAAATTATATACAGAGATAGCAGAAGACAAATCCAACAATCATTCTTTCCAAGTATAAGGAGCACGTTCAACAATCAGGTAGTCCTGTCTGATATCTTTGACTACTCGAATCTCATCATCAAGGTACACAGTCTCAAACCTACACAAAGGTTACTAAAACCATCATTCACCCAAGCAAAAGTAATCTGAAGACACTTCCCAACTCAAGCAAGAAAATTGAGGAGAAGCGGGAAAGAAAGAGAAAAAAGGGACGAAGCAAATGCTTGAGATAAAGTACTCTGAAAGGCATTTCAACTTCCAAAAAGCACTAGACCTGACCTTTCAATCAGATATATGGGGAACTCTTCATATTCCATAAATCACTTAGTGGAATCTAAAATGTCGTTAATCGAGACAATAGAGAAGAAAAGACAAAAACTTACCATCCTTGTCCAAATGGTGGTAGAGGAAATTCCCAATTTTTTTGACGCAGAACCGCACTTGTGAATCTACAATATAGCTGCAATTGTCAATAGACCATGAAATAGTACAAACTATAACAATAGTTGCAAGACAGGGAAATACTCTCTCTGTCCTATTATCAGTGTTCTCTGATATTTGAAGAAATTTCCCATCCCTAACTCGAAGTGAATTTACCAGTTTTCAATACTCCCCTAACTTCAAAACTCTGTTCCAGAAAGTGGGGTCTGGGAGGGTAGAGTGTACGCAGACATTACCCTTCCTTTGGGAGGTAGAGAGGTTATTTCCGATAAACCCCCCAAGGACAAGCAAAGCAGTACCAAAACGAGATAACGGAAATGAAAAGTCATGGCAACATACCATAAAAAGCATGATAGAGCAGTAACAACCACAAAAAAGGGGAAGTAACAACCACAGCATGAGGTTAAGCAATCCAAGTTAAATCAATGCGATATGGACTTATGCATCCTTACTTCTATTTCCTCGTGTTTATCTACTGGTATACAATTCAAGGTGGAAAACGGATACTGGGCTGTTTGACCATGGAAAATCTATTGGAATCTTGCAAAAGTTTGTCCGAAAAATCATTTATTTAACTTTTTCCCAGCAAATGTTTACAAAAAAAGAAGTTTATTTTCAAAAACTGTTAACTGACATTTTTGGGATGAATTTCAAAAATAAAAACCCGTTCTTCAGTCACAAAACACCCACAAATCATCAATAAAGAAGTAACTACTATCCAATTTTTCAAGAAACTGTTTCCAGAATTTGTCCTAGCAGTTATATAATGATACAGAAATACAGTCACCTGAAATTGACACGCTGAGAAGATGCAACTTCAATAGTAGACCGAACAAAGAAGACCCCATCAGGTGGAAAAGTGATAACATTATTAAGATTTCTTTTCTCAACATCAATAACCTGTAGAACATCACCAGCTTTAGTACCAAAAAAGGGGGCAATATTCTTGATAATATAAAGCTGTTCTTTCTCCGTAGTCCAAAGCAACCGCCACGTGGCCGAAAGGGAGCTTCCAGTGGTGACAGTGTCACGTCCAATATTAGTCAAATCATCTATTGCCTGGATGATTTCAGACAGTTTTTGGGGGTCGGATTGTGTCTTAAGGCCACGTTCTTGATCAGAAATTAGGTTGAGGAGATGGTTCTTTTGGTATTGGGATTGGGAACAATGGATGGGTTTATTTTTGTGGGATTTTTTAAGATTAGAAAGGAAGTGCATAGAGGAATTTGGAGAGGCGGGAAGAAGAGAGAAGCAGGTTGCCATTTTTGCTGTTTGTTTGGAAGAAACAATTGGCAGTTGTGAACCTGTGCTTTTTCTTTTTTTTATCTTTGGCATTTCTTGGTTTATTTAAAATCATGGGAATTGGGAAAAGTACCAATTTGCACCAACTATAGTTAGAATTTATTTAAAATCATGGGAATTGGGAAAAGTATCAATTTGCACCAACTTAGAATTTAGAAAAGTCATTTACTCCTTCCTCCTTACTAAAATTATTTGTCAAAAATACTTATAATTTTGTTTAATCAAGATAAACTTAAGTTAATTTTTTTTATTTTACTATTATATTAATTAGTAACATTTAAGAGATTTTCATCATTAATTGAGTAAATATTTATTGAAAAGAAATTATATGATAAAATATGTTAAAAGGGTAAAATAGTCAAAATGCTATCCTTATAAATGTTTTTTAAATAAATGAAAAATGCACAAGTATTTTGAGACGGAAGGAGTAGTTTGCACCTAGTAGTTAGAATTTAGAAAAGTCATTTATAAACTTAAATTAATAAGAACCAATCACCTCATATTTCTATTGGTTGAACCATTGGGAGACATGTGGTTGAAGGCATCTTCAGTTAGATGCCTGAATTAAATCCTGTTTAATTTAGACATCCAGGATAGGATAGAGTATAATTTAAATGTATTTTCGTCCCTTTTGTTAGGGGTCTGCACTTTACGGTACAAGTACGGGGTTTCAGGGCGATGGATTAGTTCGCCAAAATTTCATCAGTATCAGGGTGTCAGTTTGATTATTTTCATGATATGCTTTATGGTAAAAGGTATGCCAGGGTCTTGCCCTGGTAAAATAGTTTTGCAGTCAGACTCATGTTCAGAGGTTTCATAGACTAGACTAGATAGCATTTCACATTAGATAATCAGTATTTCAAACTATTTCTGCTATTATATTTCAGACTGTATTTTTACTATTCAGTTTTACATGTTTTAAATCGTTATTATCATTGCATGCTTTTGATGCCCAAGTAGATTCAGCAAGCTATGCGGTTCGCTCAATCACATGCAGTCAGGCATCGAGTGTCGTGTTTAACCCAGGCCATGGTTCGGAGCGTGACAAAGCTTGGTATCATAGCACTAGGTTCAAGTGTCTTAGGGAGTCTATGAAACCCTATCCAATGGAGTTTCCTTTATATGTGTGTGCACGACATACATATAAATGGTTAACTACCAAGACATTTAAGATTGTCTCACTTCTTTTATACTTCAGATCGTGCAATTAGATCTATGCTTTCATGAACTTTTCTAACTCGTGCCATGAAGCTTAGAGTAGTAAGTAACATTCTCTTCATATCGAATTTCAGAGTATCAAATGCGTAAGCAACGAGAATGAAATTCAAGGTCCAAGTAAGGATGACTAACCATTGGGGTATAATCAGGGAGTGCATGTTGGTAACAGAGGAGACTTGAGATAATATCGAAAGTGGAACATGTAACACCTCATAACTTCGGGAAATGATTTGAACCGTACGATTGCAAAATGATGGAACTAAGATAAGGAGTGTAGGAAGTGTTTTGAAAACTAATCAAGACATAAGAAGAGTCTTAGGAAAAATTAGAGTCGGAAGCTACTCTATGGAGCATTTTTAAGGTGAGTTTGTAGCAGGACTATTTAAACCGGGTTTACGGATAAATATATAAGGAATTTGGGAAAACTACCTTAATTAAAATTGTAGTCCTTTGAAAGACATTTCCATCCATATAAGGCTCACGTCAAATGAATTCTTTACAAAAAGTTATGGCCGATTTACTGAGGACGTGTAAAATGAAAATTTTGATTTTTGTACGATTATGTTTTAAAGCCCGATCCTTTATGATAACCTATAAATACAACCCTAAAATATTTTATGTAAGGATTTTCGACCAAAGTTGCTACCAAACACCTAAAGTGAGTTCTTATTCAAATCCCTATGTCAATTATATTAAGTTAACACTAGATTAACACCGAATCATTATTTGGATTCGCTAGATTTTAGAAAAATTCATTCAAGGTCAAATTTGGAATGAAGCTTTGGGATTTCTTCAAAAAGGTAAGCTCATCAATCATTAATGGATTATATGGAGTTATTGTCGCGCCCGATTTTCGACCTTGCTCGGGTCAAAGCGGCGCGCGGACGTCTCGGCGGTGATTCCTGGGTAAAGAATTGAGGGTTGAGGAGTCGCCACCTAATTATTTTTTACGGTGAATTAGGACACCTAAATATTAAACTAAATGCTGCAATGTAAACTCCAATTTTAAGGTCTGCGAAACTAGCGAGATTCTAGGTAAGGGTTCTTTATTATCCTAAAGGGAAGGGGTTAGGCATCGTTTAAGATCCGCTAACTTGTGGTTATCCGATCAACTCAGGTTAATTATTACTAGAAAAAATGCATGTTTTACAAGTATAATAGATTAAAAGATGTTTGTAAATAATTAGTAAATGATGCATTTTATACAAGTACGTATTCAGATGACATAAAAAGAAAGATACATGTAAAGTTTTGGAAAATATGCATTTGTGACAATAAATTATTTATACTACCAAAGAAGTAAAATTTTGGGAATCATTGAATTGTAAATTGACAAAAGATAAACTTATTCGGTATGATTAATAAAGCAAATAAAAGATGACAAAAGTTGTTTTGAAAATCTTGAATACGCGTGACGAGCCTAAAATAAATAAACTAGCGAAGGATTTCTAAGTTTGAATTCAACCGAGCCTACAAATAAATAAGCTAGCGACGGGTTTCAAATCTTAAACTACCCTATGAATTAATCATAAGTTTGCCTATTCTAAGCATTTCAATAGTTACATAAGTGCGATAAATAATATTACAATACAAAGCGGGATAAAAGCTGAATTAAAGAAAGAAATAAAATAAATAAACTCCGAGGAATAATTCGTCGTTATTTACTTTAATCCCTGCAAGCTGTCAAGAACAAACGATTAGAAACAGTTAAATACAAATAACTTCATATCCGTATTCAAAACAGTGAATGTTTTGATCACGGAGGGCTCAGACTTAAATTTTGAAAAGAACATTCCAATCACGTCGTGGCTGCAAACATATGACTAATGTGGTTATTTTGATTGTCTCGCCTACTAAACGTGTTGGTCTCTCGGGTGAAATAGAAAAGATCACTATAATCACGTCGTGGCTGCGAATATATAACTTGTTGGTTATTTTAGTCACATCGCCTACTAAACATGTTGATCTTGGAAAAAGGTTTAAGCCTCATCATAGCCCCGAAGTTATATTTCCGTCTTTGCAATCATGGAGGCCTCAAAATCGACGGATATTTTTCATCGGCGGTGTAGTATCGTGTTCAAATCAGTAAAATTAAATGAAACAAGATGGCAGCGATAGCGTAAGCAGCGATGGCGATAAAGAACAGAGGCAATTTCCGAAAAAAGAAAAAAAAGCGCGATGTTTAGTTTAAAAGCGATAAAAGCGAATCGGATATTTGAATGCTGAAACAGTGGACTGAAACAGGAAAGCAATGTCTGAAAGGTGCGGTGTTTATTTTAAAACAGTAAAAACAGTAAAACAATAATCTGAATCCGAGCAGTAAACTGAAACAGAAAACAACGCCCGAACAGACACGATATTTGTTCAAAACAGTAAAACAATGATATCCGTCGCAAGAAATTTAAAACAGTAAACTTAATAAAACAATAAGATATCCGTTGCACGGATGTTTAAAACAGTTAAACTAAAAAAAACAGAGAAGCGAAACGAAAGAAAAGCGCGACCTCGAATTCAATTTCATCGGCCTTAATGCGATATTAATAAAACAGTAAAACAGTGCCAAAGAAACGAGCAGTGAGCAATTTTAAAATACCCGACCTGAGTTCTGAAATGCTGGAAATATCCAAATCGGGTCGACCCAGGCCGAATCGATGATTCAAATCCAAATCGATTTCAAGATTCAGCCAGATAACCAACAACAAGAATATGAAAATGCAAGAATTCTGGAAATATCCAAATCGGGTCGACCCGACCCGGATCAGTGATCCAAACTCGAATCAGATTTCAACACCAAATTCAGATAGCCAATAACAACAACAGCAATAATGCAAGAAATTTAGAAATTCAAACCGGGTCGACGCGACCGGTCAAGAATCTTGACCGAATTGGAGATTCAACCCGACATCAAATAATTCCATCAATTCCAGATACTCAACATACAAAAAATATGAAATGCAAGAATTCTGAAAATGTTACCCAAACCGGGTCGACCCGACCCGGGTCAGTGACCCGACCCGAATCGGAAACTCAACCCGAAATCAAATATTCACAAAATACAGATAACCCCAACATACATAAATATGAAAATGCAAGAATTCTGGAAATAATACCCAAACCCGGGTCAGTGACCCGGGTCGGGTCGACCCGACCCGAATCATGTGTCGAAATCAGAGAATCAAAAGTGGAGAACAAACCTTTTCGGACTTGATTCTTGAATAACAAGGAAGGCAAATGTTTGAAATCAAGAACACAACAAATATTTATATATTGAATCGTTTTCCAAAAATCCTCCAAAAATTCCTTTGAAAATCCTCTCAAAAATCTGTCCAATCTTCCCCTAAAATGAAGAACAACATGGGGTATTTATAGGTGGATTTCCCCCCTAAAACGTTCAAGGAATGAGTTTGAATTTCAAAAATGAAGAGCCAAAAATCGCGGATTTGAGGGGCATGGGTTGCGGATTTTTGGGGATAGGGGTATGGGATGTGTCGGGTGTCAGGGGCAGAGGCGTTTGGTGGTGGTGTCGGGTGAGGTGACCGGCGACGTGGGGTCGCCGGTATGGGTGTGTGGGGTCGGCGATTTGAGTGAAGGAGAGGGTTTGTATTTTTGTTTTTGTTTTGTTTTTTTTTGGGGGCTTTGGGGCTTTGGGCGTTGGGTTTAAAGGGTAAGGGAATGGGTTTGGGCAGCGGGTTGGCGGTTGGGCCTGGCGAAATGGGGAGTTTGGTGGGCCGACGGGTGAGGGTGAATTGGGTTTGGCGATTGGGCCTTTGTGTTGGTGGATTTGGGTTGGGGTATAAGGGAATTTAATTGGGAGTTTGGTTTGAAATTTGTTTTGGTGGGTTTGGGTATAAGGGAATGGGGAGTTGAATTGTTTTGTGGGTTTGATTTATTTTGGGTGAGGGGAGATTAAATGGGTTAGAAATTGTTTTGAGTTTAAAAAATATAAAAGGGGTTTAACATTAAAAATATTATTTTTGTAAAAGATGTGAATTATTTAAAATAACATAACAACGTGATAATAATAAAAATATAATATTTGTGAAATGTTTAATGCTTAATAAAAGGAAAATGCGATGCAATTTTGCGAGAATAAAATAACATAGAATTTCGGATAAAACTTATGATTATTATAAAAATGCAAATGATAAAAATGCGAATAATAATAATAATAAGAGGATATACACATATATGCCTATATTTTAAAATTATTTTAAAAGTGTCAAAATATTAAAAATTACGAATAAAAATCATAAAAGATGGGACAAAATTGGGTGTCAACAGATGCCCCTATTTGGACGGAGACGATGAAAGAGTTTTCGGCCAAAGAAGTTGACCGAGTAGCCAATTTTATCCTGATCATCGGGACTGCATGGGAAGAAATAGAATCCCGAGGGGTATAGAAGTTATGGAAAAAGTTGGTGCAGATTCAAGAAATATTGCCCAGTGTCGAGTTAGGATGACACTAGTCGCAGATGCGAGAAACTAATGGGAAAAGCGGATCGACGTTCGAAGTAGGTCGTTGACCAAATTGTCTCAGTTCGCCGTAAGAGATAGCTCCACGTTGTGATAAAGTTCCTGCAAATTAAAAACTCCTGCAAACTAAAGCTTAAGATATAATTAGTGTATAACTGCTGAGAAAAATTGTAGAGAAAATAACTTGGAAATACCCGCATTAGGAGGTGGGCGCCTGACTGAAATTAAAATACCCTCATTATAAGGTGGGCGCCTGACTGAAATTAAAATACTCTTATTATAAGGTGGGCGCCTGACATGACGTCGTTGGATTGATGTGTTATGTTGAAGACGTCGTTGTAATATTGTTGACGTCGTTGTAATTATGTAAAAGACAGTTGTTGTGCTGCATGTAACGTCGAGGACGTTGTTGTAATGTTATTTTGCTGTAAAAGATAATTGTTGTGCTGAAGACGTCGTTGTAATGCTGTTGACGTCATTGTAATACTGTAAAAATAAATGTTGTGCAGAAGACGCCGTTGCGTAGGCGTGTTGTTGATGACATCGTTGTATGGCGGCGTTCGATGACATCATTGTAATGTTGTTGATGTCGTTGTAATCTTTGTAAAGATAGTTGATTTGCGTAAGACGCCGTTGCATAGGCGTGTTGTTCATGACATCGTTGTATGGGCGTTAGCGTTCTTGGCGACATCATTGTAATGTTGTTGATGTCGTTGTTGTAAGAATGTATTTGGGGTCGTCGTTGTATCGACGTGTTGTGTTGAAAGACGTCATTGTGATAACGTTATTGCAAGAATGTAATGATGTTTGTTGTAAGAGATAGGCGTTCTTGTTGAAGGCGTCGTTGAAATGTTGTTGACGTCGTTGTAATGTTGTAAAAGCGGCGTCTTTGCCGTAACGTCGTGGACGTTGTTGTAATGTAGTTTCTTTGTAGAAGGTAGATGTTGGTGAAGGCGTCGTTGTAATGTTGTTGACGTCATTGTAATGCAGTAAAAATAGATGTCGTGTTGCCGTGAACGTCGTGGGCGTTGTTGTAATCTTGTTGAAGATAGTTGATGTCTTTGCGATACGCCAATGACGTTGTTGTAATCTTTGTAAAGATAGTCTGCTGCGTTGAAGACGTCATTATAATGTTGTTGACGTCGTTGTAATCTTTGTAAAGATATTTGTTGTCTTTGCGATAACATCAATGACGTTGTTGTAATGCCATAAAGATAGATCTTTGCGTTGAAGACGTCGATTGTAATGTTGTTGACGTCGTTGAGATGCGGTAAAGATAATTCTTTGCGTTCTTTGTAAAAGATAGTTGATGCGTTGTCGTAAAAGGCGGTGATCTGTTGAAAGACGTCATTGTAATCTTTGTTAGCGCCCGTTGAGATCACGGTAAAGATAGTTGTTGCATTGCCGTAAAGATAGTCTTTGTTTTGAAGACGTCATTGTAAAGTCGCTGGCGTCGTTGAGATCTTGTAGAAGATAGTTCTTTGCATTGCCGTAAAGATGGTTGATGCGTTATCGTAAAGATAGTTTATTCTTGTTGAAGCGTCATTGTAATGTTGTTGACGCCGTTGAGATGCGGTAAAGATAGTTCTTTGCATTCTTAGTAAAGATAATTTGTTGTTTGAAGACGTCATTGTAATCTTTGTTGGCGTCGTTGAGATCTTTGTAAAAGATAGTTGCTTTGCATTGCCGTAAAGATAGGTGATCTGCGAAAGACGTCATTGTAGTGCTGTTGACGTCGTTGAGATGCGGTAAAAGATAGTTGCTGCGTTGAAGACGTCATTGTAATGTTGTTGACGTCGTTGTAAAGCTGTAAAAAATGATTGTCATGTTGCCATAACGTCGATGACGTTTTTGAAATGTTGTCCTGTTGTAAGAGATGTAAGTGACGTCCTTGCCGTCAGTTTGATGTAATAGGGTTCCACATTGTGCTGAATCTTTTGCCGATCCAAACTCATGTGAATTGAAATGTCGTCCTGGCACGGGCGAAAATGTGATGCGACGTCTTTGCCGTCGGGTTTGCCTTGTTGTCGTTCTTTGTGATTCGAAATAACATCTTTGTGCAGACATAATAGTCGGGACCCTGTAGGTCAAGATGATGTCTTCGTATAAATGCAGAACAAGAACGTAATCCTTGTAGTGAGTTGTGGTGCCGAAATTCTTTGGGGAATTGATCATAACTGATGTGGCTTCCCTGCTTTTTCAACCTAGAGAACCTGTACTCAAAGAAAATTTGTGAGTTTGGGGAGGGGCGGTTGATTCGCGTTGACTTGGTGGCTTTGGCTCTTGATAGCTGCATGTCCTGCTGATTCGGACCTGTAGCCCCTGTCTGGTTCCCAGTCTTGGCCAACCGTTAATGAAAACATTTGTTGAAAATAATTTGTTTATAAGAAAGTATGCTTATCATTAAAAAGTTCTTGTCGAACTGCTAATGAAAATATTTGTTGAAAATGATTTGCTTATAAGAAAGTATGCATATTAGTAAAAAATCTTGTCAAACTCTAATGAAAGTATTTGTGGAAAATAAATTGCTTATAAGAAAGTATGCATATATGTAAATGTCTGTCGAGCAGCGACATGCGGTGAAACAAAGCAAACGTCTTATCCAAAATCCTCTTAAATTTGAAGACTTAGTTTGCCGATGCTTTTCCATGTTTTCGGCGTCCTCGTGATGATCCCTTAAAAATGCCCCAGTTTCCAATATGTGAGAATGACGATCTTTTGAACGGACAACCGAGTCTTGTGTAGATTGCTTGCCTGTCCTATCAGGGTGATCAGATGGGTGCATTTTTTCATATGTGATATAAATGAGAAAATATTTCCTAATGGTGGGACCGAAGCCGATTTAGGCCGCCTACGTATCCCCATGAGGGAATCAGGTCATGACGTAGTTCATTACAAGTGAAGGAGATTTGTAAGGGTTTTTCTAAAGATGGGACCGAAGCCGATTTAGGCCGCCTACGTATCCCCATGAGGGAATCAGGTCATGACGTAGTTCATTACAAGCAAAAGGGAATTGTAAGGATTTTCTAAAGTGGGACCGAAGCCGATGTGGCCGCCTACGTATCCCGCCGAGGGAATCAGGTCATAACGTAGTTCATGGTAAGCAAAGGAGATTGTAAGGGTTTTTCTAAAGATGGGACCGAAGCCGATGTGGCCGCCTACGTATCCCGCCGAGGGAATCAGGTCATAACGTAGTTCAGGTTACAAGCAAAAGGGGATTGTAAGGATTTTCTAAAATGAGACCGAAGCTGATGTGGCCGCCTACGTATCCCTCCGAGGGAATCAGGTCATAACGTAGTTCATGTTTACAAGTAAAAAGGAACTTGGGGCAATTTGTGATCTAAGAAACGGAACCCTACGTGGGTTCTATGCGTATCCCGACGAGGGAGCGCAACTTTTACAACATAGAAAAAGTATTACATAGAGAATAACTAATCTTAGATATGGTATCTCTTCCCTGCATCTGCATTGATGGTTTTTGGCCATTCTATTCTGATAAGGTTGCCCCGGACAACTGTGTCCATCTGCTTTTCATCAATCAGTCTCTTAGTAAATGATTCTGTATCCACTTGGCTGCGAAAGAAATAGCATTGCCCAGTAGAAGTCCTGATCGTAGTGTGGTAGCCCAAGAGTACAAATGGCAAACGTCCGTGCCAATGCTTGTAACTATCAACCATCTTGATGTTTCATCCAAATCTGGCTTTGGTTTATTCTGAAAAATGCCCCAAATCTTCCGACTGTGAATCTTCCTTATATTCTTTGAAGTCTTGCTCGTTGTTTAAGACTTTGTTTGCTTGTTTCATTATATGTCACATATTGCCGACAAATTTATACGTTTGCATGATGAAAAAGAAAAGAAATTGATTAAACAAAACAGATTTTAAAATAGCAAAAGCAATGCGGATTTGTCTTTTTGAGCTTTCAGAAAGGTGGAGGCAAAATACATTAAACTGCATAAAATGCGATTCAGGCCTCAATTTAAATCGTATTTTTATTAAGTTAGCGCTAATACAATTTGGATAGGCATGATTGTGAAATAACAGATGGGGTGCTCACTTGATTTTAGTCAACACGAATCAACTTTTGGGGAAATAAATAAGGCAAAATGAATCTCCTGAAAAATGAAGAAAACCAAATTAGTATAGGGTGAGTAATTATTGATTCAAATAATATACACATAGTGGAAAGCAGTAGAAAATAGCAAAATGATTGTAAGGCAATTAAATGCGCATCCTAATATGCATGGAGCCTCCCTTATGCCGGAAGTGGGCCTAAACGCCAGATATGCGGGATTACGACAGATTTGATCCAAGCTGCTAAACTGCAATGCTTTGTCGGAAATGAGACAAAATGAATGTACATCTTCCAATTTCAGCATGTCATGATTAGTCTTGGATTAGTCTATCCTTATCACGCTACACATAATATGATGATTGGTCGTTGGGTTGTGAGACCCGTAGACATCTTTGGCGGATTTCTTAATTGTGGAGTCGATACCAAGGATCGACCCACCTAAGGTGTATGCATGTATGACTTAAAATAAAGGGTGGTATAGCTCTATCTTAAATTTTCTAAGATTTGGCTAACTAGACACAAGGTTCCCGAGCGGACTACTCGAGTGAGAAGGCTACGCGGCCACCGGATGGTCCGGTCACTCCGTGCATACGCCAACTCTCCTAAAATTTGGTAGATTGAAAGAAATTTGCGGGTGCGCAAAACACACCTCGCGTGTAGTGTGTGATAGTGTCAATTTTCCAGAGTGGAAGAAATATGAGCGAAATGCCAATTTAAGATAAGCAGTAAAAATATGGAAATTAAAGCAGTTATGCATGCAAAAAATTTCACAAAGGAAACAAATCAAAGCATTACATCAAACAAAGAGTGAAAGTAAAGCACAATTATAATTAACCTGAATTTGCTATGGTTAGGAACCTGAAAAATCCCCAGTGGAGTCGCCATGCTGTCGCGCCCGATTTTCGACCTTGCTCGGGTCAAAGCGGCGCGCGGACGTCTCGGCGGTGATTCCTGGGTAAAGAATTGAGGGTTGAGGAGTCGCCACCTAATTATTTTTTACGGTGAATTAGGACACCTAAATATTAAACTAAATGCTGCAATGTAAACTCCAATTTTAAGGTCTGCGAAACTAGCGAGATTCTAGGTAAGGGTTCTTTATTATCCTAAAGGGAAGGGGTTAGGCATCGTTTAAGATCCGCTAACTTGCGGTTATCCGATCAAACTCAGGTTAATTATTACTAGAAAAAATGCATGTTTTACAAGTATAATAGATTAAAAGATGTATGCAAATAATTAGTAAATGATGCATTTTATACAAGTACGTATTCAGATGACATAAAAAGAAAGATACATGTAAAGTTTTGGAAAATATGCATTTGTGACAATAAATTATTTATACTACCAAAGAAGTAAAATTTTGGGAATCATTGAATTGTAAATTGACAAAAGATAAACTTATTCGGTATGATTAATAAAGCAAATAAAAGATGACAAAAGTTGTTTTGAAAATCTTGAATACGCGTGACGAGCCTAAAATAAATAAACTAGCGAAGGATTTCTAAGTTTGAATTCAACCGAGCCTACAAATAAATAAGCTAGCGACGGGTTTCAAATCTTAAACTACCCTATGAATTAATCATAAGTTTGCCTATTCTAAGCATTTCAATAGTTACATAAGTGCGATAAATAATATTACAATACAAAGCGGGATAAAAGCTGAATTAAAGAAAGAAATAAAATAAATAAACTCCGAGGAATAATTCGTCGTTATTTACTTTAATCCACATAATTTGTCAAGAACAAACGATTAGAAACAGTTAAATACAAATAACTTCATATCCGTATTCAAAACAGTCAATGTTTTGATCACGGAGGGCTCAGACTTAAATTTTGAAAAGAACATTCCAATCACGTCGTGGCTGCAAACATATGACTAATGTGGTTATTTTGATTGTCTCGCCTACTAAACGTGTTGGTCTCTCGGGTGAAATAGAAAAGATCACTATAATCACGTCGTGGCTGCGAATATATAACTTGTTGGTTATTTTAGTCACATCGCCTACTAAACATGTTGATCTTGGAAAAAGGTTTAAGCCTCATCATAGCCCCGAAGTTATATTTCCGTCTTTGCAACTGTGGAGGCCTCAAAATCGACGGATATTTTTCATCGGCCAGTGTAGTATCGTGTTCAAATCAGTAAAATTAAAATGAAACAAAGAAGCGGCAAAGTGATAGCGTAAAACAGAGAGGCGAAAGAAAAGAACAGAGGCAATTTCCGAAAAAAAAAGACGCGATGTTTAGTTTAAAACAGTAAAACAGTAAATCGGATATTTGAATGCTGAAACAGTGGACTGAAACAGGAAAGCAATGTCTGAAAGGTGCGGTGTTTATTTTAAAACAGTAAAAACGGTAAAAACAGTAAAACAATAATCTGAGTCCGTGCGATGGCGAAGCAGAAAACAACGCCCGACAGACGCGGTATTTGTTCAAAGCAAGAAACAATGATATCCGTCGCAAGAAATTTAAAACAGTAAACTTAATAAAACAATAAGATATCCGTTGCACGGATGTTTAAAGCAGTTAAACTAAAAAAACAGAGAAGCGAAATGAAAGAAAAGCGCGGCCTCGAATTCAATTCCATCGGCCTTAATGCGATATTAATAAAACAGTAAAACAGTGCCAAAGAAACGAGCAGTGAGCAATTTTAAAATACCCGACCTGAGTTCTGAAATTCTGGAAATATCCAAATCGGGTCGACCCGACCCGAATCAGTGATTCAAATCCGAAATCAGATTTCAGTACCAGTTTCAGATAACCAACAACAAGAATATGAAAATGCAAGAATTCTGGAAATATCCAAATCGGGTCGACCCGACCCGGATCAGTGATCCAAACTCGAATCAGATTTCAACACCAAATTCAGATAGCCAATAACAACAACAGCAATAATGCAAGAAATTTAGAAATTCAAACCGGGTCGACCCGACCCGGGTCAGTAACCCGACCCGAATTGGAGATTCAACCCGACATCAAATAATTCCATCAATTCCAGATACTCAACATACAAAAAATATGAAATGCAAGAATTCTGAAAATGTTACCCAACTCGTCGACTGACCGGTCGATGACTGACCGACGAATCGGAAACACAACCCGAAATCAAATATTCACAAAATACAGATAACCCCAACATACATAAATATGAAAATGCAAGAATTCTGGAAATAATACCCAAACCCGGTCGGTGACCGAATCAGATCGACCGACCGAATCATGTGTCGAAATCGAGAGAATCAAAAGTGGAGAACAAACCTTTTGGATTTGATTCTTGAATAACAAGGAAGGCAAATGTTTGAAATCAAGAACACAACAAATATTTATATATTGAATCGTTTTCCAAAAATCCTCCAAAAATTCCTTTGAAAATCCTCTCAAAAATCTGTCCAATCTTCCCCTAAAATGAAGAACAACATGGGGTATTTATAGGTGGATTTCCCCAAAACGTTCAAGGAATGAGTTTGAATTTCAAAATGAAGAGCCAAAATCGCGGATTTGAGGGGCATGGGTTGCGGATTTTGGGGATAGGGGTATGGGATGTGTCGGGTGTCGAGCGCAGGCGTTTGGTGGTGGTGTCGGGTGAGGTGACCGGCGACGTGGGGTCGCCGGTATGGGTGTGTGGGGTCGGCGATTTGAGTGAAGGAGAGGGTTTGTATTTTTGTTTTGTTTTGTTTTTTTTGGGGGCTTTGGGGCTTTGGGCGTTGGGTTTAAAGGGTAAGGGAATGGGTTTGGGCCGACGGGTTGGCGGTTGGGCCTGGCGAAATGGGGAGTTTGGTGGGCAGCGGGTGAGGGTGAATTGGGTTTGGCGATTGGGCCTTTGTGTTGGTGGATTTGGGTTGGGGTATAAGGGAATTTAATTGGGGAGTTTGGTTTGAAATTTGTTTTGGTGGGTTTGGGTATAAGGGAATGGGGAGTTGAATTGTTTTGTGGGTTTGATTTATTTTGGGTGAGGGGAGATTAAATGGGTTAGAAATTGTTTTGGGTTTAAAAAATATAAAAGGGGTTTAACATTAAAAATATTATTTTTGTAAAAGATGTGAATTATTTAAAATAACATAACAACGTGATAATAATAAAAATATAATATTTGTGAAATGTTTAATGCTTAATAAAAGGAAAATGCGATGCAATTTTGCGAGAATAAAATAACATAGAATTTCGGATAAAACTTATGATTATTATAAAAATGCAAATGATAAAAATGCGAATAATAATAATAATAAGAGGATATACACATATATGCCTATATTTTAAAATTATTTTAAAAGTGTCAAAATATTAAAAATTACGAATAAAAATCATAAAAGATGGGACAAAATTGGGTGTCAACAGTTATTAGTATGTTTTAGATATTTAATGGTTGGTATAATCATGAAATATGATTGATTTAGATGCACTCCATCAAACGCAAAATCCTAGTAATTTTGATGTAAATTTTCCCTCTGACCAGCCAGCTTCTTTTGGCATTTTCGATAATTTAACCGTTGGATCGACATCAAATTTTAATAAGTGGCCACAACATATAGATCTTAAACGTGAACGGTGGAGATCTGATTTGGAGGTCCGGAGCAATGTGGTTTACGCTATGAACAGTAGCTACAAAAATCGGTGAAAACTCTTCTCAACGTTTCAAGTTCAAAGCTCTGGGGTTTCTTCATAAGTTTAGAGTTTTGTTCTATTATTATGATAACCCTAATACATGTAGTATTATAACATGTCATGCCTATATTATAAGTCATCAATTGTATTCATGATAGGTCAATATGATTGTTATGAACTTGTCCATAATCCATGAACACATGTTTTGAATCTCATGAGTTCTTAAAGCCATGTTATAATTACTATTACTCAGTTTCCATGAAATTATATATGTTTTTCAAGATTTATGTAAGTTATATGATATACATTTTCACATGTTAAACTATAATTGCAAACTATATTTTACAAGTTATTTTCATGAAATTCATGGTCTTACAAGACAACTATTTTCAAGTACATAATTTGGGAGTTACATAGATTACTGATAAGGCTCTTACAGTCTGATACTATGTATGTCATCATAGGATAAGGGTCACTCCGCCCAGAGGACCTGATTGGATCTTTTTATGTCATGTTCATTTCTCATACCCCGGCAAGTTATGAGAGCACTCTACTGGTCGGGTCAAGTACCGGACTCCACGTACCCATGTGGTGAGTTCATATTATCGGTTATACTATTGCTCTCCCCACAGATACACAGATATACAATTTACAGATTTTACACATGTTACAACATTTATGTTCAATTTCAATTTCATGTTCTTATTATATCATGTGTCTGCTTATTTTTTAGTTGCTTTACATACAATATAATTCAAATATACTAATGTTCCTTTTCCCGGGGATTGCACTTCACGGTGTAGGTACAGAGTTTCAGGACGACGGATTAGCACACTAGGATTCACTTGTATCAGCTATTGGTGAGCCTCATTTCATTCGGGGTGTCAGTTTAGTTATTTACATGTCATGATTTATAATAAAGGTATGCCTGGGCCTGAGCCTTGTCCTGGTAAAATAGTTTTGCAGTCAGACTCATGTTCAAAGGTTTTATTTACTAGTTTAGTATGTCATGTCAGTATTGGTATTCAGACTTATTATATTTTCAGATTATTCCGCAAATCATATTTTCAGACTATATTTTTAGTATTATATTTTATGTGTTTTAAATCATTACTATTGCGTGTTTTTATGCCCATGTTAATTCAACAAGTCATGTGGTTCGCTCGATCACATGCAGGCATGCATCGAGTGTCGTGTTTCGCCCAGTCCATGGTTCGGGGCATTACAAAACTTTGTATCAGAGCCTAGGTTCAAGTATCTTAGGGAGTGTATGAAACCGTATCCAGTGGAGTTTCCTTTATGTGTGTGTGTGTGTGTGTGTGTCACACATATAAATGGTTAACTACCAAGACATTTAGGATTGTCTCACTTGTTTCATACTCTAGATCGTGCAATTAGAGTAGTACTTTCAGGAATTCTTCTAACTCATGCCATGAATCCTAGAGCAGTAAGTAACATTTTCTTTCCATTGAATTTCGAATGTATCAAATGCCCAAGCGACGAGCAGGAAATTCAAGGTCCAAGTGAGGATGATTACCCACGGGGGTATAAATTGTGATGTACATATTGGTAATACATGAGACTTGAGATGGTATTGAAAGTGGAACAAAATTCGTAGTTACTATAGAGTAGAGCATAACCCTTATCAGAAAGTACAAAAGCAGTTTTCATGATTTATGGTTATCACTTAACCTTAGTTACAAGTTATGAAGTGTTTCAGTTAGCAGGATTATAATTATTCAATACGCCAGTATTTAGTTATTTAGTTACCAAATCTCCAATTTTCAGTGGATCCGGATTCTTGTAACTTGTGAGTATTCAGTGATGCCTATGTGTGATAAAATAAAGTATAAGTAACGATGACTATAGCGAAACCTTCGCATGCTTTAAGTTTGTGCTAAGACCCAAGACTCACTCAAATGGCGCATGAAGTAAATTATACAGTGATATTACCCTCTGAAGGACAAGTTGGTGCATTGTATACGTATGTTCTATACCTTACAAAATAAGTTTATTTTGATTTTTGGGCTATGGAGCCACAAGTATGAGGATGATAGCTCATATTTAAGACCCTACAAGATAGCATGTTATGAAGTTAGCCGCAACAGGCATAAACTGCCCACGATAGTTTTGAATAGAAAATAGCCTAAGAGCAAACCACCTATGATTCTAGAATGTCTCAATTTTTCAAAGATATATATTTTATCGTATGACCCATGCAAATGACTAAGAAGAGATTGTGTACGATATGAGAACCATGAGCAGACGATATCGAATTTCTAGGAATAGTTTTAAACCATTTAAGTTTATTCAGATCAGAACCAAAGAGTATGACGTTAGTAAGTTACTACAAGAAGTAAATATTACTATGACATGATAAGATGTGACATTTTCCTCTAAGGTTATGTGATTAAGTGTTTACCCTATATGTGTATAGTTTGACATGACTATAAAGTGTATAGAAAGTTTGGGCTAGATATTTCAATCTTTCATTTAAGAGAGACGTAATTGCCCTAAGTTTGATCCATGTCTATAGCTCAGAATAGATAATATACGACATAATAGGGTCAGATGATGAGGGAGGTTAGAAATAATCTATGTTTCACTTTAGTTATTTATAGCAAGACAATAAAACATGATGCTAAGAAAGTGTTTAATAGAGAATAGTAAGTAAGTTTTGAGTAGATACAGTAAATTAGCAATTTTGGAAGAGCTAGTAGAGGTACACTTTGATTTCCTTAGTTAGATTAACACCGGTGAGTAAGTATTAGTTTGAATTCAAAGAATGTGTGTTAGAACCCAAAGAGTTTAAGATAAACATGAAGCACATTGTCAGTGGAAGAAGAAAATTAGCTAGATAGTAAGAGAGGAAATAACAGAAGAGTAGTCTTTTAGAGTTATAAAAAGGGTCTCCATAAGACTAATAGTGTGAGCGAAGTTATGTCGTTAAGACAAAATATGCCAGTAATTCAGTCCATGTAAGAATTTAGTTCCCCGTCCATGTAAGTAATTCAGTTTCCCCCCTAGTAAGGAAGATTGTTCAGAAGTGAGTCGAAAGATGAGTCGTCGGTGATGTAAAATGTAAAGAATTGCAGAAGTTGAGGAAAGTTGGTTGGATTCCAACAAGAGAGAAGGATCCCCAAATATAAGATCTTAACTTTTGGACCCCGAAGATGGTAGAGTTTTTTGTACATAATAGAGCCAAATCCTCCCTAGTAGTTGAGCAAAAGAGGAAAACAGTTTGATGAGTGCTCTCGGATATAGATAGATGTAAAGAGAGGGTTATGGCAAAGGCACACCATTTCAGATATTTTACCTACCCAAGATCCACGAAAATATATCATAACCTTGAGAAGGTTTATTAGTGGAATGACATGAAGAAGGATGTAGCCAATTTTGTGGCTAAGTTTTCAAAGTGGTAGCAAGCGAAAGACGATTCAGCAGAAGATTATGCCAAGTTATATATTCAGGAAAGTTCCAGATTTTATGGGGCTCCAACGTCCATTGGATCAGTTTGAGGTGCCCAGTTCAAGGTGAAATTTTCTTTGAAGTCTTTTTAGAAGGGATTGGATACCATCTCAGTACCGGTTTTTCATCCTCAAATAGATGTCAGGCAGAGCTCACTATCCAAACACACGAAGATATATTCAGCGGATGTGTCTTAGACTTTAAAGGTAATTGAGATAATCAGTTTCCTCTCATTGAGTTGTTTATGAATATAGATATCATGCTAATATCAAGATGACTCCATTTGAAACCTTGTATGGGTGAAGGTGTAGATCACCTATTGATTGGTATGAAGTTGGAAAAATAGAATTTCTAGGGCCAGACTTGGTCTATTAGGCTATTGAAAAAGTTAAATTAATTAAAGAGCATTTGAAACGACTAAGAGTCGTAAGAGCCCAATGCGAATGTGCGGCGCAGAGATTCAGAGTTTTATGTTAATGATTGGGTGTTTCTAGAAAGTTTTACATATGAAATGCGCCATGTGATTTGAGAAGAAAGAGAAGTTAGTCCCAAATATGCGCACTTATTGATGGACAAGTAGAAAATGTCTAGGGTAACTACCCCAAGAATTCAGACCTCATGTCAATTCAGTGTTCAGGTCCCATCTCCGGTCAATATTCACATCTTATGTTGTAATATTCATCTTTTTGGTAATCAAATATCATGTTATGATATCCATGTTTACATGCATTCATATCTCATGTCATTTTAGCACTCATGTATCTATGTCAGCCAGTCTTCATGCATTCATGTCCCATGTCATGCTCCTCACTCCCATGCAATCATAATGTTTATGTCTGTGTTCTAGTGCTCATGGCATTCATGCCTACAAATTCTTTTCCAAATCCCATGTATAGTATGCATGTATTAATTCAGTTCAATATCCATGTGTTCATGCCATACCAGTATTCCTGATAGTTGGTTTTCATGTATTCAAGCCAGTTCAATATTCATGTTAGTCACGTTCATGTTTTAGTTACCATGTTATGTCTTGTCATGCGTATCAAGATGCCCTATGAGGCTTGTGTTGTGCTTTGGTTAGATGGCATGTGTTCGAAAAATATTAGGATATTCTTATTTACAGAGGAAACCCTGCCGAAAGTTTTATAAAATTTCAGAGTTAGTCATCCTCCTAACCATGAACCATCATTCGAGGATGAATAATTCCAAGGAGAAGATATTGTAACACCTCATAATTTTGGGCTATGGTTTCAACCGTATGATGGGAAAATGATAGAACTAAGATAAGAAGTGTAGAAAGTGTTTTGAAAACTAATCAAGGCATAAGAAGAGTCTTAGGAAAAATTAAAGTCAAAAGCTACTCTACGGAATATGTTTTAAAGTGAGTTTGTAGCAGACCTCACTTAAACCGAGTTTACGAATAAATATATAAGAATTTTGGGAAAACTTCCTAATTAAAGTTGTAGATCTTTTAAAGGCCTTTCCATACATATAAGGCTCATGTCAAATGAAGTTTTTTACAAAGAGTTATGACCTATTTACAGAGGACATGTAAAATGGAAATCTCGATTCTTGTATGATTAGGTTTTAAAGCTCAAGCCTTTATGATAACCTATAAATACAACACTAAAACATTTTATGTAAGTATTTTCAACCATAGCTATTACTAAACACCTAAAGTGAGTTCTTATTCAAATCCCTATGTCAATTATATTAAGTTAAAACTAGATTAACACCGAATCGTTATTTGTAATCACTAGATTTTGGAAAAGTCCATTCAAGGTTGAATTTGGAATGAAGCTTTGGGATTTCTTCAAAAAGGTAAGCCCATCAATCATTAATGGATTATATGGAGTTATTAGTATGTTTTAGATATTTAATAGTTGGTATAATCATGAAATAAGATTGATTTAGATGCACTCCATCAAACGCAAAATCCTAGTAATTTTGATGTAAATGTTTCCTCCTACCAGCCAGCTTCTTTTGACATTTTTCGATAATTTAACCGTTGGATCGAAATCAAATTTTAATGAGTGACCATAACATATAGGTCTTAAACGTGAATAGTGGAGATCTGATTTGGAGGTCCGAAGAAATGTGGTTTACGCTATGAACAATAGCTACGAAAATCGGTGAAAACTCTTCTCAAGGTTTCAAGTTCAAAGCTTTGGGTTTCTTCATAAGTTTAGGATTTTGTTCCATTATTATGATAACTCTAATACATGTAGTATTATAACATGTCATTCCAATATTAGTCATCAATTGTATTCATGACAGGTCAATATGATTGTCATGAACCTGTCCATAATTCATGAACGCATGCTTTGAATCTCATGAGTTCTTAAAGACAAGTTATAATTACTATTACTCAGTTTCCATGAAATTATAAATGCTTTTCAAGATTTATGTAAGTTATATGATATACCTTTTCACATGTTAAACTATAACTGCAAACCATGTTTTACAAGTTATTTTCATGAAATTTATGGTCTTACAAACCAACTATTTTCAAGTACATGTTCCTATTATTTCATGTATCTGCTTATTCTTTCAATTGTTTTACATACATTAAATTCAAATATACTAATGTCCCTTTGCCCGAGGCCTGCCCTTCACGGTGCAGGTACTGAGTTTCAGGACGACGAATCTCCACGCTAGGATTATTTCATGTGTCTACTTATTCTTTCCGTTGTTTTACATACAAAACAATTTAAATATACTAATGTCCCTTTGACTGAGGCCTGCCCTTCACGGTGCAGGTACTGAGTTTCAGGATGATGAATCTGCATACTAGGACTTCACATGTATCAGCTATTGGTGAACACCATTTCATTCAGGGTGTCAATTTAGTTATTTACATGTCATGATTTATAGTAAATGTGTGTCATGGCCTTGTCCTGGTAAAACAGTTTTGTAGTCAGACTCATGTTCAGAGGTTTCATAAACTAGTTTAGTATGTCATGTCAGTATTAGTATTCAGACTTATTATGTTTTCAGATTATTTCAAAAATCATATTTTCAGACTATATTTTTAGTATCATATTTTAATTTATTACTATTGCATGTTTTTATGCCCATGTTAATTCAACAAGTCATGTGGTTCACTCGGTCACATGCAGTTAGGCACCGAATGTCGTGTTTCTCCCAGGCCATGGTTCGGGACATTACAGAACAAAATGCCTAGTTACTACAGACTAGAGCATAACCCTTATTAGAAAGTACAAAAGCAGTTAGCATGATTTATGGTTATCAGTTAACCTCAATTACCAGTTATACAGTGTTTCAGTTAGCAGGATTATGGTTATTCAGTACACCAGCATTCGGTTATGTAGTTATCACATTTCCAATATTTAGTGTATCGAGATTCTTATGACATGTGAGTATATAGTGATGCATGTGGGTGCTAAAAGAAAGTGTAAGTAACGATGACTATAGCAAAACTTTCGCATGTTTTAAGTCCGGGTTATGACCCAAGGCTAGTCAAATGGTGCATAAGGTAATTTGTCACGTGATAGTACTCTCCGAAGGACAAGCTTATGGATGGTAGTGTACCTATGTTCTATACCTCACAAAATAAGTTTATTCTAATTTTTGGGCCATGGAGCCACAAGTGTGAGGATGATAGCTTAGATTTAAGACCTTATAGGGTAACATTTATGAATTTAACCACAGAAGGCATAAATTGATCACTATGATTTTGAACAAAAAATAGCCTAAGGACAAATCACTTATGATTCTAGAATGTCTCGATTTTTCAAAGATGTATATTTTGTCGAATGACCCATGCACATGACTAAGAAAATATTATATACGACATAAGGACCATGAGCAGACGATATAGAATTTCTGGGAAGAGTTTTAAATTATTTAGGTTTATTCAGATCAGAACCAAAGAGTATGACGTTAGTAAGTTACTACAAGAAGCAGATATTATTATGAGATAAGAAGATGTGATAGTTTCCCGTTAAATTATGTGAGTAAGTGTTTACCCCGGATGTGTATAATATGATATGATTTTAAAGTGTATAGAAAGTACGGGGTTAGGTATTTCAATTTTTCATTTAAGACTGACAAAATTTCCCCTAAGTGTGATCTCTGTCTATAGTACAGAAAAGATAGTATACGACCGCAGAATAGGGTCAGATGATGAGGGACGTTAGAAATAATCTATGATTAACTTTAGTTATTCAGATCAAGACAAGAGAACACAATGCTAGCAGGTGGTTAGTAAAAGAATAGTAAGTAAGTATAGTGAATTAGCAATTTCAACAAAGCTAGTAGATGCATGATTTGATTTACTTAGTCATGTTAACATTAGTGAATGGGTAACAATTTGAATACACCGAATGTGTATTAAAACCCAAAGAGTTGAAGTTAAAGTCAAAGTACAATGATAATGATAATGGAATAAGCAATCAACTAAGTAGTTAGAGAGCAAACTAAAGAAGAATAGCCTATGAGAGTTATCAAAAAGGGGTTTTCCATAAGACTGAAGTAGGCGAAAAGTTAAGTCTTTAAGACAGAGTGCGCCAGTTAAAAATACATTAGTTCGCAGTCCATGTAAGTAGTTCAGTTTTCCCATGTAAGGAAGATTGTTCAGAAGTGAGTCGAAAGATGAGTGGTCACTGACGTAAATTTCAAAGAATTGCATAAGATGAGGAAGGTAAGTTGGATTACAACAAGAGAGAATGATCCACAAGTATATGACCTTAAACTTTGATCTAAGGGGGAGACATGTACATCGTCAGTAAATCCAGTTGAACGTTTAAAACCCAAAGGGTTAACATGAGATATGAAGAACCTCAATTCAGTAATGGGGGCATAATGAGATAGTCTCCATAAGAAATGTGCCTAGAATGTACAAGAAACACGAAATGAGTAGAATGATCATCGATTGACTTGTGTCAAGATCAGTTAAGCAATCACAGAAAAGCTATAAGATCACGCCTAATTATGTGTCACAAAGATAGTGCATCGCACGAGACTCTATTCTTCATGGTGTTGGTCGAAGATTTAGCGCACAACAGTATTATGAGTATTTCAGGAAGTATCTCAGAAATATATCAAGTATAGGTAGTTTAGCTCATGTTGAGGCAGACAAGAGAATCATGATGAAAGAAGTTCCTCGTTTAGCAAACCTAGGAGTTCAACATTTGGACTTTGAAGATGGCAGAGTTGTTGTACAGAGCAGAGCCAAATCCTCCTTAGTAGTTGAGCAAAAGAGGAAAACAATTTCATGATCTCTATCTATTGCAGCTAAATGAAGGGATTCACAGACATAAATCCATGGCTTCCAAATAACAGAGAGATGATGGTACTCTAAAGTGTGAAGAAAACAATTTTACATCCTGGATGTAGATAGATGCAAAGAGAGAGTAATGGAAGAGGCACACAATTTCAGATATTCTACCTACCCAAGCTCCATGAAAATGTATCATGACCTGGAGAAGGTATATTGGTGGAATGACATGAAGAAGAATGTAACTAATTTTGTGGCTAAGTTTCCAAATTGGTAGCAAGCGAAAGCCGATTCAGCAGAAGATTATGCCAAGTTATATATTCAAGAAAGTTTCAGATTCCATGGGCCCCCCAATGTCCATTTGGATCAGATTGAGGTGTCAGGCAGAGCGCACTATCCAAACACTCGAAGATATGTTGAGCACATGTGTCCTAGACTTTAAAGGTAATTGAGATAATCAATTGCCTCTCATTGAGTTGTTTCTAAATATAGATATCATGCTAGTATCAAGATGGCACAGTTTGAAACCTTGTATGGGCGAAGGTGTAGATCACCTATTAGTTGGTATGAAGTTGGCAAAACATAATTTCTAGGGCCAGACTTGGTCTATTAAGATGTTTAAAAAGCTAAATTAATTCAGGAGCGTTTGAAATGGCTAAGATTCGCAAGAACCCTATTTGAATGTGCGGCGCAGAGATTCAGAGTTTCATGTTAATAAATGGGTGTTTCTAGAAAGTTTTGCCTATAAAAGGCGCCATGTGATTTGAGAAGAAAGAGAAGTTAGTCCCAAATATGTGCATTTATCGACGGACAAGTAGAAACTGTCTAGGGTAACTACCTCAAGAATTTAGACCTCATGTCAGTTCAGTATTCAGGTCCCATCTCCGCTCAATATTCAGATCTTATGTTGGACGAGAAAATCCTAAAATCTGAATTCAAGAGAATCAGACGACAAAAAGGCAAAACCTTCATCGTTTAATTGATTATAGAATTGTATTGATGATTATAAACTCTAAGTTCATGATATATGAGTTTATGGGTTTGATAGAAAAGCATGAACGGCTATAGGTTTGGGTTGTTGATTATTGATTAAGGGTGTTGTTTACCTTATGGGTGATGAAGAATGATATTGCTTACATCTAAATGAGATTGTAAAATAACCTAGAAGTGATATAATGGGAATTGGGTGAAGAAAACACCATTAATGAAGGTTGTGGAACTTCATGCCCATCAAGTGTTTGATAAAATAGTTAAATGATCAAAGCATGAGTCTTATTGCTTATATGGAATCTATTTTACTTGTATTGACTTAGATTAAAGTTAAAAGGGTTTACGGACATTGTATTACGCTCAAGAGAAGGGAATTAAGGTATGTAATTCTTCTATCCACGTCTGAAAACATCATTGTTCTTCCCCACGCCACGTTTATCCATAAAACCATGAACTTCTAGACTTAGAGTTTTATTCCAAGTTCATAATAACCCTAAATTACATGTATCATGATACACCATGTTTGTGTTGCTAGTTTCTTATTGTATTCTTGATATTTCGTTATGGTTATTGGAAATCCGTCTGTAATCCATGTATGCTCGTGATTATATTTTCCATAAGCTCTCACATATCAGCTAGGAACTCAGATTGTTCCACTCCAGAAATTTTTACATGTTTTCATGTCTCGGGAATTATATACATATATTTACTCAGATTTTCATGCAGAACTATTTTCAAATCATATTTATGGAATTTACGAGATTTCATAAACTATATTATGAATCATGTTTTGAAAACCATGGGCCTAGATGTCACGTATATCCATGTTCAGTATTTTAACCATGGGCGTAGATGTCACTTATATTCATGTTCATGTTTTGGGAATTCCACAGATTACTGAGAAGGTTCAGGCAGCCTGAAACTACGTATGCTAACGTAGGATAAAGATCGCTCCGCCTAGTTAGGACGATTCATTCATATTACCCATTACGTATTATTGGATGCATTCATGTCATGTTCATGTCTCGTACCCGGCAAGGTATGAGATGGTTTAGCTGATTGGGTAGAGATCAGACGCCACGTTCCAGTGTGGTGGTTTCATGTCGGTTATACTAAAGCTCTCCCACTTAAAATAATTTACCATATTTTTATATATATTATATATATTCATGCCAGATATTACACATGCTCATGCTAAGGTTGCAGTTTCTGTTATAGTTTCATGTCTCTATTATTTCATGTACCTACTTATTCATTCAGTACCTTTACATACAATACAATTCAAATGTACTTACGTCCCTTTTACTCGGGGCCTGCACTTCACGGTAGAGGTACGGAGGTTCAGGGCGATGGATCAGATCGTTGGGATTTCATCAGTGTTGGCTATTGGTGAGCCCTATTTCATTTGGGGTGCCAGTTTAATTATTCTCATGTTATGCTTTACGGTAAAAGGTATGACAGAGTCTTGTCCTGAATTTTTTTTTTTGCAGTCAGACTCATGTTCAGGGGTTTCATAGACTAGACTAGATAGCATGTCATGTCAGATAATCAATATTTCAGACTTATTGTGTATTCAGACTATTTCCGCTATGATATTTTAGACTATTTTTTCAGTATTCAGTTTTACATGTTTTAAATCATTATTATCATTGCATGCTATTGATGCCCATGTTGATTCAGCAAGCCATGTGATTCGCTCGGTCACATGCAGTCAGGAATCGAGTGTCGTGTTTCGCCCAAGCCAGACAAGATACTAGTTTTAACAGAAATTCTCAACAAATAGGTTCTAGCAATGGCAATTGAATTGTAGGTCTTATGAGGAAGAGCCATGCCTACTCACCAATGCAGGCAGAGTAATAGCTCTTTTGGATGGATTGCAAATAGCACAGCTGCGCAATATAACCCCTCTGAAAATTGAAACAGATTCAGTAGAGGTAATCAAGTACAAATAGAGCAAAATATTACAACTTATTCATCTCTAATTCTGGATTGCAGGTCATTAATGATCCAATTGAAGCACAGGTGATCCAGCACAACTGAAGTCGCACATCTCCTACTTTTGTGGGAAAACAGACAGTGATGGAAGGAACTCATGTTTTTGTAAAGCATCTAACTAGTAGTGTTTGTAATAGTGTAACAAGCTAATGGTAACAAAAATGTCCTGCGTGACATGGGTACTATGGATAATATGTCTACAGATATTTTGCTAAGTCAACACTTCCCTGTGTAGTTTGTACGAGAAGCAGTATTATATATTTTATTTCCCTAAATTATCATTACCTTTTAGTTCCAGCACACTAAACACTTGAGAGACATTTTTGCCATTTCACCAAAAAGCCCCAACTTTCTCGATCCCAGCCCAAGTCATCTTCTCTGTAGTGGGCTTTCGGATAATGATTGCTACGGGTAGATTTCGGATAGTAAATTTAAGAATCGATTTTTTACTAAATATGATTTGAATAGTTTTAAAAAGTTAGGATATCCGAACCCGCTCACCCCTATCTCCAACCTTCCCAACAAGCTCCTTTTCTCCTCATTTTGCCAATTTCCCTGTACTTATTTATTTCTCTCTTCTTCATCATTTGATTAGCGAGCTTTCCTGAGAAATTCCTTCTCTTTTTTCTCCTTTATTCAAAAGCATTAACACCATACTCTAAAAAATATACGTGAGATAAGCATTGCAATTACAGAGATTAGGATGGCGACATCGGTTTATTGTGACAACTTTTTGAAATTTGTTTGCACTCTGTTGAGGAGAGGAAAGAAACCCAGCTGTTTAATTTAATCTAATGAACCCAACTGTTTAATTAATATTATTGCTTCCATTGTTGTCACTTTCGACTGGAATTTTGCCCTATTTTTTGAGGTGGGTTACGTGGAGGGGGTGAATTTGGGTCGAGAGAAGCAGCCAAGAAAGTTGGGGTTTTTTGATGAAATGACAAAATTGTCTCTAATTTTAGTGTGCTGATTGCTGAAATAAAGAGTAAGGACAATTTACAAAAATAAAATATGAGATATACTACCTTTGTGTAGTATATTAACAAAATTCATATATATAAAGCTGTCTTTGACCCTAAAAAAATAAAGATAAGTGTAAATAATGAATCTACTGGTATTGTCAACTGAATTATATTGAATTTTCAATTTAATAAATATAAAAACATATTTTTTTAGAGATAGATAAAAAAAAGATATTTAAATTAGATTGGGGAATAAAATCTTATTATCTACTAGATTATTTATTATCACACAAATATTTAAAATTTATTTTAGATCGTATATTTAAAAATTTTTTTTTTTTAAATTAAATTAGATCAATTTTTGGGGACACCGATTACATATTATAGAATATCCAATCAAGAAATGAACGGGGATTGGGAAAAGAGAAGTGGGGGTGAGGAGTGAAAGGCGGCACATGGGTACGCACGTGCCTAGCATTTCGCTTCGGGATCAGTATTTTGTATCCTTTTCACTTCCATGTCACGTGATTCAATAATGTCCCTTCCACTGGCACTACTGTCATTTGTTTTGTTTTAACTAATACTTACTCCCCAAATTGTTGGAAAATTGATCAGTTTGAAAATTTTATAATTTTTTTTAACTCTTTTTATATATTATAAATTATTAATTATGTAGATTTATAGTATTTTTATATAATTTTTAAACATATAAATTTTATTATAAAATATTCAAAAAAATTATTGTTAAAATTAACGGAAAAAAGTTATTTAATCGTCAAATTGGTCAATCTTCAAATAAATTGGTACGGATGAAGTACCAGTAATACTACTCTATTTTTAAGTTTTGTTTTATTTATTTTTATTATTATATCAGAGGAGGGGGAGGGGAGAAAGAGAAAGGAAATGTTGCTAGTAGGAGTGGATATAAATCATCAAAAATTAAATAATTGAATTGACTTGTGAGTTATCGTACCGAATTTTATTAATCGTATAAGAGGGAATTTTAAAAGTTTGATATTTGATATCTATTTTTAATTATCGATTACCGAATTATCAAAATCGAACTTTGAAAATTTCAAACCAAATATCGAATACACCCCTAATGAATTGGTTACCATATATACGAGTTTGGATGTCTTGGTTGACCTATGTACGCCACATTCCTAATGTTAAGGCTTGATAGTGGAGTTCTAACCTCTGCATGTAATTTCTCTAAAAGATAATATGTAAAATGTTGGACAAAGTATGAACATATCTTGTCAAAAATCTTTTCTTTAATATATAATTATCGAATTACCATATCGAGGTTTGATTTACCGTATTGAAATTTGAAAATTTGGTATTCTCTTTTTAATTATCTGATTATCGAAATTAAACTTTAGAAATACCGAAGCAAATACCGAAAACCACCCTTTAATACTACATTTTGAACCTTTCACCTCAAATATAGAAGTTTGAGAGCTCAAACACTAAATTGACTCACTCCCTATTTTTAAGTTGTTTATTTGGATTGCAAGGTACTTTTTTTCATTTATATTCGCTGAATATAGAATTAGCCTAACCAATAGAGGGACTTTTTTTTTTGTCAAATAAATTAGAGATAAAAATTATTCTCCTACCAACAACTATATAAGAAATGGAAAAAGTTTTACGTGATGGATGGTTCGATCCGGTTTAGTTTGAGTTTTTGTTTAAATAACCAGTTTGCTAATATACAGAGTAAAGATACTCTACTAGTTTTGTCACTTTTTGAGTTTTTTTTATTATGTTGACGTCAAATCTGTGAGATATCACAACTATCAACTATAAATCAAACATCAACCTTACATTCATATATTTTGTAAAATTTAGCTATCTTAATGATGAAATAAAAAATATGTTTCTTAAAATAGCTTTAGAGTAGAATATATTACTCATGATAATTTTTATACAACTTTTTATGGCTCAAAATACATTAGTTCTTTTTAGAATCTCTATAAAATTAAATATCATAGTCAAAAGTAATAAAGTAATATATATATATATATATATATATATATATATATATATATATATATATATATATATACCAAACTTAGGCCGAGGATCTAAAGGGGATAACAAACAAGGAAGGAATTGGGATATAAGGTATTGAAGAATTAAAAGATAATTGAGATATGCAGAAAGTAAATAAAGATTAACTTACAATTTAAGGTTTCAGTTAAGGAAACCATAAATCAAATGTTCTGCAGAAATTTAAATCAAATAGGCGGTAGAACCAACCAAGTATTTAATGCAGGAATTAAAAGAATTTAAAAACATGAAGTATTTAAAAGACTGAGAGGTAATACCGTCCATAATCATATTCATTTAAAATATTAAAATTTACAAAGTATTTTGTCAAGGAGATATACCTTGGAAATTTCTAAGGTATTTTGGATCATATGATATGAGTCATATGATAAGAATCATATGAACTGAATCATATGAATGGTATTGGGGAATTTTGATCTAACCTAAAGGGGAATTTCTTTAGAGCTCTCACTTCTCTCTAGAATCTGAAAGCTTATGAGAGAAAAACTAGAAAAGAAAAACTTATCTAACTAAGGGGGAGAGAGTCTCCTTTTATAGGAGTTTTACATGGTATTTTGGTAATTAAAAAGAAATCTAACTATTCATATAAGTGAAGAATAACTATTCATCCAAGTGGAGAATGACTAGTCATCTGAGTGGAGAATAACTATTCATCATTTTTGGCATTTTCTTAAATTATTGCTAGAATCTTTGCTGTTACTTTTTGCTTTCTTGAAAGTAATTTTTTCGAGCACTTTCTTTTGTCGGAATTTTGTCTGAACTCTACTCCGGGTATTTTGAATTCTTTTGGCAATCTCTTTCAGAATCCACTGTTGCCAAAAACCGGACTGTCTTCAATATCAATTTCTGGTTCTTCTTCTTCTGATGAAGAGCCTTGTTTTGATGAAAACGGTGCAAACTTCAGAATTATGGCTTGCATTTCTTCTGGATTTTTGGCCGCTGCAAGCATTGAGGCCATCTGGGATTTCTTTGAAAGGAACTGGGTGTGCTCCTGTGTTTGTAGTGGTGCCGGTGGTGTTTGTAGAGGCGCCTGTACCTGAATGGGTTTTCGGGCATTTAACCATTCCTGAACTTTTTGTGGTGTGAGACTTAATGGTATTTTAAAGTTGTCACACCATCTGACTTTAAACCTCATTCGGATCGTTGGAATTTTATTTTCTGAGTAATCTACAAAAAGTGTGAATACCCATGGTAAGTGGAATTTGGTGTGAAAAAGGTGCAATGGCACAAATCTTTTTTCTTCCTCAGAAGGTTTATATTGGGATTTAAAGAGGCTAAAAGATTTAGTGACTTGGGGCAATTACGCTAAGCATTTTGCAAATGGAATAAGAGGGATCTGAGTTATTTTTATAATAATTAATTTTAATTGTTGCTGATCCTGATATTTCAAAGATAACCTGGTAAAAATATGGGGTTTTTAAAATATCCCATGATTTGTAAAATCATCCTGGTCCAAAATAATTTTGCAATGCTAAAAAGGGGGTCTTCATTAAAAAATCATTTTTCAAGACTCACAATATTTTGAAAAAAAGGTTTTATGAAAAATTCAAGAGTAGTTTTTTTGGGGACTTGTGGTACCACAAGTTGATTTTTTGAAAATTATTTTTGAGAAAGGGTTTTTGAAGATTCTTCTTTCTCGATTTTTGTAAAAATTTGAGAGGTTTTTTCCTCTCTTGAGCTTTGAGCAACTTCTTGTTTGAGATTTTAAAGTTGTATCAATGCCTGTTGTAGTTCTGGAGATTTTGCAAGGAGTTGTACAAGATTCTCAGTAGTTATTTCCTATGCGGGAGTTGCTGGTGTTTTCTGAACAGATGTTGCTGCATTTTTATTTTCTTCTTTCATAACTGCGTCATACCATGTCAGGGGTTTTTCGGTAGGAGTTTTGGCAGAAAATTTTTCTTTTTCTTCTTTTGTTGGTTTGGAAGTTTTGGAATTTATGGGTTTTTTTGGAGGCCATGAAATTTGTTTGTTGTTGTGGTGCAACAACTAGTGTATTTATTGGCAGAGAAACCTCTTCCTTTCTCTTTTGGAGTAAGTCTACACACATCGCATAGACACAGTATTGTCCGAATTCTCGCATGTCCTTCCTGGATATCTTGTCCTTGTAACCCAAATAGTGGGGCAAAAGACAGTGATAGGACATTTTTGTGTTGAAACCAGTTATTATAAATCTGTGGGTTTTCTCTCCTGTTTTTTAGGAAACCACAAGTTAAAAGATTTTTAAAGTAAAAACTATTAGGAATCAATTTGAAGAAAATATGTTTTAATGCAATATTTTGGAAATATTTTTGATATTGTAAATCATGCTTCAAAAAATTTTGTGTATGCAAAGGCATCAATTAATTTGATGTAAAGGGTATCATTATTTCTAGGGGACTCAGAATTCTGATCTAAAAAATTATTCCTTAATTCTCCTAGATGACAAGAATAAGTTTTTATCAGATTGAGATCTCTAGCTTTTGGTTTTGTCAAAAAATGGAATTTCAAATTCTTATTATAGGAATCAAAAGATATGAAATCATTATCTACCTTATAAGGGGTGATAAGATTTATGAACGATGTTCTTAAGATGACGGAGTTGTGTATGTCTTTTTTCTCGTCTGTAAAGGATTTGAGGAGTCTATTCATATAATCCTTTTGGTGTTGAATATCTACGTGTTTAACCAATTCTAACATGAATTCTTGGTCGTTGGTTAAAGCACAGACATGTTTTCCCTTAGCCTTATCAGATTTTTCAGATGAACTGGTCGTGAGCAATTCACCTATTTGGAGAGCTTTGTTGTCTTCAGAAGATAGAAAAATAGTCAGGTTCTGACTCGGCATTTGAATCGGAGGAATCAATGAGAAGATTTGAGATTTTTTGGGTCACTTCATCGTCGAGTTTCAATTTTTGTAATTTTTTATTCGTCTTGCAGAATCTCGAAGTATGACCTTTTTTGTGATATTTGTAACACGTAATATCTTTGTATTTGGAATCAGCTTTTTTGGGATTTGGTCTGGAATAACGAGGATTTTTGTAAGAATTTTTGTAATATTCTTCGTTAGTCTTGCTGAAATCTCTATTTTTGTAACCCCTCGAAGTACTCTTAAGGGATTTATGAGTCTTGCTACAGTTTCATGTACAACTAGAAGAGGGTTTGGAGAAATTCGTATCAAAATGTTTGCAAAAAGTACCAAGTTCGCACCTAGTTCTTTTTAGCTCCAATTTGAGGTATTTTTGTAATTTCAGGTTTTGACAGATCTTTATACCTTCCTGTTAAGTTATACTGACTAGTTGTCCGTATGTAAACTCAATGTAGGATATAATCTGTTTACCACAATTCTCTCTGATTTTGTTCCTAACCTTTTCTCCTAAAAGGGTAGATAGTCCGGCCAGGAATTTCTCATTCCAAAATGGCTGGTTGAAATCTTCCCTGAGCATAACTCTGGTTAAGAAAATATTTTTGTATCATTGGAAATAACTGAGATTTTTGCATTTGAGGTTAGAAAGTAACTCAACATTTTTATCTTTCAAATGCGAAGAATCTCCTATGAAATTTAAAGAGATTGTGAGAATCAAGGTTGCTACGGCATCTTGTAGGGGTTCACCTTGTTCATCAAGGATTGATATTCCTTCTTCATCAGTTTTGATGGAATTGATGATATCTTTCTTTTATTGATCAGTGATATAGTTATCCCACCAACCTTTCAATTGACCAGAGAATCATGCGATGAACAGTTCTGCAATGGTCTTGTCTTGTGTACCATTCTGAGTTTTGTAGGCATTTGCGACCATGGTAATTTGTTGGAGAAAACTGAGGATATTGTATTCGATCATCCCATCTATGTTCCAATCATAAATGGAAGAGGCATTGAATAGGGATTGAGTTAGGGGTTTTACTATTCTTAGATCTGGAGTAGGAATAATCTGCAATTGTTGTTGTTGTACATGTTGTATTGGTCTTTGCCAATCCATATGGTTAACAAAAGGTTTTTTCTTTTGGATTTGTTCTAGAATATCACTGTCGTCGGAATCATTTGTGAGAGTAGTGATTTTATTGGAAGATTGTGGGGTTTTCGGAACAACGTGTTCTGTATTAGAACTGTTGGATGTCCCAATTCTACTCAGTTGATCATGTATAGCTTGAATAAATTCAGACTTATTTTGCTGGATATTTTGGACACCATCTTTGGACACCTGAAAGGGTTTAAAGACAGGGCTTTGACTTTTCACTTTCATATCCTTAGTCGTTCCTGGGAATCTATGGTGATTAAATGGTTGGTTTTTATGTGTTTTTCCACCCTATCGAGTTATTTTCCTAGGGTGTTCAAACTGATATTGGTGAAATTGTTTTGTGTGAGGATATTTTTTGTATATTTTTTATCCTCTGCTGGATTCTTAAGAGGAATCGCGTCTACAGGGCAGCCATGAATGTTAAGCTTAATACCTTGTAGAGGAGGGTGGTTGGACTGGATCTTTCTAGAATCAGCTAAGGTTTTCCACTCCGGTGTCTTGTTCCTAGTCGTAATGGGATTTACCGTATTAGGAAAGGGATATTCTATGGAATTTTCGGAGGAATAATAATTGAACCAGTCAAAGAAAAGAATGTTTATCCTATGTTCATTAACAAAATCGTAGAATTTTTTATGTATTTGCGTCCTAGTACTTGAAAAGGTTTTGAGGAACCAAATTCTTTTTTCTAGGTTGTATTTTTCATAAAAATCATTTTGTAAGAATTTCTTATCTATTTGGAATTCTTTTTGTAAAACATCAATTTCGTTTACTATGTTCTCTGTAATCGAGGAAAAAGCCAGACTAGTAGGTTCTTGATCCTCTATCTTTTCTCTAAGAGTGAAATTTTCATAAACGGGTCTCGATATTTCGCTGAAGTAGTCTACGTTTCTTAGATTGGGTAAATTTGACGTAGAATGTCTCGGTTTTGTTTTGTAAGGACTATTTATGACTGAAGGAATCTGTGAGACTCTTCATAAGTCTAGGATTTCTATGGAACTAGAATCATCGTATCTACTACTCGTAGATTTTCTATGGAACGATAGACTAACTCTACCATCCTGGTATTGGGTTATTTCTCTAAGACGGGTATTTGGTTGGGAAGTCTCTATAGGTTCATGTTTAACTATACCTTCCAGGATCCATTCGTCTGGTAGGGTAATATACTTCTACCTAATAGGTCTTGGTATTACGGTGTTAGATCTGGAAAAGTCTGTTTGTAAAAGAAGGGTTTCACCTTTCTTACTATGGTATCTGACTTTTGTAGCAAAAGCTGAAGTCATAGCTTTGTAATGGATTCTAAAAATTATAGCTACGGGAATCGATCTTTCAAGCATTTGATAATTGTGAGCCTTTATTTGTAAGAGAAGAGATTTTTGGATATTTTTGTCATTTAAATAAACTGAGAAATTTAGGTAACAGTAAAAAAAATATTGGTCATGTGCAGAGACTAGACTCAACAGAACTCAATAGGAAATCTTCAAAATTTGTGAATCTCGCATCTCGTAAGATAGCAAGGATTGAGGTGTTTAATCCTTCCTTGGTAAGGGGTTTTATCCCTACTTGGACTAATCCAATATGAATGTATTTATAATTTCTTTCTCTGTGTTTCTTCAAGGAATTTTGAGAAAATAATTGGATTGTTTCAAAATGCTGAGATAATTGGATATCTCTTTTCTCCGTTTTGATAGTGAAATCGGTCTTGAAAAACTGGTATTTGGAATTTTTGTAAATCTGATCTCGATTTACTCTCGGTATTTACCAATTATCAATAGATTTTTCAAAATCTTGTATGAAGATTTCTTCGGTGTTTATTATCTTCTTTGAATCCATGGAAGAAGATGAACCAAAATCATAAGAAGTAGATCTGTTGAGAAACGAATCCATGTTATAAAACTCCTACAGAGCACCCGGACTCTTCCTACAATCAAAGGCCTTTCACGGAGTATAACTGCCTGCGTTCGTTGAGGACTTACTGACTCCGGTATTTGTAGTGGTGCCGATGGATTCTTCTGAGGTTTTTTGCTTAGGAAACGTTATTTTTTCGGGTTAAAAATCATTGTAGATCTGTGACATATTTAAAATTTATATAGAGGAGTTTTAATTGGGGATTCTCTGTACTATAAAATTTTCTCATTTTTAGTGAAAATTCACTCTTCTCGGAGGATTAGGCTTAGCCCAACCTCGTTAAATCTTTTTTATTATTTTTCTTCTCTATTTGTGTTTTTTATGTAATTGAGTGCTAGTTAATCCATGATCTTCCACAACAATGGATGTCAGAGATTCAATTAGGATTGCTCTATAGTTTTTCGTGCTTTGATTTCTGTTACTATCTGATATTTCTTGTATTTCGATTATCCTATTTTATTTGTGGTAGCTGCTGTTCTTTTTTTCAAACTGTTTTATTATGACTTAGTCGCTTCATTTTCATACTGCTTTAATTTTTTGTCATTATCTGACCTCTTTTTATGCTTTCTCTTGAGCCGGGGGTCTTTCAGAAACAACCTCACTACCTTGACAGGAATAAAGTCTGCGTACATTCTATCCTTCTCAGACCCACGTTGTGAGATTTCACTGGGTATGTTATTGTTGTTGGCCTCTACTTGAAAAAAAAGGTTTTACAATCTCAATATGGATGGAGGTACACCTGTTAAAACTCATCTTGATGAGTTTAATTCAATTATAATGGACCTGAAGAATATAGATATCAAAATCGAGAGTGAGGATTAAGCATTTATTATGTTAGTATATTCTTTACAACCATCTTTAGATACTTTTATTGATATGTTGCTATATGGGAAAGACATTGTTTCATTGGATGATGTGAGTAATGCACTAATATATATTGAGTTGAAAAAGAGCTTTATAAAAAGCAGAACAAAGGGCGATGGTCTTGCAAGTAGGGGAATACAATAAAAAGACTTTGATAAGAAAAAATCTAGCGTCAGATCAAAGTCTAGAGCAAAGAAGTAGAAGTGCTTTGAGTGCAGGAAGTAGAGTCACTATAACAGAGATTGTCCTAAGTTGAAGGAAAAAGGGGGAAGCAGAAAGAAAGTTTTACAAATTTTGACGTTTGCAACAATTTTGATTATAGCGATAATGTAGGGGAAGTTTGTGCCGGAGCTCGGTGGATTGACGGGGGAATTGATGGCCAGAGCTCGTCGGATTTCTTCACTCTCTGGTAATGGGTCCTATAGTTTAATGGGGGAATTTAGGCGGGCCTGGTATGAGTTTTAGGTGGATTCGAATTTTGGGTTGAGATATTAATTAATTAAGGTTTATTTTAAACTTAGCCAGTAGAATAGTGTCAAGTAATAAATACAAAATTTAGTCATATTTTTGGAAGAGCGACTGGGCATGATGAGATCTCTATTGAATTTTGGAAGAGCGCAGGTAGGACGGGTTTAGAGTGGCTGACGGAGTTGTTTAACGTCATTTTTAAGACGTCGTGGATGCCCGAAAAATGGAGGTGGATTACAATGATTCCTTTGTACAATAACAAATGTGATATCCAGAGTTACAACAACTATAGGGGTATTAAGCTGCTAAGCCACACTATGAAAGTTTGGGAAAGTGTCATGGAGATGAGGGTGAGAAGAGGTGTCTATCTCCGAGAATCAATTTGGATTCATGCCGGGGCGTTCGACTACAGAAGTCATTCATCTTATTAGGAGGTTGGTGGAGTAGTATAGGCCTATAGGGAGAGGAATAGAGACTTACATATGGTTTTCATCGACTTCGAGAAGGCATACGATAAAGTCCTTAGGGAGGTTCAATGGAGATGTTTGGAGGTTAGAGGTGTACATGTGTCATACACTAGAACAATCAAGGATATGTATGATGGAGCCAAGATCAGGGTACAGACAATAGGAGGAGACTCGGAGCACTTTCAAGTGATGATGGGGTTGCACCATGGATCAACTCTTAGCCCATTCCTATTTGCCTTGGTGATGAATGGACTGACGCGACAAATCCAAGGGGAGGTGTCATGGTGTATTTTATTCGCAGACGACATAGTCCTGATTGATGAGACTCACAACGGAGTGAACGCTAAGCTCGAGGTTTGGAGACAAACTCTGGAGTTTAAAGGGTTCAGGCTGAGTACGACCAAGACAGAATACATGGAGTGCAAGTTCAGTAATAGGAGCGACCTTGAGACAGGCGTGGATGTGAATCTTGGTACTCAGGTCATTCCAAAAAAAAGGGAGCTTCAAGTACCTCATGTGTATTATCCAAGAGAATGGAGAGATTGATGACGATGTCACACATCGTATTAGGGCAGGGTGGATGAAATAGAGGCTCACATCTGAGTCTTGTGCGATAAAAATGTGCCACCAAAACTTAAAGGCAAGTTTTATAAGGTAGTGGTTAAACCGACTATATTGTATGGGGCGGAGTGTTGGCCGGTCAAGACTTCGCACACCCAAAAGATAAAAGTTGTAGAGATGAGGATGCTAAGATGGATGTGTGGACATACACGAAGGGATAAAATTAGAAATGATGATATCCGCGATAGAGTGAGAGTAGCCTCGGTGGGGGATAAGATGCGGGGGGAAGCGAGGTTTAGATGATTCGGGCACGTGCAGAGGAGAGATACAAATGTCCTGGTGCGGAGGTGTGAGAGGTTGGCTATGGATGAGTACATGATGAGTAGATGTAGGCCGATGAAGTATTGATGAGAGGTGATTAGACGGGATATGACGCATGTGCAACTCACTGAGGATATGACCTTAGATAGGGGGTTATAGAGGACACGTATTAGGGTAGTAGGTAGTCCAGCATAGTCTTACCTACACTTACATACTGATAGTTGGAGTATTATTATTGTAGGTTCGCTTAGCCTATCATACTAGTAGGCACAATATTACCTTATAGTCCCTTGTCGTTTGATTTATGATGCTATATGTATTTTGTTTATCTTATTTACTTGTATTAGTTATTGATTCTTTTTTTTTTTTCAGAATTCGCTATCATGACTTACTCACTTTGTTTGTTTTATTTTGCTTGGGCATGTGCTTTGTTTTGAGCCGAGGGTCTCTAGGAAATAGCGGCTCTACCTACCAAGGTAGAGGTAAGGTATGCGTACACCCTAACCTCCCCAGACCCCACATTATGGAATTTCACTGGGTATGTTGTTGTAGTCATATTTTTGAAGTGTGCCTTTAAAAATAAGGGTAGTTTAAGGCCACTAGGTTGAAGTCGAGGGCATTTTAGAGCAGAAAGGTAAATGGAGAATATTTTTGTACCAAATTCGATAGTTCTAGGACTTTTTAGGCCATTTCCGATCTTTTAATGATGAGAATCGTACACAAATGTGTTAGTGAATTAGTCAACAACAACATACCTAGTGTAATCCCATAAGGTTGGGTCTGGGGAGGGTAGAATGTACGCGGACCTTACCCCTACCTTGGTAGGGAGGTTGTTTCCGAAAGACTCTCGACTCAAGAGAATATGTGGCAACAAAAGGTCGGAGAAGGATTGAAGAAAATGAAGTAAAGTATAGTAAAGTAAAGAGATCATGACAAAATATTATGGATAAGCATTAATGGAGAAATGTTAACAGTAAATGCATCAACTAGTACAGTAATCAGAGTATAAGAAATAACAGATAGTAACAGGAAATCGAAGGATAAGACCCTACAAGATAACACTATGTCTGCTAGTATGGAAGGATACAAGAGACACGTACTACTACCTAATCCCTTACCCTAATTTGGTCCTCCATAACCTCCTATCTAAGGATCTTAGGTGAGACCGTCAGTGCAACCAACTAAACGCGAAATAAATCTCTCCTCGGTAAGTTGCGACTACGTCGTATCATGCCCAATCACTTCTCTCCAATACTTTTCGTCCTACCTCGGCCTCTTCTGAACCTATCTACATTCAACCTCTCACACCTCCACACTGGAGCCTCCGTGCCTCTCCTTTGAACATGTCTGAACCATCTCAGCCTCACTTCTTGCATCTTGTCCTCCACTGAGGCCACTCCAACTTTGTCCCGGATCACTTTATTTCTAATCCTATCCTACCTAGTATGCCCACACATCCATCGCAACATCCTCATCTCCGCCACCTACATCTTCTGGACGTGAGACTTCTTGACTGGCTTACCTCCTATATAAAAAGATGGATATGGGACACGATTGGCCGATTGCAAATGTCATGAATCTAAATTACGCTTTAAGACATCAATTCTTTAATTAAAAAAATTATGTATTTGAGATTTACTTAAAAAATTTAAGTTACAATTTTATAACTAAAAAATATTTTACATTCTTGAAAATAGCAGTAATGATAATTATTCATTTCACTAAATAGTACTAGTAGTTGGTATAAATGACCCTCATTTTCGATCATTGAACTAGTCTTCCACATTTTTGGTCGTGAGGATCGTGTGCAATTGGTTAGTAAACTTGTATACTTCCTGAATTTTTTTAATAAAAAACCTAACAATGAATTTCAAGGGCCAAAGTAGCTAAAATTCACAGTGAATTCAGATTTTTATTTTTCATTTTAAAAAGAAAATATAAATTTGGTAAAGACTATACTATAATCTATACTAGGAGTACTAGAGTTATATAAAATGGGACATAGCTAGTACGGGAGTATTAGTTTTTGTTCCTTCTTTGAAGGAATGGGGAGGATAGGAGGGGTGACCACCGACAAGGGAAAAAATAAAAATAAAATTGACTCACTTTATTTTAAGGATTTAAGTGATTTATCCTGATCGTCTAATTTTTAAAAAAACTTTTGATATTTAATTAATATAATAGATTAATTAGTTACTATTTTTATTAAGTTATTTATTATTCCCTTCGTTTCAATTTATGTGACGCAGTTCAAATTTCGAGAGTCAATTTTTTTTATTTTGACCGTAAATTCGGACATACAATCTTTAAATTTTTTTGAAAACTAATTTACATATTTAGAGACTACATAAAAATTATAATAAGTCACAAAATTAATAATTTAAAATATTTAAAAGAGATAAGAATAAATTGCAGTAAATATTTTTCTTATTTGACTCTCGAAAAATAAAAAATGTTACATAAATTGAAACAGAAGGACTAATATTTATCATTAAATTTCTCTGTTCTTACTTTTAAGTAACTTGATTATCTAAAAAATTTCACAATATCAATGTATATATATAAAACTTAGACTCACGTAAATAAAACAGTTCCATAGTCAATATAGTATGGTTCCTCACGTGATTGATTAAATGGTCACATGACACAGGAGGCAAAGGAGAGTGATCACTCTGCCATTGCTAGTCTTTCATTATTTTTTATTTCTTAGATCTTGTTTTTCTTTAACTAGAATTATAAAATTGGAGTGATACTATTCTTATTAATATATTCATATCAAATTTAATACATTCCAAAGAAATTAACATCAACAAATGGGGAATCTTGATATTATAATTGGGACCGTTGTATTACAATATTAAAACTTTCTCTACGTCAATATCGTGGTAAGAGGACCTTAATCCATATAAATTTTTTCTATATTACTATGGAAGAATTAAATAAAATTAACATTTACCTAAAATCATTAATCACAGGATCACAGGTTATAAATGTTCCATCTTATTTTCCGAGCAGCTTGGAACTTCCATTAAGCTTTGAGTACTGAATATGATCTATTAAAGTGATAACTTTAAAGGTAAAATATCTTGAGAGAAAATAGTTTTATGAATTTCTTTTACATCATATTGAATATGAAGAATTGAAAGTAATAAATTAAGAAATTTAGGGAGAATTGGAATGGAAAGCAAACATGTTATTATTCTGAAAAATTGCAGTGGTCACACCATCTTCCACAATGGCACATGACCTCAATAATGCACTAATATAATAGTTGTAGCAAGTAATACGCTGAATCCATTCTGCGATTTGTCAATCCGATCCCCCTTCACATCCCATAATTATTGTTTTTTTAAGTATGTATCTCAGAACCAAAATTTTATTCCAATTAATTTCCAAATTTAGGTAATTATTGCATTATCCTACCAACTTCTTTGTTGTCTATTAATCCCCTATCATAATTCTCCTATACAATTTTATTTTATTTTTGCCCTCGAGTTTTGGTCTTGTGATAAGAGGGCAGCTCGTGATATTTGTGTTAGGCGCACGTTAGAGTTTCAAACTCTACATCAAACAAAATTTCGGTATTTAAATAAAAAAGAGTAAAGAATAGGCTATTATTCACCAAATTTTGAACCCCCACACTGTTGGCCCTCAAGGATTTCTCCATGATGAAACTGAAATTGCTTATAATTTTCTTTTCTCATCCCCATTTCCTTCAATCAAGTAAGTACTAGTATCATTTAGAGTAACACACTACAGATAAAATAGGATGATTCGCAGCTCAATAAAACAAAGAAAATCAGAGAGATATATAATCTTAAATATGATATATTACTTTTACAATAATCTAATTATGTAAATAGTTTTTCCTCTGTACCAATTTATGTGACACATTTTTCTTTTCGAGAGTCAACTTGACTAAATTTTGAAGCTAAATTAGATTAGATTAACTCAATATATATTTTAACATTAAATTTTATATATTTAAAAATTACATGAAAAATACTATAAATTGTAACTTTTTTCATATCAATTTGATGAAAAAATACATTTTAAAATATTGATCAAAATTTATGCATTTTGCATTTCGGGAAGCAAAAAATATCAAATAAATTAAGACGGAAGGAGTACTAATTTTTATAACAGATTAGTATAGAGATAAAACCTAAATTCTTGAAGAAGAGAAAGACGCTAAAAGAACACGGGCAACACTCGTGATTGTCTCACGTTAGATATGAAAACCTAAACCTACGTTAAGTTTTTTCCTAAAACCATCCCCCCAACACTCACGTAGGTTTGCCTCCCTCGTCTTCCTTCACTTGCAATTACACAAGAAGCATGGATTAAAATTTTTAAGTTCCGATTCTATTCTTATTAGTTGTCATATCTTTTTCATTTTCATATTTTCTTTTTCAAACTACTTTAAAATATTTTTACTTGAGTTGATGGTCCATCAAAAATAACTTCTCTATCTTCACAAGTAAGGTAAGGTATTTGCACACTCTTCCTTCCTAAACTCTACTTCTACTTCTGAAATTACACTACTGATGTTGTTGTTGGTTTGTGAAAGAAATAATCTCCTTCATTATTTTCATTGATTGAATAGATATATATACAAGTCACATATTTCCATAATAGGAAAATCATTTTCCTATTCTACTTCTAAATCCTTATTCTACCATAATTCTAACTATACAATTATGGTAAGTGTATAACACTAATTAAGGTATTCTTTTCATTAAAATATACTACAATATACATTCCTAATATACCATATATACTTACACTTTGTGATGAAATTTTGTTGCTACTACTAGAGATGGTTGTTTAACACACCATGATCATAGCGGGCGGTCTTCGAACGCTGAGACTGTCCCTAAAATCTTCAAAAAGTACCGCGGGTAGACCCTTGGTAAAAATGTCTGCAATTTGATAACGAGACGGGACATGACATACGCGAACTTGACCTTTAGCAACCTTTTCACGGACAAAGTGAATGTCCATTTCGATATGCTTGGTGCGTTGGTGTTGAACCGGGTTACCTGAAAGGTAGATGACACTAATGTTATCACAATATACCAAGGCTGCCTTCTGAATGGGACAATGAAGCTCCAAAAGCAAATTACGTAGCCAACATGATTCAGAGACCACATTCGCTACCCCTCGATATTCTGCCTCTGCACTTGAGCGTGATAGAGTTGCCTGACGCTTTGCCGACCAGGAGACCAAGTTGTTGCCAATGAACATACAGTAGCCAGAAGTCGACCGTCTGGTGTCGGGACAACCACCCCAATCAGCGTCCGTGTAGGAGACAAGTGTGGATGTAGATGAGGGATACAAGTGCAAACCATAATCCAGTGTCCCCTGAATATACCGAATGATGCGTTTGATTGCATTCATGTGCTCAACTCTGGGGTCATGCATGAATAAACACACCTGCTGAACCGCATACGTAATATCTGGTCTGGTAAATGTAAGATACTGGAGGGCCCCTGCAAGACTGCGATAGTGAGTCGGGTCCTCGTATGGTGCTCCTGCTGCGGCACTCAGCTTTGGGTTTGCATCAACCGGTGTGGAAGTGGACTTACAGGATGACATCCCAGCCCTCTCGATGATCTCAGCAGCATACTTCCATTGAGACAGAAACAAGCCACCTGAATGACGCTTGACGGCAATCCCCAAAAAATAACTCAACGGCCCTAAGTCCTTCATAGCAAATTCAGAACTGAGCCTGGCCATGATAGACTGGCGCAAAGCATCGGAGGAGGCAGTCAAGATGATATTATCCACATACAACAGAATATAGGCCAATGACGAACCGCGTCGGTAGATGAACAAAGAATTATCTGACCTGCTGTGAGTGAACCCAATAGTCGAAACAAAATCAGCAAATCGTGTATACCAGGACCGTGGAGACTGCTTAAGCCCATTTAATGACTTCTTCAATAAACAGACATGATGAGGGCGGTTGGGATCCCTGAAACCCAACGGCTGATGCATATAGATTGTTTCCTTGAGATTACCATGTAGAAAAGCATTCTTGACATCCAACTGATGAATCGGCCAAGTCTTTGAAAGAGCCAAGCTAAGTACAATGCGAATGGTAGCCAGTTTGACCACCGGACTAAACGTCTCACCACAATCAATACCAACATGTTGAGTCTTACCATCACCAACAAGTCGCGTCTTATGTCGAGCAAAGGACCCATCTGAATTCTCCTTATGAGCAAAAATCCACATAGACCTGATAATATTAATATCATATGGACGGGGCACCAACTCCCACGTATTATTATCAATAAAAGCATTATATTCATCAGTCATAGCAATTTTCCAATTAGGGTCATTTAATGCGGACACAGGATTGCGGGGCAATGGGGATTTAGAGACATCAGAATGTAAATTAAAATGTCTTTTAGGTGTAAAAATACCCCGTTGACTACGAGTGACCGGTCTATGACTCGAAGAAGAATTGATGGAATTTTGGAAATTTTCTGGGCTCGGGGCGGGTAGCGGCGGCGGTGGGCTTTCTTGGCCCAAAGCAGTAAAAATTGGACTCGATTCTGGAAGCGGTTCGAGGTGGTGCGAGCCCGATTCTTTGGAACTGTTCGATGGTGGATTCTGTGAGTGTGGCGTCTTGTTGGTCCGGTAGGCGATGGGCCGGTGGAGGATTTTGGGTACGGGAGATGTCCAAAAAATTCCGAATAATATACGAGGATATTTGGTCATCCAAAAAATTATATGACTTAGGTTCGGGAGTATGAACTTTCGTAAATGGGAATTGGGTTTCATAAAAAATGACATGGCGATTGATTATGATTTTCTTGGAGGATAGATCAAAACACTTATAACCACGATGATTTGACGGATAACCCAAAAACACACACGGGATAGACCGAGCCTGAAGTTTGTTAATTGTGGTGGATGGGAATAACGGATAACACAAGCACCCAAAAATCCGAAGATGAGAATAAGACGGGTTCTTATTATATAATATTTTTAGGGGGGAAGAATATGCCAGACCTTTAGAAGGAATTATGTTAAGAAGATATGTGGCCATTTGTAGAGCATGATGCCAAAAATATGGAGGTATGGAGGCATGTATTAGGAGAGTTCGGACAATGTTATTTATGGAACGAATTTTGCGTTCGGCTTTCCCATTTTGTGAAGATGTACGAGGACATGAAAAACGAAAATTTATCCCATTAGTAGCACAAAATTCCCGAAACTCCCTATTGTCATACTCTTTCCCATTATCACACTGAATATTTTTTATTTCTCTTTCGAATTGAGTACGTGTGAACGCTCTAAATTTGATGAAGACGGAAAACACTTGTGATTTATTCGCAATTGGAAACGTCCACAAAAATCTAGAATAATCATCTAAAAAGAGAATATAATATCGATGACCCATTGAACTAAGAACAGGAGATGTCCATAAGTCGCTATGAATAATGTCAAATGTCATAGACGTATGAGAATTGGAGTCTACAAATGGCAACTTGACAATTTTTCCTAATGAACAAGACTGACAACTTGGAGTACGACTCGTACCCTTACAAGAAATAAAGCTATTTTTATCTAAAGCTGATAAAATAGAAGATCCCGGATGACCCAGACGAGCATGCCACATGGAAGGAGAGATGGCTGCAAAAGTTGACGGCAAGGCTGGACTCGATAGACTGAAACCGGGCATGATAGGATACAGATTCCCCCTACTATCACACCTCATGAGATGACTCCCCGTCTTGAAATCCTTCACAGAGAAACCGAAATGATCAAATTCAACAGAAACAGAATTGTCATTTGTGAACTTTCGGACATACACTAAATTTTTAATCAATTTAGGAGCATGTAAAGTATTTCTCAAGAGGAGTGGTGGATTGGGGGGAGACAACGTTTTCTGATCATACCCTAGAATTGGAATAGAACTGCCATTACCAACAATTATCCCCCGAGGGGTGCTCAAATTGGAATAAGATGAGAGAGTACCTGATTCGGAAGTCATGTGAGTAGTGGCCCCGGTGTCCATGTACCAATTTGGGTCCGGTTGAGACAATCTCAACGTGTGCATCGCGGCCTCGATATCGATGCGAGTGGAGCTCTTTGCATGGTGGGCTTGCGGAGTGCTGGGCGAGGACTCTAGTCGTCTTTGGGCCGGGCCGTGCGTGGATCTGATTCTTTGGGCCATCGCCGATGGGCCGCCAATCTTTGAGTATTGGGCCTGGGGTGTTGGCGACCAGCTGGCCGGAAAGCTATTCTTTGGAGGGTGTGGGTTCCATCGCCAATGGCCCCATTCTTTGGGCCCACGGTGGTGGTGGCCATACCACTGGATGGGACCCACCACCGCTTGTTGATCACCGGAACCGCCACCGTAACCGCCTCGTTTGCCCGCGGTTTTGTTATTTTTGCGATTATTCTTGCCGCCACCATTATTATGGTTTTGGCCTGAATTATTAACAAAACCCGAAGAACTAGGAGAGGATGCCACCATGACAATCGGGCTTGCCCGTGCAGCGCTTTTTAGCCAAACCGGCTTCTTCCAACGTCGGCATGGAGCGGGCCTGATGAAAGTCGGAAGAGGGTTGCTTTGGCGAAGGAGAGTTCCAACACCATTATAGGCCTCCAAAGACCGCAACCAACTGTAGAACTAGACGATTATTTGTTACTGGTGCGCCAACATTACGGAGTTGATCCGCCAATTCCTTTAGTTTCTTGCAATATGCAGAAACGTTCGGAAATACGTCCATTCGAACGAGAGAGAATTCCTGCTCGAGTGTGACGACACGGGAATGTTGGTTGTCTTGGAATATGTCACGCAATCTATTCCATGCAGCCATAGCCGTGGTATCGGGCTCCATAATCGTCTGTAGAAGGTCTACTGAAATAGTGGCGTATATCCACCGAAGAACGGTAGCATCAAGTGTAATCCATAACTCAGGATCCTCCGCAGGAAGGGGTCTAGCGGGAGGAATGATGTGATGAAGAACTTGATAAGATATAGCGTGAATTTTAAACAACTCCGCCCACGTTGCATATTGAACGTTTTCCATTTCAAGGACAATAGAGACACTGAGCTTGATATTGGAAACCGTGAGGGCAGGGTGAAAATTGTTCTTAGACATATTTGAAAGAACAAGGAAGGATGTTAAATTTAAGAGAGGTTTTTGAGAGCGGAAGACAAAATTTTGGAGAGAAAACCCGAGGGGGGGGGGGGGTTCTCGGCCACAAGGCAAAAGTTGAGAGAAAACTTTTGTGTAGACCTAGTCTCTTGATACCATGAAAGAAATAATCCCCTTCATTATTTTCATTGATTGAATAGATATATATACAAGTCACATATTTCCATAATAGGAAAATCATTTTCCTATTCTACTTCTAAATCCTTATTCTACCATAATTCTAACTATACAATTATGGTAAGTGTATAACACTAATTAAGGTATCCTTTTCATTATAATATACTATAATATACATTCCTAATATACCATATATACTTCTGCCCGTGATGGGCTGTTGCTTACTGCCGAGATTTTCTTTTTCAAACTACTTTAAAATATTTTTACTTGAGTTGATGGTCCATCAAAAATAACTTCTCTATCTTCACAAGTAAGGTAAGGTATTTGCACACTCTTCCTTCCTAAACTCTACTTCTACTTCTGAAATTACACTACTGATGTTGTTGGTTTGGAATTCTAGTCCGTTTAAATAGATAAATTCTAAATTAATAATTTATATATATTTAATAAATTTTTTAAGATAAATATTTAAATCTAAATTACTGAATTCGGCGGTATTCTAGCTTCGCCCTTGGTTGCAAATATTTAACAGCACACTTTACACTGCTAAGTGCTATATCAATCCCTCACTCCTCAGACCCTCAAATTTTCTCTCCATATATATATATATATATATATATATATATATATATATATATACCAAAATCTTACACCAATTCTTTTTTGCATTAATCGAATATGGATGTCTACGGACTGCAGTCAGCACCAGAAGTGTTTCGGATTGATGATCTTCTTGATTTCTCCAATGAAGAGATCTTTTCCTCCTCTAAAACCACCGATTTTGACCTCAATCATCACTACCAATCACCTCCTACCGACAACATTGCTGCTGCCGCTAGTTACTATGATGCTCTTCCCAATTCCACCGACTTCACTGATAAACTATGTTTTCCTGTAAGTATATATTGCAAACCTAATATAAATAAATAAATACGTCTTTGATATTTAATTATAAGCTTTTAAAATGTGTATAGTACGATGAAAGTCCTTTAACACAACAAAATGACTTACTTTTCAAAAAATAGTTTGCTAGAAGAAGGTTTTTTGGGATTTGGTTGGAGAGTCGTAAATATTTTCTAGCATATAGAATATTTGTTAAGATTAATAATCATATTTGCAATTCTAATATTGTTTTAGTCAAAGTTTGGAGTATTGAAGATCGATAACAATGTTTAGTGTTAGTTAAAGTAATGATACGAAATTAATAATTGAGATGATTGCTAAGTAAAATAATTTCCGCTAAAAAGTGAGGCAAGTTGAAAGAGTTCTGTAATGGTGTAAAATAATTAGAAAAAAGTTATAACTTTTATTTAGATTTTGAATTAAATAGGAGTCATTTCCTATTTAGTAGAAAATACCCTTCCTCATAATCTTTTGTGTGCCACATGAGTAAAGAAACTGCTATCTACTTTTTTTCCTGGTGGAAGAAGGCTATCTCTTCAGGAGGTCTTATAAATTGTAGATTTGCTTGGGTCCAGGGCTCTGCCCATGGCCAGATAGGCGAAGCTGTTCATCACTCTGCTTCCAGATTTCTTTTGTAGACTAACCTATGAATATTCATGAAGAAATGAATGCCTCTTACACTTTAAAAATATTTCACACTATTAGTATAATTTTATATGTTTATTACATATTTGGGATTATCATATCAAGTTTTGCTACATAAAATTACCTAATATTTTAGGTCATCTTAACCTTATACTCTCTCTGTCCCATGTTAGTTGTTATTTTCACTTCTCTAAAGTCAAATTTTATAAATTTTGACTGATATTTTAAAATATATTTTTTAATCAAATTAACATGAGAAAAGTTACTAAATTAGTCAATTGTAGTACTCAGTAGTCATTTGGTTGGTGGATGGGATATGTTGGGATATCTTATAGAATTAGCTATCTCACTTACTCACTCTACCCCAAAAATATTGACTCATTTTTATATATTTATAAATTATTTAATTTTATGAGATTATTTACAACCATACAAATATTTAAGATTTGTTTTGGGCCGCATATTTTAAAAGTCTTCTTTTATTTCTTAAATTTTGTGTCAAGTCAAACTAGATCAATCTTTTTGAGATGAATGGAGTACTATATATGATAATTAATCCCATCATTTTAGTACAAAATGGTGGGATAAATAATTTTGGAACTAATTAATAAACATAAAAAAACACATGATAAAATAATCACACATTTTATCCCGAAATTATTATCTTTATCTCATCAATCAAATGACCCCTTATTTTAAAGATTTTTAAGTATCTAAATTTTTCATTTAAATATTGAGTTGATTTATATAATTTAGCTTCGAAAATGAGTCAAATCTACTCTAAAAAGGAAAACTTGACGACTTTATGTGATGATCAGTGCAATAAATTTAAACTTATTTATTTATTCTTGTTCTTGTTTTGTGAAGAGTGATGATGTAGCAGAGTTGGAATGGCTATCGAACTTTGTGGAAGACTCATCCAATAATTTCCCTTCAAATTCCTTAACTGGAACCACCAACCTCAATTCCAACAACACTACATTATTGCACAGCAAATCAAGAAGCAAACGTTCACGTTCAAACACTACCTGGGCTTCCTCATCACTCCAACAACAGGCCCACAACAACAAGAAGCCCAATCATCAAGATCCACAGCAACCCAGAAAGTGCACACACTGTGCATCTGAAAAAACGCCCCAGTGGCGAACTGGGCCGTTAGGCCCAAAAACGCTGTGCAATGCGTGTGGTGTTCGGTACAAATCGGGTCGGTTGGTACCCGAATATCGACCCGCGGCAAGCCCGACTTTTGTGCTGACTCAGCATTCGAATTCTCACCGGAAAGTAATTGAACTCCGGCGACAGAAAGAGGTTATTGATCAACAGCAACAGGGAATGTACGGACATCACTATCAGGTCTGCTGATGTCATCTGTACGCCACGTGTCACATCATCAAGCTAACGTGGATGCCTTTCTTCTATCTTTTTTTTTCTCTTTGAAGGATCTTTATTTGTCACTTTTCTAATCTTTTTTTTTGTTGCCTATTTAAAGGAGATTGAGGATTATCACTTTTAGGATATATTATTTCATGTCTTATTTGGGGTCGTTTGGCAGGAGAGATAGACAGATGAAATTATTAATTTCATGGAATTAAAATTATCTTATGTTTAGTTGGTAGGATAATTTCTTGTTATTTCATCCAATATCATGTATATGAAATAAATGTGAGATAAATTATCTCATATAGAGAGTAAAATAAGTTATCTCATCCTATCCCAGCTTATCACATCTATATGGAAACTCATTACTCCTACCAACATGAGATTAAGCTAATGCAGTGATGGCAAAAAACATTACACATAATAAGTTCGATAAAAAAGTAATCCCATATAAATATTGATTTGTCACTAAGGTAAATGCAAAATAATTGTTATAACAAATGAAATTACATTAATAATATAAAATTCTTTAGGTTACATTGTAACAATATATAACCTAATCCTATTTATTTAGGCCAAACTCATTGTATGCTCTTAGTGGTCGTCCAGATTTGTCACTTGAACATCTTAATAAATATTTGTTCCATATAGACACTTCAAGTAGACCTCATGTGTTATTTAGACATTTTTTGTACAATCAGTCAAATATATAGAGTGAGTGTAATACACTCGCCGATGACGTGTTAAAATGATGAATTAAATGAAGACATATGTCATATACCAAAAATAATTGTTAAAGAATAAAATATGAGTAAAAAAATTATTTTAAAACTATTTAGTTAATTAAAAAAATCAGTAAAAAAACCTATTTTCCCCCACCCACCTTACCCCTCCGTCCTCCACCCCGTCCACTGTAGATGCTGTCATACCCCAACCTCACCCTCTTCATTTATGTTTTTTTTTCTTTTCTTTCTCGTTCATCTTTTCTATCACTATCACCATTTTCACTAGATTTTCTGTTGGAAATTTTTCTTTGGTGGGGAGGTGTGTCTACCCGTATTTAATGACTTAAACACTAGAATTTCGTATGTTGGAGGCTTTGTCTCTTCACACGTGCATAATCTATTAAGTGAGTAAATGACCGTAGGGCCATGAATCGTCAAATTTCATTGAGAAATGAAAAGAGATATTGGTCCACGAAGTAAGGTGTTTGAGGCATGAAAATATGGTGTGGGGCAAATCTACCACATTGGTGGGGAAAGAAAGAATTGTTCTCTTTATAAGTCTCAAAATTGGCTAAGGGTTTGGGACCCCAAGGGGTAACCCATGTGTTTGAAGGAGGGAGGACCTAGATGTGCTTGGGTTCAAGGCTAAGTCCACACGCCCCCCGCCGCCCCCCGCCTGTTCCATCCGGTCATGGGTCGTGGGCCTTGGGCTTCTTCTGATATTATCTCTTTGGACCCCAAATTGCTTAATATTACAGTTTGGTCCCTGAAGTTTCTGGAAAGCTGAAATTGGGAACGACGGAAGACAGCAAGTTTCTGCCTGCCGTTGGAGTTGATTTTTGGAGCGTTAAAACTCCATTAATCTGCACCTTAACTCCTCCATAACAGCTCCTTTATGTTGCACATTAAATCAGCCATTACTTGGCTGATTAACTCTCTTACTAATGGCCATAAACTGCCATTACTTGACAGTTGAGGAGTTCCTTCCCTTATGCTATATATTGGAGCCTTTTGGCTCAATTGTAGAGACGGATATATACAACACAACACAGAGACAAACAGAAGAGAGCACAATCACAAATTCTGTCCAAAACATGAGCAGAAACAATGGACAAAAACAGAAAACTCTTCCTTCCTTTTCTATTATTCAGCAAGTAGTTTCGTGTTTGTTTTCTTCGTCAGAATCAACCTATTTTCTTTGTAGTGTTGATTAGTTGTTGTTTTATCTTGAGAGACTATTGCCCGTTAACGTAAAAACATATATACGGGGCAATCTTGTCTTAAAGACAGAGAGATATCTCTCGACTCAGCCCATAGTTGTAACAATCCAGATTTAGTGTTTCTTGATTTCAGGTTATTAAGATTCAAGACTCAACAAGCTTGCGACAGTTCTGAATATTGACTTGTTTTTTTATCCTTTCGAACACTTGTAATATTTATTTACTTCTCGTACTACTTTACCTATCCAACATTTTCTCCCTCCTAATTTTCTTACAGATTCATCTCGTTTTCAACAATGATTAATTTATCAAGCAAGCAATTCCAAAGAAAAAACAGCAAACTCAGATGAAAAATTATACAAAATTTCATCATCTTCCACACAGTCATATGAATAATAGAGATTTCTTGGGTTACAATTAATACTTTTCAGTACTTTGCAAAGTTCTTCCATATTTGGATCCAGCAACAAGTTCTAAAAACTTCTTCAATCCAGTCATGATTCTTTCTTCTTCATCACCTCTTTCTTCTTGTAGCAAATATTTTGATTCACCTTCTTGTTTGACTCCATTGAAAATAGAGAAATAAGATTTTTTTTTACTTCAAAATGGTGACATCGATGATGGAGAAATAAAAATTATTTGAAAAAAATGATAAAAAAAAGAAGAAAGAAAAAAGTAATTTAAAAAAGATAAAATAAAACTTGTTGAAAAGAGAGAATGTGAGAGAAGGAAGAAGAAAAGATTAAAAAATAAAAAATCATAAAATTTAAGGTCTTCAAACGCCTGTTTGATCTGCAATTCATTCAAGCAATTAGGTTAGCAAAAAGTGTGTAGATAGCACAGTGAGAATCTACTTGAAATATTTATATAAAATAAATGTTATGTAAGGTGTTCAATTGATAAATTTGGACGATAAAAAAGAACTATCGATAAATTTGGCCAATTATTTAAGTCTTACAACTATCAACTGCGTCCAAAAGAGAGTAATGCATAAGGGGAGATGCACTTGTACGTGATTGGATAAGCATTTTAACTATTAGTGTTTGTAGTAATCACTAGTGTGCTGGCGTATGTGTGAGGAGAGAAAGGGTAATAAATGAGTTATATGCATTAAAGCCATGTACAATCTACTTCCCCGATTAAAAAGAGTGTATGTTTCTTTTAAAAAGTACTAATTTTTAAGTAAAAATATATAATTTAATTAAAATATTCTTAATTAAATATGTATTAGAATTTGATCACCCAACATTTAATAAAAATAAATTTTAAAAAAATAAAATTAATTCTTTCTTAATTTAATAAATAAATACTTTTTTTATTCAAAAAAATAAAGGCTAAATGAACCTTATTTTTTATCGGGGAATATAAATAGATCACATGGAGTGTGAGGGCCAATAGAAACATATTGAATGGAAGAAGGGAATGAGTTGAATTATTTCCTGTTCTTAGTTTTGCTCACCAAGTTCAGGACCACTACTAAGGTAGGCATAAAATAAAAAAAAATCAGAAGGAATCGAATTAATTCGATTTTGATTCTTGGGTCGGTTTTCAATTTTAACTTTTAAAATATTCAATTTTCGGGTTGAAGGTATTAATATTTCGGTCACTAATAAAAAAACAAAAATTAGTACGGATAAATTTTGTAGCTAAACAGTAAAATACGTCGCTAATATAATTTAGTGATGAATTATCGAAAAATTGTGCTAACTACGAGCAACTTAGCGACGAAGTTTGTAGCAAATTTCATTTTTTATAGTGTGTTAACCGAAATATTGTATTTTTTAAAACAATCAAAACAAATTGTCTTTTCTTAGAGTCTCAACATATTCACCGTACATCACTACCATCATTATAGATTTCAACTCTAGTTCATGAACTTAACTAGTTTATTAATCAACAGTCCGAATCATATCAGGGGCTTGTCCGAACCACTCGACTAAGTTATAAGTCATATTTTAGACCTCATGGACCCGACGAAACTATGATCCGCATTTGTTGACCACTGATGTTGACTTTGGTCATTTTTTTTCATTTCTTTAATTTAAGAACTTCTAATTTTACTATTTCTTCTCCGATCCTCACCCGATTGTCTCGGGAATAGTGTCACCCATCTCCGCAAGTCAAAAATACCATTTAAAAGTGAAAGAAATAACCCCCTTGATTATTTTCATTACTTGAAAGGCTATATATACAAGTTACATAATAGGAGAGAATCCTATTCCTATTCTATTCCTAAAACCTTATTCTATACATTTATGGTAATACACTAATTATGTTAATACACTACTAATTATATTACAACATTACCTAAACTAGGATACTAAATATTTACCATAAATTACATTACCTAAATCAGCCAAAATCGAGAGCTATTTATGGGAGCAAATCTGAGACTCAATATACACAATATACACATGTATATTGTGTATATTTAACACACCCTCGCAGTCATAGTGGGTGGTCTTCGAACGCTGAAACTGTCCCTAAAATCTTCAAAAAGGACCGAGGGAAGACCCTTTGTAAAGATGTCTGCAATCTGATATCTTGACGGGACATGACAGACGCGTACCTGACCCCGAGCAACCTTTTCGCATACAAAATGTATGTCCATCTCGATATGCTTAGTGCGTTGGTGTTGAACCGGATTACCTAAAAGGTAAATGGCACTAATATTATCGCAATACACCAAGGTTGCCTTTTGTATGGGACAATGAAGTTCTACAAGAAAATTACGTAACCAACATGATTCTGAGACCACATTGGCTACCCCTCGATACTCAGCTTCGGCGCTTGAGCGGGATAGAGTCGCCTGACACTTTGCAGACCAGGAGACCAAGTTGTTGCCAAGGAACACACAAGCATTCTCGGCAGTGGACCCCACATCTACTCACACCGACATTGAGGCCGCAATGCACAAAATTGGGTTGACGCAACCGGATCCAAATTGGTACATGGACACCGGCGCAATGACACACATGACTTCCGATCAAGGTACTCTCTCGTCTTATGCCAATTTGAGCAACCCTCGTGGTATAATTGTCGGTAATGATAACTCGATTTCAATTCAGGGTTATGGTCATAAAACTCTATCCCCCCCAATCCTCCCCTTATCTTGAAAAATACTTTACAAGCCCCCAAATTAATTAAAAACTTAGTGTTTGTCCGAAAATTCACTATTGACAATTCCGTTTCTGTTGAATTTGATCCGTTTGATTTCTCTGTGAAGGATTTCAAGACGGGGAGTCCTTTCATGAGGTATGATAGTAGGGGAGATCTTTATCCTATCACACCCGATTTCAGTCCATCGAGTCAAGCCTTGCCATAAGTTTTTACAGCCATTTCTCCTTCCATGTGGCATGCTCGCCTTGGTCATCCGGAATCCTCTATTTTATCTGTTTTAGATAAAAATAGTTTTATTTCTTGTAATGGTACGAGTCGTACTCCAATTTGTCAATCTTGTTCGTTAGGAAAAAATGTTAAGTTGCCATTTGTAAACTCAAATTCTTATACTTCAATGCCATTTGATATTATTCATAGAGACCTATGGACGTCTCCTGTTCTAAGTTCATTAGGTCATCGGTATTATGTTCTTTTTTGGATGATTATTCTAAATTTTTGTGGACGTTTCCAATTGCAAATAAATCTCAAATGTTTTCCGTCTTCATAAAATTTAGAGCATTCATTAGAACACAATTCGAAAGAGAAATAAAAAATTATTCAGTGTGATAATGGAAAAGAGTATGACAATAGGGTGTTTTAGGAGTTCTGTGCTAATAATGGAATCAATTTTCATTTTTCTTGTCCTCATACATCTTCACAAAATGGGAAAGCCGAACGCAAAATTCATTTCATAAATAACATTATCTGCACTCTCTTAATTCATGCTTCCGTACCCCCATATTTCTGGCATCATGCTCTTCAAATGACGATATATCTCCTTAACATAATTCCTTCCAAAGGTCTGACATATTCTTCCCCCCCTCCAAGTTTTATATAATAATAATCCTTTTTATTCTCATCTTCGGGTTTTTGGGTGCTTGTGTTATCCGTTATTCCCATCCACCACAATTAACAAACTTCAGGCCCGGTCTACTCCGTGTGTATTTTTGGGTTATCCGTCTAATCATCGTGGTTACAAATGCTTTGATTTATCCTCCAAGAAAATCATCATTAATCGCCATGTAATTTTTGATGAAACCCAATTTCCATTTACTAAAGTTCATACTCCTGAGCCTAGTTCGTATAATTTTTTGTATTATGGTATATCCCCGTATATTACTCAGCATTTTTTGAACATGTCCCGCACCCAAAATCCTCCAGCGGGCCCACTGCCCGCTGGCCCCACTAGTCCGTCACAAACTACCCTCACTGGATCGGTTCAGCTGATTGGGCCACCCAGCCCACCTGAACTGGTCCAGCCTGTCGATTTACCGTCGTGGGCCAGAGGCCTCATCGCTCACGCCACCCATCCCGAGCCTAGAAAATTCCCAAAATCCGCCCACTTCTTCCTCCAATCATAGACTAGTCACTCGTAGTCAGCGGGGTATTTTTAAACCAAAAAGACATTTTAATTTAAATTCTAATGTTCTTAAGTCACCCTTACCCCGTACTCCTGTGTTTGCATTAAATGACCCAAATTGTAAAATTGCTAAGACCGATGAATATAATGCTTTTATTGATAATAAGACGTGGGAGTTGGTGCCCCATCCTTCTGGTATTAATATTATTAGGTCTATGTGGATTTTTTCTCACAAGGAAAATTCAGATGGTTCGTTCGCACGACATAAGGCGCGGCTTGTGGGTGATGGTAAGACTCAACATGTTGGGGTGGATTGTGGTGAGATATTTAGTCCGGTGGTCAAGCCGGCTACCATTCGCACTGTACTCAGCTTGGCTCTTTCGAAAGCATGGCCTATTTATCAGTTAGATGTAAATAATGCTTTCCTATATGGTGATCTCAAGGAAACAATTTATATGCATCAGCCGTTGGGATTCAGGGATCCCAAACATCCTCATCATGTCTGTTTGTTGAAGAAGTCCTTATATGGACTTAAGCAATCTCCACGGGCCTGGTATACAAGATTTGCTGACTATGTTTCGACTATTGGGTTCACTCACAGCAAGTCGGATAATTCCTTGTTCATCTACCGTCGGGGTTCGTCTTTAGCTTACATTCTGTTGTATGTAGAAAATCCTGTAAGGTTTTAAACACCCGGTGCTCATTATATATACGTGCCTTAATAGATGGCAACATCAACTCTTTCTTCATATCATTACAACATTCTGAAGTCATTGGTGGTCTGCTTTCTTGAAAGTTCCAAAGTTTGCCTCGTTGAATTCAGTCATTTCCCATTTTGCAGTTTTAACCGCATAAATAATATCATATGTATACCCACTACCTTGAATATCCTCCAAAGTTTCATCAACATCCACTCAACATAAGTCATCTTTGCTATTAACCTCATAAACATTAAATAGTTACCAGTTTGAATCCCCTACCTTCTATATCCATTTCACATGGTGCTACTCAGTATTAGCGAATATTCTCTGAATATTCACCGTATATTTTGTAATTATGATAGATGTATATTTAAGGTAACTTAGGATTCTTATTGTATTAGGAATCAACCATTTAAGATAACTTAGAATTCGTACTGTATTAGGAATCAACCTTTGTACAACTATATATATTGTGAATAATGAAAGAAATTCCTAAGGAAAATTATTCATTTTTACATGGTATCAAAGAGCCTAACCCTAATCCCTACTCCTTCTCTCCAAAGCGTCGACCCACCCCCTTTCAATTCTCCCTTCTCGGCGACGACACACTTGGTTGCCACCATGTCTTCCCCCACAAATTCTGGTTCCTCCACTAGCGCTTTTGACAACCCTTCACAACGATCATCGTCTTCGTTTCACCCGGCTTTCGCCGTAACCAACATCAAGAATTCTATTCCTATACTTCTTGACCAAGAAGACTGTCAATATTTCATGTGGACAGAACTGTTCTATATTCATGCATGTGCGTACAACGTGCTCGACCACATTGATGACTCTGTTCCTCGTCCCACCGATATTGCCGATTCGACATGGCGTCGCCTTGACGCCATCGTCAAACAATGGATATACGACACCATCTCAAAATACTTGTTGTGTACTATCATGAAAACAGGTGCTACGGCGCGTGAACTTTGAGTACGGTTGGAAGAAATATTTCAGGATAATAAAAATACTTGGGCCGTGTATTTGGAAGAGCAATTCAACAATACGCGTCTCGAGAATTTTAACATGTCAGAATACTGCAAACAACTGAAACTCATAGCCGACCAACTTTCCAACGTCGGGACACCTGTTTCTGAAACCAAGATGGTACTTCAATTAGTTACCGGTTTACCAAAAGGTGAATACGATACACTTGCAACAATGATTCAACAGGCCGACCCACTTCCAAGTTTCACCAAGGCACGGTCACAACTATTGTTGGAAGAAACCCGACGTGCCAAACAAGAGGAGCATAATCAAAAGGCCTTAGCCATTGACGGGATGACACCACCGACGGCCAACACCACCCCGCCACCACCGCAAGACCACCACCACCAGCAGTCCTACAGCGGAGGTCGAGGTGGCAGAGGCCGCGGCAAGGGCCAACGCAATCAACAGCCAGGCCAGTCTCCTGCCTATTTCTAGTGGGCTGACCACCTGCCTGGCCCAATACCGAATCGGGCCTTGCACCGTCCCTACCAATCGCAGCCCGGGCCCAGCACCGCTTGGTCCAGTGGCATATTGGGCTCTGTCCCAGCCAACAGACAGGCCCACCCGTAGCAGCAGGCCCATCTGATTTCTATTCAGCAGCAACCGCAACCAGGCAGCCTAGCCCCCACTGAGTTGGGCCAGGCCTACAACACTGTGAACCTTCAATAGCCCGACAAAAATTGGTACATGGACACTGGCGCCACATCTCACCTCACCCGGTCGTCAGGTAACCTATCTCAACTACTTCGTTTAAAGTGTCCTCAATTTATTACTATCGGCAATGGTCATCGCATTCCAATTGAACGTTACGGTAACACACACACCAAACATCCCCACCCACCTTTCTCCCTCAACCACGTCCTATACACCCCTAACATCGTTAAAAACTTAATCTCTGTTAGAAAATTTACTCGCAATAATTCTGTGTCTGTCGAATTTGACCCCTTTTGTTTTTCTGTGAAGGACCTCAATACGGGGAAAATTCTTACGCTCCGCAATAGTGTGGGAGACCTCTACCCCTTCACTCAATCTTCCGCTGTTAGACCGCAAGCACCTCTATCCCTTGCGGCTATCTCTCCCTCAACTTGGCACAACAGACTCGGACACCCCGAAGAACCTATTTTTTCTTTTCTTAGGACTACTCAGCGTATTCAATGTAATAATGGAAAACTTTCCCAACACTGTTTTTCTTGCCCGCTAGGCAAACATACTCGTCTTCCATTTATGTCATCCAACAATGTTACTTTTTCTCCTTTTGATATTGTTCATGCTGATTTGTGGACATCCCCAATTACTAACTCTTTGGGTCACAAGTTTTATTTAGTATTTTTAGATGATTTTTCACATTTTGTCTGGATTTACCCTCTAAAATTCAAATCTGAAGTGTTTGCCAAATTCATTGAATTTAAAAAATTCATTAAAACACAGTTTGAAAAATCCATCAAATCTTTTCCATGTGATAATGGACGTGAATTTAATAACTCAATATTTCACAATTTCTGCTCTAAATAAGGCATGATTTTCTGTTTTTCCTGTCCATATACTTCCTCCCAAAATAGAAAGGCTGAACGAATTATACATACCATCAATAACATGGTTCGCACCATATTGTTTCATGCCTGTCTTCCACCACCTTTTTGGGTGTATGCTGTTAAAATAGTAGAATCCCTTCTTAATATTTTACCAACTAGCACTCTCCAAAACAAGACCCCTACCGAGATCTTATACCGTATATTCCCATCCTATGACCATCTCCGTATTTTCGGCTGCCTATGCTACCCCAACATAGTCTCCACTGCACCTCACAAACTTTCCCCTCGTACCAAGCCTTGTGTCTTTGTTGGTCTCTCTCCGGCTCACCGGGGCTACATGTGCTATGACATTGCCACTCGCAAAATTATCGTCTCCTGTCACGTCACATTTGATGAGACCACCTTTCCATTTTCAAACCTCTAAAAATTTCAGATCATCGACTACACCTTCATCGATGAACCGAGTCTGTCCCCGACTATCCATTCTATGTACCAACAACAGCCTACAGTTCTGTCCCCGCCACTGTCCAGCACCTCACCAACACCATTGTTGTCTACTATCGTGTCTCCAGCCCCAAAGATCATTGCGGCCTCACGATCCGGCACCAGTAAACTCAGTAGCCTTCGGTCAAGAAGATCGCCGCTTACCAAATTTAAACTGTGAGCCTACAGCCCCCAAGTCCGGCAGCACTGCTGCTTCCTAATCCCGAAACAGCAGCCCTGCAACACCCCAGTCCAGGCCTTCCACTGTTTCCTACCCATCGCATGGAGACTCGTGCATAACACGAGATCTTCAAACCCAAGGTTCACTTCAACCTCTCTACACAAACCTAATCACCCATTCCAAAAAATCCAAAACTAGAAAAACTGGACCCTAATTGGAATGCGGCCATGTGTGAGGAGTTTAACGCTTTAACCAAGTAAAACACTTAGGATTTGGTACCTAGACCAGACGGTGTGAATATTATCTGGTGTGTGTGGCTATTTTGTCACAAGTTCAGAGACAGTGGTGACTTAGAGCGGTATAAGGCAAGACTAGTTGCAAATGGCACAAATCAGCAGGAGGGTATTGATTGTGGTGAGACATTCAGTCTGGTTGTTAAACTGGCCACCATTCGGACTGTTCTTAGTATCGCTATGGGCATGAATTGGCCGATTCATCAGCTTGATGTCAAGAATGCATTTCTTCATGGGGATTTAAAAGAAATTGTGTACATGCATCAGCCCCACGGCTTTGTTCATCCGGTAGTTCCGCAGTTTGTATGTCGTCTCAGGAAGTCATTGTATGGCTTGAAACAGGCACCCCGCGCTTGGTATGATCGCTTTGCCAAGTATCTTCTACAGATTGGTTTTATATGTAGCAGGTGTGATAACTCTCTCTTCACTTTTCATCGAGGTAGAAGCACTGCTTATTTGCTATTATATGTCGATGACATTGTTCTTACTGCCTCATCCGACGGTTTGAAGAATGAAATCATTGCTCTACTCAAAACTGAATTTGCTATAACTGACTTGGGCAAGCTGAGTTACTTTTTGGGTATATCAGTGACCCGATCTGCAGTCATTATGTTCTTGTGTCAGCGTAAGTATGCAGAAGAGATAGTGTACATGGCTAAGATGGCAAATTGTAAAATTATGCCAACTCCGGTGGACTAAAAATCCTAGCTTAGTGCCAATGACGGTGCACCAGTTTCTGATCCCACACTATATCGGAGTCTTGCAGGTGCCCTTCAATAACTTACATTCACTAGGCCTGATATTGCATATGTCGTTCAGCAGGTGTGTCTGTTTATGCACGACCCCAGAGAGTTCCATTTTGCCGCCCTCAAACGTATTATTAGATACATTAAGGGCACACTAGACTTTGGATTACATCTCTACCCCTCTGCCCCAACCAATTTACTCCCCTACACGGATGCAGATTGGGCAGGATGCCCCGACACACGTCTCTCCACCTCAGGCTACTGTGTATTTCTTGGGGATAATCTTATCTCATGGTCCGCCAAACGGCAGGCCACGCTATCCTGTTCGAGTGCTGAAGCAGAATATAGCGGAGTTGCTAATGTAGTTGCTGAGATCTATTGGCTCCGAAATCTTCTTTTAGAGCTCCAGTGTCCACTACGAAAGGCGTCTATAGTCTATTATGACAACATATCTGCCATCTATATGTCTCATAATCCAGTCCAACATCAGCGGGCTAAGCATATTGAGATGGATATCCACTTTGTGTGAGAAAAGGTTTCCCGTGGTCAGGTCAAAATATTACACGTGCCTTTCTCTTATCAGTATGCAGACATTTTCACAAAGGGACTACCGAGACAGCTCTTCACCGACTTCCGATCCAACCTTAGCGTTCGGCCTCCTCCCGCTCCATCTGAGGGAGAGTATTAGCGAATATTCACCGTATATTTTGTAATTATGATAGATGCATATTTAAGGTAACTTAGGATTCTTATTGTATTAGGGATCAACCATTTAAGGTAACTTAGGATTCATACTGTATTAGGAATCAACCTTTGTACAACTATATATATTGTGAATAATGAAAGGAATCCCTAAGGGAAATTATTCATTCTTACACTCAGCCTTTTCTTCGTCAATCAAGGAATAGTTTAGATGGCTAATAACCAACTATCATTGTAGCAATTCCCTCTTTCAATTTATTTTGGAGAACACAAATGATTTGTTTTCGTATTGCAACATCTTATTGGTATTCGATTTTATCAATGTTGAATTACTATTTATATTTTCATTCAATGACTGCATTTTTCTCTCAAACATTTATATCTTCGCAGTTTGTTTGCGATTTTTATCTGTTAGTTCGTCCAGAGACTTCACTTCATCCAATGTACATTCATGCTGCTTGTCCATATAAACTTTGTTTGGATGGTTGTATAGTGTTGTATGTTATATAGTATTATTGGTAGTTTTAAGCCCTTTTATGGGTTATGAATTAGGATCATATTGAAAGTAATTGTTGGGTACAAAGCATATAAGTAAGGCACATCGAAAGTTTAAAATCTTTGATTCTTACTTACCCCAACATATACTTAGAAGTTGGAAAATCTGGAGTCTTTTTCTACTGTTAGGTGCACACACAATTGCCCTTCCAATTGTAAGCTCCAAGCTTCAATGTACTCTTCCCCCGGAAAGCTAGGAAATCCGACAGAGGTTCGAGAGAGTATTTTATTCTTAAGTCTCTAAGGCTTAGAATGTTATTCTGAAAATTGGTATGGAATAATGAAAGTGAATGCCTTTATTTATAGTTGAAAATTAGGTCAAAAACCGGATTAGGGTTTGACCTTGGGCCTGACCCAAAATCGACGTAGAGGCGACGCGACCCTAGGGTATGGGCGTCGCGGCGCTCGACGTGCACTTGCACTGTCTCAATTTAATTTTCGTGCATTTTTAATTAAATCCAAAATCTAATTTTGACTTAATTAATGTAATCATTATTCATTTAAATGTCTCAATTCCAAATCGAACATTTTAATTACTCTCTTAATACATCCTTAGATCAAAATGGACAATCGACATAGTGTGACCCTACATGCCTTCTCATATTGACATTAATCAAATTAAGGTCTACGCGGAACTCCTAGACGGCGCCGGAAGATGAACTCAATATGTGAAGTACGTTTACGTGAATCCAGTAAACTTAACCTTTATGTGGTAAGATAAAATCATTTCATTCACGACACACCCGATCAGGCTTAGGATTTGTCAAATGTCTATCCAAATGGCTTAATTATTGTATCTCATCTATATTAGTCGACGATTAGACCATATTCTAAATATGTCTATTGCGTTGGCCAATGACTTAGTCAACCTAATATCACTGAGAATCCGAGTGTTCTTTCGAACATACATTCGAGGAATGAATCCTAATCTTGGCTTAACTACCACCTTCAATCCATACCGTAATGTACCCAATACAAGCCGTATCTCAACCTACAAGGCATTTGAGTTTAGGACGGGATCAAAGTACATTACTTTGTAGATAAGGCGTGTATTGACCTCAAGTCTAAGGACTTCTATCTCCACACGCTGATCATACGTTAGACAAGTATAACAAATAGTATATCAGCAGGGTATACCAATACTTCCAAAGTATCCATGTGTCCATCACGAGTAACCATTACTCGTAGTAGGTGAGACATACTACATCTTCTAAGGATGTGATGCAGACCACATGCCGACTTATCACACATCATCGATATCCCATTCTCGATGATCATTAGTCGAGGCTATTTTAAGAGTTACGCTCTATCATAAAATATCTCACTCTATTAATGACAACGTAATCTCAATGGATGCACATTAATGAATAATTACAAACAATCAAATAATAATTCAATAATTGCAAATGCCAAAATATTAATTTCCATTAATAATAATATGAATGTGTATAAAGTAAATTTGTCCTAATACAGATTGTCTCTAGGACATAAATATACTTTCAATCTCCCACTTGGCCTAGAGCCAATCTCCAACATATCTAATGCCCATATTCTCAAAATAATCATTATGCTTGACTAAGCTTAATGGTTTAGTGAATGGGTCAACTAGATTATCGTTTGTGGAAACATAGTCTAATCTAATCTCTTCAGTCTCCACCATCTCCTTGAGTATGTGGTACTTTCTTGGTACATGTTTGTTTATGTTGGTTGATCTTGGTTCCTTAGCTTGCGCAATTGCACCAGTGTTGTCGCAATAAACCGTTATTGGACAAGTGGCACTTGGAACAACCCATAGATCCTTCTGGAACTCAGATATCGTGAAAACTTCTTTACCAGCTTCCGATCCAGTAATGTACCCAACTTCTATTGTCGAGTCAGTAGTTGTAGCTTGTTTGGAACTTTTCCAGCTTACTGCTCCACCATTGAAAATGTATGTGTAACTTGATTGAGATTTGTAGTCATCAACATCTGTCTGGAAGCTAACATCAGTGTACCCAGTACATAACAGTTTCTCTTGTCCAATATAGACTAAGAAATATTCTTTAGTTCGTCTAAGATACTTAAGAATACTCTTGACTGCTTTCCAGTGTTATTTCCTAGGATTCTGCTGGAACTTGCAAGTCATACTAAGTGCAAAGGCCACATCTGGCCTAGTACAGGTCATGGCATACATGATCGATCCTATAGCTGAAGCATATGGGATCCTTTTCATGCGTTCAAGTTCTATTACATTAGAAGGACTAACCTTTTTATATAACTTGATGCCTTGTCCCATAGGTAGACCACCTTTCTTGGAATTTTTCATAGAAAAACGTCTAAGCACTTTGTATATGTAGACTGACTGTGACAGCCCCAACAATCTGTTAGGTTTATCTCTATAGATCCTAATCCCCATAATGTAGCAGGCTTCACCTCAATCCTTCATTATGAAGGTACTGGACAACCACTCTTTGACTGACTGCAGGAGAATCTTATTGTCTCCCATTTTTAATATGTCATCTACATATATGATAATGAAGGCAATACTCTCATCCTTGTGTTTACTATAAACACATGGATCCTCTTTGCTTCTGAAGAAATCAAATGTCTTGATAGCCTTGTCAAAGCAAATGTTCCAACTCTTTGAGGTTTGCCTAAGCCCATAAATGGACTTTTATAGCTTGCATACAGTATTTGGTTTGGACTCAATTGAAAAACCCTCTGGTTGTTTCATATACACTTCCTCAACTAGATTACCATTGAGAAAAGCAGTCTTAATGTCCATCTGCCAAATGTCATAGTCATAATATGTAGCTATTGCAAGTAAAATTCGAATGGACTTAATCTTTGCAACAAGTGAAAAGGTTTCATCATAATCGATCCTAGACCGTTGATTATAACATTTAGCCACCAGTCTTGCTTTATAGATATGTACCTTTTCATATGCATCAATCTTCTTCTTGAAGACCCATTTGCATCCTATGGGTCTAAACCCTGTTGGCAAATCAACCAAGTTCCAAACTTGATTTATGTACATCGAGTCCATCTCAGATTTCATGGCTTCTTGCCATCTCTGCGAATCAATGTCTAACATTGCTTCACTATAGGTTGTAGGTTCATCGTCATTAGGATTATCTATCTCATTATGTGTTTTAACAAGGAGATTAAGTCTTTCAGGTGGACGATGAGTCCTAGTGGTCCTACAGAGTTGAGTATTCTGCGTTTCAGTGTTTGTTGCATTCTGATTGTGAGAAGGTATTTGTGTATTGGACAATCCATCACCTTGAGAGTTTTCAGGAATGTCATTTTCATGTATTTCCTGAATGAGATGATGTACAACTATTGCATCATCTTCCATTGGTTGTGTACGAGAGTCTTGCATTTCTGCATTATCTCTCACAACACTCCCACTGGCTGAAGGGCGTACTCTAAGTACCCAATCTTCACCAGATACTCCCACTGAATCCTTGTTTAGGTCATTCAACAAGGGTTCATTTTCTGTGTTATCTTGTGATTCTTGAATTTTTTCAACTTCTATCTCTGTGCAGCTATGTTCCTTGTAGACATATTCTTCTTCAAGGAAAGTTGTGTTCCTGGAAACAATGACCTTATGTTCTCCAGGAAGATAGAAGTAGTATCCCTTAGTTTTCTTTGGATACCCCACGAAGTAACATTTCTCACTTTTAGATTCCAACTTGTCAGTGAGCATCTTCTTAACATATGCAGGGCACCCCCAGGGTCTCATATGTTTAAGAGCTGGCTTCTTGCCATACCATATATGATACGGTGTCTTTTCTATTGACTTGGAAGGAACTCTGTTTAGAATGTATATAGAGGTTTGTATAGCATGTCCCCAAAGGTATGTCGGTAGAGCTGAGGAGCTCATCATGGATCGAACCATATCCAATAAGGTTCAGTTTCTCCTTTCGGCAACACCATTCATCTGTGGCGTTCCTGGAGGTGTCCATTCAGATTGGACTCCATGTAGCTTTAAGTAATCTAGAAAATCCTTGCTTATGTACTCACCTCTTTGATCCGATCAAAAGGTCTTGATACTTGTTGCAAGTTGCTTCTCTACTTCCGACTTGTACTCCTTGAACTTCTCAAAAGCCTCAGATTTGTATCTCATAAGATACATATACCCATACATTGTGAAGTCGTCAGTAAAAGTGATGAAGTATGGGAAGCCTCCTTTAGCTTGAGTCGAGAATGGCCCACATACATCAGTATAGACCAACTCAAGAACCTCCTTGGCTCGCACACCTTTCCCAGAAAGTGGTTTATTGGTCATCTTTCTTCTCAAGAAAGATTCGAAGTTACTATAAGACTCCAAGTCAAATGGTTCGAGGTAGTCTAACTTCCTCAATCTTGCTATCCTTGATTCGTTGATATGACCAAGTCTGCAGTGCCATAGGTAGGTAGAGTTTCTATTACTTGTCTTGACTCATTTATTTTGTACATTGAAAATCTCTCGACTACAGTTCAGTGTATATAATCAATCCACAAGAGGAGCAGTTCCATATATAATATTATTAAAAAATAGTACGTGACTGTCATTATAAATATACGAGGAAAAGCCCTCCATGTCCAACACTGGGATATAAATAATATTCCTTGTTAACAAGGGAACATAAAAACAATCATTCAACACTAAAAAATAGCCGGAAGGTAAATTTAATCTATAAGTCCCTACGCGCTCAGCATCCACTAGTGCTCCATTTCCAACGCGTAGATCTACCTCTCTCGGTCCAACCTTCCTGTTATCAGTTAGCCCTTGCACATTTGTACAAATGTGTGAGCCACAAGCGGTATCCAATACCCAGGAATGAGAGTTGTTTATAGACATATTTATTTTAATGACGTACATACCTTATCCACCAAAGGCAGGAGCACCTGGTGCTTTTCCTCCTCCTGGTGCCATGCAATCATTTTTCCAATGCCCCTTCCTATGACAGTTGAGACATTCATCCTTAGCCGCGTTCACATTCTTCTTCACATCTCCCCTGGGCTTCATAGCTGAGCATCGATTGCCTTGCCCTTCTTCTTCTGCCAATCCTTGCCTTTCGGCTTGGGTCGAATAGAAGAGCTCACCATGAGCACAACTTTTCCTTTGGAAGTGGAGGACTCAAAGGCATTGAGCATGTTGTGCAGTAGCGAGGGAGAGAGTTTAGGATGTTGAGCACAACTTTGCCTTCGTTCCATTCATGTTCAAGTTCACTATGAAGTTCTCAAAGGAACGAGGGAGAGCGTTTATGATGAGAGTAGTAGCGACATTCTTTTCAAGCTTCGTTCCAAGTGAAGCAAGCCTCTCTATCAGCCCTTTCATCTTTAGCACATGCTGCGAGATCGGGACCCCTTCATTGAGCTTACACTTGAAGAGTTCTATTAGCAACTCATATTTCATTGTGTGGGATTAAAAGTCATAGAGGCTCTTTAGGTGTTCGAGCATCTCATTGGGCCCCATGTTCTCATGCTGTATCTGAAGTTCTATAGACATGGAAGACAACATTACGCATTGTGCCGAAGTGGCATCATCTAGATGTTTCTGGTAAGCATCTTTGTCAAATGAGGCATATTCTTCAAAATCTGCCGCAGGGACTGTTGGGAACATTGTGTCCAACACGTATTCAATTTTCTCCTGTCTCAAAACTATTTGCAAATTCCTTAACCAATCAAGGTTGTTCGGTCCAGTAAGTTTATTCATCTCAATTAATATTTTCAATGACAAGCTCGGCATCTTTTATAATATGAAGAATAAGATAGACCGAAAATCAAATTCAAAATCTATTTCCTATTATACACATTCATTTAGGCTAAGCAACAAGACCTTTTGTTTAATTAGCTCCCACTATTTTAACATACTTCTACGACCCCATGGTAGAATACATACCTATATTAATTGAGGTCATAATGGGCCAAGATCCAAGCCTATGCTATCTCCGCATTTGCTTTGGCTGATAAATTCAATAACATATCTTGGTAGGTTCTAAACCGATTGCAAAACTTTATTTGCAACTCTTGGTTGATCAAATTATTAAATTTAATCTTGCGTCCTTAGATTAGTCCAACACTTTGGCGCCAAGATTTGTCTAAGCAAGTCAACCTCATTACACGACTGCATTTATGTATCTAAGCAAGCTTGGCCTTTGTGAGCAAACACTTTGGTGTAAATACCCACAAAAGTTTATCATTTGCTTTTACGTTAAAACACATCTATGAAAGAGTCTGGGTCCTCGTAGACTTAGAGCAAATGCTTTGGCATAAATACTCGTATCCCCGAAGAGAATTTTGCACTCTAACAATTATAATGGATGACGCGTTTAATTTAGACTTGTATTTAAAGTTTTGGGGAACATTTTAATTTAGGGTTCTAACCAAGATCAACACTTTAATGCCACATTCAATATGACATCTTAACATCATGCAAAACTAATAACACATATAGTTTTGGGAACCGTCAACCCAATATGCATGATAGAAGAAGGTTTAATCAAACACTAAGCGCCGCCTACTTAGACAGTTATAGCGGACACTATTCTAGAAATGTAAATGACAACATTTTGACATTTAGCACATAAACAGTATACTTATCAAATAATATACTGTATAATAATAGTCTTGGGTTAAACATTCTGAATTTTGATTTTTTTTTATTTCTGGATAGGTGGGGCCGTGGCGCTATTGATCAGCACCGTTGCGCCAATGAGGCAGTAGCCTTTCGACTTATGGAAATTTGCATTAGCGCCGTGGCGCTCCACCATGGAGCTGCGGCGCCCGGTCATGACGTGATGTCTGAGAAAAATCCAATTGTACCCATCTCTGTGCTGTTGCACCTATCCCATGGTCAGTGGGGCCCGACACTGATACTAAAGTCCATGGTGAAGTCGGAACCCCCCTCACCCCACTTCCCGCTGGAAGAACCAAGGGTGTTCGAGCGGGTGACTCATAGGGATCTTCGGATGGATCCTCCTCTATAGACTCCATGATTTCTGATGGATCTGAGTCCATAGTATAACTCACCTCCCTTCTTCTAATTTCTGTTACCCTTCGACCCGTGCCAGCGGGTGGTACCTGTCTAACATCTTGTCTTGCGACAGTACCCGCAATCTTAGTACCCGAGGTGTTTCTCATTATAGATGCTGTTGCAGTTTCAAATAAGAAAATTTGATTAGAAACCAGTACTCTTATGACTCCGCTCTATCGAACGATCTAGATTATGAAAAATGGAGACATTCCTAAATTCATGTAGCCTCCTGTTTATAAGTGTGGCACGCAACACACCCATAACCAAGACTCTACTAGACACGGCTTGTAGACTCCCTAGGACAGACACGCTCTGATACCAAGTTTGTCACGACCCAAACCGGAGGGCCGCGACGGACGCCCTGATCCTTCCCGCCGGGCACCACAGATACACTCCACCCTTAAATATATTAAACACGGATTGAGCCGTATTAGATTAAATAAAGTTTCAACCCAAAAGCCCCAACTTACCCATTTATATACCAAGGTTGACAAGACCCTACATGATAACTAACCACATGACACCTATCTACAAGCCTCTAAAGAGCAAAACATACCACGATCAGACCGCAACTCCGAAACGAATAGAGTGCTCCAAATACCAGCTGAACCAGCAACCTATTAATGTGAACCTCCACTCCCTCAGTATGAACCTGCGGGCATAAAACGCAGCGTCCCCCTATAAAAGGGACGTCAATACGACTGATGTACTGAGTATGTCAGGCATAAGAAATAATATAGCAGATATATATTATAGTCTGAAACAGAAACAGCTGAACATCATTAAATGCCCCGGAGGACCCTAATACACATGCCTAAATGTTATGCACAATGCAGTTTCCATATACATCAGCCTCGCCGGGCATCTTTCTTACCATAAGAGCCTCTGTGGGCATCATACCATATATTGGTAATCGAATGTATGCATGATACAAATGCGGCATAGATATATGTATATGTTAGTGTTGTGGATCGTGCAACCCATCCCAATATGTGTTAGTGTTGCGGATCGTGCAATCCATCCCAATAAGCCACACATGAATCACATCATCACATCACATCACATATCACATCATATTGGCCTCTTAGGGCTCTTTTGTGATAGTTTGTACCAGTTGCAGGTGGTGTGCGTATATACCATTTTTTCTTTTCCCTCTTCCCAATTCCCATACATATATATTTATAATATTTATCATATAGTAATGTGCATAGCACAAGTGGTCCAGGATAACATATGAATGCAATGTAAATGAAATGCATGAATAATAATAAAACATCTGGAGTGACACAATAGCCTTTACACCTTTGGTTAATATTGGGAACATCAACATCTTTTTTCGTGTGCCTTATTAAGGTCTTAGAAATATACTTGGATATTCTTTCAACATAGGAGTCGATGACTTGATCATCCTTAACTACTAAGAGTAGAGTAATTTATGTAGCAACCCAATGATTATGTTTCGCACATAGAATTATGCCAACAAGAAGGAAAAAGCCTTGCATACCTTGTTGTCGAAATTATCTAAGTTCGGCGGATCCTTGTAAGCTTTATGAATGATTATCTACATCACATGGATGATTTAAATCATAATCGAATCAATATACTAGAAACAGATTCATTGAAACATTCAAGTTAACACCTTGTACGCGTAGAAACCTATGCATGTAGCGAAACACCCAACCCTCCTAATTCTTCTTTTTACTGCTACAATATCCAAAACAATACAACGATTTCACATGCAACCTCCAGTTTCGTACAAACAGTCCCAATAGTACCCAACCAACCAACTTTTCCGACAATTACTTTAGAAACTAGTGGCAAGAATCATGCTCTATAATTGTATAAACTTAGATCAATAAAAACAAAAAGAATTACCTCTTCTAGGTGTAATGACGACGTCGTCGGACAACCCTTTACCTGAACCAGGTTTCGACGAGCAGAAACAGGAGCCCAAAATCAACTTGGGTTAGAGCTTCTCCAAAACTCAAGGTTTTGCTTGACTTCTGAGTGTTCAAGCTTGCTTCAAGGATTCGGTTTTTCTGGAACTGAGGTCCAAAATGCCATGGATTTCCCCCTTTTTGGTGGTACGAAAGCTTACGGAAAATCCCCTCAATTTGGTCAAAAATTTTAGAGGGTTATCAATGGAGACTTACCCCTTCTGATGGAAATGTATCAATTACTTCTCCAAGAACAAATTTCTACAGAAGCTTTGAGAAGGTGAAGACTTTAATACAGAGAAGGGGTAAATGGCTTGGAGACTTTGTGAGTCTGCCACCGATCGTGTATAAGGCGTAGTCACTTGATCCAAGTGTTATAACGCTCCACGTAATGTCCCACTATGCTTTGTCCCCAAATATAATTAATTAATCCCATAACTAATTAATTATACACACAATTAAATTCTCGATCTCAAATCACTTAAATCTCGGCGACTTATAAAACCTTCTTATATACTCAATGTCATAATTCTTGTAATATGACACTAGTCTATAACCTTTGTGGGATGTAAAATTATTATTATTACTCCCCGTTATCGCACTTATTAAATCCAAAATTATTTCGGGATCACGTCCTTTTACATACTAATTTCCTTATTAGCATACGTGAGTGCAACATAAACTTCCCGGAGTCCGGTCTACTTGCCTACTTTTATGCGTTCGAACATTATCCGAAAGTACGGGGTGTTACAGTAAATAAAAGTGTGCTCCCTCTAACAAAAGTACGGGCACCCGGACCTTACCCGCCGGGTACCACCAATCGTACATCCAACACATTTATTTTTGCAAAATGGCATCGCATTTTTTAATTAAGCATTTCACAAATATTATATTTTTATTATTATCACATTTTTATATAATTTACATTTCTTGCAAAGCATCTTTTTATAATAAACCCCTTTTATAATTTTAACCCAATACCCTTTTTATATTTTAAACCCACAACCCATTTATTTTCCAACCCAAAACAATTGCTACTCAAAATAAAAACCCTCTCAGCCCAACCGAAACCACCCCCCATTTCGGACCCCATTCGAGGCCCAACCGGACCGGGCCATTCGGCCAAAAACCCAACCCATCGGCCCATAATCCTACACCCTCTTATCCCCCTAAACCTAGGGCTGGCAATGGATCGGAAGTGGATCGGGTGGAGCTCAATCCGCCTCCACCCGCCAACCATCTATCCACCACCCGACCCATCCATCACCCTATTTTTTCTTCATCCACATCCGATCCACCCATCATCCACGGGTGAATCGGGTGCTTCGCGGATGAAAATTATAGCACAATTAGTTTGATACTTTTGGTTTATTTTTCAGTTTTCATACAATCTTGCTTTTCATACTATCTTGCTTTACCATTATAATTTGATCTTGATCCCATTGTAATATTCCTCAACCTATTATATTGCTAACAGTTATAGTGATATATAGAGTGATGTTCAACATAGAAAGTGTCAATTATGTATAACGTAGTACAAAAATAACATTTTTGATACTAGGAATCATCGTTATTGTCATGTTGAAATTGAAAAAAAAAATTAATTCACTTTAGAAAAATAATAAAACTATTGGAAATAAAACTAAGTACTAGTAACGACATGAGTCAGGGGTATGTTATCACTGAACTACACAAAAAATAACTAATTTATAAACGGGTGGATGGATGGGTCGGGTGGTGGGTTGGACGTATGTCCACCCGAATTCGACCCGATCCATCCGTCACCCGATTAAAATCCGTGTTTTGTCAGTTTTTCATCCATATAATCGGGTCGGGTGGATGGATATCCATCGGGTTAGGGTGAAATTGCAAGCTCTACCTAAACCTAAACAATGACACAAACACACCCTTTTTCGTCCCTCAAATCGTTGTAACTCCCCATACCCCCGAAACCCGCCTGTCATCCGCAACCTTTTGCCCCTTTATTTCGATTTCAAACTCGGTTTTAGGGGGAAATCCATCTATATAAACCACCTTTGTTCACTTTTTTTGGTCGGGAGGAGTGGCGATCGTTTTGTTGGTGGTTTCCGGTCGGTTTTGTTGGTTTTATTTTCGGTCGGTTTTTGTGATTCTGTTTTCTCGGTCGTTGTTTTGGTTGGGTTCTGTCGGTCGGAGTTCTGAAAATCAAAAATCAAGAACAATCCGGGTCGGGTCGAGTCGGGTTCGAATCTGAAATGTCCTTCTTTGGTAGTTCCTAATTTTCATCTGAAATTCCCTTTTGTGTTCTTCCCATTTTCCGGTCACTCCAGGGTCTGTTTTTATTTTCGGATTAGTCGAATACGGGTCGGGTCGGTTATGCTTTTTGTTTTGGGTTGAAACCAGTGCCAAAAATCCGAAAATAAGGTTGGTTCTTATATGATTTATTGTTAATGATTATCTTTTTTTTTACCTTTGATTGATTATCTGAAATTTGCAATGGAAACAAATGTGTCTCGGATTCGTCACTATTTTTCGGTTATATGGCTATGCTACTGATTTTATATTATACAAATCGATTCGGGGTACTGTGTTGCTTTGCCTTGCTACAATTTTCTCGATTCTAATGTGTTGGACTGATTCTGTGTGATTTTCAATTTCCCGGTCATTAATTCGGGTTGGGTTGGGTCAGCCCGGGTTGGGTAAAATTTCCAGATTTTTGTGTTCAATATTTTGTTGTTGGTTATCTGAAAATTTGAGAAAACTGATTCGGGTCGGGTCAACCCAATTTGGGTAAAATTTCCAGAATTTTATTTAATATTTTGTTGTTGGTTATCTGAAAATTCAAAAAACAAAAGTGTTCGATTCCGGGTCGGGTCACTGTTCTGTCTCGGTCGAATTTTCAGAAGCATTCTGAATCCTGTTTTGGTTCAAAAAAATTCAGAATTCAGGTCGGACTATTTAATTGCGGACTGTTGGTTTATTTTTGTATTTGAACATCTTCTACGCGACTATTTTGTTATTTTACTGATTTGAACAAATACTACACTTAGGCTGATGAAATTGAATTTGAAGCCATGTCCCTTCGGAAAATGTTTCTTGGATTCAGTTTTCTTTTTACTGTTTTGGTATTATTTTTCTGATATGAACATGATACTATATTGGCCGATGAAAAAATATCTGTCGATTTTTTAGGCCTCCACAGTTGGAAAGACGGAAATAAAACTTCTAGGCAATGATGAAACTTATATTATTTTTTTATCCGAGAGACCAACATGTTCGGTAGGCAAGGCAACTAAAATGACCAACGAGTCATATGTTTGCATCCACGACGTGATTGAAATGATCTTTTCAAAATTTAAGTCTGAGTCTTCCGTAATAAAAACAACTACTGTTTTGGATACGAATTCGATGTTATTTATATTCAACTGTTTCTAACCGTTTGTTCGTGACAGTTTGCAAGACATATTTATGAAAGTTAAAGAAGATAAGATACCCCTCGGAGATGATTTAATGTTTTTTTTAAATTCAGTTTTATGTTATTTTGTATTGTAATATTATTGTACTCGTGAAATTATTGAAATGTTTAGAATAGGTAGACTTAGAATTAATTAATAGGGTAGTCAAAAATTGGAAACCCGTCGCTAGTCTATTTATTTTAGGCTCGATTAGTTTTAAAATCGGAAACTGCTAGTTTATCTATTTTAGGCCCGTCGCCCATACTTTCAAAACGTTAGTTTATTTATTTTAAGTTCGTTGCTCATGCCTTCAAAACGCTAGCTTATTTTTGAACTGTTCAGAATTTTCAAAACTATCGGTCACCTTTTATTCACACTATTGATCATACAAAATAGAGTTTTATTTTTATTTGATTCGTTATTAAAAAATGACTTCTAAAATATCACTTTTTCTGCATTATCAATAAGTTATTTTTCTTCTTACTAAATCATCTTGTATATATATTTATACGCAATGTCATACAAACGCATGTTTTATCCAAAAATCACTTTGCATATATTTTGTAAATAATGCAATAAAAAATGTGTGTTTTTTTAACAAATTACTTTGCATGTATTTTTGTGAATAATACAATACAAATATATGTTTCACCCAAAAAAATCACCTTGCACATATTTTTATCAATTTCCATACAAATGCATACTTTTTTAACTTTACATGTATTTTTTAATGCCATACAAATGCATACTTGTACAAAATAATCCTTTTATTAAATACTTGCAACATCATTTTAATTTTATATTTTTAAACATGCATTTTCTTAGCATAATAAGTAACCTGAGTTTGACCGAATAACAACAAGTTGGCAAATTTTAAAGGATGCCTAACCCCTTCCCTTTAAGATAATAAAGAACCCTTACCTAGAACCTCATTAGTTTCGCAGACCATAAAATTGGAGTTATTTTGTAGCATTTAGTTAACATTTAGGTGCCCTAATTCACCTTAGAATAATTAGGTGGTGACTCCTCAACAAAGCATTTTTTTATCCAATCTAGAGGGAATTGACGTCATCGCGTCGCGAGCTGCGGTAAAAAATGGGTGCGACAATGCTTTTAGCATAGAAATCAATAACATGAATATTCTTAACTACTAGGAGTAGAATAATTTATGAAGCAATATCACAGTTATATTTCGTTGCATGAAACATGCCAAAAGAAAAAAATAATTTGCCTTAACATACCTTCGTTTCGCTAAGGTAGAAGCAACGTGGCTGCAAAGAATTTTCCAGAGCACAAGATAAGATTTAAAGCACATGAAAAGGAGTAATCTTTCTTTTTCCTTGTTACTGGAACGAAGAGAAAAAAAATGGGCATTTGGTATCTTTGAAATGAAGAGGAAGTTCACTGGAGTGAAATGGGCAATTAGGAATGGCAAGAAGCACAATGAAATAGCAATCGTGCTATTAAAAATTGTAATGCCTAACTAGCCATTAAATGATTCTTAATGAGTGCCCATCATATTGTCTCCCACCAGCCAATTTTGGCGGTGGAGAGCCTCAATTAACGCCACACACACCACGTGTTACCCTACTCCACTAATTAAGTGACCTGCCTCCCTATAATTTATCAATCACATACATAATTAATTTTTTGATCTCAATTTACTTAAGTTTTAATAACTCATAAGACCTTCATATACTCAATGTCATAATTTTGTGATATGACACTAATCCATAGCCTTTTTGGGGGTATACAGCTGTTATTATTAATCTCATCGTTACACTTGTTACGTCCAAAATTATTTCGGGTTTAATCCTTTTATATACTAATTTTTTATGAGCATACCTAAACACAAATTTTCCCAACGCTCGAATCTATTCACACACACTATTTTACATACGCCTAGCGATTCAAACCGTAACCCAAAAGTACGGAATGTTACGGGTCAGGCCTTTGTCAATGCACGGCATAAGTATATTATTGACGTCCTTGAGGAGACAGGGATGATAGATTGTACATGAATGATGCTCCCGTGGATTCAAATGTTAAGCTTTTACTAGGTTTGGGATGTTCTTAGTGATTGCAAAAGATAAAGGAGGTTGGTTGACGAGTTGAACGATCTTACTGGTACTTGTGAACTGTTTGCCTTCTAGTTGAGTACTATAACTTAGTTTTTGGATTCTTCATGTGGAATCTACTCTAGGTAAAGGCTTAATTACAAGGATTATGTATGAGTAGATTGTTCGGTATACAGCACAAATTAGGCAAAGTTACCTTCTGATGGACGATGTATTTTTGGATAGTGTTGTAGTTGGAGATAATATTGGTATCTTAGAAGAGCAAGAAAAAATGTGATAGTAAAATTTGGTGCAGAAGTTGAATTACCGGTCGTGTCGGTGCCTGATAATGAACTCATATAAATCAATTAACTACTCAAAGAATTAAAGTTTCGAGAGATTGGTTGGATTAAACTTGTGTAATAATCCAGATACACTTCATAATGATAAGAACAGAAAAATAGACACACTTTGTGAACATTTAGAAAGTGATGCTCCCAGGAGCATTATTTCAAGTTTTGTAAATCAAACGATCAGTTTGCAAATATTTGTTAAATATAAAAGATATTCCGTGATATACACTTAATGTATATCACGGTTTTATGCATAAGTCCTATTCGGTTTTGTACATGTTTCCGTTATTTGTATAGTTTAGGTACTAATTTAGTGTAAGTATTATAATTGTACACTTACCATAATTATAGCAGTCTTGTACTACTAGAATATAGTTTTGGGATTAGAATAGAAATAAGTTTTTTATTATGGAAAGTTGTAATTTGTATATATACTATTTTCATTAATGAAAATAATCAAGTGATTATTTCTTTCATGGTATCAGAAGTCTAGATTCATATTTTCTCTCAATTTTTTGTCCAAACAGTCCGGATTTCGAGCTCGCTTCATCGGTTTCCGTGCCCGAAAATTATTTTTTCTTCCCAAAATTTTCTTCCAAATCTCTTTCTCACGTTGTTCGTTGCTATTATGGCTAAGAACACGTTTCACGCTGCCCTTACAGTGTCTAACATCAAGAATCACATCCCTCTTATTCTTGAAATAGAAAATGTCCAATATGTGACGTGGGCCGAACTGTTCAAAATTCACACACGTTCGTATCAAGTCATCCATCACATAATCCCTACGGCTCCTGAGGATACGGAGGTGCCTAAACGCGAGGGTGATCCTAAGTTGTGGACAACTTTTGATGCCACCGTCATTCAGTGGATTTACTCCACTATTTCTATCGACATGTTACAGATGATTATTGAGTCGGACGCTACGACGATGGCTGCTTGGGATAGGCTGCGTGACATATTTCAATATAATCAAAATTCCAGAGTTGTTACACTTGAGCAGGAATTTTCCCACGTCCATATGAAAAATTTCTCAAACATTTCAGCGTATTGCAAAAGGTTGAAAGAATAGGCGGACCAACTCCGCAACGTTGGTGCGCCGATTAACGACGATTGTCTTGTTATCCAGATGGTTGTTGGCCTCTCCGAGGCCTATAGTAGCGTTGGTACTCTCCTTCGTCAAAGTAATCCTCTCCCAAAATTCTATCAAGCCCGTTCCATGCTTACTTTGGAAGAAGTCGGCTTGGATAAAAAGGCGACTACTAGTACTAGTCCCATGGTCATGATGACGTCCTCCACTAATTCTCATAATTTTGGTAACAATTCGTCCCCAAACCGGTCTCAAGGGGGCGGCAAAAATAGTCGGAAAAATAATGGCAAACATAGCGGGGACAAACGGGTGGTAACAACGGCAGTAACGGTGACAGTGGGACCTACCACAACAACAGTGGGTCATAACCCAACTGGTTCCAGCCTTGGGCCCCCTGGCCGTGGGACTGGGCTAGTGGGCAGTGGCCCAACAACCCTTATTTTGCTGGGCCTCCAACTCACGGGCAGTGGGTTGGGTAGAATTTCAGGCCCAACTCACAACAACCTAGTTATTTTTGATGCAGTGATGGGCCGGGGCAGCAAGGCGGGGTGCTTGGGCTTCGACCTCCGCAGGCCCACTATGCAGCTGGCCTCACTCAGACCGACATTGAAGTCGTGATGCACACACTTGGTTTAACTCCACCAGAACTGAATTGGTACATAGACACCGACGCCACTACCCACATGACATCCTATTCAGGTACTCTCTCATCTTATTCCAATTTGAGCAACCCTCGTGGCATAATTATTGGTAATGGTAATTCTATTTCGATTCGTGGTTATGGTCATAAAACTTTGTCTCCCCCCATCCACCCCTTGTCTTGAAAAATACCCTTCATGCCCCTAAATTGATTAAAATTTTGGTGTCTGTCCGTAAATTCACCACTGATAATTCCATTTCTGTTGAATTTGATCCGTTTGGGTATTCTGTGAAGGATTTCAAGACGGGGAGTCCTCTCATGAGGTGTGATAGTAGGGGAGATCTTTATCTTATCACGCCAAGTTCCGGTTTCTCTAGTCAAGCCTTGCCATCAACTTTTATTGCCCTCGCTCCTTCCTTGTGACATGCTCATCTAGGTCATCCGGTGTCGTTTATTTTGTCTTTTGTAGATAAAAATGATTTTATTTCTTGTTGTACTCCGAATTGTCAATCTTGTTCTTTAGGAAAAATTGTTAGATTGCCTTTTGTAGACTTTAATTCTCATACTTTAATGTCATTCGATATTATTCATAGCGATTTATAGACATCTCTTGTTCTTAGTTTTTCTTTGGGTCATCGTTATTATGTTCTATTTTTGGATGATTATTCTAATTTTATGGACTTTTTCGATAGCGAAAAAATCTCAAGTTTTTTCCACGTTCTTAAAATTTAGAGCATTCATTATAACCCAATTCGAATGGAAAATAAAAAATATTTAATGTGATAATGGCAAAGAATATGATAATGGTGTATTTTGGGAATTTTGTGGTAATAATGAGATCAATTTTCATTTTTCTTGTCCGCATACGTCTTCACAAAATGGGAAAGCTGAACGTAAAATTCGTACCATTAATAACATTGTCCGAACTTTATTGATTCATGCTTTCGTACCTCCTTCATTTTTGCATCGTGCTCTACAATTGGCTACCTATCTTCTTAACATTCTTCTCTCAAAGGTTTGACATATTCTTCCTCTCTTCAAATTTTATATAATAAGACTCCTTCGTATTTTCATCTTAGGGTCTTTGGGTGCTTATGTTATCTGTTGTTTTCGTCCACCACAATTAACAAACTTCAGGCCCATTCAACCCCTTGTGTGTTTTTGGTTTATCCGTCTAATCATCGTGGTTACAAATGTTTTGATTTATCGTCTAATAAAATCATCATTAGTCGCCATGTTATTGTTGATGAGTCCCAATTTCCGTTTACTAAAGTGTGTAGTCCCGTGCCTAGTTCGTATATTTATTTGGATGACAGTATATCTCCATATATTATCCACTATTTATCGGACATGTCCCGCACCCCGAATCCGCTTGCGGGTCCACTGCCCACTGGTCCTCCTGTTACGACACCGTCTCCAATTTTGGGCCCAACATCGGGCTTCTATCCCGCCCGATTCGCCAAGTTTCTTTTCGTAATCTGGTCCAACATCGCCCAATCCTTGCTTCCGATTACGCCCGGTCCATAATACTTTTCTCGGGTCGAGTACTGGCCTAATCTCTATTTCCAGTCTCGGACCCAGTTACTGATTTACTGCCTGCTGGCTAGACCGTCACATGTCTATATAATTCCCAAAATCCGCCCAATTCTCCCCCGAGTCATAGATCAGTCAGTCGTAGTCAACGGGGTATTTTTAAACCAAAGATATTTTAATTTAAATTATAATGTTCTTAAATCCCCTTTACCCTGTAACCATGTGTCTGCTTTAAATGACCCGAATTGGATAATTGCTATGACCGACGAATATAATGCTCTTATTGATAATAAGACGTGGGAGTTGGTGCCCCGTCCATCTGGTGTTAATATTATTCAGTCTATGTGGATTTTTTCTCATAAAGACAATTCTGATGGTTCTTTTGCGAGGCATAAGGCTCGTCTTGTATGTGATAGTAAGACTCGGTGTGTGGATTGTGGTGAGACATTTAGTTCGGTGGTCAAGTCGTCTACCATTCGCACTCTGCTCAGCTTGGCTCTTTCAAAAGCATGGCTCATTCATCAGTTAAATGTGAAGAATACTTTCTTACATGGTGATCTCAAGGAAACAATCTATATGCATCAGCCATTGGGGTTTAGGGATCCCAAATATCCTTATCATGTCCGTTTGTTGAAGAAGTCCTTGTATAGGCTTAAGCAGTCTCCACAGGCTTGGTATAAGAGGTTTGCTGACTATGTTCCGACTATTGGTTTCTCTCACAACAGGTTTGATAATTTATTGTTCATATATCGTCGTGGTTCTTCCTTGGCTTATAAACTATTATATGTGGATGATATTATCTTGACTGCCTCTTCTGATGCATTACGCCAGTCTATCATGACAATGCTCAGGTCTGAGTTTGCTATGAAAGACTTGGGGCCCTTGAGTTACTTTTTGGGGATTGTTGTCACTCGTATGCAGGTGGGCTGTTCTTATCCCAGAGTAAGTATACATTTGAGTTCATTAAGAGGGCTGAGATGTCATCCTGTAAGTCCACTTCCACTCTGGTTGATACTAAACCCAAGTTGTGTGTTGCGGCTGGCTCACCCTATGAGGATCTGACCTGCTATCGCAGTCTTGCAGGGGCTCTTCAGTAACTTACTTTTACAAGACCAGATATTATGTATGTTGTCTAACAGGTGTGCTTGTTTATGCATGATCCCAGGGTTGAACACATGAATGCGCTCAAACGCATTATTCGATACATCCAGGGAACACTTGACTATGGTTCACATCTATATCCGTCTTCGACGTCTACACTTGTCTCGTATACATATGCTGATTGGGGTGGTTGTCCGGATACCAGATGTTCCACGTCCGGCTATTGCATGTTTCTTGGGAATAACTTGGTCTCATGGTCTGCGAATAGGCAGTCGACTTTATCCCGATCTAGTGCAGAGGCCGAGTATCGAGTGGTAGCCAATGTGGTCTCTGAATCCTGTTGGTTATGTAATCTTCTTTTAGAGCAGCATTGTCCTATTCAGAAAGCTACCTTGGTTTATTGTGATAATGTTAGTGCCATCTACCTTTCGGGAAATCCGGCTCAACACCAGAGCACTAAACACATCGAGATGGACATTTACTTTGTTAGCGAAAAGGTAGCTCGTGGACAAGTACGCGTCTGCCATGTCCCTTCCAGGTATCAAATTGCAGACATCTTTACAAAGGGTTTCCCTCTGTCATTTTTTAAGATTTTAGGGACAGTCTGAGTGTTTGAAGACCACTCGCTATGACTGCGGGTGTGTGTTAAATATAGAAGATATTCCGTGATATACACTTAATGTATATCACGGTTTTGTGCATAAGTCCCATTCGGTTTTGTTCATAAGTTTTCGTTATTTTGTATAGTTTAGGTACTATTTTAGTGTAAGTATTACATTGTACACTTACCATAATTATAGGAGTCTTATACTACTAAAATCGGATTTTGGGATTAGAATAGGAATACGTTTTCTATTATGAAAAATTGTAATTTGTATATATATTTTTTTCATTAATGAGAATAATCAAGAGATTATTTCTTTCAATATTCACCAAGTTGATTACCCGTCCTCTAACTAGCTAAGTATGTGGCAAGTTTGGTATATGCAACTTGTATGTACCCACTTGAGGAGAAGTAACCCTTCTGATGGATAAAGTTAGATGTCGCTAGCCAAAATTTCAGTGTTAGTATTTTACATTCAACCTAAGTGACCCTTCTGATTTAAGGTTCCCGGCATTGCCTAATTTACAACTGACTATTCTGTTATTCATATTAGTACATTAAGGGCTATACACATTGCTTGATGATCGTTTAACTTTTATTGTGTCCACATATTAGATTTAACTTTTTTGGTTGTTAATTCTTCTCCGGGAACGGTAATATCACCTATAGCTGGCAGGTTGGTCCCAGGACGTGCACTGCTTAGCTATGGTAAGTGCAACTTTTGTACCTCAAAGGAACATGCAAAGTATAAACTTCTAATGGACTCTTTTATTCTGCAGGGTTGCATTGTGCCCAGCTAGCTGGTATGTTAAAAATTGCTTGAAAAAATAGTTCCACATGTTGATAGGCAGTAACTATGCTCCTTTGGTCTAAGAGCACCATATATTTGTAATATTTGCTAATAGGGGCGACTACTCTTGTAGTAGTTTAATTTTTTCTTATCTTTGCATATGGTTAAGAAAGGAAGGCTGGAAGGTGTTTGGTCCAAAATAAATGCGGAGTGTGATATAAAAGCTTGATTCCTCTCTTGCATATTTGATTTTGATAATCTTTCTCATGCCAGAAGAATCAGTGGTATGAACATATGCCTCGAAAACGAAAATGGAGAATAATTTAGAGTATGGCATATAATAATCAGATTTCCTAGAACAGTCCTATGATGGTAGAACTAAACTTCCTCTGCACTTAATTGTGTTGTCACTGTACATGTATCGTTATCCCCTTGTAGCATATTTGGCATCTTGGTTAGTATTTGTGCATCCTTTATGATCAAAAAGTTTCATTTCATAATTCAAGTGTACTTGTTCCTGCAGGATTACCTCACCAAGTCTAAAAGCAAGCAGCATGGATATTGGATACTCTCAAGAATGACAACCAAGTTGAGAGACATGGCAGTGAGAACATAATAGCTCAGGATCAGCAGTACAAGGTATAATATCATTTAAACCAACAAAAGTTGTATCGATTTCAACAATTTCAAGCCATCATTTGCAAATTGGATGCAGGATGCAATGGAGAAGTTACTAGCATTCGATGCTCAAAAAGGTTATCTGCTCCACTTCTTTGAAGAGATTTTTTCAAGCCAATCCTAAAAGGAGTATCATATTCCTTTGAATTGTCTTTCATATTCACTTGTGATTAGGATATGTATGATCAATGATGCAACTGTATTCTTGAATCTTTTTGTGGGACTCGTAACGTAATGCAAAGTCGGTATCTTTTCTCTCAAGTCGCTTTGAGGCAAAGAAGTTGGCTAATATGATAAAGGAGACTCCAATGTCTTCAGAATGGCTTTCGTTTACTTATTTTGTAACATAATCATAATCTCAAATGCCACTTGCAACTCTTCAATAAAAAGAAAAACTATTTTTTTTTTATTTTTCCAAGCCTTGGTGGATAGAGTTACTCAATACCTGTGCTGGTAGGAGGAAGCAGGAATTCGAAGAATTAGTTGAAGTGTATTCAAGCAAGCTTGGATACCACGGTTATAACAAAATGCCATTTGCAAACTCTTGAAAGATGATTTGAATTGGGTAGGTATGGGAAGTGAATTAACGTGAGGATAAATGTGTTTTAAGTTTTAACTACTCTGAGGTATAGCAATGGTTATAAATTTATGAAGTAACACCTTTATTTTCTAGACCATATAGGTGCTTAAAGAGTGTTCTATATGAGAATAAGACTAGAACTTGTAGTTCTATTAATTCTTGACAAGTTATTTTTAATTTGAAAGCCGCTTAAAAATGTTCTAGATTAAACTTAAAACCAGAAAAAATAACATTGTTTTTAGCTTAATGGACTTTTCAATCATTTGTATCAGAATGAAGTGCGGAGAGAGAGAGGGAGATCACATATAGATAACAGAAAATACATACTCTATGACATGTTCCTTTTAAATAAATTTAATTTCACTTAGTCCTGATTATTAATTAATGCGTGTTCTCGTTTTAACTTGTGACGGTTAGAAATTGCTTAATTTGGTCAAACAATTGTAAGGATTTCTTTTCAAACTCTCTTTTGGTAGAACAAAGGCTAAAATACTTCCTCCGTAACAATTTATGATGTAGTTTGATTAGGCACGGAGTTCAAGAAATAAATGAAGACTTTTAATTCTTGTGGTTTAAAACACGCCAACAATATTTGTGTGGTTATAAATCATCTCGTTAAGCGTAAAAGGTGCTCCCTCAATCCCATATCACTCATCTACTTTCCCTTTTACACGTACTTTAAAAAATCATAAATAAAAATATATTTTTACTACATTACCCTTATCTCTATCCAATTAATTATACTTTAATCAATATTAGTTACTTTAAAAAATAATTAATGTTAAGGGCAAAGTAGGAAAAAATCAATTAATTCTATCTTGATTTTGTAAATGGACAAGTAATTTGGGACGTGTATTTATAGTAATGTAGACAACTAATATGAGAAGGAGAGAGTAACGTTTTAAGTTAATTATTGTCAAATAAAAAATGTGTCATTTTTTTGGGAACTGACTAAAAATGAAAGTTTGTCATATAAATTGGGACAAAGGGAGTAGTGTTTAGTACTTGTCATTTTTTGGTAACTTTATAGTGTTTTGAAGAAATTCTTAAGTCATAAAAATCTATAATAATATCTAAGTGAAAGTTGGAACAAGTAATTTATATCTATATATATTATAAAGTTAGACATAGCTATGGCTGGCATTCACATTTATATTTTTTCTCCTTTTTTGCTATTTATAATCATTTTTCATTCTTTTAAATCATTCATTCACTATATTTAAGGCCACTATATGTTTATTACGTACATAATAGGTCTAAAACCTACCGTTTTCCTCCTAATTATTGAGCGAAAGGTTATGCCTAGATGTTCTGTATTACGGGTCAATCCTACTCTACTAGCGTTAATAGGCAACATAGGGGAAGAAGCGCTATATTTAGGAATCAACAACACGAAAACTTTGTTCGTTTGCTTTCTTTTGTTTTCCCTAATAAAGTCACTGACAACAGTTTTCTTTTCTTAATTAATAGAGCATACGAATTCTTCTATTATTTAAGTTGGAAAAAAGAAGGTTGCATCAATCTACCACTTTCAATTTGTTCATCGAATTAAATTGTTGCATATGATAGAGTGGTATGGTATTCTTTTGTTCTTCCAATGATTTAAAGGAGATATTATTTAATTTCTGCTGTTTGTAAAATTGAAATAATGTGATTTTACTGTTATCTCAATATTTAAACAACAGAAAGACATAATCAATTTTAGTTTTTTGCTTCCATTTAGATCACTCAACAACATTAGCAGTTTTCTAATGATGTTTAGTGTTTGAAGGCAGAGGATGCCAACTGCATAAATCTAAAGGAGTATACAACTTGGAGAGAAGATACATGTAATATTTGTGTAGTTAGTGTATAACCTTTTCAAAAACTGTGGGGAAGAGCACATGATGCACGGAAAGAAATTTTATCGACACCAGTAAGTTCTTTATACTGCTTAATTGACTTTTTTTGCAACAAAATATATTGTTCGTGAGGGAGAGTACTTTTGGTATGTCATAGTATTTCAATTAATTATGCTTCGGTTTCTTCTACCCTTTATCGAAATTAATATTCTTGGTCAGTTTTTTTCCTATGTTGTCCGCCTTTTAGTTGCTGTTACGACACTAATATACTTGAATTTTCAGGCTTATAACTTAGGGAGGTGTTCATATTCGTTGATTATCTGCTATATTTGACTTTTTTTATCTGTTCATTATTTTTTCTTTTTTACTTCAGGTTTTGACGAACTATGAATCCAAGCATGAGAATTTCTGTGAAACTTTTTTCTTTCTTTCTTCTTCGTTTGTTTAGCTTAACACAATATAAAGTAAGTACATATCTTTTGGTCTTAATGTCAAATTTTTATTGCCTTCATATTATGAATCGTTTCTATGAAGTGTTAAAGCTAACCCAAAATAGGTATATATGTAGTTTATTCAATTTACGGAATTAATTTTACATGTAAATTTTTGTATCCTTTTATCTTGACTAAATTTTATAAAAAGAATTATTGAAATTCATTAATTTGTTTTCACAACAGCGCGAAGCGCGGTCAGATTTAGTTTGGGTGTAAGAAATTTAATTTTGGCTTATAATGAGGAATGCCAGGGATTAGAAATTATATTAGAAATGTAGCATATTGGTTTATATTCGGTATAGCCCAGTTGGGAGAGCGTCAGACTGAAGATAATGAAGGTCGGGTGTTCCATCCACGCTCACTGCAAGTGTTTTACCTTGCATTTTTGATGTCCTCATTCATGCTGTTTTTTTTAAATCTTTTGATGTCTCTTCATTCAGTCTGTTTTTATAGAGCAAAATGTGGACATTTTTATTCACCGACTTCACATGCTCATGAACAGGCCTAATTCAGATATGAGACTTAACAGGCGTTTGGCTATAGATTTCAAATATTCATCATTTTATTTAAAATTAATAAAGTTAGAGTTGAAGAAAGAATTGTGTTTGCTAGCACTCTATTTGAAATTTATAAAAATGAAGTTGAAAAACAAATTTGAAGCATTTTTCTAAATTTTGAATTCCAAATTAAATTTAAATTTTTTATAACCTAATCACTGACTTTGAAATAAAGTGAAAAATTATTCCTAACAAAAGTGAATAATTCTCTCGAAACTGTAGGTAATACGGGTAAATAGAATGCAAATCAAATTGTTTTGCCATGTCAAAAACTGCAAGTCCGAGGACGGACTAACTTGCACTCAATCAACAGAAAGCAAACCATATATGTCTCAGCTCTTGTTTTTAATGACCGACTGGAGATTTTCAGTGGTGCATGACTAGAAACTGAACGACTAATGTGTTCATTTCTCTACCCATCTCCACTCAATGAATCCTGAATTTAAACTTGTAAATTGAACCTTTAAATCTTCCAGCAATAAATATTCTTAAAGTTATGAGTACATATTAACTATGTATTGTAATTTTAATAAACTAAAATATTGGTTCCTATAAAACGGATTCAAACCGTGAAAACAGATTCTTGAAGAAATACAAGGTAAGGCTGTGTACAATACTCTTGTGGTCCGGCCCTTCACCGAACCCCGTGCATAGCGGTAGCTTAGTGCACCGAGCTGCCCTTTTACTGGATTCATATGAACTCCGTAACGTCAAGCTACATCAACCCCTGAGAGTATGGTATAGTTCAAACTCATGACGTGTTTAATTATATATGTCTCAGCTCTTTAGAAATTAGAATCATTCAAAAATTATCAGCATGTAACAAGATCAAAATCAACTTTCCCAGCTAATTCTAGCAAGAGCTATACTAAGTAGGATACAAGTCTATTCAAGAGTAGACGAAGTATAATTCGGCGCAGTAAGTCCTTTCTAGATGTTGGAACAACCTACGAAAACCAGTAACTCGAAACTGGAAAGTTTGTATAAATCCATTACAGTACAAGGGAAAATAAAGAAAGGTAAATCTAATAACTCTGTGTCTTGAAGGAATTCTCAATCAGTTGCAACAGGACTTGAAAATTCTCTACCCTTCTCTGCGGACAAAGTAGAGCTTACCCATGACATGAAGGACTGCAACAAAAGCAATGAAACCAATGCTCATAACAAGCACAACATTAGGAGAAATCTTGAGTCCTGGGGAATCATCAGTATAGAATTGGAGCATAGTTCCACCGGTTCCTCCAGCGGCCCCACCACCACTAGTTGTCCTCCTACGCCGTAGGTTGGCAGCAGCTGCTGCATTACTACCTCTCTGTGGACCACCTCCACCCAATGCCATTTCTAATCATCATTTTTCAAAGTAAAAAGTCAAACTTTAGTTAAGGTATAGCACCACGAGAATCTTTGAACACAAACTAGCACTGCAAGTGCTCAAACGCAGTGAACAAAAGACAATACAATTAAACAACAACAACAACATATCCAATGTGATCCCCCACAAGTGGGTCTGGGGAGGGTGGGTGTACACCCAATGCCCTTTCTAATCATCATTAACGAAAGTAAAAATCAAAAACTTTAGTTAAGGTATAGCACCACAAGAGGATCTTTGAACACAAATTAGCACTGCAAGTGCTCAAAGGCCGTGAACAAAAGACATTACAATTATACCCAATGTGATCCCACAAGTGGGGTCTGGGAAAGGTTTACACCTACCCAATAGACCCTAGGCTCAAAAAACATTTTTCAAAAAATGTTTGAAGAGTACAATTAATCAATAATGTAACCAAAATTCTAAGGGAGAATCAAGTTCTTCCTTGCATATGTTAGAAAAGTATAAAGCTGTCGTCGCCTTTGGACATGGTGCAACTAGAAAACCTTTTCTTTTTCTCTGAGTTCTTTATCTCTTTAATATCTATTACTTATGACATATCAGACAGTATTAATGTGTAACTTAACAATAAACGATTAAAAGTAGGTATTGGTTCTACATTGAAACCTAATACATAAGAGTTTCAGTAACAAAATTCTGAACCATCACCTTTGCTAATGATTCAAAGGGAATCCAAAGGGCATTGAATATTTTTTACTCCAATTTGGAATTTCCTAGTAAACTGGTCCTAGGAGTTCTACTCAGGTTTTAACTATGATAATACTGATACCAATTTCATCTACAATGGTTAAGACCGTTAAAAATGGACATGCTTTTCCTAGTAAGATTACAGTTTCTGTTATACTTTACAGAAGGCCCCAAGGAGATTTGGTAATGTAGGGTTCAGAGACAGTGGCTGACAATGGATTATTTGCTCCAAGAAAACAATGGATTCTGTTAAGCCTCACAAAAAGAGGGAAATTGGGAGGAAAAAAAGAAGAATTTACGCAATTTTCTTTTCTAAGAAAGAGATCATAGAGATTGATGGCGCTTTCAACCAGCCCCGCCTAGAGTGCAGCCTGCCTGCTGAAGACCATAATGTATGTAACTCAGGGGAAATGAAAGCAAAATTCGTTCAGATCCTTCCACATGTTTAATCTTTTTGTAGAGTAGGGGTATGTGGGTGCTCTATCTAGAATCCACCATGTTAGAAATCTTAAAGTAAAGAGGTTGATTGTGCTTCGTGTCTCCCAAGAGCATATTGTTTTGAGTGAGGGTAACGTTTGCTATCACCTAAGGTTCAAGTATAAGCTAATCTTACATTCAAAGTAGGTAGCACAAATCAAATCAGAAGACCGACCAAAACTCACATCCATATACAAATGACTTTTCTTTTGTAAACACATAACTTATCGCTCTATGGTCTACACCATATATACTACAAGTAAACAACAATACCAACAACTATATAGGGCCCATTATGCCATGGTTTGCACCTATTTTTACTTTTTTCACTCCAAATTACTCATACAAATTAAGTTAAAATAGTTTCCAAATAACTTCAATTTTCAAATACCATTTTCAACTTTTTTTTTTCAAATTTCACAAATTTTATACCCAAACGCCTACAATGACCCTCAATTTTGAACTAGATTGGATGCGCTTACAAATCCTCAATAACCATCTCACTTTGGGCATATACAGATATCATAAAATTGCAGAATAAACACATACTGCAAATCAATAGGTAAAGATCTAATATACGGTTACCATCAAATCAGAATTTCGCATAAAACCCTAACCGATCCAGAAGTATCGAGTCTAATTTCCATCAGATAATAGAACTCTGGACTCAAATTCAACATTTTACGTCCTCCAAATTTCAGATCTCGATACATGCATATGAACATTTAATGTCAGTTAAAATTCAAATTTGTTCCAATTAACAATCCAATTACATGCACATAAAAAGTAGCTCTATCCACGCATAAATAAAACGTAAAATTGCATATAAAAAAACATAAATTGAAGATCAAAGAGAGAAGAAACTTACTTTAGATTGTTATTTTTTTGAGATTAGGGACAGATCTAATATAAGATTTGGCGATGAAAATGAAAGAAAACTTTGAGTCGTTATGTTAGAAGAAGACACGGAGGCTTTACCAATCACCTTTTGACACGTAATCCCAAGACTGATATTTTGGGCTTGGCCAGATGACAGGAAAAAATTGTAAATTTTAGGCGAGTCCGTTGCATTTACATCCTTACCGTATGTCCTTCTATCCTGTTTTTTTTAATAATTTGCATTCTAATCTTTTTATTTTTTATAAAATAATAAAATCACTTTTTTAAAATAATGTAATGAAAACAAAACTCAAATATAAATTTAAAAAATAACATAAAATTAGAAAAAGAGCTCAATTAGAAAAGATAATAAAATTGGAAAATAGAATGATCGTTATGACTTCTTTGATATTTTAGGAAGGGCGCTAAGGTTAACGTACGTGATCTGAATCAGTGTTCTAAAATTTAGACTGCAAAAACTATGAGATCCACCGTCATACTATTTAGCATTTGTATGTGAGAAAGAATTGATTGCTTATATACCTATTCAAAAAAATTAAAAGCTGATGGTCTTTTCCACAATTCTACCGATGATGACCCACATTAACATCTCAAAAATTGCATTGGTGAGTGTCAAACGCACCGGCAGAACCATGTGTCAATAGATGCAATACGGTTAAGGATTTTCAAATATCTAACTGGTGAAGTAAGAACTTCGCTTCATAGTTTACTGTCGAACTTTATCTACACTTAGAGTGACCCAATGAGTGTCTTCTTCAAGAAATGGTTCCCGTCAAGCAAAAAGGTTAAGCTTAGAGATAAGATTTTCTACTTCAAGCAACTTCCGGTGGCATAATTATTCGAAGCATGGGAGAGATTCAAACAATACTTGTTGAAATCACCAAATCATGGCTTTCGGGATAACATATTGTTGGAGAAGTTTTACGCAGGGTTGGACCCCATGACCCAATCTGTGACAAACAATGCGGCTAATGGGTGTTTCATGGACAAGACATTTGCACAAACCACTCAAATTCTTGATAAGATTGCTACACGTAATCAAACATGACACTCAAGCGGCACGAATGATGTGGTATATGGGTCTCCTTCAATTCTTCGAATAATGTGGTCAAGGAGAATCAAGAGAGAGACCAAGTGATTGCCAATCTTGCTACCACGTCAACAAGAGAAGGTGAATGTGGTAGAAGAAGTATAACCATTATCGAATGCTAATTACCAACCCCAAGAGGGTCAATATCAAGAAGGACCTCCAATGCAATATGAGGACGCAAGTTATGCCAACAATTCACAAGGAGGTATCAAAGGCAAAATTACCAAGGGTCAGTGTTGACACCTAATTTTTACCGTCCAATATTTTTATAAAACTTTTTTTTTGTTTCTTTTGGTGTGTGGTCCGAGCTTGAGAGGTATTGGAGGAGCTTTCCACTCTGGATCTCGAACAAGGCTGCGCATCAAAAAGGTAAGATCAAATTTCTCTTATTTTATTTCTTTTGTTTTCTGTGTGTGTATATTTTAGTTAAATGTCTAGTTATTGAAGTATGGTAGCTTGTTGCCATGGTTTGATCATGCTTAGTCTTATAGGTGTAGAAGTGTTTTGCTGAGTAGTTACAATCAGTTTGATACAACAAAAAATGCTCATTTGTATGACTATGTATGTTGGTTAATTATGCATGATTAGGGAATATTTTAATGATCAATATTATTATTTTAGATATCTAATTAAGTTAACTGATTATTGATTAGCTATTAGAGTAAGTTACTTAGTTTTCGGTTGTCTGCTAGGTCAATACATGTATGGAAGAGTTGTATTTGACTGGTTAATTAGGTGTACTATATGATGATGAAGTTGTCTTGGTGTCTGTTTAGAGGTAGAAATCATGATGTAACATAAGTTAGGTCTTAATATTGTTAGAGGAACTGTAATGTGGATTTGTTTAATTGTCTTGATTTTTTATTAATTATTTGATCATCATATGTTGGGGTGGCCAGTGGGCCGGGTTCGGGGAGGGGCGGGGGCGGGTCCCGGCAGGACGGGACCCGGTGGGACTGGTGATTGGGTCGGGTTCGGGGTTGTGGCTGGACAGGCCGCCGTCCCGTCTCTCATCCCGCCAAAAAGGGGGTCCGGTATTGGCGGGGCAGGGCGGGGTCGGGTCGGGACCCTTTTTTTTGGCACTTAATATATATAAACACTTCAATAATTGAACAAAATAGTGTAATAAAAACATCGCAAGGCTGTTTTTGTGCCTCTTATATTATTTAATAGAAATATGATTTTCTTGTAATACAATTTCAAAATTGGAAAAAAAATCACATATTTATAAACACCTTTTCTAATTTCTTCACAATGTCTTGTGGTTCTTCGGTTGAAATTGGAATTTGTTGGTCAAATTGGTCGACGTCGCTTCCACCTCCGTCGAACAAGATTTCGTTGTAGTTTTCGTCATATTCTCAGTTGATCTCCTGTTGACCGCACCTTCTACGTTCTGCTCGTATCCAATCTCTGAATAAAACTGCAATCTCCAAGCTGTTTCCCACTAATGAGTATCTGTGCTCTCCTATTTGAAATCTTCCGGTAGAAAAAACGCTTTCAGACGTTGTTGATGACGCTTGAATGTTCAACATATCTCGGGCAATCTTTGATAGTGTCTGAAATGTCTTCTCATTTTCCCTCCATTATTTAAGCAAGTCTTCACGTCCTTCTTTATTGAGAACTGTTGCGTACGGTACAACACCGTGCAAAACAAAAACATCAAACTCGCTAACTTGATTAGCAGTGGTACCAATAAACATTTTATTTCTAAGGCTTTCAATACTAGCCGCAAAAACATCATGTCTTTTATAAGGTTATACTGAAGAAGATGGTATAGAAGTCGGTTGGTTGCTAGCATTTTCTTGTTGGTAATGCGTATATACTATTTTGCATTCATCGTGTATGATAGACAAAACTTCTTTAGTTGGTTCCTTAGGTGGTTGTTCATTTGGATTTTTTTGGAGTTGGGGGTGGAAGTACTGCTATACAATCATAAATAGTTTCAATAAGTGCTTTACAACCGTCTATTTTAATAGTTGGATTTAATACAACACCAATAATATAAATAGTGGGAATAGGAAAAAAAATTGATGAACATTTTTTAATAGGTGTCTTATAAGATAGTTTTTCCATATATTCATTAAGTAACAAAAATATTAGAGCTATATAAAATAACATAGTTGTAATAGTAGGATAATATATACCAAAAAATTCTTTAGTTGCTTGAAAAAATTTCTCTAAAAATAAAATAAGTTCTGAAATTTTTCTCAATCATTATCTATAAGCATATCAGTTGGATTTTGATTATGGGCGTTAAAAAATAAAGTTATAGGTCTTCTATAATCGTAACCAACAAGTAGTTGTTTATATAGAAAGTTTCACCTAGTCGCTATTTCTTGAAATTTTTTTCTATAAGGTAGTCCACAATCGTGACAAGTTTTTTTATATTCTTTTTTTCTTTGTATTCTATTACTTTTAAAAATAAAGTTTATAGCAAATTGTACTTTATTAAGAATGTCTTCAAAAAGTGATAGACCATCATTTACAACTAAGTTATAAATATGACACACACATTTTATATGAAAATAATTAGGAAAATATGAAGTTAATAGATTTTTTAAAAGTCTCGCATAATTATTAAAAGAAACATTATCTTCTATATTTGTCTATTGTGAGAACCTGTCTGTCTATCTTCAGAACTGCTACTCCCTTATCTTTGGTGCTCTTTTCTGTATGAAAGCCCAGAAAGGATTGTAAAAATTCTCTCCCTGTCTTTCTTGCATCTTTGATTTCATGTTAAATTGATCAACTGTTTCAACTCTTTTCTCTAGCTTTGATTAACATACACCCCCACCCAAAAGCTATCAAGCATGCCCCCTTTTCTACTCTAGTCTTATGGACAAGGGCTATTTGTTTGTTTTTCTGCAAAGTATTGTGAATGAGCATGTCCGTGGCATCTGTTACGATGAGTATACAATGGTAGATATGAGGACCTAGGCATACACTATGTGTATATCATGGTGTATATCCTTATATATCCCTGAATATATATATATATATATATATATATATATATATATATATATATATATATATATATATATTGGGCCAATCTGTCCTCCTTAAGGCCGATAATTTTAAATGATGGGATTGTGTGTCTACCTTTTGGGCCTGATTGCTTTCTTCCTAAATCGCAACAGTTAATGTACACGACTGTATAGACATGTCTATTTATTTATATATTGATAAGTTTTGGAAGTTTTGGGTATCCTCTAACTCCCTGGTGTGTTTCCCCTCCATGCATGACCCATGGGCCTGGTGGGCCCACTCTTCTCTAAATTGCAATACCTCGAGTCTGTTGGGCTTGATGGCCCAACTTCTATATTTGTTGAGTCCGAAAGCTGCAGAAAGCCCAGCCATAAGTGAAAATGGCCTAGAAAATAGACGTTTTTATTTTTGCGAAAAATTGGTGGGTCGGTATACCCACCAATCCGCTTCGCTTATTTTATTTTTATTTTATGTTATGATATTTGTAAAAACATTAATATTATTGGAACCTTAGGGTATAAAACTAAGTGAAATTCTTTACATCTTTGAATAAATAAGAATTTTTTTCAGCTGAATAAATGAAAAAGAATGATTTATTTTATATATATATTCGGCTATTTGTACATGTACACGTTTAAATTAATCTCTTTAATAAAAAAAATGCATATGGTATTAAATGAAAAAATGTTCCTTTTTCTATAATTTTTTTGTCACCTTGTCTTTAAAGGAATAAAAATGAGAAAAGATTAATCTTAAAAGGTTTGTTTTTATATAAAATGATGCTATCTAATTTTCGGAATAAGTTTAAATAATCTCCAAGATATTTTGGTAAAATCCCTCTTATGATTAGAGTTCGGAAAAAAGGAAAAAGAGAAGGATGTTGGTTGACCTTCTCTTTTTTAATAAAACATTCATTTTTACAAAGTACTATTTTATTAAACACTTTTTTATAAGATAAATGTTTTACAAAAAGATTAAACTAGTCTTTATTATCCCTTTTGAAAAAAATATATGGAATATTATTCCAAAGGAAAGACTTTCAAAAGAAAGTAGTTTTCTTACTTTAAATGTGTGTGAAAAGCTTTATTTTGGCGGAAGATAATTTTGAATGACATAATATATTTATAATATTCTTAAATATTCTAAAGCAAATAAAGCAATTTTATTATTTTAAAATCTGAGGTCAACCGCATTCTACGATTTCTTTGTATAGGGGTGCCTAACACCTTTCCCCAGAAAATCACCTGAACACTTACCTTGAACTCTGATATATTAGGATTTTTCTTTTCTTTTCTTACAAAATTGAAAAACCCTTTTACTTTTGGTTTTCCTAATTTTCCTTATAAATTAGGCGGCGACTCTAATAAAAATAAAATAAATTCAAGAGTTCACAAGTTATGAACTAACCTTTATGCGTAAAGGTGAACCGTAACAGTCGGGATATCAAAATTAAGGATGATCTCAACCCCAAGGGCAAGAGCAAGGTAACCAATACGAAAAAATGACTAAGATAGTTCAAATCAATGGAATTGGAATAACAACAATAGTAACTTCAAAAATCGGAGTTCAAATCCATATGTTCCACTGAAAGGCCAATCCTCCACCCCCCAACATTAGTGAAAGGATCCTTTAAACAATCAAGGCAATTCTAGAATGGAGAGTATGCTTGAACGAGTTTTGGCAAATCAAGAGAAATTCGACTCTTTAATGAAGAACATGGCCGAGTTAGTGGGCTCTCACATGGCTTCAATGTAAAAACTGGAAATGAAAATTAGAAATCTTTGATCATGAGCAAAATCCAAAGCCAAAAGAGCAACTCACAAGTGACACAATAGCGAACTCACAGGGTAATGGGGGTAGTTCTACTTCTTATTGCATGGCTATCAACACGAAGTGAAAACTACTTCAAGGTGAGAGTGAGAAGGTGGTCGAAGAAGAAGATGTTGAGAAAGAGGTTGATGTACAAGTTGAAGTGCCAATTATTTTTTAAGAAAGTGTTTCGGAAGTGCAAAGGCTCAAGAGGTGAGCAACACCAAAGGTAAGGAAAATGTGGTGGAGGATCCAAAACCTCTAGCACCGGTTCCTAAACCTTCTCCTCAATTCCATCAAAGGTTGATCAAGAGAACCAAAAATGTCAAGTGTGGGAAGTTTTATGACCAACTAAAACAATTGTCAATGAATATTTCATTCTTGGAATCTTTTCAAATGTCACTCACTGTATTAGCTCCATTAATTTGATAACTACCATTCAAAAGAAGAAAGATTCGGGAGCTTTCACTATCCTGTGCATTATTAGGTTGTGTGATTTTTCAAGAGCACTTTATGATAGTGGTGCTAGCATCAATCTAATGCTTCTTGCAATCTACAAGTAATTGAGATCGTGGATGCCTAGGCCTACTAGTATGCAGTTGCAAATGGCTGATCAGACGGTGAAAAGACCGGTTAGTATTGTTGATTATATGCTTATACAAGTGGGAAAGTTCATTCTTCCCATCGATTTTGTCATCCCTGATTCTGCGATGGACAAAGAAATTCCAATAATATTGAAAAGATCTTTCGTAGCTATCGAAAGGGCATTCGTGGATTCAGAAAAGAATGAAATCAAATTCCAAGTGAACAACAAAGAAATGACATTCCAAGTGATAAGGGTATGAATTTACCAAATGCTTCTAAAAGCATTTCAGTAATTGATGTGGTGGATGTATTTGAAGAAGTCATGTCATTGAAAATGAAAGAAGAATGTCTCGGAAGGTATTAAAAGTCATCTTGGTTAGTTTTGATGGTGATGATATAGAGGTCTATGCGTAGACCGTCAGCTCACTTTAAGAGTTGTGGTGCTATACCTATCGACAAAAGGCTTTCTATTGATATAGAGAATCGGGTCAGACTCACCGCTAAGCTGTCAATTATTGAGTCACCTCAACTTGAGCTCAAACAACTTTGATCACATTTGAGATATGAATTTCTTGGCCCAAACAATACTTTACCGCTAATCGTTTCTGCTTTGTTGAGTGATGTTCAGGTGAAACGATTATTGGAGATTTTGAGAAAGTATCAGAGAACCATCGGATAGACAATAGCAGATATCCAGGGGGATTCATGCCGATATTTGTAAGTACAAGATCTAACTTGAGGAGGATAGTTCATCGAGCATTGAGCATCAACGAAGATTGAACGTGGAGATGCAAGAGGTGGTCAAGAAGAAACTCATAAAGTGGTTGGATGTTAGGGTTGTCTACCCCATTGCAAATAGCCCATGGGTGAGTCTAGTGCAATGTGTCCCAAAGAAAGGGGCATAATCGTGGTGCCAAACGAGAACAATGAACTCATTCCCATAAGAACAATTATTAGATAGAGGATTTGTATGGATTATCAGAAGCTCAACTCATCTACATGCAATGACCATTTTCCTATGCCTTTTATTGATCAAATGATCGATCGGCTAGCGGGAAGGCCTTTCTATTACTTCTTGAATGGGTACTCCAGCTATAACCAAATCAACATTGCCTTGAAGGACCAAGAGAAGACGACATTCACATGTCGCTATAAGACATTTGCTTTTAGTTGAATGTGTTTGGGCTATGCAATGCCTCAACTACTTTTCAAAGGTGTATGAAGTCGATCTTCTCTGGCATTGTTGAAGATTTCTTGGAAGTTTTCATGGATGATTTTTCGGTGGTTGGTGACTCTTTTGATGATTGTCTTGTAAATCTTAGTGTGCATATTTTAGAAAATTGAGGTGTGGAACTTGTTTTCTTGCCAAACCCATCGGCAGTCCAACTAAACATTATTCCATTTATACACCTGAGGTGGACCATCACTATTTCATTTAGACATTTTTCACTGACTTAGCAAGTTGTGTGGATTTCACACCAAACAAGCGCGTGGAAATGTCAAAAATCATATATTTTTTTAAAAAAATTTCCTTCTTCTTCATTCTTTTTTGTACCATCTTCGTACCATCACCGCTATCACTATCAGAAGAAAAAAAATCAACTACATTTTTAATTCAACTCAATGTCCTGCTCTCTCCTAGTAAAAAGCAAAAAAATTAAAAGAACTCATCGAAACACTATTAAAGGATTCTTTAGAAAACTTGAAGGTTTAAAATGAGTTACTTTAATTGATGAAAATCTGAAAAATTAATGTTGGGGTTATCTTCTGGTCTTTGTAGGGAATATTTAGGTGAAGTTATAACAAATTTGGAGGAGTTTTTCTTAAAATTTTGAATTAAAATTGTGGTTGGAACAAGAACACCTATGAAAATGGTGAAGAACACCAAGAACATGATTTTAATTTTTATTCTTTTATTAATAAATGTGTTTTTGTGCGTTAATAATGTGTAGGGTTTAGAAAATAGATTTTTCTTTTCTTTTTGAAATATTATTTTACTTCAAATTTATTTTTATACTATTATGGGATCAAATGACACATTTCATTATTTAATTTATCACTTTTCCATATCATTGACGAGTGTGCTACACACACATTATATATTTGGCTGATTCAGCGAAAAGTGTCTAAATGGCACAATTGGACCTTGCCCCATGTGTCTAAATGGAACAAGGTTTAATTTAGGTGTCTAAGTGAAAGATCTTGACGACCACAGGGGGATGCTGATGGGTTTGTCCAAATGACTATTGTTTACATCAATTTTAATTAGATAATGAGTGTGTTCAATATGAAGAAGATATGTTTTCCATAAAAATAAGTGATTTTCTTACTTATATTTTTTATGTTCGGTACATGAGTAAAAAATATTATTCTAAAATCATTTGTATATAATCTAGACAAATAGTATGGTGGGATGGAGGGTAGGGTTGTGGGTTGGCGGGTATAGAGGGTACAGGAGTGGGGGGTGAAGATGATGTGTGTTGAAGGGTGGAAAAGACACAATCAATATTGAATGCCACTTGTGAAACTTGTTTTCTCTGCTTCAACTAGGAAAATAATTTACCTCATTTATAAGGAGCGTTTTTTCAAGGAATTTTTTTTTCAAAATGTTTGATCAATCAAACATTGAAATATTGAAAAATATTCCTCCATACCAAACACACCCAATAAGTAGGTTAAGAATTGTTACGTACAAAGAATCCAAATAAAGAAGTTAAATATAAACCACAAATTAAAGAAAAACTAAATGTCATGAAAGTTTTGGTGACTTAAAAGCATTATTTTGTACGAATATTAATTGGAGTCCGGGACTTAAATGACACAAAAAGTGAGAAAGTGGATAAAAATATCTTAATTTTTTTTATGACAAAAGTACCTTTTGCGCAGTAATTTACTGCGAATATGGATATTATAAACTAGGGCAGACTTCTTCATTTTCATCATCACTTTCACCTTCTTCATTTTTACACTTTTACCATATTTTAGCCCACGAAAAATTATGTCTCAAAGCTCCGAAACATCAAAGTTTGATATAGAACCCCACATTTGTTGTTGCGGTTGTTATTGTCAGCTCAGAACATCAAGGACCCAAAATAATCCGGGTCATCATTTTTGGCATTGTAAAGTGCACAACATAAGTGTTTTTACAAGTTTTTAGGGTTTAGGATTTTTTCACATTATCTACATATTTTACTTTCAAAAACTGATCTTTTTGTAATGTTTATAGGATATGGTGGTTGCAAATATTTTCAATGGCAAGTTGAAATTCCCGTGGATAAAATGGTGGCGGCGAAGTTTAAAAAGCCCCATGTTGATAGAGATACTACGACTTCACGTATCGCTAGAGATACTATGAAGTTTGACTTGCAATATGGAAGATCAAGAAAAAATTGATATTCTGGAGGTCTTGCTAAAAGAATCCGAAGAAAAAAATAAAAAAATTCAAGGATAACCTTAGAGACACTCAACACGAGAAAAATGCTTTGAAAGAGAAATTAAAATTTTGGAAGATGATTTGTGCTCTTTTGTTGTTTCTAACCTTGAAATGTTGCATTGTCGGTTAAGTTTATTATTTCTATGTATTTTATTTTTACTAGTTGCACGCTTTCATGTAGCATGTATTTTCTGTCACTTTTTAAAAGTATTACATAATCGACACATTTTATGTACTAATTTATTTGTGTTTTCATTAAAAATTATGAATTGTTGAACTTTTTATTTATTATTAACTCTAAGACGCTCAAATAAATTAATAATAAACCATAACAATCAAAGCAAAATTGAACATACTAATTTTCTTCAAATTGATGACGTCATCATAAATTGAAATTGCAAAAACAAATCATAGTATCCTTAATCATCATCAGAATAGAAGTCCTCAATATCATCTTTAGAACAATATTTTGGATTTCTTAAGACGTATCTTCTTTCTGTAGATGTTAGTTCTTTACCTGTTGATGATACTTGTTCTTCGGCCAACTTTGGCATGTAAAATCTACAACGTCTTGCTAGCTGTTGTTTTTTCTAATCCTCCGTACCGCAACCTCGCAAGAATGTTGATCAGATCGAGGCATGGCCATTGAGAACCTTGTTGGGATTTAAGCATTGAGATTTTCCAAATCGCGAACAAAACGTTCTGATTCGGCATATAAATATGCCCATTCCCGACGTAAACCACAATAATATTCTCGTGGATCTAAATATTTCACATTACAAAATCATCATTATGCTCTATAAGAAGGTGGAGTTTCAAATCATCTATCTTGAATTCATTGTTATCACTTGACGAATCACTGGAATAACTGTTATAATTTGAGCTATCATCACCACTGGTATTCGGATCATTTGAAAGGAATATCGATTAATCTACATTTCTACTATTTGACATTGAATATATTATATCATGCTTTGAACGATCTTAATTTTTGTGGAGCGGATGAAAAAGATCATCGAAAACTCTTAGAAAATAAAAATCTTCATCGAAACTCTTCTTATCCAGTTTATCCAATAATTCAAAAATGTATACGCCTTCCAAAATATTTACCACAATTTTTAGATTGTGGGATGCCATATTATTGTGTCAACCAAGCAAGAGCTCATAATGATGATAGTTGAAAGATAGACTACAATGAGGAAAATAGATCAAGAGATGAAGGGGAAGAAGATGAAGAATAGAACGAAAGTACGGAGGAAGATGAAAATGATGATGACGACGAGGTGGAGCCAGAAAGCAACGAAGATTAGATTATTTTTCAAATTATTGTATTTAATGAGTTTTCTTATGAGAATTTTATTTCTTAATTTATTCATTCAAAACAATCTTAAAACACTTAAAATGCATCATTCAAGACGCTTCATTAAAAAAAGATAAAATACATCATTCATAACAAACAGAAAAATATTTAAGATTCATCATTCTTAACAATTCGAATACATCAAGAAGAATTAAAATACATTCATAAAATCATGACCACCGCTAGAAGTACTGCCACCGCGAGATGTTCTTCCACCATGAGAGGTTCTTCCACCACCAGAGGTACTTGCACCAAGAGATGTACTTTCACTACATTCTCGTAGGGGACACAAACGCTTATCATGGATAAATTTCTTACACATCAAGCACTTCCGAGAGTATGTCCTATCTGAAACATCCGTTTGATTGGAAATCCGAGTCTGTGCATTAACACGCAAAGTTCGGATATATTTTTTTTATTAACAATCACAGAAAATGGGTCTGTTGGTCAATAAGACACATCACCAAGTAGGTAGAAACAACCGGCATACAATTTTAGATAACTTTGCATGTTGTATTTCGATGCCACATATTGTGATGCCCTCTTTCCAATTGCCTCGAAACACTTGAAGGCATGAGAACACGACAAGTGGTATGATTGTCACTTACCACAAGTGCACGTTTTCGTAATCTTATAAATACTACGAATATTTTATCCCCGACCTTGGTAAACACCTGTCTTGATTTCAAATACACGTTCAACATGGTTATACTCAGTCATCGAGTGTTACTCAAATTTTTTCTATGATGCTCGAATAATTTTGCATGTTTTGACATTCATTTCTCACCATCTGCTATTGGCCTCTTTTGTTCTAGCGACGAACCACTCCACAAATTGCTTGAAAGTCATTCTCACCATTGCAGTAACAGACAGCCCCCTTATAGATTTTAGCAAATTATTGAGTGACTCTGAGCTGGTGTGGTTGACTTTACATCATTTTTAGTAACTGTTGTTCCTGCCTATGAGGATGAATATCAACCTCACCATCCAAAAATTTATTTCTTCGTCAGATACCTCTGCATTAGGTGTCATCGCTATCACTCGATGATGCTTTTATATGATTTGAATAATCATCACCATTTAGTAAAAACTTTTTCCTACACCAAAAATAGGTAATATATTTTAAATACCAACATCATAATATATGAATTATTTAATATCAAGAAGATGAACCTACCGAATAGAATCAACATTGCATGGGTTTGAAGAAGTATCAACTACACCGAAACTTGATGTTGGGGATGTTCTTGCGTGATTTATGTTGATTACAATGGTGCAAGAAACGGAAATAAGTAACTGCTAAGTATTACAACAAAATAAAATTTCAATAAACTGGAACAAGAAACTGGAACACTTTGATATGCTGGGTCGAGTGATGGCACTCTGTCTTTAAGACAAGATTGACCCGTATATATCCTTTCTACGTTCTGGACAATAGTCTCCCAAGATAAAACAGCAACTCAACAAATGAGTAAAGGAAACTCAAGTGTTACTTTGAAGAACTTAGTGTAATAAAATGATGCTGGAAAGTAGTAGGAAGAATCTAATTTTTCATTTGTGTGTTCTGTAGTCTCAACACTTGAGCAAATACTTCATTATATAGTGTAAGGAGAGGACTTATCAACTGCCCACATAATTGTTGTTACTGGGCAAGTAATGGCAATTATAAAGGTAGTAATTCAGCCAAATGAATGACTAAATTAATGTGCAACAGATTAGGCCATTAGTGAGAGTTATTCAGCCAAGTAATGACTGAATTGATGTGCATATTAATGGATGTTAACGTTCCAAAACCAACAACAAAAGCACAAGTTCTCTGTCCAATTTAACTTACCTAAAATTTCAGGGACCAAACTATAAATATGAAGCAATTTGGGTCAAAAAAGATAATATCAGAAGAAGCCCACGACTCTCGACACGTGACGGCGCGCGTATGGGCTTAGCCTCGAACCAAAGCACATCTAGATCTTCCCTCCTTCAAACACATGGGTTACCCCTTGGGGTCCTAAACCCCAAGCCAATTTTGAGACTTATAAACTAAACAAATCTTCCTTCCCCCCACCGATGAGGGAGGATTGGTCTATACCACATTTTCATGCTTCAAACACCTCACTTCGTGGACCAATATCTCTTTCATTTCTCAATGAAATTTGACGATCCTTGGCCCTACGGTCATCTACTCACTTGGTAGATTATGCACGTGTGAAGAATCAAAGTCTCCAACATGCAGAACCCTATTGTTTAAGTCATTAAATATGGTTGGACGCAACTCCCACTAAAGGAAAATTTCAAACAATCCCCTCTTGAAAGAGATTTTGGCGCACTCACAAGGTGCCTATTTCCAGCAATATTTCAGCGGACCGATGTTGCATAAGGAGAGGTAGCTTCAGCTTTGAAGCTTCCATAGTTAAATACCATCGGACTTACTTACTGCGCGGTGAACGTGATGTCTTGAACCGTCGGTGTTTAATGTAAGGCAAGTCAATAGTACCAACACAACAAATTCCCTTACTCTTTTCTTCGTAAAGTTTTGTCCGTTGTGGCCGTGGACACTTCTTGGATTCTTAAGTGTAGAGATGGAAGTGGATACAGATCCGTTTTATAGGATATGGATCTTCAAAATTTGGACCCGACAGATCCGGATCGGACCCGGATCTGTTTCTGACAAATCGGATCTGGATCTGGATCTGGATCTTGTATTTGAGATCCGTATCCTGTCCAGATCCGACCCGTGGATCCATTTTTTATTAAATATATTCATAACCTAGAATGTAATTTTATAAGTATTTTCTTAAAATTGCTATGCACATCCTTGCAAGTTTAATTCTCAAAACAAGTTTAATTTATCCTCGCGTTAATTCAAAAACCAAAAAATAAAGAGGTAACTTTGATAATAAAATCAATGTTATATTAGTGAATGACTAACATCTCCATAGACAAGTAGTTAAATTTATATTCACTTCATTTGTGAAGATTCCAAGCACATGCAAGTTCTGCATTGTGGAAATACTAGTCAGCATTTGAGGTGGCATGTCCTCACACTTAAATAGGTGATCTCCTACAAGGTATCCTGCTATACCCCACTTCACAAGTGTTAGGAACCATTAAAAGTTTCCCCAAACCTAACCTCAACCGTTGAGGATCATTAAAGGTTTTGAAAACTTAACCTTTACCCACACTGTAGATAGCACTTAACGTCTATCGCGGGAACGACTTTAGGTTTATGTTTCTTACAGAAATCATAACCCAAAATGCTCTTGCTTCCACCGAAGCGCTCAACTGAACCTTTACAGCTTAGGTTTCCCATTGAACCAAATTCCTGAGATCTCCAGTCAGTAAGGTTGGGTTACCATCGTATTGGTCCTTATACTTTGGGTTTTAAGCCCATTCCCCCAGACAGGCAGAACATTTGATCCTTGGGTAAGCCCTTTGTCAGCGGGTCTGCTATATTATCCTTTGAATTTATGTAATCAATGGATATTATACCCGTGGTGATCAGCTGCCTAACGGTCTTATGCCTCTGTCGAATATGACGAGACTTGTCATTCTACATAGCATTCCGTGCCCTTTCTAGAGCTGACTGGCTGTCACAGTGGATCATTATAGAAAGTACGGGTTTGTTCCAACAAGGAACATCCTCTAAGAAGTCGTGAAGCCACTCAGATTTTTCTCCTGCTTTGTCTAAAGCGATAAACTCCGATTCCATCGTGGATCGGGTGATGCAAGTTTGCTTAGAGGATTTCCAAGACACAGCCCCACCACCAATTGTAAATACATACCCACTGGTGGACTTGGTGTTCTTTATATCAGATATCCAGTTTGCATCACTGTACCTCTCTATTACAGCTGGATATCTCAAATAATGTAACCCGTAAGTTAGAGTGTATTTCAGGTATTTTAATACCCGATTCAACGCCTTTCAGTGATCATCACTAGGATTACGGGTAAACCTAGCCAACTTGTTGACTGCATAAGCAATATTAGGTCGGGTACAATTTGTTTTGTACATCAAACTACCAATCACCTGTGCATATTGCTCCTGGCATACGGGTGCACCACGATTTTTATCAAGCTTTTGATTTCTATCCATTGGTGACTTTATAGGCGAACTGTCAAACATCTAGAACTTTCTCAAAACATCTTCGATGTAGTGAGACTGAGATAAGACCAGTCCGTCAGACGTCTTAGAGATTTTTATCCCTAAGATGACATATGCGATACCCATATCCTTCATGTCGAAGCATTTTTTTAACACGTTCTTAGTCTCTAGGATTACCCTAGGACTGCTTCATGTGATCAACATGTCATCTACATAAAGGCATATCATAACGAATGAGTCAGAGTTACCTTTCGTGTAGACACATTTGTCACACTCGTTAATGGAGAAACCCTTTGATAGTAGAGTATTATCAAACTTTTCGTGCCATTGCTTTGTGGCTTGTTTCAGCCCGTACAAAGATTTGAAAAGCCGATAAACTTTCTTCTCTTGCCTTGGAACCACATACCCTTCGGGTTGGTCTATATAAATTTCTTCTTCATAATCACCATTTAGGAAGGTTGTCTTGACATCCATTTGATGTATCACAAGGTCACGCAAAGCTGTGATCCCAATGAATACACGTATGAACGTCATCCGAGATACCGGGGAGTACTTGTCAAAGTAATCAAGACCTTCTTTCTGTCGATAGCCCTTGACTACCAACCTGGCCTTGTACTTATCTATAGACTTATATGCTTTATATTTCCGTTTGAGTATCCACTTACAACCCAACAGTTTATTTCTCGGAGAAAGATCAACCAACTCCCAAGTATGGTTATGCAGAATGGAGCCTATTTCACTTTCAATAGCTTCTTTCCAGAGCGGTGCCTCTGGAGTTGACAATGCTTCAGCAATTATCCTTGGTTCATCATCAACCAAATAAGCTACAAAGTCAGGACCGAAAGATTTATCCTTCATGGCCCTTTTACTTCGCCTTAGTTACATCTCTGGAGTCTCCAAGTTCTGAGAATATGAAATACTAGATTCCGGATATTCAGCCACCTCAAGATCCACTAGATCTGAACCATCTAGATCCGAGCCGTCAATGACTCTCGGTTCCTGAAAGCTTTGTTCATAACTTCGTTTACAAGAGGTTATGTCATTTTCCTTTCTAGAAAAGGTACCTTCAAAGAATTGAGCATTCTTTGATTCTATGATTGCACCCCCGTGGATATCTGGAATATCTGACTTATGAACTAAGAAGCGATAAGTACTACTGTTATTTGCATATCCGATGAATATGCAATATATAGTCTTATGCCCAATCTTGACCTGCTTTGGCTTGGGTACTTCAACATTTGCCAAACAACCCCGTACCTTTAAATATTTGTAGGTAGGCTTCTTTCCATTCCATGATTCATATGGAGTTTTGTCATTACCCTTATGTGGGACTCTGTTAAGAATCGTATTAGCGGTAAGGACGACTTCTCCCTACATGTTTTGGAGAAGACCGAAATTGATGAGCAAGGCATTCATCATTTCCTTTGATGTGCGGTTCTTGCGTTCCGCCACACCGTTCGACTGAGGTGAGTATGTAGCCGTCGTTTGATGAACAATGCCTGATTGGGCACAATATTCTTCAAATGGCGCTACATATTCTCCCCCTCTATCGCTACGAATGGATTTAATCTGCATGCTTAGTTGGTTCTCAACTTCTGCTTTGTAACGTCAGAACGCTTCAAAGGCTTCATTTTTACTTTTCAACAAGTAAAGGTAACAATACCTTGTGTTATTATCAATGAATGTCACAAAATACTTATTCCCCCTTCTAGTTTGTGCGAACTTCAAATCACATATATCTGTGTGAATAAGTTCTAGAGGAGCGGCATTCCTTTCGACGGATCAAAAATGAAGCTTGGTGAGTTTTGCCTCTACGCACACCTCACACTTATGTTGAGGGTTTACGTCGATAGACGGCAACAACTCCAACTTTACCAACCTTTGGATGGACTTGTAGTTAACATATCCTAATCTATGATACCATAAATTAGAAGACTCAAGCAAATAAGAAGAAACTTCAACTTTATTACTTGGACGCATTACATACATGGCGTTAACTTTAAAGAGGCCTTCACAGACGAAACCTCTCCCCACAAAAGTGTCATTCTTAGTGATTACAAATTTATTGGATTCAAATACTAGCCTAAAACTAGCATTAACCAACAAAGGTCCTGAAATTAAATTCCTCATAATCTCAGGGACATGCATCACTTCCTTCAGAGTGAGCTTCTTTCCAGAATTCATCTTCAGGACCACCTTTCCTACCCCAACACGTCAGAGGACTCGTTGTTGCCCATGAATAGCTTATTGTCGGTGACCGGTGTATACGTGGAGAAGGCATCTCTATTAAAACAGATGTATCTTGTAGCACCTGTGTCCATCCACCACTGCATGGGATTCTCAATCAGGTTTGCTTCAAGCACCACCACCGAGAACTCCTCAATCATGTCATCTAGGAGCGTGTCCTTGACGACGTTAGCATGCGCCTTGCCTTTAGCCTTGGTTTTATCTTATTGCTCAGTCTTGAGTTTGCGGCATTCCTTGATCATATGACCAGGTTTCCCACAGTGGTGACAGTTACCTCTGAACTTCTCCGCTGCTTGGGTCTTGCCGTCTTTCTCGAACTTCCGCTTCTTGCTTGGGTTCCCTTTGGCCTCAGCCAGATTTGCCTTTGCCTCAGCAGGTTGTTTACCCCTAGGCAAGGCCTTCTTATTATCTTCCTGAATTTGGAGTTTGATAATAAGTTCTTCAAAGGTCATCTTCTTTATCTTGAGCTTTAAGTAGCTCATAAACTCATTCCACGAAGGAGGTAACTTTTCAATCAGCGATGCAATAAAAAACTGCTCATTTGGTTTCATTCCTTCCAAATCCAGGTGATGTAGAATCATTTGGAATTCCTGGACTTGGGACATCACTGTCTTACTATCCACCATTTGAAATTTCAGAAATTTCCCAACGATGAATTTCTTAGTACCTGCATCTTGTGCGTTGTACTTCTTTTGCAACTTCTCACATAAGTCTTTGGCGGTGCCAACGGTGCAATACACCGTGTAGATAGGGTCTGCCAAGCAGTTCAATATGTAATTCTTACACATGAAGTCACTATGATTCCATGCATCAAGAACCATCTTCATGCCATTAATGACATGTATACCTAGGCCCCCTTCAGCCGTTTCAGTAGGCGAATGGTCCATTTCATCTCCATCTTGTGGAGGATCTTCTGATAGGAACCTAGTCATTCCCATAACCGTCAAGTAGAACATCATCTTCTGTTGCCATCACTTAAAGTTTGAGTCCATGAATTTTTCAAAGCGTTCATGGTGGAATGCAGAGGGTGGAGCAGTAAAGGCAATGGACATGCCTTGGGCAGCAGTGGGGAAGGCAGAGGAGTTGCCTTGAACAGTAGCGACAGCAGGAAGGATGACAAAATTGTTGTCTTAAGTGGCAGCAGCAGCAGCAGCAGAATCTAAAGTGTTTCCAGTCATGTTACTAAGCAGTTACATCAAGCTAATCTTGTCTTAAAATTATTAATTACAATGGTGCAGGAAACGGAAATAAGTAACTGTTAAGTATTACAACAAAATGAAATTACAACAAACTGAAATTTCAATAAACTGAAACAAGAAACTGGAACACTTTGATATGCTGGGTCGAGTGATGGCACTCTGTCTTTAAGACAAGATTGCCCCGTATATATCATTTCTACGTTCTGGACAATAGTCTCCTAAGATAAAACAACAACTCAACAAATGAGCAGAGGAACTCAAGTGTTACTTTGAAGAACTTAGTGTAATGAAATGATGATGGAAAGTAGTAGGAAGAATCTGATTTTTTATTTGTGTGTTCTGTAGTCTCAACAGTTAAGCAAAGGCTTCATTATATAGTGTAAGGAGGGGACTTATCAACTGCCTATATAATTATTGTTACTGGCCAAGTAATGATAATTATGGAGGTAGTAATTCAGCCAAATGAATGACTGAATTAATGTGCAACAGATTAGGCCATTAGTGAGAATTATCCAGCCAAGTAATGACTGAATTGATGTGTATATTAATGGAGGTTAACGTTCCAAAACCAACAACAAAAGCACAAGTTCTCTGCCCAATTTAACTTACCTGAAACTTCAGGGATCAAACTATAAATATGAAGCAATTTGGGTCCAAAAAGATAATATCAGAAAAAGCCCACAACCCACGACCCACGATCCGTGACGACGCGCGTGTGGGCTTAGCCTCGAACCAAATCACATCTAGGTCGTCCCTCCTTCAAACATATGGGTTACCCCTTGGGGTCCCAAACCCCAAGCCAATTTTGAGACTTATAATCTAAACAAATCTTCCTTCCTCCACCGATGAGGGAGGATTGGTCTATACCACATTTTCATGTTTCAAACACCTCACTTCGTGGACCAATATCTCTTTCATTTCTCAATGAAATTTGACGATCCTTGGCCCTACGGTCATCTACTCACTTGGTAGATTATGCACGTGTGAAGAATCAAAATCTTCAACATGCGGAACCCTAGTGTTTAAGTCATTAAAGATGGTTGGACGCAACTCCCACGAAAGGCAAATTTCCAACAATTTCTCCATCCGGACTGAGAGGATTGCCCAATATTACTCATATTAGGTGTATACCCCTAAAATTATACAAAAAATATTACTATTATCATACATATAATAAACATGTGCTACTACACAAAATAATAATAAAAATAATAGATATTTACCAATTTTCCGCGTTAGTTTGATTAAATTATTGACTTAAAATTTTCAGCGACACTTGACCAGTCAAAATGTCTCCATAAGAACTCATGTCCGGATAAGTGTTACCATGTGTAGGTTGGACTTCAAGGATTTGAGGACGAGGCGCAGTCGACACTTCTGGGACTTCCTGACGAGTCCTGCCCAAGACTTCATGACGATTTATTGGTATCTTTTCAACATACATTTCAAGCACAATCAGGATGATTAAGTCTCTATATTATTCCGGCGCCATCAAATATTCACTCAACGACTCATCATCAATGATATTCCACTCGCCATAAAGCACTAAACCTTGCGGTGAAAATGATATTAGATATCTGTCTATTACAGATAATGCAAAATCACGCCTACTAACTTTCATTCTTTTATGTATAACAATGAGTAATGTTGAGTAATCCAAGTTAATTGAGAACTTAACATGAAATTTAGGTGGAATACTATAACAAATAATATTAGAATGATGAATAATATCTATTTCCCAAAATAATGAAATCTTAATAGTTGGAGAAGGAGACGCCATTTTTTAAGAACTTGGGAGTTGGGTGATTTTTTCAAGAACTTGGAATTTTGATGACTTAAACTTTAAAAATTGATGAGTCTTTCCCTCATTCAAAATTCATGCTAAATAGAAAACGGATGAGTTCTTACAATAATTGTCATAGCGTCACGTCATATCAAGTACAAATGGGTAGATAATAATTGATTGTAAAATGCAATAATTTATTATATAATTGAACTAAAATGAACCTTTTAAAAAATGTGGACATCTAGTTTTAAAAACCTGCGCAATAGGACTTAACCGTATATAAGTTCTATTGTGCAGCAATTTAATGCACAAAAGGTCACAAAAACAATTTTGAAGTATTTTTGTTCACTTTTTCACTTTTTGAATCATTTAAATTCCGAACTCATATTAATTGTGAAAAGTTACACAGGGTACACATTTGAGGATTTCGCGGTACCTTGAGTGCGGTTTAAACTATTAATCTAATTAATTGGAAATAGCCAATTAGGTTTCATCCAACCATAAGAAGTCAAAGATACCAAACCTCTTTCAGTACACTAGTTGCCAACTTGCAATCACTATACTTTTCCTCGTACCACTAGTATAATACTATAATTAGTCCAAACCTCTGTCTTCCAGTACAATAGTTGCCAACTTGCCATCAATATACTTTTCCTCGTACCACTAGTATAATAAGTACAAATTCAAAATTGCTTTTATACGTCATATTCTATACGTCATATATAAATTAGCTTCAACATTTATAGACCTCTTTAATAAATTCAAGTACGCCGATATGCGGAATTATATTACTCAATGGATTTTTTTTTTAATCGTGTTCAAATTGAGAATATTTTGAGTAAGAAAATAATAAATCTTGAAATGTAAAATATGAGAAAGAATCGTTGACAAATTCTAGTAATTTAGTTGATTGTTTACCTGAATTCTTACCTTTCGATTTTCCTCCTCTGTTTCTCCTTTTCTACCCCTATATAATAAAATAATTTTTTTTCAAAAAAGAGAAAGAATCATCAAGTAAGCACAAGTTATAAAATTATGTGAATTTCGCAAACTATGATCGATTTCAAATTTGGATAAAAGAGAAATAATTGCAGTAGGTTGATTGACAACATAAAGGGTGAGTGTCTTATTTTAATAATTCTTTTTTACCTGATACGAGAATTCATATAGCCTACTTAGAATTTGATTGATTGTTTTCTTAATTTTGTACTTGTTGCAATGAGAGATGGAAATTCAATCGGGAAGGGCAGATTGGGGATGATTGGGACAAGACACTATATGGTATCATCATTATTCATAGCAGCAAAAGAATCTAGTGGTGCAGTGGCGAAAGGCCAGTGCAATTTGCATGAATACTAATACAGTAGTAACTAATTAATACCAAGCAATTAAGCCATTCTACATACATCTAATAGAGGTGTGAGAACCACCATTTTAGTACTTGCAATCAGAGTTGAAATTTCAAATTGAAAGGGCCGATTGGGGACGTAAATAACATTTTTTTTTATTTCCACCCGGTGTCTAATACCGCATTAAAGCTCAACTATCTTCGGATTCGGGCTGCGTTCGAGTCCATTCAGGTAAGCACATCCTACCAACGGTAAGCCATTCCACTTACATCTATTAGAGGTGTGAAACAAAAACACAATTTTTATTACTATTGTTTTCAAAGAAAAGAGGAGGTGGAGCAGGGAAGAATAAAAGGGAAGGCAAAAGCATACAGGCGTACTGCATCAGGTAAATCATTTCTCAAAATGACTTTTTTTTTATGACAAAGGAACCCGCATATGCTCTCGCTCTTTCATTCAATATTTTTCCTTTTTTGGCTCATTTCTTCCATAAAATTTCTTGAATTTTTTTTTTGAACATCCAATGGTTCTGGACCGTTTCAGTTCTATGATGCAGGCAGAGCTCCTTTTTTTTTTTTAACTTAATAATGCAGTTAAAATGTTAAATAGCCACCTTTTTTTCCTTCTTAAATGTGTGCATTAGAATACCACACGGTTAAGGAATAGAACCGTGGAATATTCTTTAAGATTTCAGGAACATGGCATCAGCTTTAAAAGGAAATAAAAGAAAAACCTTGGAAAAGCTTTGCTTCCTTATTAGATTTCCTAATCTCTTCATACAAATCAAACAATATTCTCCAATAAAAGACAAACATCATATCAAACAATATTTTCCTTATAGATCAGAAAGAATGCTGCATGGTAACATACAAATGTTCAATCATGCATATAAAATAATTTTTCTTCTCCCCTAAAAGACACATTTCTAATGGTTGTATGTCATCCAACTACTGAAACCAAGGCATTTGTTGGTTCCTTTTATATGTAGCTGATGGAGGAGTGATACCACCAGTGCAATATCTCCACAACATCATCATGAGAAGAAAGCTTGATATTCTACAATCCCAGGTATAATATGAAGCAATACTCTGACATCTACCTTTGAAAAACCTAATTTTATTTGTGCATTTTAATCTCGTGAAAAGGTATCATGTCGCGATCCAATTTAGGGACATCACCAGCTCGAGAGAAGAGCGACTTTAACGGGATTTTACTGAAAACCGAACAGAGTTTCTCCTATTTCTAGGGCAATCCAAATTTTCCTATCTCAGCTTGAAGAATACAACACAACAAGCACCCCCAAAAAAAGTTACAACCATTACTTGTTGGAATATGTAAAGCACGTACGGAAATAGTAAATAACAATTACAGTGATCGAAATGATAAACAACAAAGAGGACAACAACAAGTTGTCAATATCTTGATCTTTAATTGAAACTTCAAATATGAAACTTGTATTCGAAAATACAAGAACATGGACTGCTACACTTGTGGCTGGAAGATCCGCTGAGAATACGAACGGTTAGAGTCCTTCGTCTGTTAAGTTAACACCTGAAACACTTAGCCACTAATTAGATAAACACAACACCACCGGCTGAGTCGAGAGATAACTCTTTGTCTTTACGACAAGATTTCCCCCGTATATAGGCTTTACGGAAGTGTGGACAATGATCTCCCAAGATGAAACAACAAACTATCAAATGTGCAAAGCCTACACAAATGATCCCATCGAAGAACACGAATAATGAAGATTGCTAAGGGAAGGATTGCTATCAGGAAAATCTGATCTCTTTGTGGTGTTGTTAACTTGTGAGTATGTTCACTTTCTCATATATGTTCATCTATAGAATTGAGCCAGAGGCCTAAATTTATAGATGTGCAAGATGACCTTTCAAATCCCCCATAGTGGCATTCAATTATCATGTAATGGATGACATTAAACCCCCAAGTAATGCAGCAACATTATGGTCCAAGTAATGGCCATTATTGGGTGGATTCAATGCCATTGAAACCACCTCAACAATCAAACCTTTGGGATTCTGTCGAGCAAACACTGCCTGGGAAGCGCCGCGGCGCTGCAGCATTTAGTGTCGCGGCGCCAGAATGCCAAACAGCCAATTAGCACCGTGGCTCAGCTAGGAGGCGCCGCAACTCTAATTAGCCAGAAGGCTCACTGCCGACCAAGCGTCGCTGCCCTGCTTGGGGGGCGCCGCGGCCCTTCTTGGCTCCGCGGTTCGACCCATACCATCTTACACCTCGCATAATCCTTCCTTCGTTTACCAACGTGGAACACTTGTCATTTAGAAAATAACTGTCCATCATTCTATGTCTCAAACATTTCACTTATGTACCAATATCTCTTTCAATAGCAAAATTTACGATACTTGACACTAAGATTGCACGTGTGTGGAAGCGATATTTTTGATGTGCGGGGCCCCAATTGTTCGAGTCATAAATAATGGGATAAACTTAATTCCACATTAGTAAATTTCTAACAATCCCCTCTTGAAAGAGATTTTGGTGCACACACAAGGTGCATACTTTCAGCAATCTTTCAGCGAAAACATATTGCATCAGAAGAGGTAGCTTCGGCTTTGAACCTTCCCTAGTTGAATACCATCGGACTTACTGCGCGGTGAACGTGATGTCTTGAACCGTCAGTGTTTAATGTAAGCCTAGACAACGGTACCAACACAATACCTCCCCTTTATTCGTTTCTTCTTATTGTTCTGTCCGTTGTGGCCGTGGACACACTTGAATTTTTAAGTGCGTTCATTTGAGGCGGCTTGTCCTCGCACTTAAATAGGTGATCTCCTACAAGGTATCCTGCTATTCCCCACTTCACAAGTGTTAGAAATCATTAAAAGTTTCCTCAACCTTTACCTCAATCGTTTGAGAATCGTTAAACGTTTGGAAGCTTAACCTTTACCCACCATGCAGGTAGCACTTTTAATATCTATCGCGGGAACGACTTTGGATTTATATTTCTTTACAGAAATCATAATCTAAAGCGGTCAACTGAACCTTTTGCAGCTTAGTTTTCCCATTGAACTAAATTCTTGAGATCTCCAGTCAGTATGGTTGGGTTACCACCGCAAAGGTTCGTATTGTTTGGGTTTTAAGCCCATTCCCCTAGACAGGCAGAACTCTTGATCTTCTGGTAGTCCCTTAGTTAAAGGGTCAGCTATATCCTTTGATTAGTAATCAAGGACGTGACACCCGTGATGATCAATTGTCATACTGTCTTATGTCTCCAACAGATATGTCCAAACGCTGTCATCCGTGCCATTCCTGAAGTCGACCGGCTAGCCACAGTGTATAACTGCTGAAGGCACCGATTTTTCCCAATAAGGGACGTCATCTAAGGAGTCGTGAAGTTACTCAACTTCTTTCATGCTTTGTTTAAAGCGATAAACTCCGATTCCATCATGAATCGGCCGATGCAAGTTTGCTTAGAGGATTTTCCAAGACCCATCATACACATTTACTTGTGGCTTTAGTGTTCTTCATATCTAATATCCAGTTTGCATCACTATGTTCTCCCAGAACCGTTGGACATCCAGAATACCATAATACGTAGATAAGCGAATATTTCAGATATCGTCATATCTGACTTAACGCCTTCTATCGATCATTTCCAGAATCACAAGTGAACATTAGTTCAACTGATCTACTTTGTAGGCCGATACCAAGTCGGTTGTAGTGTGTATAATACATTGAATTATATGTGACATACACATATCACTCCTTGTATATAAGTGCACCATGATTCCAATCAGTTCTATGATTCATATCCATTGGTGGCTTCAATGAGACTGTCAACTATCTCACAACTGAGTTTGGAGTTAGACCAGTCCGTTAGATGTCTTAGAAATCTCAATTCCTAAGATGTCATCTGTGATACCCATATCTTTCATATCGAGACTTTTGTTTCAATATGACTTCCACTTTTAGACTGTTGGTTTTTCCAACTGTTGGCTTTCTAACTTCAGATTCAATGTTTCTGTTGTCAGATTCATTATTTCTGTTTTATCTAAAACTTCCAAGACCAAAATGTAAATATTTCAGGGACCAAAATAAAAGTTCACGAAGAAGCCCAACAGTCCAACAAACCAAATCTGATCCTTTTCTTCCAATTCTCCGGTTAGGAAGGTTGTCTCAACATCCATGTCACGCAAGAATGCAATGGCCCTTGATGTTAAGCTATTCACATGGGAGCACATGTCCAAGTAGCCGAGACCTTATACTCGTCATTAGATCCATCTACTTTGTACTCACTTTTGAGTATCCACTTTTACAACCCAAAGGTTCTTTTTCCGGAGGAAGGTCAACCATTACACAAGTATGGTTCTATCTGATAGAATCTAGTTCTCTTTCTGTAGCTTCTTTCCAAAACAGCGCTCCTGGAGATGACAATTCTCTGTTAATTGTCCATGGTTCATTCTCAACCATACAAGTTAGAGGGCTTGGAACAAGTCTTTGTCCCCTCTTTGCTCCGTCTCGGTTCAACATCTAGAATCCCTGAGTACTGTAGATTTGGAATATTAAGTTTCGGATGATCAACAACTTTGAGAGTCCTGTAGCTCTGGAACGTCTGGTTTCGGACAATCAGACACTCGCGGGTTCTTGTTAACCTCGAGCAATTACTTTTTTTTCCTTCTCAAGGAAAGTTATCCTCAAAGAAATCAGCATTTTTTTACACTAAGAGGCGATAAACACTACTGTTATTTGTAGATCCAGTGGATATGAAATCTACAGTCTTAGATCCAACTTGACCTGTTTCGGTATTCCAATATCTACCAAGCCACCCCACAACACAACATTTGTAGGTGGGATCCTTTCTATGTTTCACACGGAAGATTATCCTTATCCTTATGCGTAGTTCTGTTGAGAATCGCATTAGCGGTAAGGATCGCCTTGCCCCACATATTTTGGGCATACTGCTTTGAGCTTGGCTAACACTGTTAGACTGAGGTGAGTAATGAGCAGTCGTTTGATGAACGATGCTTCACATTCTCCCCCTCTATCACTACGAATTCCTCAATCCGTAGGCTTAGTTGATTTTCAACTTCTGTTTTGTAGCGCTTATCCGTTTCAACATCTTCATCTCTTTCTTTTCTACAAACAAAGGATGCAATATGTTATACCATCATCAATGAAGGTCACAAAGTACTTATCTCCCCCCTTATTTTGTATAAACTTCAAATCACCCATGTAGGTGTGACTAAGTTCTAGAGGAGCGGTGCTTCTTTCGCTATTCCATTGATGGAATGGAAAGGTGATTTTGCCTCTTCACCTACCTCACATTCATTTTGAGGGTTTATGTCGACAGAATGCAACAATCTCAACTTTGTTAGCTTTTGAATGACTTTCTATTTAACGTGTCTTAATCTATGATGGCATAGATGCACGGATTACACATATATCATTCATTTAGCTACAGACACACTGTACCATTCTTAGTTATTACAGACCTGTTGGACTAGTCTCAAACCAGCTTGACTAACAGCGTCCTTGAAACCAAGTTTGGGACATGTATCACCTCCTTTTAGAGTGATCCCATTCCCTGAAGTCCTATTAAGGACAACCTCTCCAACCCCTTCGACTTTAGAGGTGCTGTTGGATTACATGAACAACCTCTTGCTCGTGGTTAGGGCGTAACGGATCATATGTGATCTGGATACTCTGGCCCACTCCTGTTGCTTAGGCAGACTAAGTGTCAAATTTCTTTTCTGCCTTTCTTTTGGCCTTCAAATCATTTAAGAACTGGAAATTCTGTCCTACCTCACTAGGTGTCCAATATCTTCCCATCAAATAAATTCTGGCCCACTCCAGTCACCTGTAGGTTTTGTACGACTGAGTGTCCAGTATCATTCTATTAACTGAATTCTGGCCCACTTCAGTCGCCCGTAGGCTTTGTACAACTGAGTGTCCAATATCATCTTATCAAATAAAGGATCTTCTGTCAATTAGTGTGACAGGTTCAACGTCTTAAGATAAGTCATTATCTTTTAGTCTTCTTCCCTTGAGTTTGGTGCCTAGAAAATTCTTAGTGCATACTTAAGAGTGGTAACAGTTTTCGCACAGTCAATGGAACTCTCTCCATCGTATGTACGAACATACTTTACACACTGGTCATAATTACACTAAAAAGAATGGATCTTTTAAGTTTTGTTTACAATAGCCCAATCTTTAACCGGGAAGCAAAGAGTTTAAATTTTTAATTTTAGAGTGTAGGGAATATAAGTTTTTAATGAAAACACTTTCATATTCCCAACCTTTCTTTACACACTTTTATTCAGATATTAACTAAACACATTATTGATAAGGAAGGATTATTAACTTAGACCTTTTGGATTTTGTCCCACTTCAGTTAGACTGAGTGTCCATATCCTCTTTACCATAATTCGGATCATTTGTCTGGGACATATATAGGACTTTTGCAACATGATATAACATCATCTTCAGTCTTTTCCTCTTGTTCCAGTTGACATCCTCAGCCTCTCGTGGGCGTGTTTCCACCACTATCGGGAGCGGTGACACCAACTCGTCCTTGATTTTTAGCCGTACTAGCATGACTATCAGCAGTATCTTGAAGCTCAGCATCAGATCCAGAGATCCCACCTTTGACGGAAACAGACTTGTAACTGTCGTCAAAGAGAGAACCATAACTAGGACCAGTTTTGAAAGCACGATTGTTGTTTGAACTGTTAGCAAAACTGTCAACATGACTGTTTTCAAGAAGAAAACCACAACCAGATTTGGTCACACACTTGTCGACCAACATCTTTCGAATCACTAATACAATCTTGTCTTAAAATTATTGGAATATGTAAAGCACGTAAGGAAATAGTAAATAACTATTACAGTGGTCGAAAGGATAAACAACAAAGAGGACAACAACAAGTTGTCAATATATTGATCTTTAATTGAAACTTCAAATATGGAACTTGTATTCGAAAATACAAGAACATGGACTGCTACACTTGTGGTTGGTAGATCCGCTGAGAATACGAACGGTTAGAGTGCTTCGTCTGTTAACTTAACACATGAAACACTTGGCAACCAATTAGATAAACACAACACCACCGGCTGAGTCGAGAGATAACACTTTGTCTTTAAGACAAGATTGTCCATGTATATAGGCTTTACGAAAGTGTGGACAATGGTCTCCCAAGATGAAACAACAAACTATCAAATGTGCAAAGCCTACACAAATGATCCCAGCGAAGAACACGAATAATGAAGATTGCTAAGAGAACGATTGCTATCAGGAAAATCTGATTTCTTTGTGGTGTTGTTAACTTGTGAGTATGTTCACTTTCTCATATATGTTCATCTATAGAATTGAGCCAAAGGCCTCAATTTATAGGTGTGCAAGATGGCTTTTCAAATCCCCATAATGGCATTCAATTGCCATGTAATGGATGACATTTAACCCTCAAGTAATGTAACAACATAATAGTCCAAGTAATGGCCATTATTGGATGGATTCAATGCCATTTAATCCACCTCAACAGCCAAACCTTTGGGATTCCGTCGAGCAAACACTGCATGGGAAGCGCAGCGACTCTAATTATCTAGAAGGCTCACTGCCGACCAAGCGCCGCGGGGCTCCGCCGCCGCGACCCTTCTCGGCTCCGCGGTTTGACCCATACCATCTTACACCTCGCACAATCCTTCATTCGTTTACCAACGTGGAACACTTGTCATTTAGCAAATGACCGTGCATCATTCTATGTCTCAAACATTTCACTTACGTACCAATATCTCTTTCAATAACGAAATTTACGATACTTGGCACTAAGATTGCACGTGTGTGGAAGCGACATTTCCGACGTGCGGAGCCCTAATTGTTCGAGTCATAAATAATGGAATAAACTTAATACCACATTAGTAAATTTCCAACATTACTAACCTCCCGTTTGTAATACAATAATACTAGGTCTACCACCAAAATACAATAAGAAATTTTAACGCACGCTTACAAGTCTTTTAAAGAAAGATTGCACACTTATGCGTCTTGTGATAAATAGAAGTACTCGTGAAACTAACAAAGCAATATTTAAGAGTTTAAAAAAAAGGATGACAACAAATAATAGAGCCAAGGCGGGGCTCACCACTCAACTTCGAGAGCTGTAGCGAGGAAGGTCCTTTATTGACGCCAGTACTATCAACTCCGAGCCTCTAGCTAGAATGGTCCATGTCTACGTCAATAGTTGTCTCTATAAACCAATGAATAATAACGAAAACGTGAGTTATCTATCTTAGCGCGCTTACCAACAACTATCTTATAAGGACACATTTTAGGAAACATGTCAGTACATGGTATTATAAAACATAGTAGAAAATGGCTTTTCCCAATAAAGATAAACGATCATATATCATCAGGAATCGAGCATCATCTTAACCCCATAATCAAAATCATGAATCTAAGCTCTATTAAATAATGGTGTCACAATCGAATATGTATCTTTAGGAGGTTTACAAGAACGAACCATGTAAATGACAGGCACTGTACGTAACAGATACCAAAATAAACTACGGGCCCCCTCGGTGAGAGACAAATCATGACAGTGGTCCACATTCGAAGGATACACTGGTATACTAGTTCTACTTTTCATATCAAACATTTTCTAAATTATTCAGGTCATTTGGATTTATACAATATCATGCTATATAAAAAACTTTAGCAAAAATTCTTCTCATGATAAATATATTTCAAGTTACGGTAAATTCATTTCATAAACTATAGTTACATCTTAAGTAATGTGTAAAACATCTCAAGTAACAGTACAAACATTTACAGTAAGGGCAAAGCTTCTTAAGAAACGTTTTAGTGTAGAACATCAACACAATTACAAACTGTTTCAATATCATACAATGTAAAAGAACTTTCCCAAGCAAAGTAAGTCCGAGATCAGGGACTGACGAGATCTCATCAATGGAAATTGGGAGTGCAGAATGTAATATTTCAAACCATATGATAAATTATTTCGTACGTAAAATCAAAGTTGACGCAACATGAGTACAAATCATGTTAGTTGTAGAAACAAAAATTGTGGCAAGTGATGAGTCTATGTCCTATGCATCTTCTTAATGCAGTTCCCATGTTTGAATGATTGTATTTATCCATTTTGTTATGGAGATGAGCACCAAAACATTTTGGGAAAGATAGTAAAACAAACAAATTTCGTACTGGATAGCTAATAGCGCTACAATGCCAATTTCCACTGCTGCAACAGTGGCCAAACTTCACCTCAATGGCAGCAAATGGCATTGCAACACCAGTTTTCACCTCTGTAGCGGCGAACCACAAGTTTCATAGGGGACGCGTGTTTTTCCCTCTTTTGGTTCACTTCTTCCGTAATTGTTTCTTGACAAAATGAATCAGATCAGATGAAAATGCGCATTTTTTTAACATCCAAAGGGTCTTGGCTGTTTCATTTCTAAGATGCAGGCAGAACTCAATTTTAACTTAATAATACAGTTAAAATGTTAAATAACCATCTTTTTATTCTCAAAGGTGTTCATCAAAATACCACACGGTTAAACAATAGAGCTGTGGAAATATTCCACACGATTGTGAAATTTCACTTGGTATGTTGTCGTCGTTATTCCGGGTGGCATCAGCTTTAAAAGGAAATTAAAAAACCTTTGAAAAGCTTTGCCTCTGTATTAGATTTCTTGGTCTCTGCATTCATATCCCAGTAACATATCCAAGTTTAATCATATCAAACAATCTTCTCCACTAAAAGACAAACTTCTCAGTTTCATTGCACATGCATCTCCCACAGGCCCTACTGGGAAGATTCTTTTTACAGAAACAACCAAAATAATAGTTGGAAAGCAGCAAAGATTTATGAAATATAACCCTTGTATACATATACAATATATAGCCAATGGAGTATTACTAATCACAGGCCCTACCTCCACAACATCTTCATGTTGTTCATATTAAAAAAGCATGATTTTCTACAAACTCGGGTAAAATATGAAGCCTCGCCTCCATCTTTGCAACATTACTTACAATTTGGAGATCCCAATTTCATTTGTGCATTTTAAGCTTGCGAACAGGGAAAATGTCACGACCCAGTTTAGGGACATGACAAGCGACCGGGAGAAGAACCCCTAGCAAGATTTACCGAAATTTTACAAAAAGTCGGACAGAGTTCCCCCTATTTCAAGGGCTATCCATTTTTTTTTTGTGTCTCAACTAGAATCATATAAACAACAAGCACCTAAAACAAGTCACCACCATTACTAACCTCCCGTTTGTCACACAATTATACAAGTCCATCACCAGAATACCATAAGAAAACTTAACGCACGCTTATATCTTATGATAACCAAAGTACTCGTGAAACTAATTAACTGAGTAATTCGACGGATTTCGAAGGAAGTATGACAATAAATGATAATTCTTCGTCTGCGTGAACCAATGCGGCGTTCACCAATACTATCAACTTCGCGAGCTCTAGCTAGGAAGGTCCTCCTCTACGTCAATAGTTGTCTCTGTAAATCAATAATAATGGAAGAGTGAGTTAGCTAGCTTAGTGATTACATAATAAAAAAGTGCAGGAAAAATGTCATTCCGCAATAAGGATGAACGATCGTATATCATTTAACAGATACACCATGTATACGATGAGACTATAGGAAATAGACGAGAATCATCTCAGCCCCATCATCAAAATCATAAGTATAAGCTCTGTAAATGCAGTATCAAAATCAAATACACATCTTTAGGAGCTTTACAAGAACGAACCATGTAAACGTAAAGCTTCCTACCCCTCTGTGAGGGTCAAATCATGGCAGTTCTCCCCAGCTCAAGGGATATCGATAATGGCATACTGGTTCTACCTTTCCATATGGTTATTGAGAAGTTTGTTAAATCAAGCTACTACGCTCATGAGGCATATTTAAGACTCCAAGAATGTCATTCTTGCTAAGACAGTTCATATAAACGAGTCAGATGTTCGAGAAAGTTCCGTATATGAATATTGGAAATACGACTTATGGGTTGGGTTGAAGAATCATTCTTCAGCTTGAGTGTGCTATCGAGGCTGTTTATAGATGATTTTGTATTAAAACACTATTAATTGGAACTTGTTGGCATGGTTCTAATGATGACCTAAGGGGCTGATGAGTTTTGGATCAAGTTGAGTGCAAAAACCAGCTGCAGATTTTGCTGGTCTTGAGATTCGCAAAAGTGAAGACTATGCTTGCAAAAGCAGAGATCAGGACTCAGGCGCAACTTCGTAAAAGAAACGTCCATCACAAAAGTGAAGGAGGTCAAGTTTGCAAAAGCGGAAGATCTATGCAAAAGCGAGAAACGACAGATACAAGGATTAAATTATTCGAAAAAGCAACATCCCTTTCCAAGTTTTGGGAACCCTAAGTTACGAAATTGCACTTGTTTTGAAGGGGAATCATCATGGAACCATGAGGTAACATTTCTAAGACCTTATTTGATCTATTTATATGAATACTCGTGAATTTTAAGATCTAAACTAAGGGATTCCAAGTGTTCTAAGATGGGTTTTAATCCTAAGGGGTCGTTTGGTAAGAGGGATAACCATATAGAAGAGATTGGATAGGATGAGATAACTTATCCCACATTTTATCCCATCCCATCCTATCCCACCCTCTATATGAGATAACTATAAGGGTTTGTTGGGTTGTTGTACGCAGCGGATATTGAAAACTTGTTTCAAACCCAACAAACGTAGAACTGTTTGACTATAGGGTAATTTAAAATCGTAAACATAAGATTTGAATGGTACTTACATGTTTACAATATCTGAAATCTTTATCAACTGTGGGTGCGCACGCAAATGCCCTTTCGATTGCAAGCTCTAAGCTTCAATGTATTCATCCTTTGGAAAGTTAGAAAATCCGGCAGAGGTTCGAGAGAGTGTTTTGATTCTGAGTCTCTAAGACTTAGAATAATGATATGAAATTCAAGTGTAATGAATAATGAAGTGTAGGTCTGTATTTATAGGTGAAAAATTAGGTCAAACCGGATTAGGGTCTGACCTTGGGCCTGGCCCAAAAATTTTCAGCACATTCTTAATTAAATCCAAAATTCAATTTTGACTTAATTAAAACAATCATCATTCATTTACATATCTCGATTCTAAGTAGAATATTTAATACTCTCTCAATACATCCTTAGATCGAAAAGACAATCGACATAGTGTGACCCTACATGCCTCCACATATCGACATTAATCAAATTAAGGTCTACGCGGAACTCTTAGACGGCGCCGCAAGACGAACTCAATATGTGAAGTACGCTTATACGAATTCAGTAAACTTAACCTCTATGTGGTAAGATAAAATCCTTTCATTCACGACACACCCGATCAAGCTTAGGATTTGTAAGTGTCTATCCAAATGGCTTAATCATTGTATCTCATCTATATTAGTTGACAACTAGACCGTATTCTAAATAGTCTATTGCGTTGGCCAACGACTTAGTCAACCTAATATCACTGAGAAGATGAGTGTTCTCTCGAATATACATTCGAGAAATGAATCCTAATCTTGGCTCAACTACCACCTTTAATCCACATCGTAATGTACCAAATACAAGTCGTATCTCAACCTATAAGGCATTTGAGCTTAGGACAGGATCAAAGTATATTACTTTGTAGACAAGGTGCGCATTGACCTCAAGTCTAAGGACTTCTATCTCCCACCCGCTGAACATATTTTAGATAAGTATAACAAACAGTATATCAGTAGGGTATACCAATACTTTCAAAATATCCATGTGTCCATCACGAGTAGCCATTACTCGTAGCAAGTGAGGCATACTACATCCTCTAAGGATGTGATGCAGACCACATGTCGACTTATCACATATCATCGATATCCCATTCTCGATGATCATTAGTTGAGGTTAATTTAAGAGTTACGTTATAATATTAATATCTCACATTATTAATAACAATGTAACCTCTAGGGATGCATATTATAGAATATTATAAGCAATCAACTAATAATTCAATAATTGCAAATGCCAAAATATTAATCTCCATTAATAATAATAAGAATGTGTATAAAGTACATTTGTCCTAATACAGATTGTCTTTAGGACATAAATATACTTTCAATCTCCCACTTGGCCTAGAGCCAATCTCCAACATATCTAATACCCATATTCTCAAAATGACCATTATGCTTGACTAAGCTTAATGGTTTAGTGAATGGGTCAGCTAGATTATCATCTGTGGGAACATAGTCTAATCTAGTCTCTTCAGTCTCCACCATCTCCCTGAGTATGTGGTACTTCTTTGATACATACTTGTTTCTGTTTGTTGATCTTGGTTCCTTAGCCAGTGCAATCGCACCAGTGTTGTCACAATAAATAGTTATTGGACAACTGGCACTCAGAACTACCCTTAGATCCTTCAGGAACTCAGAAATCGCGACAACTTCTTTACCAGCTTCCGATCCAGCAATGTACTCAGCTTCTGTTGTCGAATCAACAGTTGTAGCTTGTTTGAAGCTTTTCCAGCTCACTGCTCCACCATTGAAAATGAACGTGTACCCAGACTGAGATTTGAAGTCATCAAGATCCGTCTAGAAGCTAGCATCAGTGTACCCAGTAGCAGCTAGCTTTTCTTCCCCACCATAAACTAAGAAGTAATCTTTAGTTCGTCTAAGATACTTAAGAATACTCTTGACTGCTTTCCAATGTTCTTCCCCAGGATTCTGCTGGAATTTGCAAGTCATACCAAGTGCAAAGGCCACATCTGGCCTAGTACAGGTCATGGCATACATGATCGATCCTATAGCCGAAGCATATGGGATCCTCTTCATGCGTTCAAGTTCTATAGTATTATAAGGACTGTCCTTCTTAGATAACTTGATGTCTTGTCCCGTAGGTAGACCGCCTTTCTTGGAATTTTTCATAGAAAAACGTCTAAGCACTTTGTCTATGTAGACTGACTGTGACAGGCCCAACAATCTATTAGGTCTATCTCTATAGATCGTAATTCCCAGAATGTAGCAGGCTTCGCCTAAATCCTTCATCATGAAGGTACTGGACAACCACTCCTTGACTTACTGCAGGAGAGTCTTATTGTCTCTAATTATCAATATGTCATCTACATATATAATAATGAAGGCAATACTCTCATTTTTGCGTTTACTATAAACACAGGGATCCTCTTTGCTTCTGACGAAATCAAATGACTTGATAGCCTTGTCAAAGCAAATATTCCAACTCCTCGAGGCTTGCTTAGCCCATAAATGGACTTTTGTAGCTTGCATACATCATTTGGTTTGGACTCAAGCGAAAAACCCTCATGTTGTTTCTTATACACCTCCTCAATTAGATTACCATTGAGAAAAGCAATTTTGACGTCCATCTGTCAAATGTCATAATCATAATATGCAGCTATTGCAAGCAAAATCCGAATGGACTTAATCTTAGCAACAGGTGAAAAGGTTTCATCATAATCGACCTCAGGCCGTTGATTATAACCTTTAGCCACCAACCTTGCTTTATAAGTCTGTACATTTCCAAATGCATCGATCTTCTTCTTGAAAACCCATTTGCATCCTATGGGTTTAACCCAGTTGACAAATCAACCAAGTTCCACACTTGATTGATGTACATAGATTCCATCTGATTTCATGGCTTCTTGCCATCTCTCCGAATCAATGTCCAACACTGCTTCGCTATAGGTTGTAGGCTCATCGTTATCGGGAATATCTATCTCACTGTGTGTTTCCACAAGTAGATTTAGTTTTTCAGGAGGACGATGAGTCCTAGTGGACCTACGGAGTTGATTGTTTTGCAGTTCAGTGCTTGGTATGTTCTGACTGTGAGAGGGTTCTTGTGTGTTGGATAATCCACTAACTTGAGAGCTTTCAGGATTATCATTTTCATGTATTTCCTGAATGGGAGGAGGTGCAACCATTGCATCTACTCCCAGAGGCTGTGTAGGAGGATCTTGCATTTCTGCATTGTTCCTCGTAACACTCCCACTGGCCGAAGGGCGTACCTGAAGTACCCAATCTTCGCCAAATACTCCCACTGAATTCTTGCCTTGATCGTTCGGCAAGCATTCAACATCTATGTTATCTTGCGGTTCTTGAATTTATTCAAGTTCTATCTCTGTGCAACTATATTCCTTGTAGACATATTCTTTTTCAAGGAAAGTTGCGTTCCTGGAAACAATGACCTTACGTTCTCTAGGAAGATAGAAGTAGTATCCCTTAGTTTCCTTTGGATACCCCACGAAGTAACATTTCTCACTTTTGGATTCCAACTTGTCAGTGAGCATCTTCTTAACATATGCAGGGCACCCCTAAGGTCTCATATGTTTAAGAGCTGACTTCTTGCCACACCATATCTCATAGGGTATCTTTTCTACTGACTTGGAAGGAACCCTGTTCAAAACATATATTGAGGTTTGTATAGCATGTCCCCAAAGGTATGTCGGTAGAGCTGAGAAGCTCATCATGGATCGAACCATATCTAATAAGGTTCGGTTTCTCCTTTCGGCAACACCATTCATCTGTGGTGTTCCAGGAGGTGTCCACTCTGATTGGACTCCATGTAGCTTTAAGTAATCTAGAAAATCCTTGCTCAAGTATTCACCTCCTCGATCTGATCGAAGGGTCTTGATACTTTTGCAAGTTGCTTCTCTACTTCCGACTTGTACTCTTTGAACTTCTCAAAAGCCTCGGATTTATGTCTCATAAGATACACATATCCATACCTTGTGAAGTCGTCAGTAAAAGTAAAAGTGATGAAGTATGGGAAACCTCCTTTAGCTTGAGTCGAAAATGGCCCACTTATATCAGTATGGACCAACTCAAGCACCTCCTTGGCTCGCACACCTTTCCCAGAAAATGGCTTATTAGTCATCTTTCCTCTCAAGCAAGATTCGCAGTTACCATAAGAATCCAAGTCAAATGATTCGAGGTAGTCTAACTTCCTCAACCTTGCTATCCTTGATTCGTTGATATGACCAAGTTTGTAATGCCATAGGTAGGTAAAGTTTCTATTTCTTATCTTAGCTCGTTTGTTTTGTACATTGAATATTTCTCGACTACAGTTTAGTGTATATAATCCATCCACAAGAGGAGCAGTTCCATATATAACATTATCAAAAGACAGTACTCGACTGCCATTATAAATATATGAGGAAAAACCCTCCATGTCCAAAACAGGGATAGAAATGATATTCCTCATTAACGAGGGTACATAGTAACAATCATTTAACACTAGACAATAGCCCGAAGGCAAATTTAATCTATAAGTTCCTACGCGCTCAGCATCCACTCGTGCTCCATTTCCAACGTGTAGGTCCACCTCTCTTGGTCCAACCTTCCTGCTATCAGTTAGCCCTTGCACATTAGTACAAATGTGTGAGCCACAAGCGGTATCCAATACCCAGGAATGAGAGTTATTTATAGACATTTATTTCAATGACGTACCTACCTTGTCTACCAGAGGTAGAAGCACCTGGTGCTTTTCCTCCTGCTGCTGCAGTGCAGTCCTTCTTCCAATGCCCCTTCTTGTTGCAGTTGAGGCATACATCCTTAGCCAAATTCACCTTCTTCTTCACACCTCCCTTAGGCTTCGTAGCTGAGGGCGTAGTGACTGCTTTGCCCTTCTTCTTCTGCCATTCCTTACCTTTCGGCTTGGGTCGGCTAGTAAAGCTCACCATGAGCACATCTTTGCCTTTGGAAGTGGAAGACTCAAAGGTTTTGAGCATGTTGTGCAGTTCCGGTAGACTCACCTTTGTTCCATTCATATTGTAATTCACTATGAAGTTTTCAAAGGAACGAGGGAGAGTTCAGGATGAGGGTGGTAGCGACATTCTTTTGCAGCTTCGTTCCAATTGAAGCAAGTCTCTCTATTAGCCCTATCATCTTCAACACATGCTGCGAGACCTGGCCCCCTTCATTGAGCTTACACTTAAAAAGTTCTATCAGTAACTCATATTCCATAGTCTGAGATTGTGAGTCATAGAGACTCTTCAAGTGTTCGAGCATCACATTGGGACCCATGTTCTCATATTGTCTCTAAAGTTCCATAGACATGGAAGACAACATCACGCAATGTGCTGAAGTGGCATTATCTAGGTGTTTTTGGTAAGCATCCTTATCAAAAGAGGCATATTCAGCAGAGTCTGTCGCAGGGACTGTTGGGAACACTGTGTCCAACACGTATTCTAATTTCTCGTCTCAGCACTATTCGCAAATTTCTTAACCAGTCAAGGTAGTTAGGTCCAGTAAGTTTGTTCATTCAACATTTTCAATGATAAGCTCGACATCTTTGATAATCTGAAGAATTAGATAGACTGGAAATCAAACTCAAAATTTATTTCCTATTATACACATTCGTTTAGGTTAATTAACATGGTCTTTTATTTAATTAGCTCCCATTATTTTAACATACTTCTACGGCCCCATGGTAGAATACGGACCTATATTAATTGAGGTCATAATGGGCCAAGATCCAATCCTATGCTATCTCCGTATTTGCTTTGGCTGATAACTTCAATAACACATCTTGGTAGGTTCTAAACCAATTGCAAAACTTATTTGCAACTCTTGGTTGATCAAATATTATATTTAATCTTGCGTCCTTAGATTAGTCCGACACTTTGGCGCCAAGATTTGTCTAAGCAAGTCAACCCTATTACACGACTGTGTATATGTATCTAAATAAATTTGGTCTTTGCGAGCAAACACTTTGGTGTAAATACCCACAAAAGTTTATTGTTTACCTTTACATTTAAAACACATCTATGAAAGAGTATGGGTCCTCGTAGACTTAGAGCAAATGCTTTGGCATAAATACTCGTATCGCCGAAAAGAATTTTGCAATCTAACAATTATAATGGACGACGCGTTTTAATTTAGACTTATATTTAAAATTTTGGGGAACATTTTAATTCAGGGTTTTAACCAAGATCAACTCTTTTACGCCATATCCAATATGACATCTTAATATCATGCAAAACTAATGACGCATGTAATTGGGAACCGTCAACCCAATATGCATGATATAAGATGGTTTAATCAAATACTGGGCCTGCCCAGACATTTATAGCAGACACTATGCTAATTATTAAATGAAAGCATTTAAATACTTAGCATATAGTTCGTATATTATTCAATAATATACAATTAATAATAATCATGGGTCAACTTGTCTAAACTCTAAAATTTAAGTCTAACCCAAACCGTCCCTTAAACATTTTCTGATTTTAAAAATTGATTTTCAAAATATTTCTGTAAGTTCCAGATTTTCAGAATTTACAGTTTAGTCCCTCAAGAATTTAAAATTTCAATTTTGAACCCCTTTAAATTCAAAAAATCCAATTTTAATTTTCAGAAAATATTTTCAGATTTCAGGGATCTGTTTGTAATTTCCAGAATTTTAAATTAATTACAGATTTGGCTGCTTTTCTGAAATTTACAGATTTGCCCCAAGGATCAAATCTGATGATTTTAAAAACTTCTCCAAGGACCAGATTGCAATTCCAGAAACTTCTAAAATTTTTAGATTTGCCCCTAGGGCTAAATTGCAATTTCGGAAACCACCACTACCCGCCGGAACAGTGTTCGGTACTGTTCACTATTCCATTTTTTTTATTAGAGCCTCGATGCCGCGGCACCTCCGTCTCAGAAGCACAAAATTCGCATTTTTGAAATCCTAAAACTTGTTGAGAGTCAGATTTGCAGATCCATCTTTGTTACCCTTCACTATCAAACAACACGTTCATCGACCATCATCTAATCTCTTCTCGTTCTTCGCTTCAGTGCACCATGTTCGCAATGAACCGGTTACGCAAATTGACTTAGAAGAGTTGGATCGGAATGACTTCCTCGATTACATCATTGTTTAATAGTTTGGGAGACAAGGATGATGTGCTTTTAAGATATTAGGTTTTCAAGCTTTAAACGACATAAACTTCAGATTTAAACAAATTCCAACTCATATTATTATTAACTAATTACCTTATAATCATACAAAACAACCCTGGCTCTTGATACCACTGTAGGGTTTTGTTGGGTTGTTGTACGCGGCAGATATTGAAAACTTGTTTCAAACCCAACAAATGTAGAACTGTTCGACTATAGGGTAATTTAAAATCGTAAACGTAAGACTTGAATGGTACTTACATGTTTACAATATCTGAAATCTTTATCAACGGTGGGTGCGCACGCGAATGCCCTTTCAATTGCAAGCTCCAAGCTTCAATGTATTCCTCCTTTGGAAAGCTAGAAAATCCGACAGATGTTCGAGAGTGTTTTGATTCTGAGTCTCTAAGACTTAGAATAATGATATGAAAATCAAGTGTAATGAATAATGAAATGTATGTCTGTATTTATAGGTGAAACATTAGGTAAATTAGGTCAAATCGGATAAAATTCTTTCATTCACGACACACCCGATCAAGCTTAGGATTTGTCAAGTGTCTATACAAATGGATTAATCATTGTATCTCATCTATATTAGTTGACAACTAGGCCATATTCTAAATATGTCTATTACGTTGGCCAACGACTTAGTCAACCTAATATCACTGAGAAGCTAAGTGTTCTCTCGAATATGCATTCGAGAAATGAATCCTAATCTTGGCTCAACTACCACCTTTAATCCACATCGTAATGTATCAAATACAAGTCGTATCTCAACCTATAAAGAATTTGAGCTTAGGACAGGATCAAAGTATATTACTTTGTAGACAAGGTGCGCATTGACCTCAAGTCTAAGGACTTCTATCTCCCACACGCTAATCATACTTTAGACAAGTATAACAAACAGTATATCATCAGGGTATACCAATACTTCCAAAGTATCCATGTGTCCATCACGAGTAGTCATTACTCGTAGCAGGTGTGAGATACTACATCCTCTAAGGATGTGATGCATACCACATGTCGACTTATCACATATCATCGATATCCCATTCTCGATGATCATTAGTTGAGGTTATTTTAAGAGTAACGTTATAATATTAATATCTCACATTATTAATAACAACGTAACCTCTAGGGATGCATATTATAGAATATTATAAGCAATCAACTAATAATTCAATAATTGCAAATGCCAAAATATTAATCTCCATTATATACAGTACATTTGTCCTAATACAGATTGTCTCTAGGACATAAATATACTTTCAATAACTTATCCGACCTTTTATCCCACATAGATGGGATTGGGTGGGATGCCAAAGGAGTTATCCCAGTAATCAAACATGGGATAATTTCGATCCCATGGGACTAGTAATCCCATCCTATCCTACCCCTCCTACCAAACAACCCCTAGGTTCCTTAATGACAATTTTGTTGTTTTGACCAAGTAAATTGGATCAAGATTAAATTTTAAGCATGTACTTGAATTCCTTAGTTAATGGGTAATGTGCTCACGTATTTAATTTTGGATTTCGAACCGTTGACACGAGGGCTAGGTTTGAGTTGACTTTGACCTTGAAGCATCCTAAAATTTTTGGAATAGTGCTCCCAACCTAATTTTGACCCGTTCATGATCTTAAATAGATATAACGCAATGGAGATCGTTTTAGAAGACTTTGGACATTCAAAGAAAGGGAAATTTTCCATTTTCGAGGCAAGTGAGACTTTAGCTCTTAGTTTTCTTGCTTTTCCTTAAAAGCATGTTGCTTGTATGCATTTAAACCATCTAGTTCATGGAGGTGGACGAGCATGAGCTAGGTTGGCTAGTTTTGAATTATCTAGAGTAGACTGCGAGGGTCCTAGCATGTGATATTGCACAAGTTGATACTTCTAGCAGATTCCTTGATATGTTGTGATATTGTTTAATTGTTTAGTATGATTATGACTCAGTTAGCTTTCAGAATGTATTTTTTTGTGATATCTATTTAGTTGTTTAGCATACATTTATCACTCGGTCATTGAGCACACATAGCCTGAGCATGATATATGTCCTTATATGTAGACGCGGGTTGAGCTTGATTGTACATACTCATGGTGCCATAGATGGGCCTGAGCTTGAATGAGGGTGGTCATGGACCCACAACAACTTTAGCATTTCATTCAGCTCGAACACGATGATGTCCTTGAGCTAGCAATTTTAGTACTAGGTAAGACGTGTAGTTGATGCACTGTGCCAGGTGGGTCAGACAGGCACTAACGCACCAAAGATGGGTAAGAAATGTGGTTAATGCACCGCCTCGGGCGAGTCTAATAGGCAATGTATGCTCCATAGTAGTCTAGCAGGTATAGCAGTTGTACATCATGTCTACTTTCATTGTTTGTATTCATGATTTCAGTTAAGTTGCTCCACAAGTATATCATATCTATACATGTATTGATATGATGAGGTGTTTTTCTATACGATCAACGATTTCTAAGACTTGAACCAATGGTGAGCTGGGAGAGGGAGTCGATAATTGATCTGGGGTGTTTTAGACTCACAATTACTGCGTGTGTGCAAGTAATACAGAGGGAGATCTAGCTGTTGAGCAATGATTCCATCTTTGTTATCAGTCTTTCGGGTTCAGGTAAACCACTACTAGTTCGTTGAGGCAGCTTTATCTATTAGCTTAATTTAGTTCCTTCTTTATTACGAGACGTGATCATATTTGTATTCAGATAGTAGCTTCATGACTTAGTCTTGTCAGTGAATTTATGGAATGATGTCCAAATATTTTGTAATGCTTTCGCGTTTTATTTATATTAGACAGTTGAGTAGTATTTCCTAGACCCCACTTGTGGGATTACACTGGGTATGATGTTGTTGTTGAGAAGTATTTATCTCTTTTATCTTTTCTACGTTTTCTGCATGTTCTAGCTTAGAGGAATCGCCAATGGGTAATGGCTCGTTGGTGCCCTGTTGCCATTGAGGTGCCAGATTTAGGTCGTGACAATAAGTATTACGGTAACTTTAGTCATGAAACTAATAGAGAATTTCTAAGAATTAAAAATAAAACATGATAATACATGATAAAAATTAGACTCATCAAACACAGTGCTCACCGGTATTATCAACTTGCAAGCTCTAGTTAGGGAAGTCCTTTTCCATGTAGGATACCATACACAATCATAATCCTATTCTAACACTCCCCTCAAGCTGGTGCAAATAAGTCATGTGTATCAACCTTGTTACGGATGTAACTAATACGAGGACTAGTGAGGGACTTGATGAAGATATCTGCATGCTGACCACTTGACTTCACAATTTTTACAATAATATCTCTTGGAGTATCATTTCTCTAATAAAGTGACAATCAATCTCAATATGCTTAGTCCTCTCATGAAATACCGAACTTGATGCAATATGCAAGGCCATTTGATTATTACGCACAAGTTTCATATGATTGAATTCTCCAAATTTTAATTCTCTGAGCAACTGTTTGATCCAAACTAGCTCACAAATTGTTATAGTCATTGCTGGATATTCTACTTCTGTACTAGATCGAGCATCCAAATTCTGTTTCTTACTCTTTCAGGACGCCAAATTACCTCAGACTAAAACACAAATACTGATGTAGAACGTCTAATTAAAGGGTTGGTCCTGCCCAATTTGCATTTATATATCAAACGATCTACTTATGACCTCGATCCTCGAAGAGTAGTCCTTTTCCTGGACTTGACTTTATATATCGCAGAATGTGAAAAACTGCATCACATTGACTATTATAAGGAGAATCCATAAACTAACTTACAACATTTAAGAGAAAAGAAATGTCATGACTAGTTCAACTTACCAACCACCTGCTTATATCTTCCCGGATCACTGAGTGACTCTCGTATTTCCTGATAGGAGTTAAGAGGTATTGCTTTAAATTAGTTTACCATCCTATCATTTCCAGTGATAAAAATATTGTCAACATAAACCACCAAATAAGTTTGTGTAGAATGACGATAAAACACATAGTGATTAGCTTCACTACGAGTAATTCCAAACTCCTAAATTATTGTGCTGAACTTTCCAAAACCAGGATCGAGGAGAGTGTTTCAGACTATAGAGTGACCGGCGCAATCGACATACAAGGCTACTAGACTCCCCCTGAGCAACACAACCAGGTGGTTGTTCTATATATACCTCATCCACAAGGTTAATGTGAATAAAACAATTCTTAATGTCCAACTGAAAAAGAGTCAATCGTGGACAACAACCAACAACATACCCAGTGAAATCCCACAACGTGGGGTCTGAAGAGGGTAGAGTGTACGCAAACCCTACATCTATCAGCGGCTGTTTCCGGGAGACCCGCGGCTCAAGACAAATGCATAATCACAAGCAAAGTAAGCAAAGCAAAGCAAGAGAAACGGTCAGACCCAGACAAGAAATTAAAACAGTATGAACATGCTGATAACAAAATCGAATACGTCATGGTAGCGCATTCTGACAAAAGAAAGTCGTAGTTAACGCAAATAAATAAGATAAACAAAGTACACTAAAGAACACAGCAGCAAAAATCAAACTACATGGGACGATAAAGCAATATTGCGCCTATAAGTATGATAGGTTAATCGGACATACGGTAATAACACTACAACTATCATTTTGTAAGCGTAAGTAGAACTACGCTCGACTACCTACTACCATTCTACCATAATATGTCCTCCACACCCCCCATCTAAGGTCATGTCCTCAGTAAGCTGCACCTGCGCCATATCCCGTCTAATTACCTCTCCACGATACTTTTTTGGCCTACCTATACCATTCCTAAACTCGTCCATAGCCAACCTCTCACACCTCCGCACTGAGGCATCTATGTCTCTCCTCTGCACATGCCCGAACCATCTCAACCTCGCTTCCCGCATCTTATCCTCCACCGAGGCCACTCCCACTATGTCCCGGATATCATCATTTCTAATCATATCTCTCCTTGTATGCCCACACATCCATCTCAACATCCTCATTTCCGCAACCTTCATCTTTTAGATGTGCGAAGTCTTGACCGGTCAACACTCCGCCCTATACAACATAGTCAGTCTAACCACTACCCTATAGAACTTGCCTTTAAGTTTTGGTGGCACCTTTTTGTCGCACAAGACTCCAGATGCGAGCCTCCATTCATCCACCCTGCCCCAATACGATGTGTGACATCATCATCAATCTCTCCATTCCCTTAGATAATAGACCCGAGGTACTTGAAGCTTTTTTTCTTTAGAATGACCTGAGTACCAAGCCTCACCTCCACGCATGTCTCAGGGTCGCTCCCGCTGAACTTGCACTCTAAATATTTTGTCTTGATCCTATTCAACCAACCCTTTAGATTCCAGAGTCTGTCTCCAATCCTCCAGCTTGGCGTTCACTCCACTGCGAGTCTCATTAATCAGGACTATGTCGTTTGTGAATAACATACACCATGGCACCTCCATTTGAATTTGTCGCGTCAGTCCGTCCATCACCGAGGAAATAAGGAATGGGTTAAGAGTTGATCCCTAGTGCAGCCCAATCATCACTGGGAAGTTTTCCAAGTTTCCTCCAACTGTCCGTACCCTAGTCTTGGCTCCATCATACATATCCTTGATCGCCCTAGTGTACGTTATAGGTACACCTCTATACTCCAAACATTTCCATAGAACCTCCCTAGGGACTTTGTCGTATGCCTTCTCGATGTCGATGAAAACCATATGCAAGTCGCTCTTCCTCTTCCTATACTGTTCCACCAAACTCCTAATAAGATGAATGGCTTCAGTAGTTGAACGCCCCCCGACATGAATCCAACTTGATTCTCGAAAATAGACATGTCTCTCCTCACCCTCATCTCCAAGACCCTTCCTCAAACTTTCATAGTGTGGCTCAGCAGCTTGATAACCCTATAGTTTTTGCAACTCTGGATATCACATTTGTTTTTGTACAAGGGAATCATTGTACTCCACCTCCATTCTTCAAACATTTTTGCCGTCTTAAAAATGATAGAAAAGCCGAATTGATACTATTTTAGACATGGAAGAGAAAGTATCACTGTAATCAAACCCAAATATTTGAGTATACCCTTAATAACTAGGTGAGTCTTAGGTTGATCAACTTGGCCGTTCAGACCAACTTTGACTGCATAAACGCAACGACAAGCTAAGTTAAAGTAGATTTGACAAATAAAGTGAATGTGTGGTACTATCAGTTTATATTTCTGCTGGTTGAGACTCCATGAGGGTATGATGGGGATTGCTTGATACTCGTCCGCTTCCGTACCTTTCTTTTTCCGTTCGAGGGCAAACATTTATTTAATTAATATCTGATGTAATGACCCGTTTGGTCGCATAGGCATTTTACCTTTTTACCTCAGTTGACCTTTCCCCTAGAATGCATTTGACCCGCGAGGATGGGCAACACGATTCCCGAGGTCATCGGGGGCGAGTCTTGAAAGGACTTGAGAAAATTAGAGCTTTTAATTAAAAATCATTTGACCAATAGTTGAATTTTGGGTAAACAGACCTTTTTCGAAATTATGTCGATTCCATGAACTTTGGAGGGTCGATTATGACTTGTGGCATGATTGGTTCGATTCCTAAGGCATTCGGGAGCATTTTGTACCCTTGGTTGGAAAACTTGATTTTGGTTGTTTGGGGTTGACCCGGTCAAGGTGACCTCCGTTGAAAATTCTGAGGGTATGATTGAATTTGTAGTACGTTTTTACACATGTCATAATGTTTGGTTTGTATTCGGGGGGTCTCGGATGAATGTCGGGTGAAACTTGGAGAAAGCAAATTTTTCTGATATCTGGTGTATCCGCTTCAGCGAATGGCTGGTCGCTTCTGCGGGCCCACCTAGGTGAGGCCTGGTCCGCAGATGCGAGCCTCAGTGTTATTGCCTTCCTCCGCATCTGCGGGGAATATTTCCGCAGACGTGCACTTGCTAAAGCGAGCACCTTCCGCCGATGCGAAAATGTAGATATTTAATGAGTTCCACTTTAGCGGATGGTTTGTTCGCAGAAGCATGTTCTCTGAAGCGAACAGTGTTCCACAGAAGCGGACATCGCAGAATCAGAAAATCCTTTTTATCTCCCCACTTTTCCATTTCGATCCATACTTTCCCAAAACGGTTTTTTTAAGTAAAGAGGCTCGGTAGAGGAGGGCTTTTGAAGATATTTAACAAGGATTTCTTGGGGGCAAGATTATTTAACTCCCTTTTGATTATTTAAGTTCTTATGTAATGATTTTAATGGTGGTAACTTGGTGAGAAGAAGGGGTTTAAATGTTGAAACCCTAGTTTTTGATAACTTGATTTCTTCAATTAAAGATGGGATTTTTAGATGACTTTCTTATTCTAATCATGTAGTGTTGATGGAAACAACTATTAAGTTGAATGTTGAGATTTTAAACTAGTGTCCTAAATGGATTGGTAAATGGATTTTCTCATAATGATTGGGGCTTTGGGTTAAATTGATGTTAATTTGGGTTGTCGACTAATATTTTGGACATTGGGAACATTGGATAAAACGTTTTCGATGTAAAGTTACTATTTTGCCCCTTTTTGGATTCGGATTCCCTTTTTTATTTGGGTTACTTTATCTACTTGGGGTTCTTCCCTTTTCTTTTGGGTTCATAAGCTAAGATAGAATACTTATTTGGTAGACTTCGATTGTTTGGAAGGTCTTCAGAAAGGAAAGGCTCGTGTTGGATGGTTCGTGGCACCTGCTCTGCATTGAAGTAGGCTATGGTTTAACTCTCTTAGACTCCTATTGAAGTACGTAGTAATTATAAATGTTGAGGGTACTGGGTATGTTTGGAGGTCCCACCTTAGCGGTTGTGATGAACGCTTGGGTTGGCACCAGTGTTGAACTGCATTGATGGGTCATTTGGGGAATCAGCCTTAAGCTGATTTCGACTACTCTTATGTGGGCCTGTCGCCATTATGTGAGCTTGTCGCCATTGTTGATATTGTGTTTAGTCATCATATTGCTTTCGATATGATAAACTGATATACATGAAATTACGTATTGTGGAGCTTTTGTAAGCCTGTGATATTCATTCCTTATGCTTGATAGCTTATTGTGATTTGCCTTGTCATGCATTCATCACTCTACCTCGCGTCTAAATACTTGAAAAGAATTTGATAATACTGATTGTATTGATTATGCTTTTACATGGTGTACACATAACCATATCATTCATACACATTATTACTGCCATTTGAACTATTGAGATACTGATGAAAGAGGCTTGAAAACCGGTTACTGGTTATGGTACATGGTAAAAGAGTGATGATTGATGAAGATACTATAGCTACAGAGCTAGGATCCAATGGGAAATTCTGGATGATTATGATGCTACAGCCACAGAGCCAGGATCAGATGGGTATATGGACCTCATGAGTTCCCCATGGGTCACGTGACAGCTACTGCAACAACGTATGTATACCGGGATATATGGTCATTGCATTGCATACATATCATCTGCATTGCATTTCATTCATACTTCTCAACGTGTAATTATTGTTGTGTACTCGGTGATGTAAAGTTGTAGACTTTATGATCATGCGACTCTTAAGGAAAGAAATACTGGCACCTTGTAACTTATTTTTGATGTAAGACTGAAATATGAGACGGTATGGTAATGACCTGGATTGCTATAAATGCTAATAAAATGAAATCTTTATGACTTGGATTGTTAGGAACGATGTAGAGATGGGATCTTTACGCGTACCTTAACATAAGTATTAAAAGATTGAACCTTTAATGGTAAACTTGTTTATTTGGATAAAAGATTGAATCTTGATAGTGATCGGAATTTGGGTGAATCTTCTGATTAATTGTACTGGGATGATTGGATTGATCATATTGGATTGATTGCCATTTTCATTACTGGATATTCTGCTTCTGCACTAGATCGAGCATCCAAATTTTGTTTCTTACTCTTTCAGGACGCCAAATTACCTCATACTAAAACACAAATACTGATATAGAACGTCTAATTAAAGGGTTGGTCCTACACAATTTACATTTATATATCCAACGATCTACTTATGGCTTCGATCCTCAAAGAGTAGTCTTTTGTCTAGACCTGACTTTATAGATCGCAGAATGTGGACAACTGCATCCCAGTGACTATTATAATAAGAATCCATAAACTGACTTACAACAGTTTATATGCTCCTACTTGTTGTTGAGCTTCCCAAATTCCTTTGGATTGCTTACAATACTTCTTTCATTAGATATCGCTCTTATTGTGACAAGCTTTCTTATGACCTTAATTTAATCCCTCATCTTCTAGTCGAGATACTTATGTTCATTTACTTGAGGGAGAGTACAATGATCACGCAGTACAAGAACAAAGGTGACATCCAGAGTTCCAACAATTGTAGAGGTATCAAGCTGTTAAGCCACATTATGAAAGTGTGGGAGAGGGTGGTGGGGTTGCGGATAAGGAAAGGCATATCTATTTTTGGGAATCAGTTCGAATTCATGTCGGGACACTCGACTACAGAAGTCATCCATCTTGTTCAGAGGTTGTGGAGCAGTACAGGGAGAGGACGAATGACCTTCCCTCGATGTTCATTGACCTGAAAAAGGCATATGACAAAGTCCCAAAAGAGATTCTTTGGAGATGTTTGGAGGCTAAAGGTGTGTCGCTAGCATATATTAGGGAAATCAAGGACATGTATGATGGAGCCAAAACCCGGGTAAGGACTGCGGGAGGAGACTTGGAGAACTTTCCGATGGTGATGGGATTGCATCAGGGATCAGCTCTTAGCCCATGTTTATTTGTCTCAGTGTTGGATGACGCAGAAACTTCAAGGAAAGGTGCCATGGTGTGTTATTTGCGGACGACATAATTTTGATTGAAGAGACTTGTGACTGAATCAACGCTAAGTTGGAAATTTGAAGACAGATCCTGGAGTCCAAAAGGTTCAAGTTGAGCAGAACCTAGACGGAATATTTGGAATGCAAGTTCAGTGACATAGCGCAAAAGGAGGGCGTGGAAGTGAGGCTTGAGATACATGTCATCCAAAAGCGAGAAAGTTTTAAGTATCTTAGGTCCATTATTCAAGAAGATGGAGGGATAAGGTCAGAGTGGCCTCGATGGAGGACAAAATGTGGAAAGCGAGGCTGAGATAGTTCGAGCATATTCAGAGGAAAGGCACGGAGGGCCCGAGGTGGAGGTGTGAGAGATTCACTTTAGATGGATTCAGAAGAGGCTGAGGTAGGCCGAAAAAGTATTAGGAGAAGTGAATAGGCAAGACATGGCGCAATTGCAATTTACCGAGGACGTGACCTTAGATAGGAGGTTATGGAGGACGCGGATTAGAGTGGAGAATTAGGTAGTACTACGGTCTCGTGTATCCTCCCATACTAGAAGGCATAGTGTTGCCTTGTACATTTTTGTCCTCCGACCTTCTGTTACTATCTGTTATTTCTGGTACTCTGTTTATCGTATTAGTTGATGCATTTACTGATAAAATTTCTCCATTAATGCTATTTATAGTATTTTGCCATGATCTATTTACTTTACTTTACTTTCTTCAAACCGTATCTAACTTTTTTTGTCATATTTTCTCTTGAGCTGAGGGTCTTTCGGAAACAGTCTCCCTACCTCCCAAGGTAGGGGTAAGGTCTGCGTACACTCTACCCTTCCTAGACTCCACCGTATGGAATTACACTAGATATGTTATTGTGAAATCTTTTCCAAAGTACTAGGAGCATAATGAGCTATTTATGCTTAATGACTCACAGAAGGTTAAACGTATGGCTTTATGTTTGTAAAGTAGTCTCCGTTGTAGCCACTTCTGTACTTGAGCAGCCGAAATATTGATGCTGGGAGATTAACTTGGCTTGGTGCAGGAAATGAAATCACAGCAAGAAAGAAGAATATGAGAGACAACATACTTTCCTTTTTAAGGATTGCTACCCGCGGATGAGCCAAAATAGCCGCGGATGCAGAGTTAGCACTACCCTGCTTCCATCCCTTATCTCACCTTCTATTCCTATGTCGACGTTGTCATATGATCACTAACGGTTCTGTTGCCCAAGTGACTATGTACAACTTAGACCCTCTGTGGCATACTTTTATGTGCTATGCACCGAGACCGTACTCGACAGATCTTATTATAGCGTGATACGCCACGCCCGAGGCCATACTTGACAAGAGGTCGTACTCGATAAACTAGTAGATTATAGCTAAAAGGATAAGAAGATGATAATCATAAAAGATCCCCAAAGAAGTTCAAGTACCTTAATCAAAAAGGAGGTAAGCATATGTTCTATATGATATTCTCAATTCCAAATGTTATCAATATATCCAGGTTTCATGTTTCTCTCTTATATGAGATTCATTGTTTATTATATATTATTCAATCTGGTCCGGTCTTTTCCCGGACCCCGCGCATAGCGGTAGCTTAGTGCATCGGGCTGCCCTTTTTTTTATCTTACTAAACGAGTACTATTCTACAGTATTCACATCGCTTTGGTTGGGGGCGCTACATCTACTCTGCAGGTAAAGATACTCAAATTTGCAGACTTTTCATATAGGCATCAGAGTTGTCATTTAGCTGCTTTGGTGAGCCCCATTTACATCCTGGGGTCAGGTATAGATTCTCTGTGTTGCACATAGTAGTTATGAGTAGGTTGGGGCCTTGTCCCGATACATCTATAGTTCTAAAAAATAAATTCCTAAAAAATTCAGTCGGTGGGCCCCAATCAAGGTAGCTAGTTTTCTATATTTAATAAATTTTTCCGCAGGTCTATCGAAAATAGGCTCTCTATCCCACAAAAGTAGGAATAAGATCTGCGTACATCTTACTCTCCCCAAATTCCACTTTATGGGATTACAATGTGTAGGTTGTTGTTTTTGTTGTTGTTATACTTAGTAAATTTTTAATTATAACTTTCTCATTTTAACTTTAATTAGAATTACCTTTCTTTGATATTATTAAATATTGTGCCTAATTAAACTAAAATGTATAAAATGAAACATAGAGATAAATATGCACACATGAAAGCAATCAAACACGTATTCCATCACATCTGATTACACGAAGCTAGGGGCACTAAATTTTTTGGAAAGATTCATAAATTAGCCAACTTATAAAATTACCAAAGAACACAATTGAAACTAACCAAACAAATAGAATTGCGTACCCATTAAGGATTCTACTACTCAACCTCTTGAGTCAATGTAAGACGGCGTACAATAAATCCTTGTAATTTGGCTTTTTTTGAACCCCGCACATAGCGGAAATTTAGTACACCGACCTGCTTTTTTTTAAAAAAAAAGATTATCCTAGCAAGACAATTATATTGAAATTTTTTACCCAAAAAAAAAAATTACGTACCCTATAAGGATTCTACGACCGGTGACATCATTAGCAAAGAGTCGTCTGATTCCGGTAACAGAAGCAACAACATCGCCGATAACTCTCAGCAATTCTTTGCCCTACCTTAATTTCTCCTGTTTACATGGCTAATTTGAGACTATTTTGTCTGTTTTCTAAGGAGAGTATATTTTTTTTGGAAAAATAAAAAAGAATTCGTGGGAAAAATACCTTTATTTTGGAGCTAACAAGTTGTCTTTTCTGCCATTCTTATCCATTTCAAAGTTCCACTTCCCCACACAGTTACTTACTCGACCACCTTTTTTGTCACTTAAATAAACAATTTAAACCTGACTAGAGTATATATATGTGACAAAATCTTGAGTCACGTGGTCTATGTACCCAAAAAGTGAAAGAATTTAATACTCCTTTATAGTTAGGATCATATAAGACTAGACGTTTTTGAAGATTTTAATGTTCTTAAAAAATATTCCGATTTAATAGCTTTATACTCCCTCCGTTTAAAAATATTTATCTTATTTTTTATTCTTTTTAAATAAATGTCTCTTTTATTTTTACTAACTCTTTTATTTCAATTTTTCACATGGCATGTTGAATATCAAAAAATTATAAGACATTTTAGTACATTTTACATATCTTTAATTAACACCCACATAATTCAAATATTCTTTACTTTCTTAAACTCTGTGTCAAGTCAAAACTACAAAAATATTTTTAAACGGAGGAAGTATATTTTATTTCTTCGTTAAATCCTTTTTTTATTTCTCACCAGGTGTTCGGTACTAGTAGCAGATTCAGTGTGTTAGCCAGGGATTTACGGAAATCCAATAGCTTTTGCTTATACTCTGTATATAATTTAAAATAGTTGGTTGAATATTTATAGATTTTATTCTGAACCCAATTATTATTATATATTAACTTGAAGTCCCTATAAGAATCTGTAAACTTCAAATCTTGAATCCGCATTTGTTTGGTACCCACATTGAAGTCCGACTATATCCGAATTCACGTCATGTATGATCTAACCGGAGAAAGCGCTTGTTGATGCTAGCTAATGAATGAAGCTAGCTAAGTGTGTGTGAATGGGAAATGAAGAGTGGTGACTTTTCCGATAAGGCACAATAGCACCCGTTCACACTACCCTTTGTTGGCTATAAATTTAGAGGACTAGCCTCAATTTTCTGCAGAAAAAAAATACTATGCACATTATTTGCATTCTGCATAACTTTTACAACATAAAAAATCGAGTCAGTGTCTTGTTTGATTCGTTGTCATCTTTGAGTTCGCGTGAAATCATAGGCGTTTGAGATATTGCTACTTCTTTGACAGGTTTATCCGTTATATCCTGGGAGGAAGTAATTCATAATCTCAGGTACTTGAAGGAATTAAATTTCTTAAGAACACACAGTAAATTTTGTGGTCTCAGGTAGTGTTTTTGTCACCTTCTTTTTTCATTTTTTATTGAAATATTGTTTTGTTGTTTGAACATTGTTTTACTAACAATGTTTCTTGTTTTGAGGACAAATCGGATAACAACGCTTTCTATCAAAGATTTTGTCATACTTAGGGTTCGAACTCAAATCTCAAATTAGGAGAGAAGCAGATGCTACACCACATCTTTTGGTGATCTCCATTAAATGTTTCACTTAGGTAATATTGCAGTAATTAGAACTGTAATAAATTTGAAAAAAATATCTATTTCTTTTTAAATGACATCCATTTGATTCACATACTAATTATGTTGGAAATTTGCCTTTGGCGGGAAAGTGCGTCGACCCATATTTAATGAATTAAACACTAGTGTTCCGCATGTTGGAGGCTTTGTCTCTTCTCACATGCATATTCTACTAAGTGAGTAGATGACCGTAGGGCCAAGAATCGTCAAATTTCGTTGAGAAATGAAAGAGATATTGGTCCACAAAGTAAGGTGTTTGAGGCATGGAAATATGGTGTGGGACAAATCTACCACATCGGTGGAAAAATGAAGAATTGATCTCTTTATAAGTCTCTAAAGTGGTAAAGGATTTGGGACCCCAAGGGGTATCACATGTGTTTAAAGGAGGGAGGACCTAGATGTGCTTGGGTTCAAGGCTAAGCCCACACGCGCGCCGCCGCCGCCCGCCCGTCCGGTCTCAGGCTGTGGGCTGTGGGCTGTGGGGACTTTCTGATATTATCTTTTTGGACCCCAAATTGCTTAATATTTACAGTTTGGTCCCTAGAGTTTCTGGAAAGTTGATTTGGGAGTGACGGAAGGCAGAAACTTTCTGATACCGTTTGGACTGTTTTTTGGAGCATTAACCAGCCATTACTTGGCTGTTAACTACTCCATAAACAGCCCTCCTTCAATGACCATCATCAACCTCTCTAATGGCCATTAAAAGCCCTCTCTAATGGCATTAAACCTGCCATTAACAGCCCTCTCTAATGGCATTAAACCTGCCATTAACAGCCCTCTCTAATGGCCATTAACAGCCATGTTTTGGGCAGTTGAACAGCCTTCCTCCATGCTATATATTGATGCCTCTTTTGGCTCAATACAGTGGTTAAAAGTTAGCAAAAACAGACAGAAAAACGCAGCACAAAATGTGACAAAAATCATTGTAAAACAGTGACGAAAACCACTGCAAAACAGTGGTTAAAAGTTAGCAAAAACAGACAGAAAAACGCAGCACAAAATATGACGAAAATCACTGCAAAACAGTGACGAAAACCACTGCAAAACAGTGAGCATATACACAAGATATACACAACAGAGATACACTATATACACAGAGATAAAACAGAAAAGAAAAAGAAACTCTTTCTTTCTTTTTCATATCTTCAGCAAGTCGATTCATATTTATTTTCTTCGTTAGACTCAACCTATTGGCATTGTATCGTTGAGATTAAAGTATTGTTTTATCTTGGGAGACTATTGCCCGCTAACGTAAAAGCATATATACGGGGCAATCTTGTCTTAAGGACAGAGGGCAATCACTCGACTCAACACACAACGTTGTAACCATTCAGATTTAGTTATTTCTTGATTTCAGGTCATCAAGATTCAAAACTCAACAACTTTGCGGTAGTTTTGAAGATTGGACTATTTGTTCAACAAGATTCAATTTTTGAATATTGAATGTTTGTTCATCCTTTTGAACACTTGTAATATTTATTTACTTTTCGTATTGCTTTACTACAAGAGTACCAACAACTTAAGACAAGATTGTATTGTATTAGTATTAGTGTTCAAAAGATGTCGGTCAAAAGTTGTGTGACCAAATCTGGATATGGCTGTGGTTTTCTACTTGAAGAGAGTGATGATGATGTTATTGAAGGTCAACATATTCATGGTGTCACCGCTCCCAAGAGTGGTGGGAACAAGCGCTCACGAGAGGCTGAAGATGTCAACTGGGACAAGAGGAGAAAGCTGAAGATGTGGTTCTATTTTGCAGCAGAAGGCCTATATCTGTCTCAGACAAAGAATCCGAAATTGGGATAAGTTATTTTCCTTACTAGTCAAAAATAAGATTAAATAATTTCTGATTAAAATGGCTTAAAGTAAGGAGGAATATGAAAATATTTTCCGAAATAATTTATATTCCTTATGCTTTAAAAATCAGAAGTTTAATGACTTATTCTTTCCCGTTTAAAGGTTGGATTTTGTAAACGACTTAAAAAGATTCATTCTTTTAAGTGTAATTATTAAAAGTGTGTAAAGTATGTTTGCACATACGAGGGAGAAAGATCCACTAACTGTGCAAAAAATGTTACCACTCTTAAGTAAGCGCCAAGAATTGTCTGGGCACCAATCATAACGGAAGAAGACTAAAAGCTAAAGACGTTGAGCCTGTCACATTATTTGGCAGAAGATCCTTCATATGATGATATTGTACACTCGGTCATACAAAGCCTCCGGGCGACTGGAGTGGGCCAAAATTCCTTTGATATGATGCTATTGGACACTCAGTCAACTAAGCCTACGGGCGACTGGAGTGGGGCCAGGATTCATTTCATAGGAATAGTAATGGACACCTAGTAAAGTGGGCCAGAGTTTTCAGGTCTTAAATGATCTGAAGGCCTAAAGAAAGGCAGAAAAGAAATTGGACACTCAGTCTGCCAAAGCAACTGGAGTGGGCTAGAATATCCAGATCACATATGATCCGAGTACGCCCTAACCACGGGCAAGAGGTTGTTCATGTGAAGCAACGCCACCTCTAAAGTACAAGGGGTTGGAGAGGTTGTCCTCAATAGGACTTCAGGGAACGGGATCACTCCAAAAGGAGGTGACACATGTCCCAAAACATGGTTAAAGGGACGTTGTTGGTCAAGCTGGTTGAGACTAGTCCAACAGGTCTATAATAACTAAGAATGGTACAAAGATGTCCAGAGCCAAATGAATGATATATTTGTAATCCGTGCATCTATGCCATCATAGATTAAGACACGTTAAATAGAAAGTCATTCAAAAGCTAACGATGTTGAAATTGTTGCCTACTGTCGACATAAACCCTCAAAATGAATGTGAGGTAGGCGAAGAGGCAAAATCACCTTTCCAAATTCCGTCAAAGGAATAGCGAAAGAAACACCGCTCCTCTAGAACTTAGTCACACATACTTGGGTGATTTGAAGTTTATACAAAATAGAGGGGGGAGACAAGTACGTTGTGACCTTCATTGATGATGGTACAACGTATTGTATCATTTGTTTGTTGAAAAGCAAAGATGAAGTTGTTGAAGCGGATAAGCGCTACAAAGCAGAAGTTGAAAATCAACTAAGCCTACGGATTGAGGAATTCATAGTGATAGAGGGGGAGAATGTGAAGCATCGTTCATCAAACGACTGCTCATTACTCACCTCAGTCTAACGGTGTTAGCCAAGCGCAAAGCCGTACGTCCAAATTATGTGGGGCAAGGAGATCTTTACTGCTAATGCGATTCTCAATAGAACTCCGCATAAGGATAAGGGTAACCCTCCGTGTGAGACATGGAAAAGATCTCACATACAAATGTTGTGATGTGGGGTGGTTTCGTACCTAAGACTGTAGATTGCTTATCCACTGGATCTGCAAATAACAGTAGTGCTTATCGCATTTTGGTGTCAAAGAATGCTGAATTCTTTGAAGATAACTCTCCTTGAAAAGGAAAAAGAAGTAATTGCTCAAGGTTAACAAGAACCCGCGAGGGCCTGACTGTCCGGAACTAGATGTTCTGTATCTACATGACTCGAAAGTTGTTGGTTATCCAAAACTTAATATTCTAGATCTGCAGAACTCAGGGATTCTAGATGTTGAATCGAGACGGAGCAAATAAGGAGACAAAGACTTGTTCCAGTCCTTCTAGCTTGTATGGTTGAGAACGAACCATGGACAATTGATAAATAATTGTCATCTCCAGAAGCGTTGCTTTAGAAAGAAGCTACAAAGAGATAAATAAATTCCATCATATAGAACCATACTTGTGTAATGGTTGATCTTCCTCCGGGAAAAGAACCTTTGGGTTGTAAGATGTGCTCCCCTGTGAGTAGTTTAACATCCAGGGCCATTGCAGTCTTACATGACATGTATGTTGAAACAATCTTCCCAACCGGAGAGTTGGAAGGGGAGAATCAGAGTTGGTTTGCTGGACTGTTGGGCTTCTTCCTGAACTTTTATTTTGGCCCCTGAAATGTTTACATTTTGGTCCTGAAAGTTTCAGATAAAACAGAAATAATGAATCTCACCACAAAAACATTGACTCTGAAGTTAGAAAGCCAACAGTTGGAGAATCAACAGTTTGAAAGTAAAAGCCATATTGAAACAAAGTCTCGATATGAAAGATATGGGTATCACAGATGACATCTTAGGAATTGAATTTCTAAGACATCTAACGGACTGGTCGATAGTTGACAGTCTCGTTGAAGCCACCAATGGATATGAATCATAGAACTGATTGGAATCATGGTGCACCCATAGACAAAGAGTGATACGCACAGGTCACGTGTAGTTCAATATATTGTACACACTACAACCGACCTGGTATCGGCCAACAAAGCAGATCAGTTGAACTAAGATTCACTGATGATTTTAATACATGATCGGTAGAAGGCGTTAATTCAGATATGACGATATCTGAATTATTCGCTTATCTACGGATTATAGTATTCTGGATGTCCAGCGGTTCTGGAAGAACACAGTGATGCAAATTGGACATCAGATCTGAAGAACACCAAAGCCACAAGTAAATGTGTATGGTGGGTCTTGGAAAATCCTCTAATCAAACTTGCATCGACCGATTCATGATGGGATCGGAGTTTATCACTTTATACAAAGCATAAAAGGAGTTGAGTAACTTCACAACTCATTAGAGGACGTCTCTTATTGGGAGAAACCCGTGTCTTCAGCAGTTATACAATGTGGCTAGCCGGTCGGCTTTAGGAAGGACATGGATGACGGCGTCTGGACATATCTGTCAGGATCTGTCGGAGACATAAGACCGTATGACAGTTGATCATCACGGGTGTCACTTCCTTACTAACTAAGGGACTACCGGAGATCAAGTGTTCTGTCTGTCTAGAGGAATGGGCTTAAAACCCAAACAATATGAACCTTTGTGGTGGTAATCCAACCATACTTATTGGAGATCCTAAGAATTTGGTTCAATGGGAAAACTAAGCTGCAAAAGGTTCAGTTGAGCGTTTCGGTGGAAGCAAGAAGCACTTCGGATAATGATTTCTGTACGGAAACATGAATCCAAAGGTGTTCCCGCGATAGACATTAAAGTGCTACCTGCATGGTGGGTAAAAGTTAAGCTTCCAAACCTTTAAACAATCCTCAAAAGGTTGAGGTTAAGGTTGGGGAAACTTTTAATGATTTCTAACACTTGTGAAGTGGGGTATAACAGGATACCTTGTAGGAGATCACCTATTTAAGTGCGAGGAAGGCCGCCTCAAATGAACGCACTTAAGAATCCAAGTGTGTCCACGGCCACAACGGACAAAAACGTAAGAATGAAAACGAATAAGGAGAGTTATTGTGTTGGTATCATTGTCTTGGCTTACACTAAACACTGACGGTTCAAGACATCACGTTCACCGCGCTATAAGTAAGTCCGATGGTATTCAACTAGGAAAGGTTCAAAGCGGAAGCTACCTCTCCTGATGTAATATCTTTTTGCTGAAAGATTGCTGAAAGTAGGCACCTTATATGTGCGCCACAATCTCTCTTTCATAGAGGGGATTATTGGAAATTTGCCTTTGACGGGGAGGTGCGTCCACCCATATTTAATGAATTAAACACTAGTGTTTCGCATGTTGGAGGTTTTGTCTCTTCTCACATGCATATTCTACTAAGTGAGTAGATGACCGTAGGGCTAAGAATCGTCAAATTTCATTGAGAAATGAAAGAGATATTGGTCCACAAAGTAAGCTGTTTGAGGCATAGAAATATGGTGTGAGACAAATCTACCACATCGGTGGGAAAAGGAAGAATTACTCTCTTTATAAGTCTCTAAAGTGGTAAAGGGTTTGGGACCCCAAGGGGTATCACATGTGTTTAAAGAAGGGAAGACCTAGATATGTTTGGGTTCAATGCTAAGCCCACACGCGCGCCGCCGCCGCGCGCCCGTCCCGTCTGGTCTCGATCTCGAGTCACGGGCTATGGGCTGTGGGGACTTTCTGATATTATCTTTTTGGACCCTAAATTGCTTAATATTTACAGTTTGGTCCCTAGAGTTTCTGAAAAGTTGATTTTGGGAGTGACGGAAGGCAGAAACTTTCTGCCTACCGTTTGGACTATTTTTTGGAGCATTAACCAGCCATTACTTGGCTGTTAACTACTCCATAAACATCCCTCCTTCAATGACCATTATCAGCCCTCCTTCAAGGCCATGAACAACCTCACTAATGACATTAAACCTGTCATTAACAGCCCTATCTAATGGTCATTAACAACCATGTTTTGGGCAGTTGAACAACCTTCCTCTATGCTATATATTGATGTCTCTTTTGGTTCAATACAATGGCTGAAAGTTAGCAAAAACAGACAGAAAAACGCAGCACAAAACAGTGAAGAAAACCACTGCAAAACAGTGAGCATACACACACATATTCACAAGATATACACAACAGAGACACACTATATATACAGAGACAAAACAGAAGAGAAAAAGAAACTCTTCCTTCCTTTTCCATATCTTCAGCAAGTCGATTCATATTTGTTTTTTTTTCGTCAGGCTCAACCTATTGACTTTGTAGCGTTGAGATTAAAGTGTTGTTTTATCTTGGGAGACTATTGCCCGCTAACGTAAAAGCATATATACGGGGCAATCTTGTCTTAAGGACAGAGGGCAATCACTCGACTCACCACACAACGGTGTAACCATTCAGATTTAGTTGTTTCTTGATTTCAGGTCATCAAGATTCAAGACTCAACAACTTTGCGGCAGTTTTGAAGATTGACCTATTTGTTCAACAAGATTCAATTTCTGAATATTGAATGTTTGTTCATCCTTTCGAACACTTGTAATATTTATTTACTTCCCGTACTGCTTTACTACAATAGTAACCAACAAATTATGCGAGAGATTATAATGCATGAATTATTTATGCTATAATTATTAGTGAAGAGATTGTTATATATAAATTGCTTATTATAAAATGACATTTTTTTCTTTAAATTATTTAGTACGTAGACATATATTTATCCCACATTTCATATTGCATACATAAAATAATATATAGATTATCAGCGGATGTAATATAGATATTATTTAATACTATCAACCAAACACAATATGATTTTACATGAAACTTTATGTTGAAATTAACTATGCTAATATACTCAACAAACCGACACAGAGGGTAAAACATGAAATATAAAATGGGACATAAAGATTAAATGACTTTGTTTTTGTAGAACGTATATATTTTAAAAACTAATTTAATTTTCTTTAAAAAAATATTTTAAACAGGAGGAATATATCCACTTATTTTGAATATGATTATTTCGTTAGAAATAAAGGTTGAAACTCATAATTAAATTAAGGTGTAATTGTTATGGTCCCTGCTTAAGTCCAAGTCCCAGTTACTCTTTTAAATGACTAATCTGGGGGTACGCTTTTTGTATGTGCTTCAAAAATTACAAGTATACAGTTTGAAAAATTATATGGATATATTAAATAATATCTGCGTGTTATAAAATAAAAAGAAATTAATATGATCCAATTAACTAACAACTAAAGAAATAAATTCTGCCCACAAAATCCTCAGATGCCTTAATTGATATCTATAAGGAATCATGTGAGAATATCTTATGGAGAATCATTGTTACTTTTGGGATCTAATAATGAAAACAAACCACAAAAATACTTTTGGCATAATTCTTCAAAAATTTGTCAAATAACGGAAAATGAAAAATTCTATCTTTTATCTTTTAGATATTTGGGAATGAAAGTTGTCCATATGGCTCTTAGAAAAAACTTAATATGTATTAATGTAAAGTATAAAATGGCTAATGTTTAAGTTAATACTTCAACAAAAAAAAAACTTAATATATAAAAAGATTATAAGGAGTTGTTATTGTTGAAATGAATAGTAAAAAAAAAAGTTAATGACAATGCATATAAAAGACACTGTGTTTTACGGTTTCATTCATATGTATCACTTAACTTTGAATTTTACCAATTCTTATAATAACTGTTTTTACTATTTTCTAATTTCTTCTACCGCCAACACTCTTCTTATGAAAATAAACTTATGAACCCTAAGGGTTTGTTTGGAAAGCAATATGGTAATTGGAATTACTGTAATTACTAGAGTAATAATTACTTATATGTTAATTAGTTAATTTAAACATTTATTTATTATTTTTTCTAATTTTTTTATTTATATTTAGATTATATGGCACATCCCAAGTTTTAAATATGTGATTAATTATTATAATTTTATCCAATAAGCATTCTATTTTCAAAATAAAAAAATTGATCGGACATTAATGTGTGTGTAAAATCATTAGTGCTCGTGACTCTTGTCAGCCATTTCTACTTTCTCTCTTGAATATTTTCCTAATCATTTGTTCAAATTATTGAGTGTACTTTTCAAGTATCATACAAAAACATATGAATAGAAAAAATATTACTCGAATAAGAAAGTAGTTCAAATATAATAAAATAATACGATTTTATTTAATATAAAATTTTGTTCTAAAGAGTACAAAAATCAACTAACGTTTCGTAGATTTTGTATTTTTATAATATTATAGATTATCTCGTTATATTTAGAGGTTGAAAGTCAGAAATCAATAAGTGCAATGATACGGTCTCTAATTCTGTCCAAGTTTCTTTTACCAAACAATCTTTTTCACTCTTTAACCATTCTGTCTTAGCAGACATACAAACTGTATAAAATTTTGTGTCACACGTTCTATGAGTCCAAGCATATGTTTTTCAGGAGTTAATATACTTTAATTCACAAGTTTGATTTTTTATATAACTAGTAAGTATTTTTTTCTTCAAGCATACACTGTTCAAAATGTGTTGGCTAGACTAATTCGAATTTACCGACGTATAAGCCCCATTAAAGGAATTTTAGCCTCCTTATGTAAGAGGATAAAGTGAAAAGTGGACGAGATATGATCGAAAGGAGGTAACCATATGTTCAATATGATATTCTCAATTCTAGATGTTATCAATATATCCAGGTTTCATGTTTCTCTCTTATATGAGATTCACTGTTTATTGTGTATTATTCAATCTGTCTTATCAAACGAGTACTATTCTACAGTATTCACATCGCTTTTGTTGGGGGCGCTACATTTACTCTGCAGGTAAAGGTACTCAGATTTGCAGACTTTTCAGATAGGCACCAGAGTTGTCGTTTAGCTGCTTTGGTGAGCCCTATTTACATCCTGTGTTGCACAAATTTTCTAGTAGAAGTAGGGAAAATAAGTTCCAAGTGGCATAACATAGTGATTGTATCATTGCCACCCTCTAAGACACCTCATCTTTGTTGGAAATTTGCCTTTGGTGGGGAGGTGCGTCCACCCGTATTTAATGACTTAAACACTAGGGTTCCGTATGTTGGAGGCTTTGTCTCTTCACACGTGCATAATCTACTAAGTGAGTAGATGACCGTAGGGCCAAGAATCATCAAATTTCCTTGAGAAATGAAAGAGATATTGGTCCACGAAGTAAGGTGTTTGAGGCATAAAAATATGATGTGGGACAAATCTACCACATTGGTGGGAAAAGGAAGAATTGTTCTCTTTATAAGTCTCAAAATTGGCAAAGGGTTTGGGACCCCAAGGGGGTAACCCATGTGTTTGAAGGAGGGAGGACCTAGATGTGCTTGGGTTCAAGGCTAAGCCCACACGCGCATCCGTCCCGTCCGGTCCGGGCTCGAGTCACGGGTCAAGGGTCGTGGGCCTTGTGTTTCTTCTGATAGACCCCCAAATTATTTAATATTTACAGTTTGGTCTCTGGAGTTTATGAAAAGATGAAATTGGGAACTACGGAAGGCAGACTTTCTGCCTACCGTTTGGGTTGGTTTTTGGAACGTTGCACATTAAATCAGCCATTACTTGGCTGATTAACTCCCTCTCTAGTGGCCATAAACAGATCAGCCATTACTTGGCTGATTAACTCCCTCACTAGTGGCCATAAACAGCCATTACTTGGCTGATTAAATCCCTCACTAATGACAATAAACAGTCATTACTTGGCAGTTGAAGAGTCTTTTCCCTTATGCTATATATTGGTGTCTTTTGGCACAATTGTGGAGACTACACTATATACAACACAGAGACAAACAGAAGAGAGAACAACACAGATTCTGTCCAAAAATGTGAGCAGAAACAGTGGGCAAAAACATAACAGAAAACTCTTCCTTCCTTTTCCATTCTTCAGCAAGTCGTTTCGTGTTTGTTTTCTTCGTCAGAATCAACCTATTTGCTTTGTAGTGTTGATTAGTTATTTTTTTTATCTTGGGAGACTATTGCCCGTTAACGTAAAAGCATATATACGGGGCAATCTTGTCTTAAAGACAGAGAGTCATCTCTTGACTCAGCCACAGTTATAACAATTCAGATTTAGTGTTTCTTGATTTCAGGTTATCAAGATTCAAGACTCAACAACCTTGCGGTTGTTCTGAATATGAGCTATATGTTTATCCTTTCGAACACTTGTAATATTTATTTACTTCTCGTACTGTTTTACATATCCAACAATCTTCACCTCACCCTCGCAACCCCCATCCATCAACCCACATTCTTACCCCACCTTCACCTCCTATAGTATTTGTCTAGATTATATACGAATACTTTTAGAATAATATGTTTTGCTTACGCACCAAACTCAAGAAAATATAAGAAAACTCACTTATTTTTTCAAAAAACCCTTTTCAAGAATTTTTTTTGTTCATGGAAAATATTTTTCTTCGTACTAAACACACCCTTTGTTCCTAAATAAACACTCGTAAAAGAAGAGAAGCTGGGAAATAACATAAATTAAAAGAAAAATAAATCAAACTTGTTTTAATTCATAAGTTTGATATAATTTAGGTATCTTATCATTGCGCATTGATACAATTGTGTGTGGTAGTTTTCACTTTGCGATCAGCAAAAATGCTTCCACCCACAAAATTCCTTTTAATAACTAGATTCCGGTTTAAGATTTCCTTTATTTCTATCTCCCATAGGAAAACTACCTCTCTCTGTCTATTCTATTGAACATTTTTCTCCATTACCAACGATTTTAATGTTCAGGAATTAATGATACAGATGTAGAATAATTTACTTTACGTATATTTCTATTTTACAAATTTTCTTATTCCTATATTATTAATAACCATATCTTTTTTATATTTATTCTGCATCAGAATAAATATAAAATTTGATAAATTAACGCAGATATTATTTAATACCTCTAACCAAATGCTTTGATAGTTGTGCAGAGAATAATTGTTTTTTGTACAATCAGCCAAGTTATGTATTAGTTATGTGGCGTTTAATTTTTTATATTTTTCAGCCAAAATTATATTAAAAAAGGAGTAGCCCGGTGCACTAAGCTTTCGCTATGCACGGGGTCCGGGAAAGGACCGGACCACAAGGGTCTATTGTATGCAACCTTACCTTGCATTTCTGCAAAAGACTGTTTTCATGGCTTGAACCCATGACCTCCTGGTCACATGACAACAACTTTATCAGTTACTCCAAAGTTCCCCTACTAAAAAAAAATTATATTAATTGTACGAAATTTATGTCGAAACATATTTTTCATAATTCCTCCAATCAAACCACCACGAATTGTAATAAATGACATCGCATTTGATTCTTCATCTTTTCCTTTAGAAGATGAAGCAGCAACTTGTAAAGATAGAATTTAGACGTTGAGAAAGATAGCGAATATCATGAGAAATAAAATTATACTTCATTATTTTTGTACCATAGAATGAGATTTTTGGGTCGACAGCAGCCACATGAATTATTTAAGGAATACATGTTATTTTATTGTTTTCATTTTAAATTTGTGGAGTGTATATTTTGGATATATTGCTAATATTATGAGTGTGATTCAAGGAATGAACAACATAGCATAACTTATTTCTGTTGATAAATTTCTCTAGAAAGAACGACTCAAAAGGTATGAATTCCTAAGATGAAGAGTTCCTTATCAATTTTAAGAAGACGCCAAAATGGTCGTTGGCCCCCTTTTTAATTAACTATAGGGTGAATGACATATAAATACATAATAAAAAAAATATTTACGGAATATGACGAAACTTTTTAATTTACAGAACATAATGGATTTTTATCTTTCATACAATTTTTTTAAATAATATTTTTTAGTTAATTAATTTTTAATTTTCTTGTAAAAAATTAAATTTTTTAAAAGTAAAATTTTACTTTTTTAAAAAAATTCTATTTTTTAAAAATATTTTTATAAAATAAAAATTATTTTTTTTCTACCTAAGGCTTAAAAATTCGCTTAATTTTTTTGTGTATGAAATGTGTATATCTCACTCAAGACTTAAAAAGTTCGCTCAAAATTTAGTGTATGAAATGTGTATATCTCGTTCAAGGCTTAAAAAATTCGTTCAAAATTTTGTGTATGAAAATTGTATGAAATTTGTATCTCACTCAAGGTTCGCTCACATTTTCGTGTATAAAATTCATGTTAGGTTTCTGTATAATTAATACAACTACAACAACATTATATACAACATTCAAGACTTTAAATAATCACTAAAAATTTTGTGTATAAAAAATGTATGTTGTGTATATCTTGCTCAAGGCTTAAAAAGTTCACTCAAATTTTGTGTATGAAAAATGTATAAAATGTGTATATCTCGTTCAAGGCTTAAAAATTACGCTCAAAATTATACGTATGAAAAAGATATATCTTGCTCAAGACTTAGAATTTTGCTCACATTTTTCGTGTATAAATACAACTACAACAACATTGTATACAACTTTCATACAATATTCAAGGCTTAAAAATTCCGCTGACAATTTGTGTTTGAAAACTATATTAAATATTTCGCTCACATATACACATTTCATACATTTTTCATACACACAAATTTGAGTTAATTTTTCAAGCTTTGAGCAAAAAGAACTTTTTAATTTTTTAATAAACTAATAATTAAAAAAAATTGTTTTAAAAAAATATTTAAAAAAAATGAAGATCCGTCATGTTTCGTAACATATCATTATATTTTGTAAATAAGAAAAATTATCTATATATTTTGTAATAAAAAGCCTTAAAGACCCTTAACAATTATACACCTATATATAATATGAGTGAAGACGTTTTCAACCCACTCATTAATATAATTCCCAATCCGAAGCTATGTAGGTTAAAGGGGCTTCAATTGAATCCCTTTATTAAAAAGTTATACTGCTATAAAGATAATTTTTATTATGTATATATATAAAACTTGTTGTGCAAATAATGTATATCGTGTGTGTATTTAAAGCTTGTTGTATAAAGAATTTTTTTAGTATAATGATTTTGAATTCCCTTGTTACAGTTGCTCTCCCAAGTCCCAAATCCGATGGGGACACATTTTATAGAAGGGAAAACACTCTGTAGCCATAGAAATGTTAATGGCTCATGTTTGTGCATAATACCGCGAATTGGCTTTTCAGTTCAAATAATGACAATCACTAGCTCAGCTCAATTACTAAAAGAGATGCATGTACTATTGTTGCTAAAGACATTTTCTTATAATTGTTATAATATGTGTATAATAATTATATAATTAGTAAATATACGTTGATTATATATTTATTATACACAAATTATACAACAATGAAATATTTTCTAAGCGCATACTATAGGGATACATATTCTATACAACAATGATACAATTTTTATTCGTATGATACATTTTTTATATATATAAAATAGTGATATATATTCTGTACAACAATGATATAGTTTCTATACATATGCTAAAATTAGTTTAAAATAGCTACGAAATAAAACTATTTTTAAAAGATTAAAAAATGTCTTTTAAACTTCTTGGACTATGCGGTTGTCAATAATTTGAACCAGATGACTACTTGTTTCTTTTTCTCTTTATAAAATAGAGGTTAGATTTTTAACCTTTTTTTAACCAGCCAGAACTGATGATCCGTCCATTTGCCACGGGTAAGAAACAAATAATATATTCACTTATCTCAATTTACATGACATGATTGGAATTTCTAGAGTCAAACAGTTAATTTTAATGGTGAATTCAGACATAAAATCTTTAAGTTTTTGATAAAAGGATTGCATATCTAGAAACTACATAAAATTATTATAAGTCATAAAAATTGATGATTTAAAATATTTAAAAAATAAAAAAAAGTTATTTAAATTTCAAAATCCTAAAATTGAGACTTACTATATTAGTTCTTTCCGACGCACTCCAAATTCTTCCAAAACACATCAGCACCACATGTTTCTACATCACACGTTGAAGTGCGTAACCAAAAGTATTCTTTCCCTATATTTACCATTTCTATTTATTTTTCCTTGGTTGCCTGTACTATAGAAAAAATTGAAAGTACGCTCATCAACATTTTTTTGGAAAGGAAACTAAGCTCTTCAAGATATGAACAAGTGTGTACCAAGCTGGGGACTAGACTCCTCCTCCTCATCTAAATCTTGCTCTGTCCTCTCACTCTAACTACTCCAATAACACCTTTGTCACTGATGTGCCCTCGTAATTTTCTCTCTTCCTCTTTTTCTATTTTTATATATGTTTTGGCGTAAGTGGTAGAGTTGATGTTATGTCATGTGACTAGGAGGTGTTTGGTTTCGAAGCCTCTTGTAGAAATGCATAATAAGTTGTGTACAATAGATCATTGTGGTCCGACTCTTCACCAAATCCCGCGCATAACTGAAGCTTAATGCACCAGACTGATTTTTTTTTTTTGTTGAACATCAAAATTCTAGAGTTATGGATTATGAAGTAGCAGAGCTAACGTGGAAAAACGGACAGCTAGCAATGCATGGTTTAGGTCCTCCACGCGTGCCTAATAAGCCTTTGTTAGGAAGTACGTGGGATAGTAAGCCACATGCTGATGGTACACTTGAATCCATTGTCAACCAAGCCACTGGCATCCCCCTTCATCAACCGAAATCAGCCGTGGAAGGGGGCAAAGATAGAGGGGGTGATCTCGTTCGTTGGTTTGATAACTGCCTTGCTGACACTGCCTTGGTGCCAACAAATTCCATTAACACCCGAAACTCTCATCAACAAGAGCCCCCGTCCACGCACCTGCCAGGGATCACCAGCAAGTGCGTAGTTAGCCGCTCCACGCGTGTTGCATCATGCAGTGGTGCGGTCAACCGAACAGACGGGGAGATGGAACGTGCAAGAGTTAGAGCTGCTGCCTATGAGGAGATACCGAAAAACTTTGAGATCACCGAGTCTTTCGGGAATGGAGAGGTTAAGGAATTGATCAGGTCGCTATACCACGGAGATAGCATGGCTGACGAGAGCGTGAGCTGGAGAGACACCGTTGGAACGGGCGACAGGGATTTGGGTGCGGAAAGGCTTACCTCAACATCTATGGGGTCGCCTGAGAGAACCTCTAAGCACGGCAGATCAGATCAGGTAAAATATATGATTTTCTAATTTCTTTACAGTACTTTCTATGATTCCACGTGTTAAAAAAAAGTCTATTCCGCCAAATACACTCATATGTGAGTCATTCCATTAGTTAATCTAACCCTTAAGCTCTTACGCTATCTATATAAATATCATTATGTGTGCTTGAAGACCCACTCTAAATTATCTAGAGAACAACTAGGGTTAACCATCCCTGCATCATTAGAGGGTTAGTAGTCATCTCTACATAGATGTGAGGATTTTCAACGATCAGTAATTTAAATCGTGATTGCTATAAACAATCGCTTCCATCGAGAATAACCGCCATAAGTCTCTAAGCTAGTATTTAATCGATTGATAACACCATGCAACACACATGAGTTTATTTACTTTAATTTTACATTTGGGAAGAGAGGGGACTGTGAACCCACATATATTATATATGTGGAAGACTTTCAATATTACCACTAGATTAAAAGTCTTCATGTTAGTTTTTGGTTATAACCATATCCGAAGGCCACTTATCTGATTAGTTCGAATTTTCACCGCGTCAGACTCATTAATTAAACTTATCAGGATTTCTTTTAGGCTCAAATCCAAAAATTTTGATTAAATATGTAAAGGAATTCTATCCATTCTGATATGCCTCGTACTATAGAAGTTGTACTTTGTCTTTTTTATTTTTTAAATGAGGTGATAACATTAAATTTTAAGATATTAACATTAAATTTTAAGATATATATATTGATATGTCAAATTGTGCGATATTAAGCTTTTGTGGTCTTTTTTTTGTTAATTCATAGAGAGAGGCAGGAGATGAGGATGAGGATGAGAAAAAAGGATCCAAAATTTCCTCATTTTCAACAAAAAGGAGCAGAGCTGCTGCTACTCACAACCAGTCTGAACGAGTAAGATGTCTCTCGAAAATTAAAAAAAGACAGGGGTACTAAGTTCCCACTATGTGCGAGATTCGGGAAAGAATCAGACATGACGCAATAACAAAAATAATATTATAGATTTATAATCTATTTTGATTTTTGAATTGACTATTGTTTTGCTAGAAAAGAAGAGACAAGATAAATCAAAGGATGAAGACATTGCAGAAGTTAGTTCCAACTTCGAGTAAGGTATTGGAATTTATAATTTATTATTTACCGTATGCATTTTTTTTTTCTATTATGACATTAATATTATAGTACTTGCTAAAACCATTCCCATTCTGTAATTTATACCATAGTATGCGTTTTCCTCTGTATTTTACAGTTGTTTGGGACTTCATGTTTCAAGAATATACTTATCTTTGTTGCTTCAATTTTGTCTTTACTTGTTTAACACTAAAAGGTGTAAAAGATGTGGACCTTAGCTTAGATACAGTATTTCATTTTGCTTTGTGAATATTTATAAATTATTATAATTATTAATCGTTCGACCATTTAATTATTCATATACTATCTAACTTATATTATTACTCAATATTTGATGGTTATGTAGTTCTAACAAAGTTTAAATATAATATATTTCTTACGTAAAAACACAAAAAAATATATATGTTAACTAATTGAAGATTGAATGTGTTGTGTCATAAATCACACGATATAAACTCAGAATCTAAAAGTACAATTATCCCTTAAAAAATAGCTAAAAACTAATTTGAAGGAGAAAAATTATGAAACTGGTAAGATAGTATGTAGAACATAATTATAAAAATGAAATTAATCATATACTTCCCCGCCCCAAAAAGATTGACACTTTTCGTTTCGGGAGTCAAACTTTCTATTTTTGGTGCTAAAATATAGAATCTTTAAATTTTTTGAAATAAAATTTACATATTTGAAAACTACGTAAAAAGTATAATAAATCATCATAATTAATAATTTAAAATATTTAAAAGATATTTAAAAAATTACGATTAAATAATAACTCATTTTACTTTAAAAAAACAAAAAGTGACAATCTTTTTTAGATAGGATCAAGTAGAATGTACTCTACAATAAAGAAGGTGCCGACTAAAAGTTGAGGGCTTTAATGGCTGAAAATGGACCGTAGACAATTTTGTACAAGGGAAAATGGTCATATTTATCCCACTACTATGTGAGAAGGATGACATTTATCCTCCGTTATAGTATTGATATAAATATACCCTGACAGTATATAAGTGGTTCAAATATATCTCTTCCGTTAAGGTCCAAGGTGGAGGTTTACTCGCACGCGGCATTGCAATTTTGATGAGGAGAACATCACGTGGCATGCCACCTCACAACCCAACCTATTTACACCTTCCACTCCACTTCTTCTTCCACTATTAACATCTCCTCCCTTCCACCACCATTGCAACCGTCAACACCACCATGACCATCACCATTTTCACCGCCTTCACTTTCACACAACCACGACTTTCTCCGAAAAGGATTATCAGTCAACTTTAGTTGAAGCTATACAATTTTACGCTGCACAAATCATAGAGGTCTCAAGACCGTCAAGTTTGATTTTTTTATACCCTTCAAGAAATGAAACAAAAATTCGACCTTCTCAGATGTATTGAGAACATAATCACTCTGTTCTAATAACAAGGATTGATTTCTGGTTATGATTTGTTATGGATTTCTGATATTCTTTTTCTTTCCAATTACAATCTCATTTTGGAATTTGACACTAATGCTGACTGCACAGGAAAGAAGGATGTTTCAAAGATTTAGAGTTTCGGGTGGTTAAAAGTAAAATCTGTAAGAATTATTCTTCATTCATTATTTCATTTCAAAATCATAGTACATATACTAAAATACAAATCTAATTCTAGGCTACAATTACGATAAAGAATGACTACAATATACATCTATCATATACAAAATATACATAATTATGACTAAATATAATTTTCTTATTCTATCACACCCCCGCAGTCGAAGCAGGAGGTCGGCGTATGCTGAGACTATTCCGAAAGTCTTCAAATAAAATCAGCGAAAGACCTTTTATAAAAATGTCGACAATCTGATAACGTGACAGGACATGTAAGAAACACACTTGTCCACGAGCAACCTTTTCGCGAACAAAATGAATATTCAGCTCAATATGTTTAGTGTGTTGTTGATGAACCGGATTCCCTGAGAGATAAATTGCACTAACATTATCACAATGAACCAATGTCTCCTTCGGAACCAGACAGTGGAGCTTTAAAAGAAAAGTTCTGTAGCCAACAAGATTCAGACACCACATTGGCAACTTCTCAGTATTCTGCTTCAACACTGAATTTGGACAACGTCGCTTGCCGTTTTGAGGACCAAGATACCAAGATTATCACCAAGAAATACACAATAATCAGACGTGGAGCGTCTAGTATACGAACATTCACCCCAATCGGCATCTATGTATGAAATAAGAGTGATTGTCGAAGACGGATATAAATGCAAGCCATGATCGATAGTGCCCTGCATATAACACACAATGTGTTTGAGAGCATGCATGTGAACCTTCATCGGGTTATGTATGAATATACAAACCTATTGTACAATATAAGAGATGTCGGGCCTCGTGAAGGTGAGATATTGCAAGGTTGCGGTAATGTGATGGATCAGCATATGGATTGCTGTAAGAAGCACTCAACTTCGAGTTAGTATCAATCGGAGTGATGGACGACCTACACGATGACATGCTAGCTCGTTCAACAATCTCTGCTGCATACTTCTTTTGGGATAAAAATAAACCACATGATGACGTGTCACGTCTATCCCCATGAAATAACTCAATGGCCCTAGATCTTTCATTGCAAACTCAGAGCCAAGCAGTGACGTGATAGACTTGCGAAGAATATCAGATGCGGCAGTTAGTATAATATCATCTACATACAAAAGAAAGCGATATCATTACCTTGACGGTATATGAATAGAGAATGATTAGACCTGTTGTTAGAAAACTCAATATGTGAAACATAATCTGCATAACCTCTTGTACCAGGCCCTAGGAGCTTGTTTGAGCCCATACAATAATTTCTTCAGTAGGCACACATGATTATGATAAGTAGGGTCTCTGTACCTCATGGGCTGATACATGTACACTATTTCATTGAGGTCTCCATGCAGGAAGGCATTTTTGACATCAAGCTGATGAAGTGTCCATGTCTTCAAAAGAGCCAGACTGAGGACCGTTCTGATAGTTGCCGGTTTGACCACCGGACTGAAAGTCTCACCGCAATCCACATCAACCTGTTAAATCTTCCCATCACCTACAAAACGGGCTTTGTGCCTCTCAAAAGTACTATCAAATTTTTATTTGTGACTAAAAATCCACATAGACTGAATCACATTAACATCAGGGCGACGGAGCACCAAATCCCACGTCCTATTGTTAATAAGAGCACTAAATTCATCATCCACAGCCATTTTTCAACTCGAGTCATTAATGGCAGACACAAGATTACAGGGCAACGGTTACTTGGCAACATGTGTGTGAAGATCGTATTTTTTGTTTGGCTTAAAAATCCCGTGTTCACTACGAGTGACAGGCCGTTGGGCCGGAATTGGATTTGGGCCATACGAGAATTATGGACTGCCCGGTAGTGGGCTGGAAGTGACTGGACTGTCGGGCAATGGGCCAGCGGACAATGGGCCGCTTGAGCCTAAAGATGGGCCGAGACTTAGCGGATTGGCAGCCACTGGGCCTCTCGGCAGTAGGCTGCCAGCGAAAGGCTTAACTGGGCCAGCAGCCGATGGGCTCGATAATTGGGCCGAGACATCGGAAAAAATTTGGCTTTTTGGGAGGCCAATTTATGGATCAAATACGAGATATGCTATCGTCAAGAAATTCACAAGTAGGAGACTCAGAACAATGTAATTTGGCAAAAGGGAAATTTATTTCATCAAAAATTACGTGACGACTTATGATGATTTTATTAGAGGATAAGTCGTAACATTTGTAACCACGATGATTCGATAGATATCCCAAAAAACACACGGAGTAGACCGGGGTTGAAGTTTATTGATGGTAATAGAAGGAAATAGAGGATAGCATAAGCACCCGAAAACCTATAAATGAGAATATGATGGGTCCCTTAGGTATAAAATTTTGAGTTGGATTGGTAGGCTACTTGTTTGCTCGAAAGTATGTTCAAAAGATAGGTTGTCATTTGTAATGCATGATGTCAAAAAGATGGTGGTAGAGAGGCATGTGCAAGTAAGGTTCTAACAATGTTGTTAATGGTTCGAATTTTTCTTTATGTTTTTTCATTTTGAGATGATGTATGTGGACACGAGAGATGAAACGACAAACCATTAGTTTTGCAAAAATCTCAAAATGGCCCATTATCAAATTCTCTACTATTCTCACACTGAATATTTTTAATGTCCCGTTCAAATTGAGTGTGGATATATGCTCTAAAGGATAGAAATGTGGAAAAATCTTGTGACTTTTTAGACAAAGGAAACTTCTACAAAAAATTAGAATAATCATCCAACAAAAGAAGAAAATATATATGGACCGAAGAGCTCAAAACGGGAGATGTCCAAATATCACTATGAATAATATCAAAGGGCATAACAGTATGAGAATTAGAAGCAACAAAAGGCAACTTAACATATTTTCCAAGAGAACAAGAACGACAAACATGAGAATTACGAGTTCTAGTACACTCAATAAATTTATTTTGTTTAAGGGAAGCAAAAATAGGTGTTTCCGGATGACCCAAACGTTCATGCCATAAAGAAGGAGCTAAAGCTGCAAAAGTGGATGATAATGTGGCTTGATGTGTGGTTGTGGTGATTGTATAAAGCTCTCCCCGACTATTATATCTCATTAGACGCATCCCCTCCTGAAAATCCTTCATGAAAACCCCAAAAATATCAAATTCAACCGAAATCCAATTATCAGTAGTAAATTTTCTAACTGAAATCAAGTTTTTAATTAATTGAGAAGCGTTAAGGACATTTTTTAAAGTTAACGATGGGTTAGGAGGAGACGCGTTTGTAGTACCATAACCTCGAATTGGAATAGAATGACCATTTTCGACAATTATACCACGATTATTGCTCAAATTAAAATAGGACGAGAGATTACCTTGGGAGGACGTCATATGAGACATTGCACTGGTGTCCATGTACCAATTTACATCGGGCGGAGTAAGCTCAAGAGTATGCATCGCAGCCTCGATATATGTCGGGGTCGCCACTACTGAGTGGGCTTGCTGCCACTGGCTCGGTAGTAGCCCAAGAATCCCTATCTACTGCTGGGTCACTGGCTGTGACTTGGGCCTGGCCCAGTTATCGGCTTGATAGGGGTTGGGCGGCACGGCCCAAGGCCCCTGCCAGGCCCATGATGTCGGCACACTACCCCATGGTGCCCTCGGCTGCCACTAGGATGGCGGTTGCTGCTGGCTGTCGCCTCTGCCGCCACTACTGCCTCCTCTGCCATGGTGGTGGCCGCCGCTCTTTCCACCACCGTCGCGGTTTTCACCTCCATTACCGCTATTTCATCCCTTTTGGCCACGATTTGGAAAATTTTCAAATTTTGTAGAAGTCTCCCCAGATGGAGCGGCAACCATGACAGAATTCAACACGGTGGTTGGCTTTTTGGCAAAGCCCTTTTCTTCGAGAATGAGCATATAACGGGCTTGGTAAAACGATGGAAGAAGATTGTTTTGGCGGATGAGCGTACCCACTCCTCTATATGCGTCGGTGAGGCCGACAACTAGTTATAAAATAAGCTGATTGTTAATTACCGGCGCGCCGACATTATTGAGTTGGTCCGACAACACTTTGAGCCGTTGATAATATGCAGATGCATTGGGAAAATCCGCCATGTCGGTAGTGAAGAATTCCTTCTCAAGAGTAACGACCTGAGAATTTTTGTTGTCTTGAAATATGTCGCGTAAGCAATCCCAAGCCTCCATCGCCATAGAGTCAGATTCAATAATTGTATGCAGCAAATCGCTAGAAATAGTGGCATAAATCCACTGAAGAACTGTCGCATCGAGGGTTAACCATAATTCTCTTTCATCATCGGTTTTTGGCACCTTCTCCTTGCCTTTTTCTGGCAGAATGATGTGATGAATAACCCGGTGGGAGCAGCAGTGAATCTTGAAGAGCTTCGCCCACGTTGCATAATGTACGTTTTTCATCTCAAGAGTGATGTAAACATGAGATTTAGGGTTTCAGGAACTTTTCCTATACTGCTGATAACATGTGAGAAATATTCTTCGTTGATTATTTCATTCCAAAATCATAGTACATATACTAAAATATAAATCTAATCCTAGGCTACAATTACTGTAAGAAATAACGACAATATACATCTGCCATATACAAAATATACATAATTATAACTAAATATAATTTTCCTATTCTATCAAAAGATCAAAAATCTTTTGTTCATAAATTGAACATTACATAGTCTTGGGATACAAAGAATTACAACAGAGGGAAAATAATTTTTAAAAAATCCATTAAGTTGGGTGCTAAAATCAAAATGGCCAAATAATATTAAAAAAGAGAGAAGAATCACGAAAAGAACTTGAGATGAGACGAGTACCCAACAGTATTTGCAAGTGACCACCACCATTTTCAGTTTTATACACCATCTCAACCTCCGCTCAGTTATGGTGGTGTTATCGTGTTGATGGTGACAGTAATGGTGGAGGGGGAGGAGGTGTTAATGGTGGAAGAAAAAGTGGAGGGGATGGTGTAAATAGGTTGGGACCGTGGAGTGGCATGCCACGTGGTGTCCACCTCATCAAAATTTTAATGACACATGGAAGTAAACGTCTACTTTGGACAACTTAACGAAAAAGGTGTATATTTGAACAACTTGTATAACGTCCAGGTATATTTATACCAATACTACAACTGAGGATAAATGTGATCCTTTTAGCATAGTAGTGGAGTAAATATGACCATTTTCCCTTTGTACAATGTGGTCCTAAACTGTCGGAAGGCATTAAACATTTAATTGTGGCAAATGAACCTAGTCCACATACATAACCTATTGAGTAAAAACAGTGGGACAAAAGGTTGTTTCTAGGTCCCTAACAACCCTCGTTATTTTCTCATATCAATCATTTGACACTGAACAAATTATGCTTTTTTAAAAAATACTCCCTCCGTCTCAAATTATTTTATCATGTTTCTCTTTTAAACACCCCTTTAACAAAATTAATTAGGAGAAATTTTTTATTATTTTATCCTCATTTATGTTTTAAGGTATAATTGAGGTGTTTGTAATCTTTAAAAATAATTATTACTAACAATAAATGAGAAAAAAATAACTAATTTTGTCTTTAACTTCTAAAATAACAAATAATTTAAGAAAACTACTTTTACGATCCACTCCAGATAATTTGTGAGAAAGGGAATATATATTTCCCGACTTGTCACTTCTTACATTCAATGAGTTAGTACATATAGAGCCTGCTTGGATTAGCTAAATTTAAATAGCTTTTAAGCACAAGTATTGAATTTTATTTTTAAGTATTAGAGCTTAATTTATAAATAAACAGTTATGTATAATTTGAATAACAGTGCTTGAAATGAGAATAAATAGTTGATGTATATGGTAAAAAGATTCTGATAAACACTCTTTTCTTGTTGGTAAAATGACCGAAATATATTTAAAACTGTTAAAACTAAAAACAGGTTTATTATTACAATATTCTTACTATTATATTGTTGAAAGAATTTTTCTACATCTCAAGGTAGATGTAAAATTTGCGTACACTATCCTCTCCAGACATCACTTGTGAGGTTATGATAGGTTTATTTACAATATTCTTATTTTAAGCTAATTTGTGTCTCAATTGACTTTAAGTTGTTCATACTAAATTGTTATACTTGTGTTATTTTGGCAGACAGATAAGGCATCAATGCTGGATGAGGTGATAGAATATTTGAAGCAATTGAAAGGTCAAGTTGAAGCGATGAGCAGGATGAATCATGTTAACATGATGTTGCCAAATATGGCATTGCAGCAACAACAGGCGTTTCAAATGTCAATGATGGGAATGGGAGGAATGGGAATGCAATGCCTTCCCAACAATATAACTGCAATGCCTTCGGTTCCCCATTCCACCACCGCCTCTTTCATGCCTATAACTGCAGCCTCAGCAGCTTCTCTTGTCCCTCCAGATCCTTTAGCTTCCTTCCACCTCGCTTCCCAATCACAGGTAGAAAAAAAAAATAGTCCGTCTTATTGTTACATCTGTTATATGTTATATGTTACCTCGAGACGAATTCAAGATTTGGAATTAGTGGTTGATTTTGAGGTACGTGCTGCTTATCTTACATTATAAGGACATATGTTTGCTTACATATACCGTCAAATATTTCTATAACGGCTCATTTTGTCCAAAAAAATTGGCTACCATATATAGCATAATATTGTTATGGAGAACATATATAATATAACATAATATAAAAAATTAGTTTCGAAAAAACGTGGCATTATAGTGAAATATTGTTACTCCTGCAGCTTACCGAACATGATCCTAGATTCGAGAGTATGGAGGTCGGGGTTAGGGTAGAAGGTTAGCGGGCAGTCGTGACTGTCTAATTTTCCTTACCAGTATTATTATTAGTAATATTCTTCTATTATCTCTGCAATCTTTATTACTACTACTTGTTTCATTTATTTTAGTATCGTATTATTTATTGCTATCACTGTTCTAAACTTTATTATTTTCAACATGACTTCCTCACTACTGTATTTCTTTTCTAAACCTGCTTTGAATTGTTTTACTTGAGCCGAGTGTCTTTCGAAAACAGTCTCCCCGCCTTCACAAGGTACGGGTAAAATCTGCGTACACACCACCCTCATCAAACCTCACTCGTGGGATTACACTTAGTATGCGAGTGTATGTAGACGTACATCATATATATATGTATATATATATACACACGGTCGGACTGTTATGACTTTTTTTGTCGGCTAAAGATGGCCACCATTTTATTTTGAAGAATTTTCATTTTAGGAAGGGATTCTAACAGGTTCTAAATTTGGGGAAAATTTTGCAGCCTATGACGGTGGAAGCTTATAGCAGGATGGCAGCGTTGTACCAGCAGCAATATCTACAGTCCCATGCAAACCTTGGCTTTAAAAATTGATGTATACAAGTGTTCTAAAGTTTGCAAACCTTTTTCCTTCATCAATTCCAATAAGATTGACAATGGCCTATTGTCAAATGCTCAGTGCAACAACTGAATTGGTGTTACGTACCTTCCTGACACTTGCTGAAGAAACATACTAAAATATATATATGTAAATATGATTTTTATTTTATTTTTATTTTTAATTCTGACAGTTTAACAGCACACAAAGTGTACCATAGTATGATTGTTTTCGCCTTTGCTAGTAAGTAGAAGCGTGACAGTACATAAAAAGTTATGTGCTTCTTGAGCAGTTCAATTCGTTGTCCAACTTTTGGCATCACCATAAGAAAAATACAGATCTGCGACCAAATATATGTTGGATATAATTGTTGGAATCAAAGCAGTACGAGAAGTAAATAAATATTACAAGTGTTCGAAATGATAAACTAACAGCCAAGATTATAATTGCAGCAAGCTTGTTGAGTCTTGAATCTTGATAACCTGAAATCAAGAAACACTAAATCTGGATTGTTACAACTGTGGCTGAGTCGAGAGATGACTCTCTGTCTTTAAGACAAGATTATCCCGTATATATGCTTTTACGTTAGCGGGCAATAGTCTCCCAAGATAAAACATCAACTAATCAACACTACAAATCAAATAGGTTGATTCTGACGAAGAAAACAAACATGAAACGACTTGCTGAAGAATGTAACATTTTGAGGAAAAGGAAGAGTTTCTGTTCTTTTCTTTCTCTCTACTGTTTCTGTATCTTTCTGCTCTCTTTTCTCCTTCTTCTTTTTAATCTTTTTCCCTCAAATCTGTTTCAGGTTTCAATATATAGTGTTTAGGAGGAAGAGAGGTGCTAAGAGGTGTAGTCATGGCCAGAAACGTTTTGTAGTAAGTGCAAAACATTTTAGATGGTTAATGCCATAAACTGTTGGCTTTTTGGCTGCTGACAACATTTCTGAAACTTTAGGGACCAAACTGTAAATACTAAAAAGTTTGGGGTCCATATCGGTGGCCCAAGAAATTTCAAACCCACGACCGAGACCGGACGGCGGCGGCACACAGATGGGCTAGCCTCGAACCCAAGCACACCTAGGTCCTCCCTCCTTCAAACACATGGGTTACCCCTTGGGGTCTCAAACCTTTATCCATTTTTTAGGCTTATAAAAAGAACAATTCTTCATTTTTCTACCGATGTGGTAGATTTATCCCACACCATATTTTCATGCCTCAAACACCTTACTTCATGGACCAATATCTCTTTCATTTCTTAACGAAATTTGACGATCCTTGGCCCTACGGTCATCTACTCACTTAGTAGATTATGCACGTGTGAAGAGACAAAGCCTCCAACAAAATACGGAGCCCTAGTGTTTAAGTCACTAAATATGAGTGGATGCAACCCCTCACCAAAGGTAAATTTCCAACAATATATATGATGAGCAGGTTCGTCCTAAATTGTGACAGATTTATGATGATGTTACGATGGAATTTAGTACTCCCTCCGCCATCAATTTATATGATATTTTCGTTCTCGAGAGTCAATTTGACTAAGCTTTGAAGTTAAATTCAAATAGATCAACTCAATATTTTAAAATTAAAATTTAGGTAATTAAAAACTACATGTAAAATACTATAAATTGCAACTCTTCTCATATTAATATGTTGAAAAAAATATTTAAAAATATGATCAAAATTTACATAAATCTTGAAAAGCAAAAAGTGTCGCAGAGACATAGAGAGCAATGTTTAACAAATACACGTGGATTTATTCTTTAGAGAACAATGTTTTTTAACAAATAAATGTGGATTGTATTCCTTTTTCAAGTTGCAATGCTCGAATCTATGGGAAATTCTTCCGTCATAATATTGTTTTTCTTGTGGTGCATTGGTCCATTTGTAACTTTTCTTTTTCTATGGAACAATTCAAACTTTTATTGCCTTCTTAAGAAGGGAATATTGCCATACTGGCCACTCAAATGGTACCTTTAGAAAAGTTGGAACTTTTTCCTTTGAGAGTACTAGGCGGACCTTTCCATGCATATATAGTTATTTTGTTGTGATTGATTGTAGAATCTAAGATATGTTCAATAGACAAGAGGTTAATTATTTTCCATCTTTATAAAAGTAACATTGTTAAATCAAGATATGTGGCCCTCATCCCTCTACTAGAAAGGAACAAAAGAAAGATAGTTTGTGAGTTGTAATTTACAAAGGTAGTCATAGTTGTACTCGTTTGGACCTATTAAATTTGTAGGGTTGATTTCTCACATGAATGGTGATTTTCTGAAACGATAATTATTAGTTGAGTAATAATATGAGAAATCAACTCCTATTTTCTACAAGATCGTTATTAGTGAAACAGTTTTTTTAAAATATATGATTTACGGTAATCTGTTTATAAATATATGAAAAAGGCTTTGTTTAAAGTGTCAACCATGAATGAAAAATACCTCTCAATGGACAATATTTCCATCTTGGACGGTGAAGAATCCGGAGATGCCACTAATTAGACAGTTAACTTGGCAAAGTGTTTAACCAATATACTTCACGACTTGCATAAATTGTTAAAAATGCCATGGTTAAGTACAAGCTTAATTTAATATACAGAGTTATATATATATATACAAAAATAGTTCGGTATCGGTTAAAACCGAAATAACAAAATACCGATACATAGAAAATATAAACTGAACTGAAAATCGAAGTTTGTAAAATCCAAAGTCAAAATTCGCGAAACCGAAAGAATCAATTTTTTTGTTACGATTTTCTGTTTTCCGGGTTTTATGCCTACTTCTAATTATAGGTGGCTATTAGACTTGAACCCGAAACCTATACGTGCTCTAATACGATATTATGCGTGTAAGTATTTAATCTAAGAATTTAAGCTTTTAGACATGTATTACTTCATGTATACTTAAATATATATGTACTATACATATACCATACATATACTGTTGGTAAAAATGGTGTTGCAGAAAGATGAAAACAGAAATAATGATTTGCTGAGTCTAGAGATGATTCTCTGTCTTTAAGATAAAATTGCCCCGTATAAATGTTTTTACGGAGTTGGGCAATAGTCTCCCAAGATACAACAACAACAATCAACAATACAAAGCAAATATTGTTGATCCTAGCGAAGTGAATGAATATAGAAACGATTGTTGTTTTCTGTTTTGTATTTCGAATTTGAAGAACAGAACCTTATGTTTCTGTTTTCGAATTTGAACAGAAAGAGAGATAATAATAATGTGTTTAGATTCTGTATCATTGTTCAATTTATACCACTACAGAGGAGTCATGTCAGGGACCGAACTTCAGGGACAAAATGTAAATATGAAATATTTCGGGTACCAAAAAGATAATTCCGGAAGACAGCCCATGAACCCGAAACACGTGACCCGAGCCCGAGCCTGGACCGGACTGGCGGGCGGCGCGCGTGTGGGGCTTAGCCCTGAACCCAAGCTCACCTAGGTCTTCTCCCTTCTAAACACATGGGTTACCCCTTGGGGGTTCCAAACCCTTACTCCAACTTAGAGCTTATATATTGCTCCATTCTTTCTTCTTCTACCAGTGAGGGAGATTTGTCATTTTTGGTAAAAAATACTCCATCTTTTCATCTCTCAAACACCTTACTTTGTGTACCAATATCTCTTTCATTTCTTAACGAAATTTGACGATACTTGGCACTAACATTATCTACTCACATAGTAGATTAGGCATGTGCAAAGAAACGATGTTTCTGACATGCGGAGCCACATGTTTAAGTCATTAAAGACGGGATAAACTCAATCTCACATTAGTAAAATTTCCAACAATCCCCTCTTGAAAGAGAATTGGTGCACACAGGGTGCCAACGTTCAGCAATCTTTCAGTGGAAAGATATTGCATCAGGAAAGGTAGATTTCGGCTTTGAACCTTCCTTAGTCGATTACCATCGGATTTACTTACTGCGCGGTGAACGCGATGAACGCGATGTCTTGAACCATCAGTGTTTAGTGTAAACCAAGACAATGATATCAACACAATAACTCTCGTTATTCATTTCTTCATTTTGTTTTGTCCATTGTGGCCATGAACAACGCTTGAATTCTTAAGTGCGTACATTTGAAGCGGCATGTCTTCGCGCTAGGTGATCTCCTATAAGGTATTTTGCTCTACCCCACTCACAAGTGTTAGGAATCATTAAAAGTTTCAGAAACTTATCATTTACCCATTATGCAGGTAGCACTTAATGTCTATCGCATGAACAGCTTTGAAGTGATCGTTCTTTAAAGAATGATAATCCGAAGTGCTCTTACTTCAAGTGAAGCACTAAACTGAACCTCTATAGCTTAGTTTTCCCATTGAACCAAATTCCTGGGATCTCCAGTCAATAAGGTTGGGTTACCACCATAAATATTTTTATTGTTTGGGTTTTAAGCCCATTCCCCTAGACAAGCAGAATATTTGATCTTTGGGTAGGCCTTTAGTTAATGGATCCGCTAAGTTATCCTTTGATTTGATGTAATTAATGGAAATGACACTCGTAGTGATCAACTGCTAACGGTCTTATGCCTCCGACGAATATGTTTAGACTTGCCGTTGAACATATTACTTCGTGCCCTTCCTAAAGCCAATTGGCTATCATAGTGAATCATCACCGAAGGCACGGGTTTATCCCAATAAGGGATATCCTCTAAGAAGTCGTGAAACCATTCAACTTCTTCTCATGCTTTATACAAAGCGACAAACTTCGATTCCATCGTGGATCGGGTGATGCATGTTTGCTTAGAGGACTTCCAAGACACAGCCCCACCACCAATTGTAAAAACATACCCACTGGTGGATTTGGTGTTCTTTATGTCTGATATCCAGTTTGCATCACTGTATCCTTCCAATACGGCTGGATATCTAGAATAAATTCGTAAGTCAGCGAATATTTTAGATATCGTAGTATCAGATTTAACACCTTCCTGTGATCATTTCCAGAATTACGAGTGAACTTAGCCAACTTATTGACTGGATAAGTGATGTCGGGTCGGGTGCAGTTTGTAATGTACATTAAACTGCCAATGACCTGTGCATATCTCTCCTGGGATACGGGAGCACCACAATTTTTATCAATTCTATGATTCCATTAGTGACTTCATAGGGGGACTGCCAAATGCATCAAATTTCCTCAAAACATCTTCAATGTAATGAGATTGAGATAAGACCAACCCGTCAGATGTCTTAAAAATCTTAACTCCTAAGATCACATATGCAATACCCATATCTTTCATATGGAAACATTGTTTCAACATATTCTTGGTTTCCATGATCAACTTAAGACTACTTCCGGTGATGAGCATGTCATCTACGTAAAGGCATATCATGACAAACTATTCAGAGTTTCCTTTGATATAGATACATTTATCACATTTATTTATAGAGAAACCTTTTGATAATAAAGTATCATCAAACTTTTCATGCCATTATTTCGGAGCTTGTTTGAGTCCGTACAGAGACTTAACACATCGACATACTTTCTTTTCTTGTTCTGGAATCACATACCCCTCGAGTTGTTCCATGTATATTTCCTCTTCCAACTTTCCATTTAGAAAGGCTGTCTTAACATCCATTTGATGTATCTTAAGGTCACGCAAAGCTGCAATGACTATGAATACCCTTATGAACGTTAATCTAGACACATGAGAGTATGTGTCGAAGTAATCGAGGCCTTCCTATTGTCTGTAGCCTTTGACAACTAATCTGGTCTTATACTTGTCAATAGTTCCATCTACTTTTACTTTATTTTGAGTATCCACTTACAACCCAACGGTTTTCTTTCCAGAGGAAGATCAACCATTTTTCAAGTATGGTTTTGCATGATGGAGTCTATTTCTCTTTTTATAGCTTCTTTCCAAAGCGGTGCTTCTGGAGTTAACAATGCTTCCTTAATTGTCCTCGATTCATTTTCAACCAAATATGTTAGAAAGTCTGGGCCAAAGGTTTTATCCGTTTTGGCCCTTTTGCTCCATCTTGGTTCAACCTCTGGAACCCCTAATTTTTGTAGGTTTAGAACATTAAGTTTCAGATAGTCAGTAACTTCTGAGTTCTGTAGATCTGGAACGTCTAGTTTCGGATAATCAGAAACTCCCAGGTCTTGTTGAGTTTGAGCATTTTGTTCATAACTTTATTTGCGCGAAATTGTTTCTTTTTCCTTTCTAGGAAAGATCTGTTCAAAGAATTCAGCATTCCTTGATTCCATGATTGTACCTTCTTGGATATCAGGTATCTCCGACTTATACACTAAGAAGCGATAATCACTACTACTATTTGCATATTCGATATCTACAGTCTTAGGTCCAATTTTGACTTTTGGTTTAGGTACTTCGATCTTTGCCAAACAGCCCCACACTTTCAAATATTTGTAAGTGGGTTTATTTCCTTTTCATGATTCATATGGAGTTTTATCCTTACTCTTATGCGGAACTCGATTGAGAATTGTATTAGCGGTAAGAATCACTTCGCCCCACATGTTTTAGGCTAAACCGAAATTGATAAGTAAAACATTCATTATTTCCTTTAATGTACGGTTTTTGCGCTCACCGTTAGACTGAGGCGGTAAGGAGCGGTCGTTTGATGAACAATGCCGAATTGAGAACAATATTCTTCAAACGGTGCTATGTATTCTTCCCCTCTATCACACTGTGAATAGCCTTGATCCGTAGGTTTAGTTGATTTTTACCTTCTACTTTATAACATGTAAATGCTTCCTTACGCTTCATCTTTACTTTTCAACAAGTAAACACAACAATATCTTGTACTATCATCAATGAAAGTTCTTGTCCCCCCTCTAGTTTGTACAAATTTTAGGTCACATATATTGGTGTGAATAAATTCTAGAGGATCGGTGTTTCTTTCGACTGAATATCTTTTCATATCATCTACAAATTCACATTTATATGATCAAATAAAATACTAATACCTGTTCAATCAAGAATCAGACTTATATTTAAAATCACAGACGATTCTTCTAATCCCAATTCAGTATCGACGACATCCTTTCCCATGTGTCTATCGAAACAACATATATAGCCACTTTGAACATGTTAAGGTAAGACATGCTATTTTATGAACATATGGTCACTACTTAATGATGTCAATTACTTACAACATGATTTTACTGTAATCTCAATACTATTGTTAGTAAAGTTAAGATTTCAATCTTTTCAATGGAATTCCAACTAATCCATTGTAGCCTCTTCATAATTCACAGGAAACAAATTAAATCCAGTAAATCATTTTGTTGTCAAGTTTATATCATTCGTATACTAGAACACATGAGCATTTCAATAAGAAGACAGTCTCAACCTTTAATGAATGCAAAATAAACTAGTAACAAAATTCATCACTTGTCTGAACTTTAAATTGTTCTAACAACTTTCAAGTATAGATATTATCCATCAAACAAAGGAATTCATATATATCATCCAACAACTTGAAAGTAGAGTTCACATGATCTTTATGCAACATAGCTATGCTATGATAATTTTATTTGACTCGGAATAACAAGTTTTTAATAAGCATATTAAATATGTTATTCCTAACTTTATTTAGAATGCATTCATGATCCTCACAGGTGAGTCATCTACCCAAGTATTTAAAATTAAATTTCTTAAAATCATAAAGGATAGAAATTCATAAGTATTAAATGAGTAGAGTTGAGAATTTAGAACCCGATTTTGTTGCGTATTAAGATCAAAATCGCTGCCTTAGACATTTCAAAGAACTGCTATCTCTTTTGTCATGCTTTGATTGCTTTGCTCTTAACTTGCTAATTTTCCAGAATTACCACTTGCAGAATATGAATCCATTTCATTCCTCAAAGTGAATGACGCCACTGGTTGTAATTTTTTGGAATGATTTGGAACCCAATTATTGTCGACAACTTTTCCTCTATTTTGTCATCATCACAAAAATTATGATCATCACAAAATTTTGATCGTCACAAAATTTTGATCATTACAAAAATTTTGATCATCACGAAAATTTTGATCATTTATTGTGATCATTCCCTTCAATGCCAATGACATTCAAATGGTGTCTGCTTCCAGGGAACATCTTCAAATATAATGCAAAAGACATTGAAGGCTATAAACCTTTAACTTTTGTTACCGAATTTCCGCTGGCGAAATTGTGTAATGACCAATATCATCGTTGCTTCATTCAAACTTCATCATAACACATATATTTCTTTAAAACATATTTCGAACACGTATAAAAATTGTCTTAAATTTGTTGGTAAAAATGGTGTTGTAGAAAGATGAAAACAGAAATGATGATTTGCTGAGTCAAGAGATGACTGTAACGCCCCGTATTTTCGGATAGCGGTTGAACTCATAACGTAGGTGAGTAGACCCGGACCCGGAAAAATTTTCGTTGTATTTGTGTATATTAATAAGTAGATCGTTATATAAAAGGACGTGATCTTCGAAATAATTTTTGGATTTAATAAATGTGACGACGGTGTATAATAATAATTGTGTATCCCCGAAGATATTATAGACTGATATTTTATTACAGGGGTTATATATTGACATAAGAGGATTTTAGTAATCGTCGGGATTTAAATAATAGAAGACCGGAAATTTAATTGTGTGTATAATTAATTAATTGTGGGATTAATTAATTAAAGAGGGGGACAATATATAGTGAGATTTTATACGTGTCGGTGTTTAAAATGATTTGGGGTGACTAAGCCCCCAAACCGATCGACCGATATCAGCAACCATAAGGCCTTCTTTCTCCATTTTATCCATTTCTTCAACTCCATCTCTTCAACCATCGATCCTTCAGTGTGCTCTCTTCATCTCTACCAAATTCCATCAAATTCATTTCTAGCAACAAGAGTAAGCTCAGTTGATGGGTTTTTCTGAAATTTTTGACCAAAATTGGGGATTTTCGTGAGCTTTCATATAACCAAGCGAAGGAGAAATTCAAGGTGTTCTGGGCTTTGATTCCAGTAGAACAGAGGCCAAAAACAAGCCTAGAAACTTAGAAGCTAAACAAGAAACCTTGAATGCGAAAGGATTCTGGCGCGAATCGATTTTAGGTTCTGTTTCTGGTTGTCGGAAGCTGTTTCGAGCAAAAGATTTTACAACGATTCTCATCGTTGTGTTTAAAAGAGGTAATCTTCCTTGTTCTTAAAGTATATACAAATTCTGAGTTCGGTTCTTGCCACTAGTTCTAGGACGATTATCGAAAATGCTAAGTTTGGGTTAATAGGGCATTCTCGGAACTGTTTGTACGAAATTGGAGATTACATGTAGAGTTGTTATACTGTCTTGAAGATTGTAGTAATAAAAGAAGAAGGATTAGGAGGGTTGGGTGTTTCGCTTTATGTTTAGATTTCTATATAGAAGGAATATAGGTTCTACGCGTAAAAGGTGTTCGCTAGAATGTCCCACTGAATCTGCTTTTAGTATGTTGAGTCGATTATGATTTAAAACATCCGTATGATGTAGATAAGCATTCATATAGGCTTACAAGGACCCGCAGAACTTAGATAAATTCGGCAACAAGGTTGAAGTTCTAAAACGAGGCGTATTCTAATATTGAGTTGATTAGTTCGTCTAAGAGGTATGTGAAACCCTTACTTCTTTCTTTTTGGCATCATTTAATGAAAGTACGGCAGACGTACTTGATTCTTATACAGTTTAATTCCTAAAGAGGATTGTCATGAGAGGTGCTTATGATTTTTCAGCAAAGAGTTTATTATGACATTTTATAATGATTTTATTGAGTCAAATGATAATTTTTACTTGCATATGGTTACTCATGAAATCTACTCGTGCTAAGTGTTACTACTTCACCTCACCGAGTCCCCGGGCCGGGTTATGTTCGTGCACAGCCTTGCATTTTTTCACCGAGACCCTCACTAGAGGGCCGGGTTACGTAGGATGGATCCATAAATGAGACATGACTTTACCGAGTCCCAGCATGGGCCGGGTTACGATATGACTTCACCGAGTCCCAGCATGGGTCGGGTTATGATATGATTCCACTGAGTCCCGCATTAGTGGGCCGAGTTACGTTACAGGTATATATATGTATATGGACAGGCATTCATGTTTTCTTGACTTGACTCTCATTTTTATAAGGCACAACTAACTTTTATGGTTTATGACACAGTTGGATTTGGATCCTGATTTTTATACTGATCTCCTGTTTTCTGTTGGCTACTTATGATCTCTTTTACAGCTTCATGTTTTACATACTCAGTACATTATTTCGTACTAACCCCCTTTCCTCGGGGGGTGCTGCGTTTCATGCCCGCAGGTACATGTTTTCAGTTTGGTGAACCTCAGGCCTAGGTTCCTACTCAGCAGGTTTGGAAGCTCCTTTGATCCAGAGCTTTGTCATTTTGGTACCGAACCTCTTTTAGTCTTATGTTTGTATTTAGGGGCACGATGGGGCCCCTGTCCCGTCATATATCGTTGTTCTTCTTATAGAGGTCTGTAGACGGTGGTGGGTTGTACTTATGTAAGGGTTATGACTCTGTTTTGGTCAGTCATGTTATTGTATTCTGTGTTGGGGTGTTCCCATGTATATAGGTTACTATCTGGTGGCAGCCTTGTCGGATTGCTTGTTATGTTATATTGGCTAGTTGTGACTCCTCAGGAGACAGGTACATTCTTGGGTAAAGGCAGCCTTGTCAGCTTGCCTACCCTGGCTTATGTTGTTGTTGCAGTGTTATGCTGCTGGATTTCAGACTCATTAAGTGTTAATTGGATTATGTGTGACATGTTAGGATAATGACGTCATTAGAGCGGTTAGTCACGGCCCGTCGGGTCGGGTCGTGACAAAAGTGGTATCAGAGTAGTTAGTCCTCGGAATGTCTACAGACCGTGTCTAGTAGAGTCTTGCGTATGGGTATGTTGAGCACCATACTTATACGCAGGAGGCTGCCGGACATTTAGGATTGGTTTCTATTCTTGTTACTCTAAGATCGTGCGATAGAGCTATGTTATTAGGTTATTCCCTCTCTGGCATATTAATGTGTTACAACTATGCCTCCAAAGAAAGCAACAGCCGCCAGAAGGGCAATACGAATTCGAGGTTATGAGAAACTATCTTACTCATATACGGGAAGAAATAATGTAAGCTTGGGACATGGAATATTTGAGACTCTTAGAATATTAGATAATCGTTGAGACCTTAGATATACAAGGCCTTCTTGAGTAAAATATTTTATGTTTGATCTGGGTTAAAGTACATGGTATATGTGAAGTCTATTAGTTGTGATGACTCCTTGGTATGCTTATGTTTATATGAAAATGGATATGAGATATGCCAAAAACTGGAATTGCTACTGTTGTACATATAAGGTTTGTTGTCTCTGGAGCAAGTTGTCTGGATAAGTCCTTGAAATTAGTTCAATAGGTAGTTGTAGTCATTAACGGGTTGTCCTACTTGTGGATGAGGCTTAGGAGTAGATGGTCCTCTACATGTTGTAATATTACCCTATTTAAGTTGATGTGTTCCAACTTTTCTTATGAGTTATGCTATCTATGTTATGTATAAATGTATTATGTCTTGGTCATACTTCTTTCGGAACAGGGTGGTCTGTTAATGTCCCTGTACAGTATATGGGTTGAGTATAAATCACTTGTGTTGGGACCTATCTTCGCCAATTTTGCTCAGTGGGACTACCTCTAAACAATTAATTAGACTTGCCTAGATATCTTTTATGGTTGATTAAAATTTCCCCCGTAATTGTCTTTGCGTATCATAATGTAGAATGCAAAATGTTCTAATAACCCAAGCCTGCGTTTTATCTCTTAAATAGGGAATAGACTCGTATGCTAAACATGTTGTCAATAGTTGCTTAAGGGAGTGGAAAATTGAGTATTTACATAATTCCAGGAATGACTTGTTGCTGCAATAAACGGTTTACTTATTTAGTTAACTATTAAACCTTGAATATATTATGCCAAGCATTATGTAATATATGTGAATATTGTGGCTATTTGTGACTGCTCGATTAATGTCTAGCATGTTCAGTTGATGAAAACACTGTTAGAGTATTGTGTGACGATTATTCGTGTGTTAAGTGGTTGTCCTGTTAAGTTTAAGGGTTATTTGACCTTGTATGACCCGTTTAAATGATTGAAGGGCTTAATGTTTTTATTTATTTATTTATCTGCCTATAATAAGGGAACTAAGATTTAGCATAAGAATGTTGTTATAATTATGATAGGATCACCTAATGACTTTGAAATGGATGTGTGTCTTGTTTAAGTTGTCGTGATCTAAAGGATAGTTTAGGAGCCTATTTGGTGTATGTTTTGCTGGTTAAAGGGTCATATCTATCCTCGGCATGTCCCAATAGTCTTAGGTGGTCTAATACTCATCTGAGCATAACTATTTAAAATAACCTTGTCCCTTCCTCATGTGCATAACTCTGCATCCAGTTTGGTTTGATTGTATATGCCCATGTTTGTATCTATGTGTTGATTAAATCAAACTATTAAGTCCACCTATTCCCATGTCTACTACTGCAGTATGTCTACCCCCTTCTCCTTTTATGTAAATTTGGTAGATAATATAAGATCCTTTGAGTTTAGATAGGTATCTAAATCACATGTTGAAAAAAAATTAAAAAAAAATGAAATGAATATCTGAGTAGTTCCTCAACTATGTGCATTCCCTTGCTTCTGTCGATTTGGTTAAGTTATTAAGTGAGTAGTGATGAGGTTAACATGGCATGGATTGGCAGGTTGGATTGAAGTTGGGTTTAGCATGTATGGGTTATTTAAATTAATGTGATGACCAATATATTATTTTGGAAACTCGTTTGGCTATCGGTAAGTCGTTTGGTCATATTATCTACCTAAAACAAGCGCCACTAATTAAGAACAAGATTAGTTGTCCTATTTAACAAAACCTGTCTTATATCGTCTGATATGATAATTTAAAACTAGAAGAGAATGAGTTAAGTAGGTTGATATGGTTGAGGTTATATGATGTTATTTATGATGGGAATTGATAAAGGGTAGCCTATGTGATGAATGTGAATTATGAATATTACCTAAATTCCGAGCATGCTTTACTGATTTGGGGGTATGTTAGAAGATATGACTAAGCATGCCTAAATAAATGCTTATATGTTTGGATTAATCAAAATGAGTATGTGAATTTTGCATGTTGATTGATAAGGTTGTTGTATAGTCTGGTGTAATTTTAGTTGAATCATGAAATGACTTTTAAACTATTTGTATGCATAAGTTAAGCAATAATAACCTTGTTTGGATCGATCTTGGAGTGATTAGTGTTGTTAGAGACAATTCCGACTTGATATAAATCTAACCTAAAGTTAGGAGTAACCTATAACTTATTGGTTATAGTAAAAAGACCGGTGTGGCTTCTATTACATTTTTCATATTATTACATTAGTAACCCTTGTTGAGTATAAACTTAGAGAATATGTTGGCTTACTGTTTTTGGTTTTTCCATGTGGTATCCAATAATTTGAAATGATGTAGCCTACATGTGGTCTCCAATGACATGTCTAGCTTCAATTATGACTACATGATGTTCTGTCTGTGCTATTAATATCTTGTTACTTCTATGGATGCATAATGTGATATAAATTGGAATTTTTTTTAAACCAAAGGACTTATTTTAGTTATTGTTGGACTTTATGAGCTTAACACTAATCCAAGAGGTTGTGACATGTCCAAAGGGAAGTTTAGTTCATGATTTATTTTCTTAGGTATGTATATGTTGTGTCTATGTTCTTTTAACTTGGACTTTAGGTGGTCTGAGCTTTGAAGAATGTTTTGTGTTAAGTTGAGAACCATATGAACTGATGACATGATTCCATGTTCAGATGCTATCTTGGTGACCTGGCTAAAGCATGTATAAGTTAGGAATTTTAGGACCACTATGCTAGTTGACATGTGTTCCTAACAAGTTAAAATGATAAACCTAGGCTAATTTCAGCATGCTAGTTTTTTTTTAAAAAGGGTGATTCAGAAAATTCTTCTGGACCCTGTAATTCTGCTTATGTGAACTGTTGGTAAGCAGCCTCTTAAGGTATTTGTTGTGGCCCTGAATATGGTGTGATCATAGGTTAGGTGCAGATATTGAAGCAAGATTAATTCAACAAGTATTTGATGTCTGTTAACTGTGTTGTTTATGCTGGAAATAGTTATAATATGACAGTTTGGGAGCCTGTTTAAAATAAAACATGACCTCTCATGTTAAAGTTCTGATTAAAGACAGGTTATAGGTAAGAAATGTGCAAATGTTGCTTAGTCCATAATGCTCTGCCAATATATGTTGTTCTGCTTTTCTGTGAGCCTATTCAAAGATGTATAACTGTATGAGAAATGAAATGTCTAGTATATTTAGACTAGTTATCAGGGAACCAGTAAGAAAAATGAGGCATTTGGTTGTCATGCTTGATGCTACCATGGTTGGGATTTGATGTCACCTGCTACTGCTGGTTAGCTGTTGTTCTTGGTAACTGCTACTGTTGTCCCTGTTACACTTTAGACATATATTATTGCCTCAGTTGAGACATATATTGCTGCCCTTTTTCAGTCTCAAATATCCTATTTTCAAGCACATTGTGCTCTCCTAGTTATCTACATTCTTTGTTAAGATTTATGTGGCCCTTAAAATACTGGATTCTGAGTTATAGTTGCTGCTTGTTTACTGGTTGCTGCTACCTGTTGTCTTGATGCCCTGGACTACTGAAAAATTGGGAAGGGCTGTTATGTCTTTGAGGTAACTTGTGGTTATGTGTGGTTGTTATTTTTGCTACACATATAGTCCTATAGGACTGTTTGGTTATGCTTTAAGGCTGTGGTTATTGTTCCAAAAGGGGACCGGTTACTACTAGTGAGGGGAGGCTGGTTCCTTGCTGTCTGTGATTCCAATTTCTGATTACTGATGCATGTTCTCCATTAGGTGCTGCATAGTTTAATGGCACTGTTATATTGAGCTGGTTGATGTACATACTTGTTAATTCCTAATGCAGTTAGCTACCATGTTTAGCTTTTGTTTGGTTGTTGTTTAAAGTTACTTGTTGCTGATGTTTGGCTGTTATTTAGCTGTTCTGTTCTGGCTGATGTTTTGACTGTTATTTGAGCTCACTTTCTGATGTTATTTAGTTGTTGTTCTGGCTGATGTTTTGACTGTTATTTGAGCTCACTTTCTGTTGTTGTTTGGCTGCTGTTAGATGTTGTTTTGCTGTTATTTACTATTGTAATCACTGCTGCATTTTGATAGGAATTGTGCCCTGCATAAACACATGTTGCTGCCCTTATTTTGAAGCAGATGTTGCTGAAAATTCTGGGCAGGGACAGAGTGGAAATAAAAAGCTGTGTTTGCTGCACTTTAGCCCAAAATCAGTACACAAAAATGATCAACTGAACTAGTTTAGACACTAGCAGGATCAGATTCGTCTATGGGATGATAAAAATAGTTGAGGCATGACTAATTGCATTGATGTGTGAACTGTTTTAAATAATTATGTTGCATATAGGACTCTAAAATTAGATATTAGCACCTTCTACCTCCTTTACCTATTGTTTGAATTTAAAGAATGTAGTCACCATGTGTTTATTTTGGTTTGCATATGAAACTTGAGTCTATTTTTTTAGAAGTAGTTATAAATTGATATGTATCGCCTCACAGTTTAAAAGATAGTCTGAATTAATCCCTGAATGTCGTACCCCTTGTTTTTTATGAATTGGAATAACAAGTTGTGTATTTTTTTTTGTATGGTGTCAAAGGTTAGAAATGTCATACCGACATTCGAGGACGAATGTTTCTAAGGGGGGAGGATGTAACGCCCCGTATTTTCGGGTAGCGGTTGAACTCATAACGTAGGTGAGTAGACCCGGACCCAGGAAAATTTTCGTTGTACTTGTGTATATTAATAAGTAGATCGTTATATAAAAGGACGTGATCTCCGAAATAATTTTTGGATTTAATAAATGTGACGACGGTGTGTAATAATAATTGTGTATTTCCGAAGATATTATAGACTGATATTTTATTACATGGGTTATATATTGACATAAGAGGATTTTAGTAATCGTCGGGATTTAAATAATTGGAGACCGGAAATTTAATTGTGTGTATAATTAATTAATTGTGGGATTAATTAATTAAAGAGGGGGACAATATATAGTGAGATTTTATACGTGTCAGTGTTTAAAACGATTTGAGGTGACTAAGCCCCCAAACCGATCGACCGATATCAGCAACCATAAGGCCTTCTTTCTCCATTTTATCCATTTCTTTAACTCCATCTCTTCAACCATCGATCCTTCAGTGTGCTCTCTTCATCTCTACCAAATTCCTCCATCAAATTCATTTCTAGCAACAAGAGTAAGCTCAATTGATGGGTTTTTCTGAAATTTTCGACCAAAATTGGTGATTTTCGTGAACTTTCATATAACCAAGCGAAGGAGAAATTCAAGGTGTTCTGGGCTTTGATTCCAGTAGAATCGAGGCCAAAAACAAGCCTAGAAACTCAGAAGCTAAACAAGAAACCTTGAATGCGAAAGAATTCTGGCGCGAATCAATTTTAGGTTCTGTTTCTGGTTGTCGGAAGCTGTTTCGAGCAAAAGATTTTCCAACGATTCTCATCGTTGTGTTTAAAAGAGGTAATCTTCCTTGTTCTTAAAGTATATACAAATTCTGAGTCGGTTCTTGCCACTAGTTCTAGGACGATTATCGAAAATACTAAGTTTAGGTTAATGGGGCATTCTCGGAACTGTTTGTACGAAATTGGAGATTGCATGTAGAGTTGTTATACTGTCTTGAAGATTGTAGTAATAAAAGAAGGAGGATTAGGAGGGTTGGGTGTTTCCCTTTATGTTTAGATTTCTATATCGAAGGAATATAGGTTATACGCATTCAAGGTGTTCGCTAGAATGTCCCACTGAATCTGCTTTTAGTATGTTGAGTCGATTATGATTAAAAACATCCGTATGATGTAGATACGCATTAATATGGGCTTACTAGGACCGGCGGAACTTAGATAAATTCGGCAACAAGGTTGAAGTTCTAAAACGAGGCGTACTCTAATATTGAGTTGATTAGTTCGTCTAAGAGGTATGTGAAACCCTTACTTCTTTCTTTTTGGCATGATTTAATGAAAGTACGGCGGACGTACTTGATTCTTATACAGTTTAATTCCTATAGAGGATTGTTATGAGAGGTGCTTATGATTTTTCAGCAAAGAGTTTATTATGACATTTTATAATGATTTTATTGAGTCAAATGATAATTTTTACTTGCATATGGTTACTCATGAAATCTACTCGTGCTAAGTGTTACTACGTCACCTCACCGAGTCCCCGGGCCGGGTTATGTTCGTGCACATCCTTGCATTTTTTCACCGAGACCCTCACTAGAGGGCCGGGTTACGTAGGATGGATCCATAGATGAGACATGACTTTACCGAGTCCCAGCATGGGCCGTGGTTACGATATGACTTCACCGAGTCCCAGCATGGGCCGGGTTATGATATGATTCCACCGAGTCCCGCATTAGTGGGCCAAGTTACGTTACATGTATATATATGTATATGGACAGGCATTCATGTTTTCTTGACTTGACTCTTATTTTTATAAGGCACAACTGACTTTTATGGTTTATGACACAGTTGGATTTGGATCCTGATTTTTATACTGATCTCCTGTTTTCTGTTGGCTACTTATGATCTCTTTTACAGCTTCATGTTTTACATACTCAATACATTATTTCGTACTGACCCCCTTTCCTCGGGGGGGCTGCGTTTCATGCCCGCAGATACATGTTTTCAGATTGGTGAACCTCAGGCCTAGGTTCTTACTCAGCATGTTGGGAAGCTCCTTTGATCCAGAGCTTTGTCATTTTGGTACCGAACCTCTTTTAGTCTTATGTTTGTATTTAGGGGCACGACGGGGCCCTGTCCCGTCATATGTCGTTGTTCTTCTTATAGAGGTTTGTAGACAGTGGTGGGTTGTACTTATGTAAGGGTTATGACTCTGTTTTGGTTAGTCATGTTATTGTATTCTGTGTTGGGCTGTTCCCATGTATATACGTTAATATCTGGTGGCAGCCTTGTCGGCTTGCTTGTTATGTTATATTGGCTAGTTGTGACTCCTCAGGAGACAAGTACATTCTTGGGTAAAGGCAACCTTGTCGGCTTGCCTACCCTGGCTTATGTTGTTGTTGCAGTGTTATGCTGCCGGATTTCAGACTCATTAAGTGTTAATTGGATTATGTGTGACATGTTAGGATAATGACGTCATTAGGGCAGTTAGTCGCGGCCCATAGGGTCGGGTCGTGACAATGACTCTCTGTCTTTAAGACAAAATTGCTCCGTATAAATGCTTTTACGGAGTTGGGCAATAGTCTCCAAGATACAACAGCAACAATCAACAATACAAAGCAAATATTGTTGATCCTAGCGAAGTGAATAAATATAGAAACGATTGTTGTTTTCTGTTTTTGTATTTCGATTTGAAGAACAGAACCTTATGTTTCTGTTTTCGAATTTGAACAAAAAGAGAGATAAGAATAATGTGTTTAGATTCTGTAATGTATGTTATGTATGTATTTTGAATCGAACATCATTGTTCAATTTATACCACTGCAGAGGAGTCCTGTCAGGGACCGAACTTCAGGGACCAAAATATAAATATGAAATATTTCAGGTATCAAAAAGATAATTCCATAAGACAGCCCATGACCCATGACTAGACGGGCGGCGGCGGCGGCGGCGCGAGCGTGGGGCTTATCCCCGAACCCAAGCTCACATAGGTCCTCTCCCTTCTAAACACATGGGTTACCCCTTGGGGTCCTCTCTTACTCCAACTTAGATCTTATATATTGCTCCATTCTTTCTTCTTCTACCAATGAGGGAGATTTGTCATTTTTGGCCGAAAACAAACCATCTTTTTCATGTCTCAAACACCTTACTTTGTGTGCCAATATCTCTTTCATTTCTTAACGAAATTTGACTATACTTGGCACTAACATTATCTACTCACTTAGTAGATTAGGCATGTGCAAAGAAACGATATTTCCGACATGCGGGGCTCAGGTGTTTAAGTCGTTAAAGACGGGATAAACTCAATCCCACATTAGTAAAATTTCCAACATATACTATATGTATAATATAAATTCATTATAGAGTTTTTGTATATTTGGGATAATGCCCGTAATTGAATTTGGCCTAAAGGACACAAACGAAAGTATCGCAATATAATAGTCGATAAATATATATATATTGAATATAAATATACTTCTAATATACATATTATATACATAATCAGTCTCCGATGAGAATCTAACCAAAAGAAAAATATCAATGAAAGAAAACAAAGCAAGCCAGCTAGATCTCAGCAACTGTCAATTCCAAGTAGCAGTTGTATCTTTCCTAAAATTAAAGTTTTTTCTTGTTATTTTCTCGAAATATTATCAGCTGTCATATAGTAGAGTGAAGGGCAGAAGATCTGGCTGAAGTAAGCTTACTTCATTCGCTAGATCAGGATTTGGGAACTTTGCAGATGGCTCTGTTTAGCAGTCCTTCAAGTGTTACTAAGTCCTTAAACATTTGCAAGTACTTTGACAATCTCCAATTTTAAGGGTCGATTGATAATTAAAGAAGGTATAATTCATAGATAAATACTTAAATTTGGCCTTTATTGTTAGTTGAATACTATTATTTACAAAATTATCATTTAGACATCTCAATTCGTTTCCATTGTGTCAGTTGAACACTCCAACTTAAAATATGATCATTCAGACACCTCCAAAATTTATATATCACGTCAGCATTAAGTGTCCACAAGACACGGCAAAAATAAGTTGAGATGGCTAGATATGCGTTTTTAAATTAAAATATTTAATTTTTAATTAAGATTAAGATTAAGTTAAAATTTCTATCTATATAATAAGCCATTAATGAAACTGAGGAGCCAAAAATAAAGCTCTTGGCAACATTAGTTACACATAAAACATGTGATGTTGGCTAAAAGTTGTACACAAATGATTAGATACTTTAATTTGTCAAATCATGGATAAGGGATCACCGTGGCAAATTGCTATCTGAAAAACTTATCGCAAGTACACCCTCATATCATAACAGATAACTAAGCATTAGGGATTGCAATTGGGCGGGGCGGGTGCGGGTACCCCTCCCCGCACCCGCTAGAAAATTTATATCCGTCACTTACCCGTCATCCGTGGCGGGTACATTTTCAACATCCATATCCGCTTAGGCGGGTATATTACTAAATCCACACCCGCTCCACCACCCAAGTGGATATTCGTCACCCGCCAATACCCGTCAGCTATATTTTGGAATCAATTCAGTTGTCATTTTGTCAACTTGCCAATTCATTATTATTGGGCTTATGAACTGCTAAAATTATGTGTACCAAATTATTTGGGCTTTAGATGAATATAAAATTATACAAATAAAATTATAGTTGGCGGGTATAAGGCGGGCGGGTGGATTTGGGGCGCGCGGTTGGATGCGGGGCGGGGCAGGTGGATATAACTATAAATCCACCACCTATCCATACCCGCCAAAGTAATACCCATACCCGCCACAACTAGGGTGGGTGAGGTACGGAATCCGCAAAATTATACCCACTTGTCATCCCTACTAAGCATGTGATGATGTGATCACTAACTAGGGCTCTTACCCAAAAAGCCATTTTGAATATTTATATTGGTGAGAAAACCACAAATCTCAAAATATTAGTGAAAGAGCCACCGTTTAATACGTCATCATTGTCAAAAAATAATGCGCCCAAACCTAACTCCAAAGTTATAAAAAAATATATTTTGACCCCCAACCCCACCATTTTAATTACCCAAAAATAGAAAACAAAATATTTCCCTCCAATATCCCTCCAAAAGCTTCGATTTCTTGATTTTCCAGATCATGTTTTTTTATGACTATTCCGGCTATTCATCGAAAAATCAATCCCAACGACTGAAAGTTTTCTATTGCCACCATTGTAGTTAAAAGCTCGTTGAAATAGTTGGAAAAAAGCTTTCTTCGTTGTTTCAAAAGCTTAGTTTTTCGATCAATATTCCGACATTAGTCCGACATTGGAGTTCGTTTTGGGAATTCAAATTCTCTTAAAGAGTCAATTCTCCATTCACATACCTCATTAGTAATCGGTAAATGCTTTATCCCTGCTCTTTTTGATTCTAAATCTAGTATTGTTCGTCGACCAATCATCGTCGAGTCATAGACCATAGGCATAGTCTATAATGACGTCGATTGCAAAATATATTATGGGTAGGCGATGATTACATGGGTGAATGGGTGGAGACCCCAAAATTATGGAATTGGATTTCTGAGAGCAAAGTGACAATGTTGATTGTCGTGTGTCGTAATGGAACGTACAACAACTTGGTTATGAACGTAATGAAAAGCGGAGACTTAAGTTGTGAGTCCACCGACTCGCGCATTAGTTATACGATTAATGTCCTGCACATGAGATGGAAACACATTCTTCTTTCATAACGAATGATAGGCAGGTGAGATTGTATATGCTTGATGTTGCTGCTGATGGTTTTAGACTTGTTTTAAGAGCAAATGTTGTTGAGAGGTCTCAAGAAGCTTCTACTTCAGCAACAGCAGCACCCCTATCACCACCCCCACCCCATCCCCACCATATCAGCCAGCCGATGACAATTCAATACAAGTTAAGAGCATGAGTGATAATTTAATGGATACAGATGATAATAGTAAGGACGGAGAGTCTGATCGATGTGATGAGCATCCAAAACTTCATTGATGGAACTGGATTTTTCCTTGGGCAAACATTCGATAACAAGAAGTATTTAAAGGTTTTATTGAAGAAAGTTGACGTAAAGACCCCATTCTGTTTTAAATCGAACAAGAGTAATAACAAATATTATAAGGTGAAATGAAAATATCCTAATTGCAGGCGGATGGTGCAGGCCAAGAGGTACGAGAACTCAGATAGATTTCACATTTACAAATACGTTGCTGAACACAGTTGCGGGGTTGAAAATGTTACGAGCACTCATAAGAGTATCTCATCAGTTGTTCGTGCATCAGTGTTGATGAATGATTATATTGATAACAAAAGGCCAATGACAAAGGAAATACAGAGGACTATTTTCAGGGAGTTTCGTTGCAAACCAAGCTACTATATGTGTTGTAGGGAAGGTGTATTGGCTAAGAACATGATTAGGGGGACACCAGAGCACGGATATAGCATCTTACCGACTGATCCTTACATGGTTCAAAAATTAAATTTGGGTTCTAGGATTTGCATTAACCTTGATGATGAGAACATGTTTAAATATTACTTCATAGCTTATGGAGCTTGCATTCGAGGATATACCCATATGCAAAATGTTATTGCCATTGACGACACACATTTATAGGGCAAGTACGAGGGTGTGTTATTGACTGTCGTTGCATAGGATACTAAGAATCATATCTATCCAATTGCATTTTGCGTGGTAGACAAGGAGTGTCATGAATCTTGGACCTGCTTTTTAGAGCAGCTGAAGTATATATTCGCCGATGAGCTTGACCTGTGCATCATCTCTGATAGGAACAAGAGCATAGCCAATGGTGTTTCAAGAATTTTTAAGCATGCTCATCATGGACTTAGCATAAAGCATCTTGTTGAAAACCTTCAAAATAATTAACAATGTGGATATGCTCTTCATTGTTACTATGACGCAGCAAAGGCATATGGTTACCAGGAGTTCAACAAGCATTTTCATGAATTAAATGATAAATGCCCCGAAGCAGCTAATTGCCTCAAATTCGATATAGGATTTGATAAGTGGAGCAGGGCATATTTTCAGCAAACAGTTATGATGTGCTGACCACAAATATTGTCGAGTTGCTAAATTCAATGTTGAGGACGAAAGAGAGTACCCGGTGATTGCCTTATTCAATTCCATTTCTAGGAGGTATGCTAATATTTTCAGGCAGAGACATGCAGATGTGAACGCGACAATCAATATGTATGTGCCTTCGGTTGAAAAGTTGCAAAGGAAAAAGATGATTGAGGGAGACTCCTTATTTTCAATCATATAAATGGGGATGCCAACAAGTTCACCATAGTCGGTAGTGGCGTGACTGCCAAAGTCAATCTATTGAACAAAATATGTTCTTGCACAAAATATGACTTGGTTAAATTATCATGTGTTCACGCGATGACAACATTAAGGTTGAAGTACAGATCCGAATATGGTACAAGCATTTACAAGTATTCTTCATCTATGTATAAAGTTCAATCTTACATTCTCGCATTTGCTGGAACTATTTATGTAGTCCCTCTAGAGTCAAAATAAGATATGCTAGAGGAGTATGCTAAAATGTACATTTCCCCGACGGTTTACACGCTCAAACATGAAAGAAATAAAATGAAGTGTATTTCTGACATCGGGGAATCTTTCAAGTCTAGTGGAAGTACAAAAGAGAGGAGAATCAAGTGCTCAATTTGCAAGGGAAGTGGCCACAAAAAAAGAACGTGCCGATATTTGAGAGAGCATCACCTGATTATTTTTTATTTCACTGTATTTTTGTTGTATTTTAAACTTTGATTTCTGATTATGTATTAATTGTGAATGCCAGTTCAATATTAAGTAACTTTGTTTTAGTCTATAATATAATAGCGTGAGTTTATAACATACCTAACACTTGTTCTATAATACCACATTTAATATTTTTAATCGACCCTTCTAATGGTCTATAATTCCTATGCAAAATTCTAATTCATTTTGAACTTAGAAACATACTAATTAAGATTTAAAAAGCTGCAGAATTACGTGTTATCAGTATAATATCAAACACTACATCGATGCGGCTAATCACGCATCGATCATCCATTGGCGAACCTTTTAAATATCCGACAAAACAGTCTATATATCGGTGGTTGTCTATAGTATCTTCTCAGTTTGAAATATACAAACACTACATTCATAGTCCCAAAAACCTTCAACCTTCCAATGGCGAGAAGATTCAGAGGTCGTGCAGCGAGACACCAATATTTTCAATCTCCATCGTCGGACGTCCTCCTACTTAAGAAATAATTTTGAGAGAATTTTCAGGGTCTCGGAGGGGACAGAGAACAAATTGACACTGTTCTCCGCGGGATCATGAGCCTTCTGCGTGTGATTCTGCAAATATGAAAGCTTTTGTATAAATATGCTCCTTTTGTTGAATGAAATGAAATGAATATTGGGGTTGTTTGTTTTGCTGTACATCTTTCTTGTGATTTCTGCATTTTGTGTTATATTTCAGTTATGTTTTCATTTGATTTTTGTAATTTTCTTTATTTTCTGTTCTTAGTGAACTGGGTAAATTATAAACCACGTAGCTAAGTGCACACGAGTATTATAGACAATGCTATTTTAAAAACTTAATAATTTTAATAAATTTAACTAAATACTATAACTTAAGAATTTAATAAAATAATTATATAAGAATATAATTTAAAATAATATATTTATATCATATAAATAGTTGACAGTTTTCATTACTTAAATTAAAGTACATATTTATTATTATTATTATTATTATTATTAATTTCAAAACCTGAAAGAAAAAACTCAAACCCCAAACTCCAAATCTAAGTGACCCTCCATTAGTATACCATAAACCATATGATTGAACACTGTCGCTGCATACTACACGGTGCTTGCAGGTCTGACTGGTGCCTTCTCTCCAACAGCTGCTTCAATCAATGTTAAGTCTGACTACGCCCACAATTGACTACTTATTGTTTAACTGAACAGGAAATGAAAAGTCGTACTACAACAACTGTAAATAAACATTTCCTCCTCGCTCTGACTTTGATCTACTTGCCCACACATCGTCTTTTTTATAGAGAAGAGGTCAAGGGAATAAGTGACTCGAAAGTCATCTTTTGTATCGTGTCAAGAGAAATGACATAGATAAGATCATTGCTTAACATTTTCATTATTGTCAATTGCCAACAGTAATAGTCTAGTCTATACTATAGCTGGCCAGTGGGGCGGTCTCGGGTCAGGCGGGCCGGGTTTGGCGGGGTCAGGGTCTGGGCGGGACGGGCGAAGGGGGCGGGGCGGGTCTGGCGGGATAGGGTTTGGCGGGACTTGCTCAAGTCCCGTCCCAATCCCGATACAGTCGGAATCGGGTCATGGCGGGATTGGGTCGGGGCGGGATCGGTATCGGGTTCCGGCGGGTTTTCCTTTTTTTTTTTAATAACATATGTATAAAAAAAATTCAGTAATTAAAGTTATTAAACAAGACAAGATAGTGTAATAAAAACATCCCAATGCTATTTTTGTGCCTCTTATATTATTTAATAGACATATGATTTTTTTGTAATACAAATACAATTGTCGAAATTGCAACTTTGTGGTGTTGTCCAAAAGTTGCAAATTACATAATAAAATTGCAATTAAAAAATTACATTCTTAAAAAAACTTGTTCTAGTTTCGTTATAACTTCTTGTGGTTCTTCGGTTGGAATTGGTATTTGTTGGTCAAATTGATCCACGTCGCTTCCACCACCTTCGAATAAGATTTCGTTGTAGTTTTCGTCTTCTTCTTCGTTGATCTCCTGTTGACAGCACCTTCTCCGCTCCGCTCATATCCAATCTCTGAATAATACTGCAATTTCCAAGCTGTCTTCGGCTAATGAGTGTCTGTGGTCTCCTATTTGATATCTGCATGCAGAAAAAGCGCTTTCAGACGCAGTTGATGACGCTTGAATGTTCAAAACATCTCGGGCCATCATTGAAAGTGTTGGAAAGGTATTCTCATTCTCCCTCCAGTATTTCAGCAAGTCTTTATGTCCATCTTCATTGATAACTTCTTGGTACGGTACAGAACTCTGCAAAACAAAAATATCAAACTCGCGAATTTGGTTAGTACCGGTACGGCCACACATTCTATTTCTGAGGCTTTCAATACTAGCCGCAGAAACATCATCTCTTTTGTGAGGTTGTGTTGAAGATGAAGAAGATGGTATGGAAGTCGGTAGGTTACTAGCACTTTCTTGTTGGTAAAACCTATATTTTTTTGCATTGGTCTTCTACGCTATACAACACTTCTTCTTTAGTTTGTTCAATAGGTGGTGGGTGATTTGGATTTTTGGACTTGGAGGTGGTAGTACTTCTATACAATCATAAATAGTTTTAATAAATGATTTAGTACCGTCTATTTTAATAGTCGGATTTAATACAGCACCAATAATATAAATAGTGGGAATAGGAACAAAATATTTTTTTATTTTGATAAACATTTTTTTAATAGCTGCAATATAAACTGGTTTTTCCATATATTTACTAAGAAATAAAAATATTAGAGTTATATAAAACAACAGAGTTGAAATAGTAGGATAATATATACCGGAAAATTCTTTTGTTGCTTGAAAAACATTCTCTAAAAATACAATAAGTTCGGAAATTTTTACCATGGATTTAAAATAATGTTACGACATGGATCGGGATTAAAAAAATTTCCACTTTCATCCATTAAATAATATTTAAATTTAATCACTTGAAAGGTCTGTTTTAAATTGTCTGTATTCGGAGTTTCCCTGGGGTTGGTAAGGCGAAATGAGGCCACCCTAGCCCATTGAGTGCTCTACCTCGGGCCATCGACATCATACGCTCTACTGAAATAGATTCTCAATCACTATCTACAACCATATCAGCTGGATTTTGATTATGAGAGTTAAAAAATAAAGTTATAGGTTTTCTATAGTCATAAGCAACAAGTAGTTGCTCGTATAAAGAATTTCACCTAGTGGATACTTCTTCTGGAATTTTTCTATAAGGTAGTCCACAATCGTGACAAGTTTTTTTATATTCTTTTCTTCGTTGTACTCTATTACTTTTAAAAATAAAGTTTTATAGCAAATTGTATTTTACTAAGAATGTCTTCAAAAAGTGATAGACCATCATTTACAATTAAGTTATATATATGGCACACACATTTTATATGAAAATGATCTGAAAAAGATGGAGTTAAACTATTTTTTAAAATTGTAATAGCGTAATTGTTAGAAGAAGCGTTATCTAATGTAATAGTCATTATTTTATCGATTATTCCATAATAATCGCACACTTAATAAATATTTTCTGCAATAAAAGTACCAGTGTGCCTATCATCTATATATCTATACGCTAAGATACGTTTTTGCATATACCATTTATAATCTATCCAATGACAAGTTACCGTTAAATAATCATGACCGTTTGTAGTACGACCTATATCAGACGTGATAGATACTTTGCCATTAAAATGATATAATGAATAATGTAAATATTGTTGATATTCATGTGCGAATTTAAATACATCTCTCTTAACAGTTGATCTAGGAAAACCGTTAAAAGCATGATTATATATATCTCTAATGTAATGAATAAAACCGGGAGATGAAGGAAATGAAAAAGACAAACCCTCCACAACAACTAATTTTGATATTGCTTCTCTATCTCTATGTTTATTGTATTTAGGGCCTACAATTCCCCCCGTCATAGGGTTAATTTGACCATGTACTTGGTCCGGGACAGTATTAGTATGTGAACCTTGTCCCGATGGAGCGGGCGTTTGCGCACCCGGTTTTGAAGCCAGGTATTAGGCATACCTAGCTGGATGAGCACTTACTACGTGTCTAATTAAACCCCCCGTCCCACCGTGACCTTTTCCAGTTTTAAATTTTAAAATATTTTTACAAATTTTACATCTAGCTACTTGATTCTCTACGTCCCTATCAAAAAATATCCATGCATCTGATTTTAATGGTCGGTTTGCTGGACCTCGTCTCATACTAGGGGGAATAGGAGGCATTTCAGTTGAAGGTGCACTAGTAGGTGTATTGTCATCAACATTAGTGGGTGTATCATCGTCTAAATTAAAGTCTTCTTGAGTTCCAGAAAATAGCTCCTCGTCTAAATCTAATGGTATTGTATGAAAATGTTAAGTATCACCAAAATCATCCTGTGTAGGAGTAGGATGACTAGAAGAAGCACCCTTGCCCTTGTTGCCCCTACTAGAAGAAACACCCTTAACCTTAAACATACCTCTTAATTCTTTCATTTTAATTATGATAATAAATAATTAAAGATAATAAAATTAAGTGCGGTAAATAAAATAAATAGACAATAATAATTTAATGAAGGAACGAATGTACCAAACGCCGACGTAACGTCGACGTGTAATCGAGATGTTAAAACTTGAAACTTTGCTCGATGGAAGATCCTCAAGCTAGTTGCCAACTTCACTCCCAATTCCCAAATGAATAAATAAAATTGAATATTTAGTACACAATGTAGACTTGTAGAGAGATAGATTATAGGAAGATTTGTGAGAATGATGAAGAGAAAATGAGTTATTTATAGTTAAAAAATTGGGTTAAAGTGTAAATATAATAACTTATGGGTTAAAAATAAATATTAAGGGGTAGGGGGGTTAGGGGAGGGGGGGAGGCCAAAATGGCCATTGCACAATGGCCAAAATCCAAAATGGTTGTTGGTGCAACAGTTATTTTTTCAAATGAGGGGTTACGGGCGGGATCGGGATCGGGGCGGGCTTGGGATAGGGTCAGGATTGGCGGGCCTGGGGCGGGCTCGGGATGGGTCGGGACGAGACATTGTCCCGTCCCGGTACGAGTCCTGCTACTGATTTTTTTTTTAATTACGCGGGTTCGGGGCGGTGTCGGGGCGGGACCGGGCCGACCCGGTCCACTAGCCAGCCTTAGTCTATACTTACTGAATGATCTATAATTTACCTTTTGTTATATATAGACCAATGCCAATTTTTTTTAAAATACAATAAATAAAATAAAATTACTTGATGATATTTAAACATACTAAGAACTATTTCTTACATTACATGAGGGTCCTCATCCATTATACACATGATCCAAAGAGTTTTAGGACAAGGAATGTATATCCTTACTGAAGGGTGTCAAACGCTACGGCAAGTAAAAACAAGAGATGAAAATAAATCGAATATCAATTATGTTTCCGAATGTCGACAATTATGTCGTTCGACACCAGTAACAACACTTAGCAAAACAGAAACTTTAAAGAGTAAATGCAGCGGAATTTAAAGAACACAAATGTTTAAATTTTCATAAGTTATTTATATTATATAACTTATAATGGTCAATGACCAAATGTATTGTATATATATAACATACAAAAGTACAAATTTCTTTCTTTACAGATTTACAAGATAAAACGGAAATGAATTAAAAGATGAAGCTGCAGATGACTTCTGCCTGAAAAATCTAACTAAGTAGATATAGACAACCTCTCATTACAATCGCTCCATACAAAACTAATCTAGAATCTAAATAGAAATTGTAATGTTGGATAGAATGTTGTCAACACACTCAGGCAACACTGGTGATCCAGATTTCTAAGATGAAATCCCAAGAGCTCTCTTGGTATTTTTACTTTCTGGTTCTGGATATTGATTCATTGTAGTATCCTCTCTATTTATAGTAGAGAGTCTTCCTTGAAAAGCTCATCAATCGGTTGTGGAGGTTCAGGGAAAGGTGGCAGCTGGTAGGATTAGTTGGAGACGATCAAGGAGAAAAAACATCTAACAACATTGACTTGTTCCTCACAAAAAGCAGCAGCCTTGACTCGTTCTTCACACGTGTTTACCTTGCCAAGTCATATTTACTACATAGTAATCATTACGTGAAGTAAGGCAAAATCAGTTCTGAAAATATTGGTCTGAATGTTGTGCAACATTTGTCCCAACATTCTTATACATTCAAATCAATACTTCAGGAGATATGTTGGGTCAAATGCCACAACATCAAATCCAACATTAAAAATCTCCCCCTTTTTTCCTTTCTTTATAAAACTCGTTAAAATGTAAAGTTGACTTATGGTGTTGTCAGAAATATTGTCCGACATTTGTGATCAACAAATTCAAGGTCATGCTCCCCCTTAACCTGTGATGGCATACAAGCAAACATGTGCATACCAATTCATAGGATTAGAAAAATATGAGCACATATATACACATACCATTCAATATATACAAAAGACGAATAGAAATAAACCATTGTCAACAAATATCTACATCAATCCATCAAACCATTGAACAAACATTTACAACTTAGGTTCAGCAACATCATTCAGTTTCCTCCTTGCTCATCATACAGCATCAGCAGCTTTCTAGTTCTGGATATTGATTCACTGTAGTATCCTCTCTATTTATAGTAGAGATTCTTCCTTAAAAAGCTCATCAATCGGTTGTGGAGTTTGAGGGAAATGTGGACAGATGGTAGGATTAGTTGGAGACTACAAGGAGAAAAAAGCTCTAACAACTTTGACTTATTCCTCACGAAAAGCAGAAGCCTTGACTCATTCTTCACACGTGTTTACCAACTCATGTTTACCTTTCCAAGTCATATTTACTACATGGTAATCATTACGTGAAGTAATGCAAAATCAGTTCTGAAAATGTTGGCCCGAATGTTGTGCAACATTTGTCCCAACATTCTTATACATTCAAATCAATACATCAGGAGATATTTTGGGTCAAATGTTACAACATCAAATCAAACATTAACACTTACAATAATATTGTGCTTTGAGAACATTAATGTGGTGTCTGACTAATTGAATAATAGCGTTCTACCATTCTTTTGATCATGTGTATAAGGGATGCGGACTCACTTATGATGTATTAATGAGTTCTTAGTATGTTTAAATATCATCAAGTCATTTGATTTATTTTATTTTATTTTATTTATTGCATTTTTAGATAAATATTGGTGATTTAAGTATCATTTCTTGTCCTAAAACTCTTTGGATCATGTGTATAACGGATGAGGATCCTCATGTGATGTAACAACGGGTTATTATTATGTTTAAATATCATCATGTAATTTTATTTTATTTTATTTTATTTATTTATTATATTTTTAGAAAACAAATTGGTGATTTAAGGATCATTCCTTGTCCTAAAATTCTTTGGATCATGTGTATAATAGATGAGGACCATCATGTGATGTAACAAAGAGTTCTTAGTATGTTTAGATATCATCGAGTAATTTTATTTTTTTTATTTATTTATTTATTGTATTTTAAAAAAAATGATGATTTAAGGACCATTCTTTGTCCTAAAACTCTTTTAATCATGTTGTAAAATGGATGGGGACTCTCATGTGACGTAACAAAGAGTTCTTATAATGTTTACATATCATCAAGTTCTTTTATTTATTTTATTTTATTTATTTAATATACTTTTAGATAAAAATAGGCATGGTCTATATATAACAAACGGTAGATTATAGTCCAGATTATAAGTCAAGACTAGACTAACGATTTATCCTCGACATATTGGTCTATAATGCCCCTCTACCTTAATCTAACATAGATAAATGTGTTTTATTAGCCGTGTTGTTCATAGTTTACTCAGTACTCTTAGCATTATTTTGATTAATTCACCACTGTTTGTTCCAACGGTAATAAAATAAAAAATATTTAAATTTACAATGGTAACTTCTCACCCTTACCTATATAAAACAGACTCCTTCACTGTCTCTTTTTTATTTATCAAACTCCTCCATCTTCTACATCAAACTCCTCCATTTTAAACCCCTAAAATGTCTCAATTATATGAAACATCTCTAGCACAACATCCCGATATTTATTTTTGCAGTGAATACACTGTGTTGAAGATATCACGCACCCCAAAAAATTTAGGTCATAGATACTTTAATGGTGCATTTGGAACTATGAGTCTCTAATTCTCAAGGTATGCGCTTTTCATTTTATTTCGGTAAAACATTATCTAATTAATGGATATTTGGTTTAGTATTATGGTGGCTGCGACTATTTCAGATTTATTGGGCCATACCCCAACACAACAAATCTGTCAAAAAAATCTCAAATAAATCCAGAACCTAGAAGTAGCCCAGGAAGATTTGCGACACCAACATCTAAAAGTGTAGCCAAGTTTGAATTATTGACTAGACTCAGAGAATCTGAAGAGGACATGGATTTGCTTAAGTCAGTATTTAAAGAAGATGAAGAACAGAGAGATTACTTAAAAGTTATGTTGAGAGATACCGAGATAGAGAGGGATGGACTAAAACAAAGGCTGGTGGTGGCTGAAGTAAAAGTGAATGGACTAAGGAGGTTATTGTATGAATTATTAGTGGTGATTGCTATTTGAAAATATGTAACAATATGATTGAGTGTGATTGAGGCAACAACGTTTTGTGTGAACAAGTATGAACAATATGAAGCAACTTCTATTTATGTATGAATATATATATATATATATATATATATATATATTAGTCCTCAATGTCTATATTATGTTTACATATAAACTTTTATTCATAGTCGATAATAGAACTTACAATCGATAATCAACTATGATTATAACTTATAGATAAAAGGTGCTAAACATACCATAACATATTTGAACATATTCAAAATATTTAAGCACATTCAAAATTTAAAAAGTCAACAAAGCAAAATTAAATTAAAAATAATTAAGCACACCCAAATTATATGAAATCTACCACTTGTAAGAAGAGTCATATATGAAATCATTTTAAAATGTCACAATTCAAAGAAAAAAATAGTCAAAAGTGTATTATTTGTTAAATCAATCATAATTAGCAACTATTAGTGATTGTTTGTCATCCATCACCACACATCCACAAAATAAATTTACTTGTTTGTTACAACCCAAATATCAAATTGATTGTCTAAAGAAGCATTAATCTAGGCGATAACGCCCTCCACAAGCTTTTCACTATCAACTTTAACTTCATCTGAAACAATCTTGCCATTAAATTGAGTAGGGACATCTATTGTCTTCTCATCAGGAACAGCTTGCACAATGACCTCTGGTGCCTTTTCAACTTCAGCAATTGGCACACGGATGACCTTCTCAGGTTCAGCAGCAGGGACATCAACCTTCTCAGGTTCAACAGCAGGGACATCAACCTCAACAATTGAACTACGGATGATGCCAAATTTTGACTAAGGCGTTTGCGCTGCATTTTCTGAACATAATTAACAATAATACATATCGCATACAACATAATTACAATAAAAAGGAATTCCAATTGTTCACATTTCTCTTTGAGAGTCCTCTCCTTCTCCTTCTTCTTCGCCTTCATGCTCCTTCTGAAAAATTTCCCCTCCACATAAGCGACAAGGGTATTCAAACACTCATCTACCTATCCACATGCTTGCTTCAATTTCTCCTGCTCCAACTGCACTGATTGTCCCCCACTTGGTTCGACACGATCCCTAGATGTTCCAGCATCAACATGTCCCCCATCATCATTTGCGACTGAATTACCACCAAAATCTTCAGAATGAGTAACCTCTACATCAAAAGCCTCTTTAGGCTCCTTTGCAAACCTACTAAGAGCCTTCGAGGCATGTTTTGATGAATTCAATTCAGTCAAGCCTTTCAGTTCACTCTTCAAGTTATTCATGATAGGATCAGTCTCCTCGTCATCATATGGCAAGAAGTTCTTTATGTAGTCCTGCTCCATCTTACGCAATGTAGGGATGATGTAAGGGTGCACTGTTGCGGTATTTCTAGATGCTACGCAAGTGTATGTATCACAATTTGTAATAAATTTTGGTAAGACCGAGCATCGTCCACAGAGACTGATTTATCAAGTACTAATTAACTAATCTTTAGTTTCTATTTGGCTAACGAATGTAAGTGATGATTTCTAACTAAAGAATTAACAAACTAACATGAACTTGTAGAATAAAATAGCAATGAAAATACATGAGGTTTAATTCAGTAATGAAGAAATTAGGGTTTCCAATCTCCTAAACTTTCCACTCTATCATTCATTAATGCAAGACTAACGATTCTTCTTCTTATTAAAATAGCAGGTTAACTGAGATGTTCTATATTCCGGTTAGGACATATAAAAACTCAACCTAAGTGAGAACTATCTATATTTCTATGATAAGTTCGATCACATAGGAGAATTAAGATCAATAACCTAAAACGCTACACAGGCAATCGTGATACTTTCGTTCAAGATTAAACCTACGTCTAATCAACTATAGCATATTCAAATCTCCCTTTTCAGATCTCGATTTAAAATCATATAGATAATGAAAACTAAAGGTCAATTAATTCTCATTCAATAAACGCAAGTTGAATAGATTTTAATAGATGAAGAAGAACATTAATAATGCATTAAATCATAATAGAGTTTCAAGTGATTCGACGAAAAACCCTAATAAAGTAATTAGCTACTAGACATGCTAAGAAAACTAATTAACTTAATATCCAACATGAACTGAATTAAAGTAAAGAAAAGGAAAAGAACTTGAATAATAAATGTCTCTAATGGCTCCTTGTTCTCTTGTTTCTTGCCTCCCAAGTGTTCGCCCTTTCTCAAATTCGTTTCCCCCATATATATCACGAAAAACCCCCAGAATTGACCTTTTTGCCCTTGTTAATTTTAGGTTTTTCGCGTTCCTAACGTCGTCGGCACCGCGGCTCCGCTATTAGAGCATCGCGGCGCTAATTCGCCTCTGAAAATCATGTACTTACTGCCAGTGGGGCACCACGACGCTAAGGTTGGGGGCTGCAGCTCTGTAGCGCCGTGACTCTTCAGCTTATTGCGTCGTGGCTCTTCATCCTTCTTCATCCGAAATTCGATTAAATTGCTTTCTGAGCTTCCCATGGCTTCTTTGACTCATTTCTTGTGACCAACTATGCATTTTTGGCCTTAATAACCGCCTATTTCCTTTGGATTCACCTTATTCCTTTCTGAATCGTTGAGAACCTGAAAACACAACACGTATAATACTACGCAAAATAACTAAAAGACAAGCAAAAGACTCCCTAAAACGTACTCTAAAACAGTACTAAAATCTACCTAACAAACACCTCAAACTTAAACTTTACTCGTCCTCGAGTAAAGAACACTAGACACCCTAAAAAAACACAAACTCTAAAAGTGAATCAAGTCAACCACAATAAATTATGCCTCGAGGATCATGAACAACATGCAATAAAATCTTCCGGAACATTCTAGCCACTAATTTGCTATCTAGAATTTCAAGTCGGATAGTCCTCAAATTTGCTTAAAGTTATTAATGCATATGACCACTCAACCATGATTATTGAAATAACCAAGTATTCAATATTAGTTTATGCACAATGAATTCTCACCAACATTCCATCAGGCCAAAATTCTATAGGCTTGCTAACTTGCTATTCTCCACTAATTTAGACAACACACGCTCAAGAATCAATAGGATTTTTATAGGTTATGATGATAGGCTTAGGCACGGGTAGATGAAATGTCATTTAGGCTCAAAGTTACCATAAGCATAGAAACCAATCACCCCAACTCTATATTCACGTTATCAACCAAAAGCAATCCCTAATATTTTTTCTTTTCTTTTCGAACTACACCCCCAAATTTGTTTTTCAATGTATGTACAAGGAGAGTGTAGTTTATTTCCCTTTTTCTTTTTCATATATATATATATATATATATATATATATATATATATATATATATATATATATTCTCAATCTTTTAGGAATTCAAGGGAAGGAAAATATTTGTAGGGTTTCAAGTAGGCTCAGAATAGGTGTCAATCAAAGAAGGGTTACTTAAGGCTCAAAAAGGGTAATTAGGGATTACATTAGTCAATATTGGCTTGAAATGCTCAATCGTTCCAAAGATGGCCTTAATCATCTTCCTAAGCATGCATGTCTATGATTTCGTCTCAAATAGCAAGCAAGCAAGTTATAGGATTTTCCACCATCTTTCCTCAAACCAAAATTCAATCATGTCTAAACCAATAGTTGAATACAAGAAATTCACCAATCACGGTCGGGTTTTCATATTTATTAATAATTAAAAACAACTCAAGACCTATCTAACTCAAGCACACAGATTTATGCATTTCATGGCTATCAATTTCATCCCACTCTATCACATGTGTTCACTCAATCTCATAGGCTATTGTTATTAACTTGATTCATTGACACATGACACTTAAACACTGATACTAAACAAAGACACTAACAACAAACAAATAACTTAACACAAACAATTAACACTATTAACACAAAACAGTAAGACTCCCTCTCAAACCTATTTAACACATTGTCCCCAATGTGAGAGTAAGGCATGAGTAAGAAGACTTACCAAAACTGCAGCTAAGCGATTCAGAATGGTGGTGACGGCGGTGGAGGTTGTTAGGGCTGGTACTATGGAGGATGACTCACAATTCACCTAATCATAAACAACACAGAACAAGAAACAGCAGGACAATGAGATTGTTCAAAATAAGACAAAACAAAACAAAATAATAGAATTAAAATATTGGGTTGCCTCCCAATAGCGCTGTCGTTTAACGTCATTTAGCCGGACGCAGATTTTCTCTTCATTTCAAGATCTCTTTTCTCATCACATCCTTCATAGTTGGGTTCAACCTCCTTTGCGCCTCAATTGAAGGCATGCTCTCATTGTCCTCGCATTGTGTTAATGCTACTTCAAGAGCATCAGTACTCTTGAAGCTTTCCTCAGCAACTGCTTTGTCAATTACATCAATGGAAAAACAGTCGTCACTTGCTCTGGGATACGATATCTACTTGAATACATTAAAGACCACCTCTTCGCCCTGCACTCGGAATCTCAACTCACCCTTATGAGCATCTATAAGTGCTTGACCCGTGGCTAAAAATGGTCTCCCAAGAATTATGGGCACATCAACATCCTCCTCCATGTCAAGGACAATAAAATCAGTAGGAAAATGAATTTTTCCACTTTAACTAACACATCCTCAATAATTCCCCGTGGATGCTTGATTGAGCGATCTGCTAACTGCAAGGTAACTGTTGTAGGCCTAGCTTCATCCAAACCAAGTCTACGAAACACATATAAGGGCATCAGGTTGATACCTGCCCCCAAATCACATAGAGCGTGCTAGCATTCAAAATTCTCAAAAATTAGGTAGCCTAACTTGTGTTTGAAGCCTATAAATAGGCCTTAGGTTTGCACTTCCAATTCATTCCATTCTAATTCATTCCAAAACTTCCCTAGAATCTCCTAGTATTCTTAAGAGAGAAAAACATAGGTTTCTCCTTAGATATTGGTTTAGAGAGATTTAGTGTTCTCCTAGTTACAAGAGAGATAGGTAATTGTTGTTATCTCCTTGTACATTAGAGAGAAGTGTTGTAATCCCGTTATCTTAGTGAAATCCTCCTACACTTACCCCTTGGTTTTTCTCCTAATTTGTTTGGGATTTCCACGTAAATCTTGTGTCTAAAGTTTATTTCCGCATTTTCTCAACTTTCACTTTAGTAGTGAGGTTGCTTCGACCCCGTAATTTTTCCTAACATAAGCAAACGTTTGGTCTATGGCATTACGACATATTCAAAAAATATGTGAATCAACTATTTCCTCCGTCCTAATTTATGTGAAAATAATTTATTTGAAGATGTTTGACTGGATACAAAGTTTATGAGAAAAATAAAGATTTTGAAATTTATTGTCTAAAATAAGCTATCGAATTTTTCGTGACTATAAATTATTTCATTAAGAATAAAATAAAAATTAAAGAGTGAAGTTAAATTATTACTAAATATTAAAAGTTCAGTTAACACAATAAATTGTACGCCAAGTTGTATCAATTTGTCATGATTTGTAGTCAAATTCATGAGATCTATCCGAATTTGATCACAAATTATGGCGATCCATCAATAGTTTATGACAAGAAAAACTTTATCCATCAATTTGAGATCTATCAAGATTTGTGGCCAAATCTTGATAAAACACGTGGCACTTGAACAAAAACAAATATACAAAGCACAAACTAACATACGGCCCAATAAGGCAACAACTGCTTTTTTGGTACATTGAAAAAGACTAGATAGACGTGGGGGCTCCTGGGGTGGGAGATTCCACCTTTTTTGGAGCAAAAAGACTAGATAGACTAGTTAAAATCGTTCATTAAGGTATGTGTTTTGAAACCGTGAGCTAAAAAAAAAGAGTGTTACCTAAATTAAGTCAGAAGAAATAATATATTTGTCTAGTCTTTCACTCTTGTCTTAGTCTTTTTTCACTTCACTTCCCAATATATATTCCCAAGTATTACATAAATGAGTACGCACTATGATCCAAGACTTTTTGCATCTGGTTCTTCTCTAATTAGTAGGACTACAAATTCTTGAGCACAATATTTCAAAGAATAATGTAACAAAAACCTAACTATTAGGGAATGACACATCGTACATACAAAACGTTTTCACTATTTAGATATTTTGTCAATCATTAATGCGCTCTCTCGTTAACCGTTTGCACAATATTGTTTGGTTGGATTCAATTTTTTTAAAAAAAAAGTTATACTTTTGACATCACTAGACCTTAGATTCTCTTCATGTAAACCTTCTACTTCTCTGTTCTTTCTTAACATCATTTAGGTGTTACACCTGTAATAATTGAAAATAAGAGATAACTTCAACATCTAAATTAGTGATAATGATATAAAATAGCATACTCATGTCTGTAAATTGTAGTCTAATAATGTAGAAGATCAAAATACCAGAGTTTGCTGAAATTAAGATTATGTGTTTGCTAGTTCTTTGCTGAGTATTTTCTATTTGCTTCACCATTACACGTTCTTTATTGTGACATACATTATAATTTTTAAAAAATGTCTAAATGATCGGACTAGATAAGCATAACTAACTTGATTGTCTTACTTGTCATGGAAACACAAGCTCCAGACATATCGATATATATTTCACCAATGTATGATCCCGAAGATTATTAGTTACAACTGTTACGACTTTAAGAAATTCAGTAAAAAAAGAATTTAAGGAATTCATTAGGCTGTTATGATTCATTTTTAAACTTGTTAAAAATGTTCCATAGCTTGGCTAAAAGAACAGAGCCTCCACTTAATTTATTTGAAAATTAAGAATCTGTTATGAAAAGACTTTAACTTTAGAATTAATATTTATTATTTATTTATACAAATTCGAATAAGGATCCAAATCACTGCTCAAGGAAGGTATAAAGCATCATAAGAGAGTCCACAACAACGGTTTCAGACGAGGTTTTAAAATTAAGGCTAAAACGATTTTGGAAAAAGATTTGTTTGAAAGAGTTCTTTATAAAACTGTATGCTAATGATTCGGATGAAACTTGAATCAACAGTGAAACAAGTCTTAAATCGGTTTCTTTTTGTAAAAAAATATTTTTATTAATGAAAAAGTATATATACAATTTACAACTGTCCATAATAGGAAAATCTTATTCCTATTCTACTCCAAAAATCTTATTCTAGTTATACAAGAATCCTATAATTATGGTAAGTGTACAAACCTAATTTAATACAATATTTATATCCAATTTTGACTCCAAAACCGTGATATACACGGGCTTGTATACCGTGTATACCACGGTTACACATATGGTAAGTTTTCTTATGAAACCGTGATATACATGGTATACAAACCATGTATATCACGGGTATAACTAAAACACCCCCGCAGTCATAGCGGGCAGTCTTCGTACAATGAGAATGTCCCTAAAATCTTCAAAGAGTACTGACGGAAGACCTTTGGTAAAGATTTCTGCAATTTGATACATGGAAGGGACATGGTAGACGCGTACTTGTCCACGAGCTACCTTTTCGCGAACAAAGTGAATATCCATCTCGATGTGTTTAGTGCGCTGGTGTTGAACCGGATTACCAGAAAGGTAGATGGCACTAATATTATCATAATAAACTAAGGTGGCTTTCTGAATAGGACAATGAAGCTCTAAAACAAGATTACGTAACCATCAGGATTCAGAGACCACATTGGCTACCCCTCGATACTCGGCCTATGCACTAGAATGAGATAATGTAGATTGTCGCTTCGCAGACCATGAGACCAAGTTATTACCAAGAAACATACAATAGCCGGACGTGGAACATCTGGTATCTGGACAACCACCCCAATCAGCATCAGTATATGAGACAAGTGTAGATGTCGATGAAGGATATAAATATAAGCCATAATCAAGTGTCCCCCGGATGTATCGAATAATGCGTTTGAGTGTATTCATGTGCTCAACCATGGGATCATGCATAAACAAGCACACCTACTGTACGACATATGTAATATCTGGTCTCGTGAAAGTAATATACTGAAAAGCCCCTGCAAAACTGCGATAGTGAGTCGGATCCGCGTACGGTGAGCCAGCCGCAACACCCAACTTGGGTTTAGTATCAACTGGAGTGGAAGTAGACTTGCATGAGGACATACCAGCACGCTCAATGATCTCAGCGGCATACTTCCGTTGTGATAAGAATAACCCACCTGCATGACGAGAAACAACAGTCCCCAAAAAGTAACTCAAGGGCCCCAAGTCTTTCATAGCAAACTCAGAACTGAGCATGGTTATGATAGACTTGCACAAAGCATCAGTAGAGGCAGTCAAGATAATATCATCCATATATAATATAATATAAGTCAGGGTAGAACCACGACGATATATGAACAATGAATTATCAAACCTGTTGTGCAAAAATCCAATAGACGAAACATAGTATGCAAATCGCTTATACCAAGTCCGTGGGGCCTGCTTAAGCACATACAAGGACTTCTTCAATAAACAGACATGATGGGAATATTTGGAGTCTCAAAAACCCAAGGGCTGATACATGTAAACAGTCTCCTTAAGATCACCAAGTAAGAAAGCATTCTTCACATTTAATTGATGAATGGGCCATGTTTTGGAAAGAGCCAGACTGAGAACAGTGCGAATGGTAGCCGGTTTGACCACTGGACTAAATATCTCACCACAATCCACGCCAACCTGCTGAGTCTTACCATCACCTACAAGACGAGTCTTATGCCTCACAAAAGAACCGTCAAAATTATCGTTATGAGTAAAAATCCACATAGACCAAATAATATTAACACATAAGGATGGGGTACCAACTCCCACGTCTTATTTCCAATAAGAGCATCATATTCGTCGGTTATAGCCAATTTCCAATTCGGGTTATTTAATGCGGACATTGGGTTACAGGGTAGGGGGGATTTAAGAACATTAGAATGTAAATTAAAATGTATTTTTGGTTTAAAATACTCTGTTGACTCCGAGTGACCGGTCCGTGTCTTGTGGGAGAATTGGCTGGATTTTGGGACAAAGGCGGAAGGGTGACGGACGGGCCACTAGGCAGTGGGCCTGCTGGCCCGACACGGGATGATGAAACAGGGACTGGACCCGAGACGATAGGGCCAGAACTTGGCTGAATATTTGGCCCAGTTTCTGGACCCGAGACAGTGGCAGGAGGTCCAACGGGTAGTGGGCCCGCTAGCGGATTTTGGGTGCGGGGTAAGTCCAAAAAATGATGGATAATATACGGAGAGACGGCGTCATCCAAAAAATTATACGAACTAGGCTCGGGACTACTCACGTTAGCAAACGAAAATCCAGTTTCATAAAAAACAACATGACGACTAATGATGATTTTATTAGAGGATAAATCAAAACATTCGTAACCACGATGATTAGACGGATAACCCATAAACACACAAGGGGTAGAACGGGCCTGAAGTTTGTTAATTATGATTGACGGAAATAGTGGATAACACAAGCACCCAAATACCCTAAGATGTGAATACGAAGGAGTCGTATTATATAAGATTTGAAGAGAGGTTGAATATGTCAAACCTTTGGTAGGAAGTATGTTAAGAAGATATGTAGACATTTGTAGAGCATGATGCCAAAAGGAAGGGGGGACAGAAGCATGGACCAATATAGTTCGGACAATGTTATTAATGGAACAAATTTTGCGTTCGGCTTTCCCATTTTGTGAGGACGTATGAGGACAAGAGAAACGAAAATTTATTCCATTAGTATCACAAAAATCCCGAAACAACCCATTATCATATTCTTTGTCATTATCACATTGAATATTTTTTATTTCCCGGTCGAACTAGGTACGGATGAATGCTCTAAATTTTAAAAAGGTGGAAAACACTTGAGATTTTTAGGCATGTGTTTTAAATACACTACCTTGAATGTGGTTGTAAAAACTTTTTTAATAATACGAAGATTTGAGTTGTTTAGTTCAAAGTTCTAAAATATTTCTTTTAAAAAGTAGATAATTTTTTTTAAAATTTTATGAATTTTGTATCATTATTTTTTGAATTTCTAAAAACAAAAAACTGCCATATAAATGACAAAAAAAAATTGTATAACATCACTGGACCTTAGATTCTCTTCATGTGAACCTTCTACTTCTCTCTTCTTTCTTATTCCAAAAAGGTGGAATCTCCCACCCCAGGAGCCCCCACACCCCGGTCCGACAGGTCTGTGAAGGAGGTAAATCATGGTGACTCAATTGATTTCAAAGGTTAGACCAGTACCACGCTGCGCACAAGGGGCCCTCCTTTATTTCAAGAAGAAATCCCCACACTGCCGATTGACGGATTCGATCCTTGGTCTCTTATTCCAAATATCCCCTTGAAACCAATTGAGCGCCTGCCGACAAACTAAGGTAGGGTAAACTTTTAAAGTGACTGGTCCCACCGCATTACGGCCCCATACCCCAGAAACCCCACCTCCTACCCGCCCTACTGACAAGTATACACCGCTTGGCCCTACGCGTATGGAGGGATTTTTTTGGGGGAACACAGTTCCACTCTCGCTGATCAGAGGACTCGAACACGGAACCTCAGACAGCAATACCCTAATGTATTGGCCACTGGGCCAAACACTGGATACTTCTCTCTTCTTTCTTAACATCATTTAGGTGTTACACCGGTAATAAATGAAAATATGAGATAACTTCAACATCTAAATTAGTGATAATGATATAAAATAGCATACTCATGTCTGTAGGTTTGTCACTCTGTTAAATAAAAAAATTGTATGACCTAAATTGAGAAATAACTAATTGTAGTCTAATAATGTAGAAGATCAAAATACCAGAATTTGCTGAAATTAAGATTATGTGTTTGTTTGTTCTTTGCTGAGTATTTTCCATTTGTTTCACCATTACACGTTCTCTATTGTGACATACATTATAATTTTTGAAAAATGTCTAAATGATCGGACTAGATAAGTACAATTAACTTGATTGTCTTATCTGTCATGGAAACACAAACTCCAGACGTATCGATATATATTTCACTAATGTATGATCTCGAAGATTATTAGTGACAACTATTACGACTTTAAGGAATTCAGTAAAGAAAGAATTTAAGAAATTCAAGGTTGTTATGATTCATTTTTAAACTTGTTAAAAACGTTCCATAGCTTGGCTAAAAGAACAAAGCCTCCACCTAATTTATTTGAGAATTAAGAATCTGTTTTGAAAAGACTAACTTTAGAATTAATATTTATTATTTATTTATACAAAATTGGGATAAGGATCCAAATCACTGCTCAAGGAAGGTATAAAGCATCATAAGAGAGTCCACAACAACGGTTTCAGACAAGGCATTAAAATTAAGGCTAAAACAAGGTTTTAAAATTAAGGCTAAAACGATTTTGGAAAAAGATTTGTTTGAAAGAGTTCTTTATAAAACTGTATGCTAATGATTCGGATGAAACTTGAGTCAACAGTGAAACAAGCCTTAAACCAGTTTCTTTTTTACTTTAAGGAAGGGCGTCTCAATACAATTAGTGGTCTAAAGCTAAATTTTAATCTGAGTCCTTAAATAGATGCACATACATAAAAAATAAAAATAAAAATTAGTGCTGCCTTTTTATTTTTTCATACTTGTTACATTTACTTTGCATATTAACATTAATATTTATAATAGTGAGGACTAATTCAAGTTAATAAGATGTTAGGCATGTGTTTTAAATACACTACCTTGAGTGTTGTTGTAAAAACTTTTTAAATAATATGAAGATTTGAGTTGTTTAGTTTAAAGTTCTAAAATATTTCTTTTAAAAAGTAGATAATTTTTTTCTTTAATTTTATAAATTTTGTACTAGTTCTTTTACAATTTTTAATAATGTCTAAGAAAAAATAAAATCATAAAAAATTCTTTAAAAAAACTAGGTCCTCAAAAGTTTGGGGACCTAAAGCAAAAGATTTACTAGTCTCACCCGTGAGCCACCCTTGACTTTAAGCATATTTATACCATTAAGACTTTGAACTCAATAATGAATTCAAGTTCCAAAATAGTATTAAATATGGTTTCATTTATTCTCGTTTAACGACTTGAAAGATATAATCATCTTTCATTTATTTTTACAAGTTTGGACTTATGTCTTATTTATAACTTGAAAGATATGAAATTGTTTTAAGTTGCATTTATAAGACTTATGACATATTTGAGCCCAAATCAAGGTCGAAGTAGGCCAAACAAGTCTTAGAATCTAAACTTGTTTTTCTTACAAAAGGTTAATCTTAAGGTTTGCTAAATCCGGATTGTAAGTGTTAAATCAAATTCTGAAGTTTCATTTTTGATTGAATTGGAATTAACAAAGGAAATTGTGTTCGAAAAGGTAAATAGATGCGAGGATTTGAATACGCAAAACCGAGAATTTGATTTAAGATTTGCAGCCCTTTGTGGGTAGAATGAAACTCAATTTTAAAGGTATTCTAAAACTTAGATTAATTTACACCAACTGGTGGCGCAAACTAGATTAGCCATATGATACAAATTTATTTTTTAAAAAGAATATACTCCTCCGTCCCAATTTATGTGATATACTTTTATTTGACACGTATTTTAAGAAATAAATGAAGACTGTTGAATCTTATGGTCTAAAATAAGTCAAATTTATTTGTGGTTATAGATTATCTCATTTTGCGTAAAAAACAAAGTCTAAAGTTAAATTATTACTAAATAAGAAAATACATCTTTTTTTTGTACGAACTAGAAAGGAAAGTGAGTCATTATTTTGAGAACGATGGAGTAATAAGTAACAGTTGAGGCCCTTCAAGTGTCCGTTTCATGGTTATGCTTTGTTATGCTGTCATCGAGAGGGCTGTTTTGGCATCACACCAAGTTTGCCATTTGTGCTCAATATGGTGTTATAGTAATTGTATCGTAATAAACCAATCCTATTTAAAATGCCTTGACAAATTTCATCACTCATCAACTCACACCATCAATGTGGCAGACTATCCACGTGGAACCCTTCCTACCACTCTTTATAATTTCTCTTTGTAACTTGTAGTTGTATGGGCTTTTGCATATTTCTCTATGACATTTTTATGATTAATTCCATAAAACCTCTCGTATTTAGTATAATAGTATCAATTAAGTTAATGTGTTTATAAATTATTTACTATATCTCAATTACAGAAAGTGAATTTGAAAATTCAAAAAAAAATATGGCCGACATAATTTCTTCCTCAAGAGCTCATGTATAACGAATTAAGTAACAATAAGATTAGTACATAAAAGAATAGAATAAAATAGGAGGAACACTCAATTCCATCCCTAGAATGAAAACCAATCCCTTAAGAACGTTACCTTGAACACACTGCCTAAAAAGCTTATACCCTTTTGCCTGAGAATATATTTTCTATGAATGTTATTTAAACTCAAAGCAAAACACAGAAAAAAAGCAATTGTCAAAGGCACATTACGAACTATGAGACATCAGATAAAAAAAAAGACGATCTAATGCACAAAGCATTCCGCGTTAGCAGAATTCGGGAAAAGGTCGCACCACAGAAAGTATAATTGCAGACCACATATTGTTCATGCAAGCATCACATAAACTGCAATAAAATCAACACTGAAAAAATGTGTGCAAAGGAGATGCAAAGATGACTTTGTAATAATAAAATAATTTAGATTAACAATTATACATATTCAAAAAATAAAAAAGTAGTATTATATTACAATATATATTAGATATATGTGGCGTGTCATTCCTTGAACTTGGGCCCGTGCTCAGCACGGACACTTTTAATCTAGTTAATTCAAGATGGAAAGCTAATAATCTAGATGCCATAACTAAATGGCGATAAATAAATCAGAGACTATTGGGTCATCAGCTGGGCCATGAAACAAAAATATAAGCCTTGTCCGATTCTCAAAACAACATATAATAAAAATGCTGGTATATTCTAAAAAATATACAGCCCAACATAAAATATTACTCCAAGTAAACGTATATATAATATTATTTAATATTATATAATATTATATAATATTATACTTAGAGGAAATCATTATATATAATGTATCAATTTTATATAAATATGTATAATAATTTATAAAAAGTGTTTATACACAAATATGAGCTAAATCGGATAATAAACTTAAAATATGGGTTATGTAACGTAAATGTTTCCTCTCAATAGACAGTAATTTTCCCAATGATGAAAGAAAGACATAATAGAAATGGGCTTAAGCCTCTTTTGCTCGAGCAATTCGCAGGAATGTCCTTATTTCGGGGTGGTCTTTAATTTTTCCCTTCAAATTGAAAATCTTTAATTTTTTCTTTCACCTAAAGCTTCTGGGTTCCGGGTTCGAACCCCGCTCAGTCAAAAATTAAAAAAAATCGCAAGGCATAGTATGGATCAACAAGGAGAGTTTGCCTTAAGGTAGCAGACTCTACCTTAAGGCTTATTTTCCCTTCAGGCATAAGTCAAACTATGCCTGATAAAGTAGAGTTTGCAGGAAAACTCTGCCTTGCCTTGCAAATTCAAACGCTACCTTGCGATTTTTTTTAAATTTTCGACTGAGTGGAGATTCGAACCCGGAACCTCGAGATATTTTTAAGCGAAGGACAAAAATTAATTATTTCAAATTTGAGGGGCAAAAATTAAAGACCAGTGCCTTTGAAGGAAATCCGTTTTTGTAGCTGGACATTGGGCCTCTGCCCTCAATCACGGCTGAAGGCCCAGTTGAAGTGGGCAAACGAATGGGTCCGTTTTTGACCCATTTCTCATTTCATGCACAGATACAAAAGGGATGGATTAGTATCGAACTTAACAATAGTAAAGGCAAATTAAATAATGAAAATACATTCAATTAGAGTTTTAATCAGACTTAAACTAATGTTCTTTTAAATAAAAACCAAATTATCACACACTTGAGCTTTATTTTTAACTCGAATGAACATGTATAAGCATGATTTTCTACATTTTATGTGTAAGAGAATTATAAAGTCATGATAAGCAATTAAACACTTATTAGTATTTCAAAAGAACATGATTATTTTTTTGAAAAAGTTTCAAAGAAAAATAAAATAAAATAACCAACTATGAGCATGATGTCAAGATAAAGTGAGGAAGTAGGCTTGAGATTTATGTATTATCAAACACAGAAATTAACTTATCCCACATCCCTAATGAACTAAACTGAACACACACCCTCAAATCCTTGTTTATCTCATCCTAAGTAACTATTATACTTGAAACAAAATGACAGTCGACTCAAGCTTAATCTATGATCACTAAAGATTTTAACCAAGTTCAAATCGATTATACAGGCAATAATGTTACCACTGAACCACCAAAAGATGTAGTGCAGCGAATGGGGTTGCTCCTCCCTTAATCAAAGGTCTCGGGTTGAGTCTTGGGTAAGAAAAAATTCCTGGTAGAGAGCGCCTTTCCTGAATGGGCCCTACGCAACGGCAATCCGGATATAATCAGACTCCAATGTAGGTACAGAACATTGGATGGGAAACCAAAAAAATGTTACTGCTGGAAACAGAAAACTCAAACAAAAACCTTAATTTCCACTTTAAAACATTCTGAAAAATGCTAAGGTTGGTTAAATCACTAACGAGTGGGACTGTTACCAGAAAAATAGACATATTTTCTAATTCAAACTTACGAACTAGTGCTTGAAATTGAATCCTAATTTTAATTTTCCAAATCAATAGCCAAACAGGACTTTCCATAATTCATTTCTCAAATCAGATTTTCCACAAATGTCCAGAGCCACTTCATATTGAAGATATAGATGATTGATATTTAACATAGAGGGTAATTAAAACTTTAAAGCATTACTCATATCCATCCGAACTTAGACCAATTTTCCTTCTTTCTTTAGGTGAAAGTATCAAAACTTAGTTTAGGAATTAAATCATAAACCCAATTCTTATAAAAAAATTCTTTGATTAACCGTCTTTTAGACTAAACCAATAAAATAACAACTTGAGACGATATGAAACATTTAATTTTAGAAAGTTGTAAATCAACATTTGAATACTAATAAAAGTTCAAACTAAAACATGGATGTTGATTCATTAATCATATTCATAGCACATGCTCTGAACTAAAAATAAAGGTAAAGAAATAAGATGAAGAATAGGGGTATGTTACTTATTCTCTTGTGTTTGTTACGTAAGCAACATATTATCCAAAAAAATCTTGTACATGATCTAGACAAATACTATGAGTTGGAGTGAGGTGAAGTAGAGTATGATAGGGGTGGTGGGTGGGTAGGTGGGTGTGGGGGTGGAGTGGTGGGTGGGGTGGGGTGAGTGGTGGTGGGATGGGTGAGAGGAGACAATTAATATTATTAGCGAATATTCACAGTATATTTTGTAATTATGATAGGTGTATATTTAAGATAACTTAGGATTCTTATTGTATTAGGAATCAACCTCTGTACAACTATATATATTGTGATTAATGAAAGGAATCCCTAAGGGAGTTTATTCCAATCTTACATGGTATCAAGAGTCAAACCATAATCCCTACTCTTTTTTCTCCCAAGCCGCTGACCACCACCCAAATTTTCTTCTCCCTTCCTCTCGGCCGACGGCAACACCATTGCCACCATGTATCGCCCTGCTTCCCCCACCAATTCCGGTTCTTCCACTGACACTTTTGACAACCCCCCGCAACGTTCATCGTCTTCTTTTCATCCGGCATTCGGCGTTACCAACATCAAGAATTTTATCCCCATAATTCTTGACCAAGAAGACTGTCAATATTCCATGTGGATAGAATTGTTCTATATTCATGCATGTGCATACAATGTGCTAGATCATATTAAGTAGAGACTTCCTAAAGCCAGAAGCTTTTTGTGCTAAGTCGTTAGCCTCAACATTCATTCCTCTGGGAACATAACTTAACGTAGATGATGTGAACTCACTAAGTAACCTGCTAGCCATTCTGTAACGGGCCAACAAATTTGGATCTTTGCAGTCATATTCCCCAGCCAGCTGCTTGATAACCAGCTGAGAGTCTCCACGAATCTTGATGCACTTCGCCTTCATAGAGACTAGGAGTTTGAGTCCCATGATGAGAGCATCGTATTCATCTTGGTTATTTGTCAATTCAGAATCTAGCCGATAAGAGAACCTCCATATTTTATCTCTAGGATTGGTTATCGTTATTCCAACTCCGACTCCTTTCTGGGTTCTTGACCCATCAAAAGTTAGTGTCCAATGGACGACGTCCATACACTCAGTATAGGGCGCATGGGTCCTTCGCATCTACACAAGGGTGGTCTGCCAAGAAATCGGCTAACGCCTGACCTTTAACAAGCCTGTGTGGCCTATACTCGAGAGAAAATGCGGTGAGCTTAATTGCCCATTTCATTAGTCATCCTTACAAAACATGTTTATTCAATAAGTACCGAACGATGTCAATTTTGCACAAAACGTGAACCACATGTGGCATTAAATAATGTTCAAGTTTTGTACAAGCATAGAATAAGGACAAACAAAGATTCTCTATAGGGGTATATCTAATTTTAGCCTCATTGAGCATTCGGATAAGGTAGTAAATTGTCCTTTCGGTTCTATCATAGGCATCTTGTGCTAACAGGCAGCCGATAGACAAATTTGCAGCTGAGATGTACAACATCAACGGTTTCCCTGGCATAGGAGGCACAAGCACAAGAGGAGTTGTTAAGTCCTTTTTAATTTGGTCAAATGCCTTTTGCTGTTCTGGGCCCCATACTAGCTCTTCTGACCCTTTAAGCCTAAGCAAAGGTGAAAAAGCCTTCATTTTGCCAGCTGAATTAGATATGAACCTCCTTAAGAAATTGATCTGCTCTAACATGTTTTGTAACTCCTTCTTAGTTCTGGGTGGTGTAGATTTCATTACTGCTCGGTCTTTGTTATGATCTATCTCAATACCTTTCTTATGTACCAAGAATCCAAGGAAGTTGCCAGCTGATACTCCGAACATGCACTTAGCTGGATTCATTTTAAGAGTATGAATCCTCATTATTTTTAGTGCTTGTTCAAGATCGGCTAAATGATCTTTGAAGTCCTTAGACCTCACCACCACATCATCAATGTAGACCTCCACAATCTTGCCGATAAAATCATGGAAGATAGTGTTCATTACCCTCTGATAAGTAGCACTAACATTCTTCAGACCAAACGGCAAAACTACCCATTCATAAATTCCCAAGGCTCATGGACACCTAAAAGCAGTCTTGTGAATGTCTTCCTCGGCTACTGCTATCTGATTATAGCCAGAGTATCCATCCATGAACGTCAACACATCATTAACGGTTGCCGACTCGATTAGCATATCGGTTATAGGCATGACGTATTCATCTTTGAGAGTGGCTAGATTTAGGTTACAATAATCAATACATACCCGAACCTTGCCATTCTTCTTCTTGACTGGCATAATGTTTGCCAACCATTCCACATACCTAGCCGTTCTAATGAACCCGGCCTTCAGCAGTCGTTCACTCTCAGCCTTAATTTGAGACATCAACTGAGTGTGATATCTTCTGGGCTGTTGTTTATGAGGTGTGAAGCCCTCCTTAATTGGAAATCTATGCTCTAGCAAAGTACATGCCAGCCCATGCATCTCATGATAATCCCACGTGAAGTAGTCTTTATACTGCAGTAGAAGAGCCATTACACTTTGTTTATCCTCCTCCTTCAGAAAACCACTAATATGTGTTAGCCGAGGGACTTCCTCAGTACCCAAGTTGATATATTCCAAGGGATCTTGAGACTCAAAACTAGGCATAGCCCTTCTTATGGGCGATTCAAGTTCCATCGGCAACTCAATGTCATCGGCTGCCAGTGTTGGTTCTCTGTTGTAGTCCTCTACCTGTAATGCCTCGGCTATCCTTGCTTCAGAACTTAGAGCAGTCAACTGATGCCACATATCATGTATGATTTGGGTCTCCTCAATCATCTAACTCTTCCAAGGTAAGTCGTGGTTCGGCTAATTATTTTATTTCAAAACCTCATGGAGTAAGATTGTAGTATTCCCAATATCCTTCTTCATATTGCTCCGCGATAGCTATGGGAGCCACACAGGGTGAATGTAAGACATCCTCTAAGTTTTTAACCCCTGCTTGAAATGGGTTATCATCGGCTAGGACGATTTCTATCTTGTCTCCTTCCCAGAAAATGAGTTATTGATGCATGGTAGATGAAAGGCATCGGTTGGTGTGAATCCAGTGTCTGCCCAATAGAATGGCGTAGGACGGCTTGCCATCTATTACAAAGAAAGCAGATCTGACCGTTTTAGGACCTACGTGATTTCTGTTACTAAGATCCCCAAAGCTTTAGAGGCCTCTCCTATAAAGCTAGCCATTTTCATGTTATTTGGGATTATATCCTCCCTGGTTTTGTTAAGGTCTTTCAAAGTAAGCAGCGGCATCATATTTAGCACAGCCCCATTGTCGACGAATACTCGGCTGATAGCTTTGTTGTTAATGTAAGCCTTAACATAGAGGGGTTTGAGGTGTTTAACCATCTCTTCCGTAGATGCACCAAATACAGTGCTCAAAGCGTCCCTAGTTGTGGTATCGGCTATAGTATTCCATTCAGTGTCTTCCACACACACATCACCTTCTAGGCTATCCAGCGTAGAGCGGCCGGCCCAGAACTCATATGGAATCAGGCGGACCATTTCAATAGCTGCCCAAATCTACTCAGCTGAATCATGCTTAAATAAATCAAGGATGGAGTCTCCCACCTCGTCCAATTCGGTTGACAAGAAGTTAATATCTTCCATCTCCTGGAGACATATAGGAACCGGCTGAGGTTCTAATGCTTGGATCCTCTGCGCAATCTGTGGAACTGTCTCAGCTAGGGATTCCTTTAGGATAGTAGTCTCCCATCGAGGTTCCTCTGTCGGGTTGTCATCAGGCTGTATATTTAGTTCTAGTTTGTCCAAAGCTTCTTCATGCAGCACTGTCTCTGAAGAGATTGAGCCAAATTCCCGCTCAATTGCCTCAGCTATGGCAGACTCAGGAATTTCCTGCTTATCGCTACCTTAGCGCGGGATATCATGTGCAACGTTTGCTTCATCCTGCGCAAGGCTTTGGCACGCTGCATCCTTCTTTTTTGATCTGGACATGAGACTCGGTGGTGCCTCTTTCTTTCCAGAAGCCTGATTGACGAACCACTTCCCTTCCTCTATATTGGTGGCTAGCTTAATCATCCTCCGGGGTTTCAGCTGACCTTCATCCCTCACTGTGATACGCAAGAAAGAAATGCTTTCTTTTACGTTGAACTCAGCCGCCCTCTGTTTAGCTATGGAGAGTGATTCCTCATCTATCTGGGGCATGCTCGGCTTCTCATCGACTGGTAGCCATGCTTGCCCTCAAGCCTGCGTTTGGGGTCTGCTGGGTCCCTTTTGAATTTCGGGTACTGTTTGTGAGGTTCCCGAGCAATGTGCTCTAGTTTATAAGGGCGGCCACGAAAACCGCTTCCAGCTGGCTGCCCGTCCGTGTCCTCATAGATGTCATGTAAGCTGCCTAGCCGATCAAACATAGAGGTCATTATGGCCTCCTCCTTCCTAGTGGGCTTCTTTGGGATCCATATATTTTTCATCGACTGTTTCTCCTTAACATCCTTTGATTGATCTGTCTTAGCAAAGGACACCATAGATCGGTCTGCGGGAAAAGGGTCAGTATCAACAGATATTTCAGCTATGCTTTTATCGGCTAGCTTGAATCTCCCCTCCTTGATGTCATTTTGAATTGCCTTCCTGAAAACCACACAATTAGAAGTAGCGTGGCTATATAAGTTATGCCATTTACAATACTTCTTATCCTTGAGCTCTTCGGCAGGCAGAATCCTATGGCCATCAAGCAGCCGAATCTGTTTATCTTTAAGCAAATGATCAAAGATTTGATCTGCCTTTGTAATGTCAAACGAATAACCGACCATGTCATCAGTTGAACTCGTCTCCTTGCCTTTCGTTGCTTTAAAGGCTGGGCAAGAATAAACCTTACCCTTGACAATCTCGGCTACCATTGCGCCTGCCATGTAATCAGCTGACTCTGAGTCAGACTCGTCTGCCTCAATAATGGATACCAAATGGGAGCCTCGGTTTCGGTTAGCTCCTCTTTTCTCCCTCTCCTGGATATACTGCTCTATTTTGCTAGCCTTCTCGGCTAACTGGCTTAAGTCAAAGAAGGATTGTCCCACTAATTTCTCTTTTAGCTGAGGATGCATATTGTTGATTATCATGTGGGCGCATTCCAATTCAGGGAAGTGTACAATGCATTTTCCAACCTTCCTTTTGAATCTCTCAAAATAATCGATAGCCGACTCATCGATATGTTGCTTAAGATTCATCAAATCGGTTACAGTGACCTGAGGTTGGGGCCAATAAAATATATTATGGAAACAACGCTCCATGTCAGCCCAGCTCTATACGGAGTCGGGGGTCAAGGATGAGTACTAGGTAAATGTTGTTCCGGTTAAAGAAATGAGAAACAACTGCAGCTTGTGATACTCGTTCTGGCCAACCTCGCCACATTGGGATGTAAATCTGTCGATATGCTCAATGGTAGATTTGTCGTCATCACTCGAGAAGGTGGCAAAATCAGGCATTTTGAAGCCTCTTGGCAATGGTGCTATCCTATCTACCCAATCGGGGTAGGGCTTCCAGTAAACATGCTTGTCCAAGGGTTTCAATTGGATGCCAAAGTACCTCTTCATGGTATTCGCGATAGTTTCAATGTTCATCAGTTATGAAGTCCCCTGTCGATTCTCAGATAGAACCAGCTGATAGGCGTTCTGAACTTGAGGCCTCTATTATGTACCTTGTTAAGTGGGGTATATCCCCATTGTTGTTGTTGGGCATAGCCACCAAAGCCTGCAACCGGAACTCCTAGAACAGCCGATGGAGCCTGAGGATAAGATGGAACAGTGTTCCATGTCTGCTCTCCCCGGATATCAGTCGTTCTTGGAAAGTTTGAGCTTCTTGGATGGTATGGATTAGGTACCGGCTGTGACTGCTGGAATGGTGACCCACTGTAGACAGCATCACCAGATAGCCGAGCAGGGTCATATCCAGGGGCCACCGACAGCCAATTCGGCTGGCCAACATTGGTTGTTTGTACCGTAGGGCCATTTACAGGAGCGTACGACATAACAGGAGGCAACCCAAGGTGTCCGGATGCCTGATCTGGTCTCCGAGCCATATTGATCTGCCCATACTGCAGACTCGTTTGGTCAAGTGGCACAGTTTTCCCCCAGCATTTGGTAGCAACCATACAGTAGACTGGTTACCAAGTGACTAGGCTTGTGCTCTTAGGTGTGTTATCGACTGTACCTGAGTAGGTACTGACTGATACATATTAGGCTGAGGAACAGCACCTGGAGTCATAGTTACATGTTGTACAACGCCACTCGTCAGAGGGATGGCAGAACTAGCCGAACATTCTCTTGGATGCAATCGATTGGCTTCCAGTTCCCTCACCTGCTGAACCTCATTATGCACCATTGGCTTGAAAATGTCAGCCAACTGTTTGAAAACTTGGTACATAATGTCGTGGATGCCTAAGTCAATCTGTTGTCTAATTAATGATGTGGTCATGACAGTTGGACCTTCAGGTTGGCTAAGTTCACCCACAGCTAGGGTATCAACCGATGTAGGCATACCCGAGGAAAATGGTGGCTCGTTGTTCCTTCTGGGAGGATTCTATTTAGGATGTGGACTGAACTCTGGATTCATTTTCTTACCAGACCTTAGGCGCATACGTCAAGCGTGATCCTGACCTGGAGAATCAAACTTCGCTATGGAGTCACCTATGGTCCCACTGGGCGTGCCAAATTTGTTCCCATCCGAAATGCCTGCCGTCAATCGGCTGACGAAATCGGATAACAAATTGATTCCTTAACTAAGTGATTTCGGCTGGAAGCGGAACTCTAACTTCCAGCAATGGGTTCCCCAACTACTCCAGAAAGCGTTAGGACGGTGATTGAGTAAACTAAGTGGTAAGAAACATAAATACAGCTAGAGTGCAGTAAAGACGATAAAGATAAAATGAAGATATGTAGAATCAGTTGTTTGATTGATTGGTTGTGTTTATTCTGTATAAATGACCCTATATTTATAATACAAGAAAAATAAAACGTGATCCCCCTATGTTAGCCATTAAATTACCCACTAAATTCACTAGCCAACTATGAGGAGGTAGTGCCGATTTTTACTCCTTGTTTTCCTCTTGCACGATTAATGGCACTTCCTTCTAGATGTTGCTGGTTGTTACCGTGTCTTGGGGTCTAGAAGATTCTTTGACTTGGTCTTCGAGACGTCCAAATATGTGTGGGTCTCAGTCATTCCTCTGAACTACGACTCGGTCAGGCTACCGTAATAGCCGATGAAGCTTTTCTAGCCGAGGGCTAGGACTAATAGATTCGGCTACGAGTCAGTTCGGTTATTGACTTAGAATTCTGTTTGCTCATTTTGAGGTTTCCACCTTCGGCTGTCACTTGATTCGGCTCAACACTTAAAAGTATTTTAGAGGGTTAACAACTAGACAGAACACATTTTATTACTTATTTGTTATCTTCAACAGTACATACTTTTATATTTAAAAGATGATTATTTACGATAAAGCATTTACTCATTTACAGAGTCCCCTGCAATTATCCACAAACAACAGTGACATTCAAGATTGACCAAGGCTCTAATCCTTACTATTTTAGCTGTGTGATTGAGTTTGAAAATGGAGGAGGAGACCTTAATTTAGTAGAGCTTCGAACCACAGGCTCAGATCAATGGCTACAAATGAAACAATTATGGGGTGCAAACTGGAAAATTGAATTGCCTCCACAAATAAAACCTCCATTTTCCATTAGGTTGACTACTTTGGATTCCAAGAAGACACTTGTTGCAGACAATGTGATTCCAGTGGATTGGGCCCCTGGCAAACCTTATCGTTCACTTGTCAACTTTTGATTAAATCTTATATTTATGTATCATTATTTAAATTTATGAATAAAAACCTTCAAGCTATTGGTCAAGTAATTTCAACATGAAGTTGTATGTAAGGATGCTATTACATATATGTAATATAAAGGACCTATATTTATTATGTATAACTCGTGTTAAACAAAAGTCAATTAATGCATTTCTTTTGTGAAAAAGATCAGATAAAATCACTCTTCGATATGGTCAAAAATCACATATGTAAGGATGCTATTACATATGTGAGATAAACGACCTATATGTATAGGTAGTGTATACTATATTTTTAGCTTTTATATTTAATTTAAAATAAAGGTATTTTTTACATATTAAAAAGGTATTAAGAAACTATTTTAAATAGATACTATATTTTCAAGGCACGTATGCTTCCAATGCTCTGTTAACTGCAAATTTTAATCATCCAATACTCTAAATTTCAATACCTATAATGTCAACTTGAATGCAGATTTGGATTAAGGATAATTAAATAAAAATACATCTTACTTTTAAATTTAAGGTTTTGGCGTATCTTTTAAGAAAATTACTCTCTTCGATCCCTTTTAAATGACTTTCTAGCCTTTTGAAAATAGTCTAAAGTAAGTGTCATTTTTAAAAATCTAGAATGAAAGTGCAAGAAAGAGGTGAATTGTAGCTTTTCATTATTTCAGCTGACTAACAGTGTGGTAATGTCGATTGTTAAGCAGAATATCAATGAATATAAAAGGACACGAACATAGGTAGTCATGCGGGTGAAAATTAATATTGACAATAGGTTGGTCACATAAATTCAAAAGACATACAAAAAGCACTATAACAAAGTGTTGAGGTCCAAGTTCTTCAGCGAATTCATAGATTTTCTGTTGCACCATATATAAATACACTTTATATAAATGAGATATATCAATTATTCACTTTATATACATGTTATAAGGTGTATATGCACTGCATGAATGCATTATGCGCTATATCTATATTTACTATACACTCCATATACATAGTGTATACAAATTATATTAGCACTGAATGTTTATAAATAGTGTATATGTTTTATATATTGTGTAAATACAGTTTTCATACAATATATTTACACATTATATACATTTTTTCAGTACCCATCATAGCCACCAATCATTCCACCCTCATTTTTTTATATAATTTATGTATGATAAATATATAATCAACGTATAATCAGTGTAAAATATATACACGCTAATTAAATATATATTATATAATTATTATATACATATTATATATATTTTGGGATATTTCTTGAAGGAACACCGTCCAACAATGAGATAGATTTGGAGAGGAAATAGGGATAGATTAAGAACAAAGAAAGATACCAACACAGAGCATCTTCATCATCTATCCACCACCGTAGCACCGGCTGAGCACTACCAGTTCACCCTGTCGCTCCATCCCTCCACTAAGAATTACCACTCACCGCACCACGGTCCTCCACCTTCCACCTCTGTTTCCACTAGCAGGCCATCTAAATGCCACCATGAAACCACCATATATAGCTTCCCTTGTTTTTCCACCAACTCTGTCCTCTATGCAAAACAAATAGAATTGCCGCTCATAGATGGAGTTGGAGTTGGTCATGAGTTGGGTCGGAAGATAGAGATCAAGGTCGAGGTTTTGGCTCACGGTCTAAGGTCCTGCGGTTTATCTCTTCCCGAACGACGAGAAATGGTAGAAAGGCAACAAGGGTGAAATTTTAGGATTTAATATAACTTGTATTTATTTTGGGC